>JASXTE010000008.1:18158132-19358132 GCA_030280995.1 Hemileia vastatrix | reverse complement strand
ATAGAAATTTCTCATTGTTCCTTGGAATAAAAAATATAAGACAATGTTCAAAAAATTTAAGTAGGAGAAAATATATATATATATTTTATAAGGAGAAAAAATAGTTATGTATTTTTTTAAAAATTTACACTATTAAAGCAACTAATTTTAATATATTGGCACAAAACTTAGGCTCTAAAAAAATGTACTTTTTTTTATAATTTATCTGTATTTAGTTATTATTAAAATGTGAGTCAAAATTTATTATTAATATACATGAAAAATTCAATTTTTAATATTCTTCCAATATTAAATATATTCTCTACTTTATTGTCTTTCAAAACTTTGCTCTCATCCTCTCTTTCTTTTAACTACCACCATCACCATAAAATTAATTTAATTAAAATTTCAAATGTAAGATGCATTTGACAATTCTCTTTAAATTTTAAACCTATTTTTCCAAGAGAAAATTCAGTATTTAATGAAGTCTCCACTCCAGTTATTATGCAACAGGGAAGATTTTTAGTTCATGTTTTTAGATTATTCAAAGAAGGAGAAGCAACACCTACTGGTGATCTTTCTAACAAACATAGCTGCTAAATTAGAAAACTACATGGAGAACTCGGATCTGGATCTCAAATTTTAACTTAAAAAAGGGCTTTAAATCCCCAAATAACTTATTATGTTTGCTCTTACTTTATTCTACTTTCAAACAGGAAATATAGAATGTGTGGCCTCCTTTTTTGTTTGAATGATTTTATTAGTCACACTAAAGAAGTATTTCTAAATGCTCAAATTGATTTGAAACTGATTCCACACTACAATCCAACTGTCTTCTTCAATATTCCTCATTCTTGTATTAACACAACTTCTGAAATTTCATGGACAAGGGATAATCAAATGGAAAATCTATCTATATATGGTATCAAGACAACTCTGAAAACACATCAGATTCAAGCTATCAATTTTATGATAGACAATGAAAATAACTTATCAGAAATTTTAGAAAACTTGTGGAGGTATGGGGACAACAGATGACTGAGAGTAGGTTCTAATAACTACTATGAACAATTTTCTAAAGAAGAGTTATCCTCTGAAGGAATTGGTTCAATTTTAGCTGATGATATGGGCTTGGGAAAGACTCTCTTAACTCTTGGAATAATTACTGTAACTCAAAGTGAAGCCAGACAATTATACCTCTTGAGTGGTGTAAAAGAGAAAGTTAGGACATCAGCAACTCTGATCATTTCCCACTTGCAACACTATCAAACTGGTTTACTGAAATAAAAATTCACTTTGAAGATAATGCACTACCTTTCAAGGTTCTTTATTGGAAGGATTTAAAACAAATTGACTTTGAGGAGCTTCAGAACCAACTAGTTTTTTTGATTAGCTATTAAACAACAAGTCCATCTTCTTCAAAGAAAACTCCTCAACGTATTCTTCTGCTAACTCATAAACTTATTTGGTACAGAATAGTTTTATATGAGGTTCAGTAAGAATTCATTTGAATTACTAAAGTTTTTGAACATAATTTTATAAAAGCTGATAAAATGTTTAATATAATTTAAAATTTTAATCAAGAATCCCCAGTCCCAGAAGAATCATAATATATCAGACCTGGAGGCTGAGTATTGACTATGCTTGACAGTGACACCACTTCATAAACAGACAACTGATCTTCAAAGCCTTATATCATTCCTCCAAATTGAAAAGATGGTAAGAAAACTGGTTGTGGATTAATTTTCTTATGAATGGCTTAAAAAGAGGAAGCCCTTGCTCAATAAAATTGATACATACTCTCATGAATGTCATATGCCTGTGAAGGACTAAAGAAGAAATCTTATTACTTCCTTGAAAAATTGAGCAAGGAATATCTGTAGAATTATCTGATCCTTGAAACTAAAAACTTACCAAGCTTCAAGAACAGTTTTCTGAGTATAATGGGCCTTCTTGATACACCAATGTCCCTTAGGACTCAGCTGAGTTTCTCCAAAAAATTTCAATATTACGGCAATTTTGTAACTACCCTGTCTACAAAAACCCAGATCAACCTGCAAAATTTCCTTTCACGTAGAAACATTCAGCAAAGATTATACATCTAATCAGTTATTTAGAAAATTTCTTTAAGGGAGAAAGGGGAATAATTTGTCCCAAGGCTGTTATATTTTCAGAATATGCAGACTTTTTGGAAATGTAAGTAACTCTATTAAATATCTCAATAATTTATTTTTAGCTTAATCAAAATTTCAATATTCTATCCATTGAATCAGTGAAAAAAGGTATTAGATGACCATGGAGTTAGATACACAAAGCTTGTAGGAAATTTGAGCATAAAAAAAAGGGATAAAAATCTGACCAAATTCCAAAATGATGAAAGATGTCAAGTTTTTCTGGGTACAATCAAGGCTGCAGGAGTTGGAATAAACCTGAGATGTGCGCAAAATGTATATATAATGGTAATTCAAAGAGTCTTATATTGAAATAAAAAAGGTTAAAAAGAGAACTTGTTTAATATATTGAAACAGGAGCCTAATTAGAATCCAGCAGTTGAACAGCAAGCAGTTGACTGTCTGTATAGGATGTGCCAATAGAATGAAGTTCATGTACTCATGTATTTTGTATGTAGAAGTATTTAATTCAGCATTTATAAGATACAAAGAAAAAAGATTGAGCTATCAATGTAGGTAAAATTTTCTTTAAATAAATTTGCATCATATCTAAGAAAAAGTTATCCATTCTAATTCTTTGAGGCTACGTGTCCCAAACATTGGAAACAAGGAATATAAGTTTGCTAGATTATTGATTAAGGAATTCATCAATAACTCACATTATAATTTGAAGTTTTTTAAAGTATGTGAAAAAGTTTATTGGGTCTGGACAATTAAGAAGCCTTAATTGTTGAGGATTAAGAGAAGGGTGATATAATGAAAAATAGCAGTCACTTGGAGAGCCCCTGGGGACTTGAATAGAATAAATTTGAGTCTGGATTGAGGATACCAAGTTTAATCTATCATATAATTCCAAATTCTTAAGTATTTCTCCTGAATAAGGGGAATTTTCATAGATTTGAATGTGTTTATGGTCAAGATTTGTGAAAATCATGAGAATTCTTCAGATCTCAAGTGCAATAAAATCCACTAAAAAGAACTTTCATCATCAATTTTGGTTTCTGAGAAACATTTGAATTTTTGGAAAAGATTCTTATAGGTTTCAACACTTGGAAGTTGTTTAAGAAGGTGAGTTTGGTTAAAAGAATTCTGAATAAGATTTTCAAAATTATATAAGCTTGTGCAAAAAATAAGAGAAAAATATTAGTTCCTACTTTCATTGAATTAAATATTAATACTTTCATATTTTAACTATTTCACAGAAACTATCAGAATCTTTTCCAAGTTGTAATTTATCAGCATAACCTATAAACCAGTGGTGAAGAACACATGTCTGATTTAGGTAGGAAATATGAGTAGATTCCATTGAATAAGAAACAAAATAATTAGTTTAAAAATATTTATCCCAGTGCTTAATTATAATTTTTTACAAAACTTGATTTCAATTGTGAAACTAATAAAGATTCCAGAAAACATTCTTCTGGGAAAGTTGCATTGATGAAGAAAGTGGATAATAGCATTGTTAAATATAGTAGGGATTTGTTCAGAAATGTGGTAATTTCATTCAGGATATAGAAAATTAATTTCAATGTTGATAGTTCTTATATTGAACAATGAAAAGCTTTGTAGTTGTTCTTTGGTGGGTTCAGCTTCCATTTATTAGACTGAGGTGAAATATTCAAAAGCACATGACAGAAATTGTAAATAGACCTGCAAAAATGAGAATTTGATTTAGGAAGTATCTCATTGAATCTTTTATAAAGTACATTGGTATTTGTAGATACTTTCCCTGAGAAAATTAAGAATAACTAGAGATCATCATATACAGTATGAAAATCAAAATGAAGGAGAATATAAAATTTTCAAAGGCTATGGCAACAAAAACACTACTATAATAAATTTTTTGTATTTGAAAAGAATTAATAATGAAGAGTTGAGTGGATGGAAAGATGAGCTTTCTCAAAAATATCTTTCTCTACAAAATATGGATATCTATGTACATTCATAATTAATTCAAATGAAAATAACTCAGCTGAAATATAAAATTATTGCATGATAAATGGGTGAAAATATAATTCAGAATCATTTTAATTTTCCAAGTAATTTTGATAATATTTTAATGCAAATAATGACCTTATTTGAGCTTGTTTATTTTATTGACAATTTATTTTAAAAATTTATATTAAAAAATTATTATTAGGTATATAGTTTTCTGACCAAGATAACTTGGAAACCATACCAATTTTTCAGAGTTTGGAATAAGCAACTTATTGTAAAAGTTCTCTTTCTTAAATTCTGGAAGCTTTACTTTGATGACGTCTTAGATTTAAAAATTTTAAAATAATATATTTTGTTGAAAAAAAAAATTATTTTTCAGACTGTAATTCTATAGTGTGAGAAATAAATTTTTTAAATTTTTTTATATCTTATATTATTTTTTAGTGAAAACCTTTTTGTTACTTGGAAGAATTTTTTCAATCCAGATGATTTTAGAAAAAAAAATTGCAACACTTAAATAAATTTATTATTATAATTTAAATGGTATTTTTTTGATTCAAGTTATATCATAGTTTCTCCTATATTTTAAAATGCAATCAATTTGTATTCTCTTATAGTATCATTCTTTGTGAAAAAATAATCTGGTTGATTAACATGTATGCAAAATTGTAAAATGTAGTGAGTCTGAAACATTTTGCTGATGTAGAGTATGGATACCTACTTAATGTATGGTTGATATGCATGAAACAAACATTCAAAAAAACCTATGGTAACCAACTTGTTGATAAAAATTCTGAGACATAAAAATTTTCTTCTTTTAGTAAGAGCTTCATAATAAATAAATAGTTTGTTTAATTTCTACCATCCAGTAACATATTTCATACATCAAGAAGGCTTAAGATGCCATTATTTCTTTGTGTTTGTAAATATGAAGAGCTTGGATATTCATCAAAAAGCATCTGACTCCATTGGGAAGCTTTGAACTTAATGTGGCTTTTAAAAAATCTCAGTCACACTCCAAACATGAAGAGGGAAGAATTCGCAAAGCACAGATGGTTAGTAAATCCAGTCCTTTACCTAAATTAGGAACCAAAATCCAAGATCTTGGAAGACATAAATATTTGGTAAATAAAGAGAAATTATTTTTAAATTATTCTATATTTTTTTCTTTTCTCAGGGGCAGCCAGTTTTGGATACAATTGAATCTCTACTGCAGTCAAATAAATTGATTTTGGAAGAGCTTTATAGCCAAAACATAATGTGGCAAGCAGCAAAACTTTCTCTTATCCATCATTTAAGAAAAAAAGGTTGTTCTCAATTTCTGAATGACAAAATCAACAAACTCAAACTTCTTAGTGATGTAGGTAAACTAAATACTAGTAGAATAATCAGCCTGATTCCCCTTTCTATAGAGACAGTTTTTAGTTGATTGGGTCTCAATCCATTATTTATCCCCAAGACATGCTGTGCTAATTGCTTTTTCTTCATGAGTATAACCCAAAACACTAACCATCAATCTTATCTTGTACTCAACCTTTTTATTCATCCTCAAAGCACTATTTGAAAGATTTAGAATGGATAGAAGAAACTGTCAATTGTGATGAAAGTTTGTGTTTGGCTAAGTACAAACAAGAAGATGCAATCTACCATCCTTTTAAAACATTTCATCACAACAATTTGGCTGACTAGCTTTTAGTAAAGCTTTAACTAATCAAAGTCGAGATGCTAATTGAGAAAAAAAAATTTCTAGAAAACATGGAAAAGGATGTGAGGAAAGATGTATACAATGGTTTTGTATGGAGAAATATTCAGATATTTTTACAACTCAAAATAGAAGTGATGATGGATATACAAAAACAAGAGGTAATTTAAATTTTAGTTTATATGTTGACTGGTTAAGGCCGGGTGGCAATTGTATTGGAGGTCATCAGAAATTTGTGGGAAATATCTTGGTGGTGTGTATGAACTTGCCTCCAGAAGATTGATACAAAACCAAAAATCATTTTTTGTATGCTATTATTCCCGGTCCAACTGAGCCAAAAAGTGAACAAATAAATCATCTTCTGAAGCCTATTGTCAATGAACTAAAGACTCTATGGGATGGCATATTTATTGAAAAAACACCTCATTATCCACAAGGTAAAAAAATAAGGGCTGCATAATTATCTTTAATAGGAGACATTCCTGCAATAATAAAGGTTGCTGGTTTTTCAAGTCACTCAGCCACTAAGTTCGTCTCTGTCTTTCTTATTCCAAAACACAAAATTGGTGAGCATCAAGTTAAAAAAAATTTTTACGTACTCATGAGGATCATATTCACTGGGAAGAGAAGTTGGAAATATGTTGGTCACATTGGGAGCGGGTATCTATTGTTAGGAGTCATGGGGCTTTATGGAGCAAGCTGAATAACCTTGTATACTGGCATCCTACAGAATATTTCTCAATTGACTTGATGCATTCACACATGCTTGGAAATCTTTAAGATCACAGTCTAAATTTATATCTAATACAAAATGTAGCAATTGAACTAGAAAAAAAGCTGACAAAGGAAAAAAGTTGGCATGTAAGAAGAGACAATTATGATGAACATTCTGATATATTTCTAAATAAGCAATATAAAAAATGTAGAAGCAGCTTAATCAGTAGTGATGCTGATAATATTGAACCAGTGGGTAGGCATAAAAGACTATGATATACAAGTACAACAAGATAATCACAAACATATATTAGAATGGATAGTGGAGGAGCTTAATCAGAAGGTTTAAGCAGCACAAAAAAGTCATCAAGTTCTGAACATTACTTTCAAGCCTTAGAGTTTGGCTCAGAACACACTTCTGGAAGTGGAAGTGGAAATTCAACCTATAAATTTAGGCAAACAAGTATTAGCATATCTGAAAGTGAAAAATCTAATTCATCCCTTGATATTATTAGAAATAAGGGAGAAAAAAAGAAGGGCAAAGAGAAAGAAAGTGAAAGAACTAGAAATACATGATTCTGAGCCACTGAGCTAGAGGCAGTGTGGAATGTGATTGAGAAAACAAAAAAACACTCCTGGATTTCACGAGTTTTGAAACAAGTAGGATCTAAAAATTCAGGTTCCCTCAAAGCTGCAGAATGGCATGTACTTTATGCTGTTTACTTTCACCACAGAAAAATTGGGGGGGTATTGCTAGCAATACACCTTGCTTGAACTCCATTGAGCCACAAATATATGCCTGAATTATGCACACATCATCACCATGGAGGAAATTTTTTGGCCTTACATTGAGTCAGAGATTTGTCACAAATTAAGCTCAAGATGAACCTACATTGATTACCATTTGATCTTGAAAAATCCTAATTTGATCATGAGTTGAACTCCCTTTGAGCTCACTTTGATCTAACATAAGCTTTTGCATATCCAATATGTCAACTACTCACTTTCAAAAAGATTTGTATTGAATTTCACATGGAATATCAGAAGCAAAACCAGTAATTTTGAGTAAATGGCTACTCAGCATGATTAATCTACATTAAAATACCATCAAAATTCAATCTGATTACTGAAAACTTTTGGTAAAATGAATAATAGATATTTAAATTGGAAAATAATATTCAATTTCTCAAATTCAAATTCAAAATATAAATCCTCATTTCAAATGTGAATTTTGTAGATTCCTCGCCTTGCTATATTATGAGTAATATTTGAGGTATTGTACACCTTTGTAAATATGGTGTTGTGCTGATAGAAATTATCTCTGTTTGAAGTCAACTTTATTTAAGCTTGATTCCAGAATGATACATATTTTATAACTATTTTGAGAAAAAAGTCACTAGTAATGAATTTAGCCTTTTATCTGTCCTTTATTAAACCTCACTTAATCCTACTTAAATCCAAATTGACCCACAAAAACCTTATTAAAGATATTTTTTAGCCCAGGATGATTCAAGATTGGAGTAAAATATTATTTTACATATCGAATATGCCTATTGATTAAATTTCTTCAGACTTACTTAAAATTCACATTAACATTAACTTTCACTGCAAACATTAAACACAAATCTTGAAAATGTTGTATGTAAAATCAAAATAAATCTAATATAATATTCTTACAACAAAATTTTTTCTTTGGATTTATTGAAACAAAAAATTGTTCATTTGTGAAAATAGAAAAAATTATTTCCATCCTGAATTTAGAATTCATTTTTAAAAATTTAATGCCCCCTCACGTTCAAGTTGATCATGTATTTCAAAAATTATATTTTTAATAATTTTGTGAATAGTACACCTGAGATACAAACCTTGGGGATATCAAAAACAAAAACATCAGCAAATTGAAATTTTTTTTATTGATATGAATGGAAATAATTATTGAAAAACACCAGTAGAGCAAGTTTGATTTTGAATAATAGGCATACTTTCTCATGTAAATTTTAATAAAAATAATTATTATTCTTACATAAGTTGCAGTGGATACATTTGAGCTCAAAAAGAACTAAAATTGACAAAATAAGACTTCTATAATTCATATTCAAAAATGAAATCACCCTTCATTATCTACCTGTAAACTAGTTTAAATTAAATAATTTCAAAGTCAGTATATACTGATGTTATTTTTTCTTCTAAAAAATTTATTATATAGATTAATAGTCATAAACAGTTGACAAAGATGTTAATTTTATATAAGCAATCTTTAATGCATAAAATAATGAAACTATCTTTTATGTATAAATTGATGTAGGAAAAAAATATTATTATATTTTTGATGCACTATCAATAAAATTGAAGATAGAGCATATCAAAAGTTTAAACTTAATTTCAATTTTGATATCATCATTTTATTTAATTTTACTTGAGTAGAAAACAGATTTTAAATCTCAATATAATTTTAAATCCCATTAGTTTGTAGATTTCAACATTTAAAACTATGAAATAAATATTTATGAAAGAATTTTACAATATTCTCCCTTCTAAAAACTCATAAATCCAACTTCAAATCTTCTAACATTCACAAGTAACCACAATGTATTCTGAAAATACTCTATATTTAAATAATTAAAGGTAAATAAAATTATGTTTTTATTTTTTATTTCAATTTTTGATAAATAATACATATATATATATATATATATATATATATATATATATATATATATATATATATATATATATATATATATATAATTGCTTAAAAAGTCTAAGAGGGGACTTAATAGTGGTTTTGGAATTAGATATATAGATTCAACTTTCAAAAAATTGGTTTGGAATAATTTACAAAGACAAAAAGGATATATATTGATAAAAGAATACTGATTTAGGTTCTCTTAAACTTTTATTAACCACTTTTATGGAATATTAATCCATGGTTACTATTCTTTATGATATTATCATAGAATTTTTTCCTTTTTTAATATAATGATTTTATATTGTGTGGTAAGTAGATTAAGATAAGTTTAAAAGACTTATTGAAGATATATATACCATAAACAGTATAATTTTTAGATTTATAACTATAACTTACTTTTCTGATGTTTTACATCATTGATAAGTAGCTCATGAATTAAACAAGTAAATAATTATAGTCCCTGGAAACAAGTCCTTGTGAATTTCAAATTTTTTGTTATTCTTAAAATTATTACTTAAATAAACTGAAATTTTTTTCAATCATTGATTGAAAGAAGGAGTTTCAAAATCTTATTTTGTAGTTATAAAATTTTGAGTTATTTTTCATTTATCAAATATAATGAACATTTATAAATTTTAACTTCAAAACTATTGATCATAGAAAAGTAATACTGGAACAATCAGATAAAAAGGGTGGAATAAAGTCATAGCACAACAGGAAATGATACAAAATTGTTGATTTTTGGCTCACAAAATTCCACATATTTTTGACATATTTTTCCACCTTTAGTTAATGTTTAGTGGATTTTAACATTATTATAACAAACAAGCTTAACAATGTTTTTGATTTCCTTAACAAAAATAAATATTGTTAGATCATTTTTTTTTAAATATGACTTATTTTTATGCTTTATCTGCAATAGTTAGTAGTTTTTTTTGGCAGAAATCACTTGTTTTGATATTTGATTTTTGAATTTTTTAAGAGAGTTCATTTGATTAAAGTTTTGTATCAATTTTTCATTAAAACATCATATTTTGAATCTAAAGATTTGGTTTTGAAAAAAAAAATATTTTTATGTTAATTGACTCATTATTTTTGGATTGATAAATTATGTTAAAATTGTGATTGCTTATTTCAAGTGAGTGTACATCATAGTTGGTTTTCAAATCAAAGATTAATAAATGTTGAAATTTTGTATAATTCTAAATATCTTTTAAAACTTTTTGATTTAAATAATGTTTAATGTTATGTAATCATTCAATAAGAAGAACACAATTAAAATCAGATAATGGTACATTGCTTTCTATTTATAATACTAAAATTCTATTCTACTTGAAACAATGTAAACTAAAGCTTGGTATCTCATATAAGAAACTCAAAATTTTCAAAATTCATATTTCCAACTTTTTAAACATGTTACACATTAAAATATATTTTTAGAAGAATTTCCTAATTAGTTTCAAATACAAGAAAACAATGACCTAAATTTATTTTAACACTTAAACCATTCTGATGAGTGAATTTCACAATCCTCTAAGTAATATATGGTTACCATTTATACACATATGCATGATTGCTCCTTTTGTTTAATTTTAGCTGAATATAAAAAGGAAAATCTCATGTTGAATATCAGCTATAGATAAACTGCTTATATTAAAAGCTAATATTTCATATGAGAAATTTGTTATTGAGTTTGGGAAACATTAATAAGTGTTGGGAATTATAATTGAGCCATTTATTCAAGTAAATAAAAAAGGATGACCTTCTAAATATTTCATATATATATATATAATAAAAATTAATTATATAGTAGCATTTAACCATGGTTTTAATCTAATGTCATATAAAAAAGGGATTGAAATAAAAATTTCAGTAAAGAAAATAAAAATAAGATAAGTTAATATTCTTGTTTTTTTTCATATTTTTGAAAGGCTTACTTAAGGGAGAAAATTATTTGGTTTAAGAGTACCAGAATTTCTAGATGAAAATCTTCACAATATAGTTTTACCCTCTCAAAAAGAAAATTCTAAAAATTTTGCTATCACAATTTATATATTTGTTAAGTAATAGAAAATGGAGTAGTGTCTTTGAAAATGAAGCTTTAGAAAATTAAATAAATTAGTTAACTTTATAATATGATTTTTTAAACAATAAATCATGTATTCAAAAAAATATATATCTTACAATCAAGATAGCAGTATTAATTAAGCAACTCTAACAACTTTGGAAAGAAAACAAGAAAAAAAATAAGAAGTAGAATGCTTAAGTTATTTTTCAAATTTAAGGAAACTTTATAGCTCTTCATGTAAACTAGCCTTAAAGCAGGCTTAGATCTAACATGTGGAAATTAATACATAGTATCCTTGAATCATGAGAACAGAATAAAATTTATGTAGTTTTATTTTATTAATTTATAATAGTAATTTTATTTTTGGCTTTTTCATTAGTATAACTATATATTTTTTTAACTTTTTTGTTTTTCAGAACATAAGTTCAAAGCTGCCCATCACTAATTCAAGTTGACGCTCCATATGATGTAATAAATGAATGATATATTATAATGATTTTTTCTAGAGACTTTTCAAAAATGGTGATTAAGAATACTTATTATAATTTTTTTAAATTTTTATTATTATTCTATCTCTTGAAAGGAGATGGCCATATCTCAATTTAAATAGTTTCTCCTCAGAAAAATTTATTCTTGATCTAAATAAAATTGCATCACTATTAACTAGATGTTATTATAAAATTTTACCAATTTTTTTATCTGAACATAGTTGAAATTATGTATAAATTAAAGGGTTTCCACATAGTCTTACTATTATCCCACCATTAATTTCACATTTAGATTTCATTATAATTGTAAAATAAGTTTTTCAATAATTTTAATAATACCTTAATATTTAATAATTTAGTTACACAGTAGATTTTTTATCCTTTTTTTATATGAGTCTTATTATATAAACACCACTTTTAGATTTTATCCATTTTGAAGTCTGATACTTTAAATTTTCATTAAAATACCCAAATTATATCAAAAAAAATTCAATAGTATATTTTTTAATGTACTCTTTTTGATAAACTTATCATTTCTTATAGGTTATTTTTCAACTATTTATTGTAAATATTTACCCACTCATTTTTTGTCTTTTATTGTTGTTAATTACATCCAGACAAAATAAGGTTCCTCCCATATTATATTGGAGTTTTAAATTAAGAACTAAATACTAGTGGCTGGTATTAAATATAAAGTTGTTATAACTAAGTTGACCAATAATTAATGATTAAATGGTATTGTATATTACAAATTTTATTGAGTGTATATAAAAATAACACTCAAGAAATATATATAAGATATACATATAACCATTGAATATCAAAAATGAAGTACTTATCAACATGGTCTTTTTTTATGATTTTCAAATTAACTTAAAGAGACATTAATATTACCAATTCAAATTTTATATCAAATATAACAATATTATTATTTCAATTTTAATTATTTTACAAAAAATTTGAGCTAAAAATTAATTTAATTCAGTATTTAATGAATGTTTTTGAAAAATATTTACAAAAATAGTAATAACCCCTCAAAAAAAATAATTTTTTTACTTACAATTTGCACAGTATTTCTAGCCTTAAAATATTGGTATTCCTCTAAAAAAATATTTTTTAAACAAATTTAAAATTTTTTTCATTATATAATTAAAAAATGTCAAATTTATAATTTATTTTACCTTACTAAAAAATTTAGTTGAAAAATTAATTTTGGATTTCCAAAAAATTAACTTAAAAGTCAAAATTTTAAAAACAAAATTATAAATATAATTATGAGAAAGGGGTAAATAAAATTTATAATATTCATATAAAATAATTTCTTATATTTTATGGTGTTTGAATTTTAAATTTAATGTATTAAAAAATTATTATTAAATAACTAAGCCAAGTGAAATTAGCTTGGGTTTTTGGTATCACTAGCACTTATTTTTTTTCTTATACTCATGTTTTAATTTTTTTTTGTTTCCTACCTTTCTCATTTTTTTATGATTTTTAATGTTTTTAAGACTGAAGTTGTTTTCAAACAACTTTGGTCTAACTTGTCTCTCACTTCCCCACCAGATTGCACCTGGTGGGGAAAATCGCTTTCATTTTAGAAACCAAAGTCTCTTGCAGGGACTTTGGTTCCTCTGTGTGCATTGCACATCCAGAAAAAAACTTGCTGTGCAATGCACTGCATTCAGCACATGCAACGTGCATTGAATGTGCTGCGCATATCTCATGCATCTGATTTCAACTCAGCTGCATGAAATATGGAAGCAAGTGTGCAATGCATGTTTCATGCAGCAGAAACAAGCGTTTCATACAGTTTGTCCACCTCCCAGCCTAGTAAATTGGCTGGGAGGGTGGCGAATGTGAAAACGAGAAACCAAAGTCGCTTTTAGCAACTTTTTTTGCCTGAAAGCAACACTTCCAGCCAGGGGAAACCTGGCTGGAAGTAATAAATTGAAATTTAAGGGAACCAAGCCAATTTTAAAGGCTTGGTTCATAAAGTAAGGCTTCCAAAAAGCAGCCAGTAGAAATCTGGCTGCAATAAAAGTAATTTTTTTAATTAAAATACATTAATAAATAAACATGTGTACAAATAGGATATACAACGCTCCGCAGATGGTTAGAAACGGCCTTCCATTGTTACATATAGAAACAAAACTAAATGTTGCTGAAAGAAACATTGGTCATGTTTTGATATTTCGAGCCAAGTAAGATCAGGAAAAAGGTCAAGGCAAAAAAATTGCACAATTAAAAATCTATCAATTTAATATGGTGGGGAGGTTCATATTTTAGAAATAGGTGGTGCACATCATAATTCCCTTTAAAAAATTCAAAAATGAAATAATTTTGACACAATGTAAATTTAAATGTGATGAGTGTATGTTTTTTAGCTACATGAAACATGGTAGCTAGAATTATGTGGCATCAATTTTTTTTAGATGTGAATTTCAGCGTTCCACAAATCTTCATCTGTACAACATGAAGCCAAGTAAATTCTAGCTGGAATTAGTATATGCATAGGAAAAAATGATCATACTGAGTACAGCGCCTTGGCAACATTATTCTTGGAATTTAGATGAAGTTTATCATATGACTGGGAGAGCTGCAATTTTTTTAAAAAGAGATCAGTGAACATTCATGATATCCACATCTGTTTGCCACCAAATTTATTGTTCCTTTCTCTGTCTCACTTACCTTTTTCAAAAATTATCGATCATTTTTTTGCTTTATCATTTTGACTTATTGGTACTATTTTCTTGACCTTATCCGATTACCAGTAAGCAAATTTTTCTTGCTAGTGCATTTCATATCATTTCGGTTTGTTACTCTTTATTACACTTTTGACAAGTTAATCTAATGATTCTAATTTGGAATTTCTTTTTAAGATTTCTTTTACTGTACCCTTTCAAATCATTATAAAAAATTCTTTTTCAGTTAACTTAAAGTTTTTTTATTTGTTTGTCAATTTACTATTCTTTATTCCTTATCAAAAATTTTCAATTTATTTATCTAACTATTTTTTTAAAAAGTGATTATAAAATAAACTTTATAATAAATTTTGATCAATCAGCTACAAATGGAAGAAGATTTTATAGACATGTAAGTTCATGTTTTGCTTATCATTTTTCTAAATTTCTTAAATACTATCTCAACCATTATATTATTAATATGAAAAGTAAAACATCATCTCATACTTGCTGAAAGCATACAGGATAATGTTTTGCATTTCATAATAATAATTAGAATGATTGTACTTTACCTTTAATTTATTGATTTTTAAGTTGTTTCAAAGTCTTGTACTTGCTGAAAGCATACAGGACAATGCTACAATTTAAAAATTAATAATTTATTGAAGTATAACTTTCTAAGTCAATATATTGGTCAGAGCAAGATTTTTCATTTTATATATGTGGATATGATAAATATGTAAATTTTTTAATATTACTAGTGTATTGGAGTTATACTTTCATTATATTATTAATATTAAGTGTAGAGCCAAATCTCGTACTTGCTGAATGCATACAGGATAAAGCTATACTCTCTATATGTATAGTTTAATAAAGTATACCTTTGAAACACTTTCTTAATATTTGAAATAAAGAAAAAGTATATGAATTTAAAAATATGTAGACATACTAATTTTATATTTCTAATATTGAAGATATGATAAAGTTAAAGGTATCATTGACTGATAATTGAAATTCTGTAACTATTTTCTAATTTTTAATTTTTTTTAATTTTAAATCAAAATTGAATTCTCTTAGGATCAAACCATCAATGAGTAACAATTTGAAAAAAAAAATGTCCAGGGAAAAACTCTAACAATAGGTGGGCGAAAGACATTGCTACCAGAATGAAACTTGTAAACACTCTTGGAATCACCACGGGAAATCTAGGGGTCAATTGCTAGCAATCCCCTCTCTTGAAATTTAGAGTGTCCCTTAATTATGCCAGGTTTATGAATACTTTATAAACATAAGTAAATTAGAGTTAGATTTACATTTATTCTCAGATTGATTATAGACAGAATATCAACTGATTTCAAATTATGTTAAGTTGATCCTCCAGAACTTGATTTTGGTCCTCTGTTGAGCACAAATTGAGCACAAATTGATCTAACCTAAGCTTATTCATATATAATAATTCAGGATACTTGCTCTATTAAATTTTATAATAAAATAAAATATTGATGAATTTATATAAAAAAAAATTATTATGTAAGATATTAAATTATAAATTTAGGCATCATAGGAGGGCACTAAATAGAGCTTAATTATACTATGTGACACCTTAATACTGTATCGCGCAGTTTGAAACATTTAAAACAAAATGTGTTATGATGGGCAATGAAATTGCTTGGACAGACACTTTCAAAATTAATACTGACCATAATACACAAGTATGAAACCTTGGCATCTATCCAATAAAAGATTTTCCTTCTGATAAATGGATTTTTCTCAGTTACTCCCTGCTAAAAAGTGTCCTTGTGAGGTTTGTCTGACCTTCAGGGGGGTAATTTGGCCACATCAAACTACTTCTATTTCCATGATTGACCAAAACATCATCCTCATTTCCATCTAAAGAGTTGATCTCATCTGACTATGGCTGATCAAAGGGGTGCACCACAAGTTTAGCCAAAATTTTGGTGAACACTTTTTTGATGGATAGTGACTAACTGGTGCTTTCTGAAATTGTCCACCTGAAGTTAGGCTAAACTTCAGGAGGATAAATTTATTATAAATACCAAATTAACTGAAGAATATTTTTGCCCTAGCTACTCTGCATCATAAAAGTGTCCAACTGAGGTTTAGCCATAATTCAGGTAGACACTTTTGGAAAGGCACAGTCTGATGGGTTTAATATCTATATATGGCAATAAGTATTGGTTTTTCATCAAAATGGAACTAGAATTAATATAATATGGCCAAAGTGTCCACCTGAAGTTTGGCCAAAATACAGGTGGAAATATTTATGAGGATTACTTGATGAAATGAAGAAGACTTGCAATTACTTTCCATAATAAAATTTTCAAACTTAAGTTTATCAAAAAATGTGGTGACACTTTTGCCAGATCCAGTCATATGGGATCAACTCTCTATATGGAAATGAGAATCAATTTTTAGTCAATCATGGCATTAGAAGTAATTTGATATGGACAAACTTTCCACCTGATTTTTGGCCAAAAATAAGTTTGAAATGTTTATGAGGAATACTAGATTAACTAAAGAAGACTTGCACCCTACTACTGTCCATCATAAAAGTGTCCACCAGAAGAATTCTCAAACTTGTGGTTGACACCTTTAGCCTGGTCCAGTCATATGGGATCAATTCTGCATATGGAAATGAGGATTTAATTTGGTCAATCATGGTACTAGAAGTAATTTGATATATACAAAGTGTCCAACTAAATTTTGGAAAAAAATCAGTTGAAAACTTCATTTAGTTTTTCAAAAAATCAAATTAAGTAAAATTTTATTCCTGATGATGCCCATTTTATCCAACACCTCTTCTGAGCCTTGAAGGTAGGCATTTATCTTGAATTTTTAATTTCATATAAAATCCCTTTTATTCAACCTATTTCTTTTTATCCCTTTTTTTCTTTTAGATATCAATTAATTTTATGTAAAACAAATCATTTTCATAATTTTTTACCTGTATTTAATAAAATTATTAAAAGTTTAACATCACCCTGTAAGCATTTGGCACATTTTTTTTTGCTATACTAAAAAAAATAATAATATACTGGTGACAAAAAATTGATAAAATGACAAAATATTAATAAAACAGAAAGATCAAATACCAGTTGCACTGAAGAAGAGCTGCACCCTAGATATTCACCATCAAAAAAGTGTCCAGCACAAGTTCAGCCAAACCTGTGCGGGACACTTTTGGTCAGGTGCAGTCATATGAGATCAATTCTCACTATGGAAATGAAAAAAAATTATTTGATAAAACCTTCACTAGAAGTAGTTTTACATAGCCAAATTTTCTACCTAGAGTTCATCCAAAACACAGGTGCACAATTTTTTATCTTTAAAAAAAAGTCAATTAAGTATAATTTATCCCTGATGGCTCTCATTTGCTTCAACACCTCTACTGGCCTTTGTTAGTAGGAATATTACTTGGATTTCTTTTTTCATATTTGATCCCTTTAACTTAATTTTTTATTCCTAATATTGCTTTTGGATATCAATTAATTATTTTTAAAATAAACTATTTTCATATTTTTATACATTTATTTAATAATATTATAAATGGCATAACATCACCTGGTATGCATTTGGCACATGAGTTTTTTCTATACTTATAAAATTAATAATATAATGGCGACAAAAATTAATCAAATGATAATTATGAGTGAGGAAAAAAGATAAAATACCAGTAGACATGTTTTTAAGAAATACTAGATGAACTGAAGAAAAATTCTACCCTAGCTACTCTCCATCATAAATGTGTCCAGCACAAGTTTGGCCGAACTTGTGCTGGACACTTATGGTCAGGTGCAGTCAGATGGGAGCAATTCTCTCTATGGAAATGAAGATAAATTTTTGATAAAAAATTACACTAGAAGTAGTTTGATATGGCAAAATTTTCATGCTGAAGTTTTGGTAAAGCTCAAGTGGATTTTTTTTTTATTTTTACAAAAAAGAAAATTTAGTGCAAGTTTAGCCCTGATTGTGCTAATTTGATTCAACATCTCTTTTTTCTGTTTATGGCAGGAATTTAACTTGGATTTTAATTTTCATCTTTGATTTCTTTTATTTTACTTTATTCCTCTCATATTTCTTTTGGATAGAAGTTTATTTTTTGTAAAAAAAATCTTTTTCATATTTTTTTACCTTTATTTAATAATATCATAAAAGGTGTAACATTACCCAGTATTCATTTGGCACATAAGTTTTTTCTATACTGATAATATTAATAATATAATGGTGACAAAAAATTAATCAATTGATAAATATGAGTGATGCACAAAGATTTAATAATAGTGGACATGTTTATAAGAAATTCCAGATGATTTAAAATGACTTGCACCTTGGCTACTCTCCATGATAAAGGTGTCCAGCACGAGTTTGGCCAAACTTGTGCTGGACACTTTTGGTTGCATTCCGTCAGATGCAATCAATTCTTTTTATGGAAATGAGACTGAATGATCACTCCATCATTGCACTGAAAGTAGTTTTATATGGACAAATTGTCCCCCAGAAGTTTTTCCAAACCTAAGGTAGACAATTTTTTACTTTGGTAAAAAGTAAATTTGATCCATGTTAATCTATGATGTTGCCCATTTTTTCTGAAGCCTCTACTGGCTCATGATAGCAGAAATTATACTTAATATATTAATTTCATGTTTGATCTCTTTAATTTTAATTTTACCCTTTTATTTATCCTTTAGCTTTTAAATATCAATTTTATTTTGGTAAAACTGATAACTTTCACATTTTTTTACATTTATTATATAATATTATTAAATTTGTAAAATCACACAGTGTACATTCATTACACATGTTTTTTCTATACTAAAAACATTAATAATATAATGGTGACTAAAAAATAATCAAATAATAAATATGGATGACACAGAAAGATCAACTACCCATAGACATTTTTAAAATGAATATAAGATTAACTGAAGAAGACTTTCACCCTAGCTACACTCCATCATAATCATGTCCAGCACAAGTTCAGCTGAACTTGTGCTGAACACTTTTGGTTGCATGCAGTCAGATGGGATAAATTTACTCAATGGAAGTTAAAATGAATTTTTGCTCATTCATTGCACAAGAAGTAGTTTTATACTGCTATACTATCCTCCTTATTTTTTTGAAAACCTCAGGTGGACACTTTTATTAATTTTAAAAAAATGAAAATATATTCCAAATCTAGCACTGGTGGTGCGATTTTGGTCTGAAAACTCAAATTTTCTTTGATGGCAGAAATTTTATTTAATTGTTTAATTTCATATTTAATCACTTTTATTTTACTTTTTTATTCCTCTTTTTGCTTTCAAATATCAATTTATTTTTTGTAAAACCAATACTTTTCATATTTTTTTTACTTTTATTTAATATGATTATTAAAGATGTAGCATCTCCCAGTATGCATTTGGCTTATAATTTTTTTCAATACTAATAACATTAATAGTATAATGGTGAAAAACAATGAATCGAATGATAAATATGAATGACACAGAAAGATAATATACAAGTGGATTTGTTTATAAGGAATACCTGATGAACTGAAGAAGACCTGCACCCTAGATACTCACCATCATAAAAGTGTCCAGCATAAGTTCGGCCAAACTTGTGCTGGACACTTTTAGTTGAATGCAGTCAGATGGGATAAATTTACTCTATGGAAATGAAAATGACATTTTGCTCAATCATTGCACAATAAGTAGTTTGATATTGCCAAAATGTCCTCCTGATGATATTTCAAAACTCATCAGGACACTTTCTTTGGTTTAAAAAAAAAGAGAATATAGTCCAAGTTTAGCCCTGGCGGTGCACATTTGATCTAACACCTCTACTTGTTATTGATAGTGGGAGTTTCCCTTAGATTTTTTTTTCTTATTTTATCCCTTTTATTTTACTTTTTTATTGCTCATATTGCTTTGGATATCAATTTTTAATTTTTAAAATAAATGATTTTCATACTCTAATACCTTTATTTAATAATATATGATTAAAGGTGGAACACCACCTGGTATGCATTTTCCACACAAGTTATTACTATAGTAATAACGTTAATAATATAATGTTGACAAAAAATTAATCAAATGGTAAATTTAAATGACACAGAAAGATCAAATACCAGTGGAAATGTTTATAAGAAATCCCTTTTGAGTTTAAGAAGATTTTCTGTATGCCTACTCTCAATTATAAAAGTGTCCAGCACAAGTTTGGCCGAACTTGTGCTGGACACTTTTGGTTTCATGAAGTCATATGAGATAAATTCTCTCTATGGCAATGAAAATGATATTTCACTCAATTATTGAAGTAAAGAATGTTTAATATTGTAAAATTGTCCCCTGGAAGTCTGTCCAAACCTCAGCTCAAAATTTTTTAGCTATACTTAAAAGTAAGTTTAGACCAAGTCTTGACCTAGGGGTCCCCAACTGCCCCAACACAACTTCTGGCTCTTGATAGTAAGATTTTACTTGTATTTTTTATTTCGTATTTGATCCCATTTATTTTCATTTTACTTTTCTATTACTATTTTTAATTTTAAATATCAATTTATTTTTTTAAAAACTAAACATATTCATATTTTTTTAACTTTATATAATAATATTATTGAAGGTGTAACATCACAAATTTTGCGCTTGGCATGCAGGTTTTTTCTATACTAGAAATATTAATAATATATATGGTGACAAAAAATTAATTATAAGATAAATATGAATGATAAAAAAAAGTTAAAAAACCAATATAAATGTGAAAAACAAAAAACTGATGTACTGAGAAACACTTCCACCCTAGCTACTCTCCATCATAAAAGTGTCCAGCACAAGGTTGGCTGAACTTGTGCTGGACACTTTTTGTCAAGGTTCACTTTTGGTCTAGATGCTTTTGTACGGTGTTATATGAAGATTTTAAGGATTTATTGGACTCTCAATAATTAGGTACGTATTTTCTCAATCAAAGATGATTCTTTTACTCAATAATAAGAGGTAGATTAAAATATTTATATAAGTTATAGATTAGAATTACATCCTTGTAAATACTAAAGATATAAAATATAAGAAATAAGTGTTTAACTTTTGTAGTTGTAGTAATAAGTGAGTTGGTAAAAAGAATGATTAAAAGACAACAAAAAGAGAGACCTTTTATAGGCAAAGGAGAGACAAAGCACGGCCATCAAATTCTAAAAACAGTAGTAGGAGAGAGAGAAAAGAACATTCCAGAAGGAATATTTCAAATAATAAAGTTATTCTAAAAAGAAGGCGTCAAAAAGATGTATTTACAGAGTATGTCAGAAATACTTCAATATATTTAATATTTACTGTAGAAGTCAATTCTAAATAAGAAATTTGAATTTTTTGTATATATTTAATATTATTTGAATATTTAAATCCTATTATATCTTAATATCTATTTTTTAATATTAAATTTTATTTTTTTTCCAACCTGTCAAATGAGCATGGTGTTAGAGAAAAATATAAGGGACAGAATTATATTTTTAATTTTAATTATTTATTTAATTTTTTAATTTTAACATTCTGTAATTAGTTAATTTATTATAACTAATTTTAATGTAACTAAATTATAATTAAATAATAATTAAAATGATAAGGTGGGGCTTCATCCAGTAAATAATTAATTATTTCACTGGGTAAGTCTAGTAGCCTGGCTGACACTCCCTCACTCTAAAAAAACAATTAAAGAAAAATGCTATGATTTTTTCTTTTTATACTTTTTTAGTAGAGTAGGAAGATTAGAGATCTCCTTCCCAGGTATCCAAGAATCATATTCAGATGATTTATTCTTGAATCTCAATAAGTATTCTGTACCTTTCTCAGCAGTGACTATTCTGTCATTTGAAATTTTTTTAATTTCTGCTGTCTCAGTGATTTCATTTGGGGTTTTCTTTGGTCTACCCCTCCTTTTTGGAAATAAATCACTATTGGATGTGTAAGGTTTCAAAAGAGATATTGGAAAAACAGGATGTTTTCTGTCATATGGGGAATACAGAATAAATTCAACTGTATTATCTCCAATCATTCTTCTGACAACAAATGGACAAACAAATGGATCTTTTAATTTGTTATTACCTTGTAAGTTGAAGTGGACTGTAGAAATCAACACTTCATCACCCTTTTTAAAAGTGTATTCTTTATGGGATTTGTCCCATCTTTTCTTCTCATATTCAAATGATTTTTCAATACATTTTTGAGCATGATTTCTACATAGTTGTTGCATTTGAAGAAAAGATTTTACACCAGGATGTATATCCAATTTAGGTATTTTGTTATTGAGAATTTGGGCAGGATTATTAGGAACATATCCAAGCTAGAGCTCAAAAGGCTTTCTTTGATTAAGAGAATGAACAGTGCTATTATAAGCAAATTCTAACCCAGGAAGTAAGGTAACCCAATCATGAGTGAATCTGTCATTATCTTTATACTCAAGGCCAAAGGCACAATATCTTCTTATCATGTCCTCTAAAGTCTGAATCATTCTTTCAGCTAAACCATCAGTCTGAGGGTGATGGTCAGTAGAAAGTTTCAGATCACAACCACAAACATCCATCAGAGACATCCAAAATTCAGAAGTAAATTTTGGGTCTCTGTCAGAGATTATGGCTTTAGGAAAACCAGCAGTATTAAACATATGAGACCACCATAAGAAAGCTAATTCTTTAGTGGAAAAATCCTTGTGGGTAGGGATAAATTTACACATTTTTGTGAATCTGTCCACAATAACCCAACAAGAGTTATAGCTGTCTTTACCAGCAATAGGTAATCCTGTTACAAAATACATGTTTATTATTTGCCATGGAGCATCAGAAGGTTCAATATGTTGCATTAATCCTGCTTTTTTACCAGTTAATCTTTTTGATTTTTGGCAAGAATCACAAGATTCAACATATAATTTTGTGTCTTCAGACATATTAGCCCACCAAGCAGTGTTCTTAATTCTGATCATTGTTTTGTCAAGATCAAATGTCCAGCTAATATGTCATCATGACAAATTTTCAAGATGATTTCTTTCATAGAAGGAGGAGTTAGTTTCCTTATCATATGATTCCAGAATAAGCTGTAATAGCTCTTCCTCCATATCAACCACATATATCACATGGATATGAATAATTTCATACTCAGGATCATAAGCAGGAGTAGAGTCATCATTTGGTAAAGGTAACCTTGATAACATATCCACATTTGAGTGACCAATACCAGCTCTGTGAATAATTGTCATTCTCCCTCTGTACTCTTGAACAGCCAGCTGCCATCTAAACATATGTCTATTAGGTGTTTTCAAGTTTAAAAGGATTTAACTGCATTGCAGTCAGTGACAAGTTCAAATTTCTGGTCATCTAGGTAATAATGAAGCTTTTCTAGAGCCCATACTACAGCTAAACACTCTAATTGAGTAGCACCATATTTCAATTCACTATTTCTCAAAGTTCTTGAAATATAACAAATTACTACTTCTGAAACTTTATCATTTATCACTTGTTTTTGATGGAGGGCAGCACCAAGACCAATGAAACTGGCATCAGTGTACAAAACAAATGGTTGATCAAAGTCAGGTAAAGCAAGAATTGGTGCTGACATCAAACAGTGTTTCATAGTGTCAAAGGCTCTTTGTCTTTCACTATTCCAGACAAAAGCAACATCCTTTCTAGTTAATTGGGTAAGGGGTAAAGCTATGACTTGGTAATTTTTAATATACTGTCTATAGTATCCACACATTCCCAAAAAACTTTGGAGCTCTCTCACTGTTGTAGAAGCTTTCACCTGTTGTATGGCTGCCACTTTGTTCTGGTCAACACATATCTGTAAGCCTGAAACAACATGACCAAGAACTTTTAAAGAATGGAAACCAAATTTACATTTCTTCAAAGCAAGTGTCATATTTATTTCATCCATTTTCTGGAATACTTTACACAGGTGTTTAAGATGGTCCTCAAATGTTTTTGAGAATATAATGATATCATCAATATAAACCATCAGCCATCCTTCAATTATCTCTTGATGGAATGTGTTATCCATTACTTTTTGGAAAACTGAAGGGGCATTTTTAGGGCCAAATGGAATCCTAATATACTTATAAATACCCATATGAGTGGCAATCATCAGAAAGTTCTGAGAATTTTTCTCAACAGGTACCTGGTGATATCCCTTATTACCATCCAAACAGCTGATATATTTAGCACCCTGTAAAGTAGCATGTATAGAGCTGATTCTAGGTAAAGGATAGATATCATCAACAGTATAAGTGTTTAGTGCTCTATAATCACCACATAACCTGGCTTTATCTTTCTCATAAGAAATTAGGACAGGTGAGAAAACACAATATTTAGGTGTTTCAACTACCTTTTCAATAATATTCATTTTTAAAAGGGTAGAGATATTATCTTCAACATCTTTTCTCTTTGTGGGAGAAGCAGGATAAGGCTTCTTCTTTAAACTAGGTGGTATATCAGTTAATGGGCACGACAATGAAAGTTTCATTTCCTCTTTAACTAATCCCAGTTCATTTGACCCATGAGCAAAGGCCATAGGAAAGGATTTTATCAAGTTAATGATGGAATCTTTATCCTCACCAGAAAGTTGTTCTCCAAAAGAAGCATTGTCAATTTCAGACATAAGGGCATGCATTTCCTTTGTAGATCTTCCTTTATATTGAACCACAGAATTACATGTGTTCCATTCTGGTTTTAATAATTTTTAAGGGGAGGAAATTTTAAATTTTCTCTTCCCATTCATCCCCATTGTGAAACATTGGTTTGAAGGATCCAATTTTATGCCATACTTGGTTAAAATATCATTACCTACAATAAACCAATTGCTCAAGTTATCATTTTTCATGACAACAAAATCACAAATAGCTCTTACAAAACCATGGTTATATTTAAAAAACACTGTGGCTTTGTATTTAACAATGGGGGACAAAACAGAGCCATACCCTCTCCAATTTTCAGAAATGATAGGCAAAAGTTTAGATTTATAGTCTTGATCTACTGAAGCAAGTGCTCTTTCAGATACTACACTTCCTCCAGCTCCAGAATCCAGAACAACTTCAATGCTGGTTCCATTGATCAAGACAGGTGCCTTAAGAGGGGCAATAACAATTGAGTTATCCTCAATGTTCTTTATGATCTCAGCATCCTCAACTGTAGATAAATCATTATTATCAATGTCAATAGTATTTAAATAATGAATATCTTCTTCCAGCATCAAGATTTCTTGTTGAGATTCATATGAAATATTGCTGGCACAATCACTTGATGTATCATCCAGTGCCACTGTGTCATCAGCATGCTCCTCTGTTTGTTCTACAAGATTTATCTTCCTGTCACAAACATGGCCTTTCTGCCAAGGCTTGTTGCACTTGAAGCAAGAGTTTGTTGCATACTTCTTTGGTGCAACAGGGGCAGAAGGTTTACCAACCTTTTCCAGAGGTTTTTGTTGGTAAGTGGAGGGTTTCTCCAAAGGGGTCCTAGGAATGAATCTTCTTGAATCATACTTATTGTTTAGAAGTATCTCATTGCAAGTATTAATGAAAGAAGAGGGTTCTTTGGAGAGCTCAGTCCTAGCCACTATCAAGTCTCTCAGAGACATTGGTAATTTATAGAGGATCCTGTCCTTCCATAAATCAAACTCCATATTTGGGTCCATTGCCCTTAAGATTTTTACAAGTTTCATTAAAAACTCAATAGGTTTATCAATAGAAGAGCTATATCTAGTTTCCTCATACGGCCTTTGTTGAGCCATTCTGAACTTGGAGCCACCAAATTGTGCTTTAATTAATTTCTTCCAATCCTCCCATGAGTAGTCATTCCCATCCAGGAGAACAGAATCATACCACATCAGGGCAACATTAGTGAACAAAGAAATTAATTTGGACACAATTTCCTCATCTGGGAGTTTGTAAGAATTTTTTAAATTATCAATTCTTCAAATAAATTTTTGCCAATCAGAAGAAGAATCACCATCAAATGTTGGGTACTGGTCAAGTTTTGGCCAATTCTTTTGATTTGAAGGAGTCTCCTTAGTACTAGCTTTTTTCTGAGTAATAAGCAGCTGTAATTTCTCTAATTGTGCTGAAATCTCATTGTTTAATCCTTCTGTTGCAGATCCTGGTGCATCATCAGTTTTTGATGGAAACTCAGTGTTGTCAACAGGTATTTCTGGATCTATTTTTATTTTAGATGAACTAGCCACAGGTACTGGTTGAGCATCCTGCACTATATTTTCCTTCACAGAAATGTCAGAATATTTTTGGTCATTTAACAATGAGTTCAATTTTTCTTCAATGGTTGTTAGTCTTGTTTTCATTCTTGGAAGACTACATAAACTTTCATTGATAGTTGCAAAAGATAATTGATTTTTATGTTGAAAAGATGACAAATGGTCACTCAATCTTTTCAGATTTATCTTATCTATCTCTACCTCCTGGCAACAGGCAGATACAGTATCTTTTAGTTTAGACAAATCATTTTTTATATCTTTCCATAAAGCAATTTTCTTTTCATGGGTTGCTTTGTAATGAGACAATTCATCAGAGACTCTCAGTGCTTCACTTTTTAATGCTTGATATCCTTGATCAGTTAACAAACTATTATATCTCTGAGTCAATTGCATATTGTTCATTATATGATTTTGCTTGGCAATAATATCTCTCAAGTGCTCATCATTAATTCTTGCTACATCTGGAGTGTTTCTCAATAAGTAAACTGAGTAACTTTCCAGACTCTCATAGAACTCAGGGTCAAGAGTTTCATCAATCACAGCCATATCAGGATTAATCATTGAGGTAGCAATTAAAAGTAATGGATTAGATACATGAGATATCTGTCTACTATTCCCAGCCTCTATAGGTCTCAAGGTTTCATCCTGCCTTCCAGATTTACCTGAAGGAACAGAGTCAGCCACAAGAAAAGGCACTTGAGAATCAATAGAGGGACGTACCAGGGTTTGCTGGGTATCACCATATTGGGCTTCCTTCTTCTTTTGCCTCCTTGATAAGGGTGGGGAGGAGTGGGGTTGGCCTGGGTGGGCCTTGATGGACCTACCTGAGGTAACTGATGCTGGTTTTGAGCCAAGTAGTCCCACTGAGTGTCGAGCCAGTCCCACTGCCACTTGGACACTTCCACCATCTCTTGGGATTGGGGAACCAATTGTTTTTGATCCCTGGGAGGAAGGGGTTTCTTCTTCTCTTGGAGAAAAGTATCTGTTCTTCTCACCTTTTCTTCCAAGGCATCTACCCTTACCTTTAGTCTAAAGCTGTCTGTCCTTAACTCCTTTATGTGGGTAGACAGATTCTTTACCTGCTGAGACAATGGCATCTTTTTTATCCTGAAGCCTTTTGGAAGCTCTTCTGGTGGGTTTCTCATGGGCTTCTGATCCTGAGTATTGTCCACTAGGATTTCTACTTCTTCCATCTCTACATCCTGTTTGGGGCAAGGATGTATTAGTTTGAGAAATTCTTCTTGTTAAAGGAGAACTTACAGAAGTAGGCTCATCATAATCAATTAATTCTAGTTCTTCTTCACATGCAGCAAAACCACTTTGGTCAGTCATTTTAAGATTCTACTGAAATGAAGGAATGAGACAAAAATTAATTAGTCTTTATTTTTAATTTTTATTTAACAGAAATAAAATAAAAAAAAATAAAAAAAATCTTTTTAGGATAAAAATCAACTTAAATAAAATTAATAAAAAAAATAATTTAAAACCAGGATAATACAATCAACTGTAGAAATAAATTAGAATTTCTATTAATTTTTTATTTTCAGGATTTAAATCAACTAATTTATTACCAGGATTTATTGTCAACTGAAATAATCAAATATGAATCTTTATTAATTTTAAAAAAAAATTATTTTAACTGATCACTTAACTACCAGGACTTATGTCAACTGAAGTAATTAAATATGAAGTTTTATTTTAAAATTTTATTACTGATCACTTAACTACCAGGACTTAATGTCAACTGAAGTAATTAAATATGAGTCTTATTAATTAAAAAGATTTATTGGATTACCAGAACTCAAAGTCAACTGAAGTAATTAAATGTGAATTATTTATTAATAAAAAATATTATTGTCAGGACAATTTGTCAACTGGAACAATTAAATTTTAAATTAATCAGGACAAATTTCAACTGAAAAATTATAATAATTAATAAAAGATATTATTGTCAGGACAATTTGTCAACTGGAACAATTAAAATTCAAATTAATCAGGACAATTGTCAACTAAAAAATGATAATAATTAATATTAAAATATAATTATTTTATTACTTCTGGGACTAAGAACAGTTATTGCTCTATTATGGTCAACCAGGAAAAATAAAAAAAATATAATAATAAAATTAAATTTCAAATTACCAGACACCTCCCCCTGCAAAATGAGCAAATTAGTGCCACTTACAGAGTGCTGAGTAAAAGGAAATACGTAGCAAATGAAGAGTGAAGAGTAACCCAAAAATAGTAATAACAATAATTACCACAATATATACGATCTTTAGTCAGTATATGAACTTAAGTTTTGGAGCGCGGTTCGATTCCCATTCGCAGCAAAAACTTTTATCACGTGACGGATGACGTTCGTCGTTTTCTTGCCTCCACTCGTCCTTTACAGGTACTTGTACGTCGATGGTCCCCTCGATTACGCCTCAAGTAACGTTGCCCTATCGATATTTCGGAAAGGATCCCAATTGTCAAGGTTCACTTTTGGTCTAGAAGCTTTGGTACGGTGTTATATGATGATTTTAAGGATTTATTGGACTCTCAATAATTAGGTACGTATTTTCTCAATCAAAGATGATTCTTTTACTCAATAATAAGAGGTAGATTAAAATATTTATATAAGTTATAGATTAGAATTACATCCTTGTAGATACTAAAGATATAAAATATAAGAAATAAGTGTTTAACTTTTGTAGTTGTAGTAATAAGTAAGTTGGTAAAAAGAATGATTAAAAGACAACAAAAAGAGAGACCTTTTATAGGCAAAGGAGAGACAAAGCACGGCCATCAAATTCTAAAAACAGTAGTAGGAGAGAGAGAAAAGAACATTCCAGAAGGAATATTTCAAATAATAAAGTTATTCTAAAAAGAAGGCGTCAAAAAGATGTATTTACAGAGTATGTCAGAAATACATCAATATATTTAATATTTACTGTAGAAGTCAATTCTAAATAAGAAATTTGAATTTTTTGTATATATTTAATATTATTTGAATATTTAAATCCTATTTTATCTTAATATCTATTTTTTAATATGAAATTTTATTTTTTTCCAACCTGTCAAATGATCACTGTGTTAGAGAAAAATATAAGGGCAAAATTATATTTTTAATTTTAATTATTTATTTAATTTTTTAATTTTAACATTCTGTAATTAGTTAATTTATTATAACTAATTTTAATGTAACTAAATTATAATTAAATAATATTTAAAATGATAAGGTGCAGCTTCATCCAGTAAATAATTAATTATTTCACTGGGTAAGTCTAGTAGCCTGGCTGACACTTTTGTTCAGGTGCAGTCAGATGGGATCAATTCTCTCTGTGGAAATTAAATTTAAAAAAATGCTAAATAATTACATTAGAAGTAGTTTGGTATGGCTGAATTATCCACCTTGAGTTTTTCCAAACCTCAGGTGAAAAATATTTTATCTTTAAAAAAAATTAAATTTTATCAAATTTAGCCCTAATGGCACCCATTTGTTTCAACACCTCTACTGGCTCTAGAAGGCAGGAATTTTCCTTGAATTTTTCTTTTTCATATTTTATCTCTTTTACTTTACTTTTTTATCACTCATGTTACATTTGGATATTAATTTATAATTTTGGAAAAAAAATCATTTTCATATTTTTTTAACATTTTTTAATAATATTATAAAAGGTGTAATATAACATTGCATGCATTTGGCGCACAAGTTTTTTCTATACTAATAAAATTAATAATATTCTAATGACAAAAAATTAATCAGATAATAAAATATGAATAACACAGAAAGATCAAATACCAGTTGACATGTTTTAAAAAAATAACAGTTGCACTGAAGAAGACCTGCACCCTAGCTACTCTCCATCATAAAAGTGTCCAGAACAAGTTTGGCCAAACTTGTGCTGGACACTTTTGGTCAGGTGCAGTCAGATGGGATCAATTCTCTCTATGGCAATGAAAAAAATTATTTGATAAGAAAATTCACTAGATGTAGCTTGATATAGCTGAATTATTTACCTAGAGTTCATCCAAACCACAGGTACACAATATTTTATCTTTAAAAAACAGTCAATTCAGTACAATTTATCCCTGATGGCTCTCATTTGCTTCAACGTTTCTACTGGCCTTTGATATTAGGAATAATACTTGGATTTCTTTTTTCATATTTGATCCCTTTAACTTAATTTTTTATTCCTCATATTGCTTTTGGATATCAATTAATAATTTTGAAAATAAATTATTTTAATATTCTTATACATTTATTTAATAATATTATAAAAGGTGTAACATCACTCAGTATGCATTTGGCACACAATTTTTTGCTATACTTATATAATTAATAATATAATTAAGACAAAAAATTAATCAAACAATATGTATGAGTGAGGCACAAAGATAAAATACCAGTAGACATGTTTGTAAGAAATACCAGATGAACTGAAGAAAAATTCTAACCCAGCCACTCTCCATCATAGAAGTGTCCAGCACAAGTTCGGCCGAACTTGTGCTGGACACTTTTGGTCATGTGCAGTCAGATCGGATCAATTCTCTGTATGGCAACAAAAAATTTTTTTATCAAATTTCACTAGAAGTAGTTTGGTTTAGCTGAATTATCCACCTGCTGTTCTTCAAAATATCAGGTGTATATTTTTTTATTTTTAAAGAAAAGGTCACTTATTACAATTAAGCCCTGATGGCTCCCATTTGCTTTAACACCTCTACTGGCTCTTGATAGCAGGAATTTTACTAGTATTTTTTTCATATTTGAACTCTTTGACTTTTATTTTACTCTTTTATTCCTCTTTTTACTTTTAAATTTCTATTTAATTTTTGTAAAACTAATCCTTTCCATATTTATTTACGTCTATTTTAAAAAATTAATGAGGTTATAAATTCACATTGTATGCATTTGGCACACAAGTTTTTGCTATACTAATAACATTAATAATATAATGGTGATAAAATATTAATCGTATGATAAATATGAAAGATACAGACTGATCAAATACCAGTAGACATTTTTATGAGAAATACAAGATGAAGGAACTGAAGAAAATTTCCACCCAAGCTACTCTCCATCATAAAAGTGTCCAGCACAAGTTCGGCGAAATTTGTGCTGGACACTTTTGGTCACCTGCAGTCAGATGGGATCAATTCTCTCTATGGAAACAAAAAAACATTTTTTTATTAAACTTCACTACAAGTAGTTATGTTTAGCTGAAGCATCCACCTGTCATTCTTTCCAACCTCAGGTGTATAATTTTTTATCTTTATAAAAAAAGGTCACTTATTAAAATTTAGCCCTGATGGCTCCCATTTGTTTCAACACTTCTACTGGCTCTTGAGAGCAAGAATTTTACTAGTATTTTGTTTTTCATAATTGATCTCTTTGAGATTAATTTTACTTTTTTATTTCTCTTTTTTTTAAATATCTATTTAAATTATTGTAAAGCTAATCATTTTTATATTTTTTTACTTTTATTTCATAATATTATAAAAGGTGTAACATCACCTGGTATGCATTTGGCACATGAGTTTTTTCTATACTTATAATATTAATAATATAATGGTGACAATAAATTAATCAAATGATATATATGAGTGAGGCACAAAGATCAAGTACCAATGGACATCTTTATGAGAAATACCAGATTAACTGAAGAAAAATTCTACCCTAGCTACTCTCTGTCATAAATGTGTCCAGCACAAGTTTGGCCGAACTTGTGCTGGACACTTTTGGTCACATGCAGTCTGGTGTGATCGATTCTCTCTCAATCATTGCACTAGTAGTTATTTTATATGGCTAAATGGTTCTGCTGAAGTTTTGTTAAACCTCAGATTGGCATTTTTTTGTTTTTCAAAAATGCAATTATAGTCCAAGTTTAGTGCCACTGATGAGTGTTCACCCCAACATGTCTACTTGCTCTTGATGGCAGTAATTTTATTTTAATTTTTATTTCATATTTGCTTCCTTTAATTTTACCTTTTTATCCCTCATATTGCTTTTGAATATCAATTTATTTTTTGTAAAACAAATCATTTTCATATTTTTTTACCTTTATTTAATAATATTATAAAAGGTGTAACATCACCCAGTATGTGTTGGGCACACGAGTTTTTGCTATACTTATAATATTAACAACATAATGGTGACAAAAAATCAATCAAATGATAAATATGAGTGAGGCACAAAGATCAAATACCAGTGGACATGTTTATAAGAAATACCAGATGAACTGAAGAAAATTTCCACCCTAGCTACTCTCCATCATAAAAGTTTCCAGCACAAGTTTGGCCAAACTTGTGCTGGACACTTTTTGTCACATGCAGTCTGATGTGATCAATTCTCTCTATTGCAATGAAAATGAATTTTTCTTCAATAATTGCACTAGAAGTTGTTTGATATGGCAAAATTGTCATCCTGAAGTTTTGGTAATTCTCAAGTGGATTTTTTTTATTTTTACAAAAAGGAAATTATAGTCCAAGTTTAGTGCCACTGGTGGGCATTCACCCCATCATGTCTACTTGCTCTTGATGGCAGGAAATTTACGTTAATTTTTTATTTCATATTTGATCCCTTTAATTTTACCTTTTTATCCCTCATATTGCTTTTGGATATCAATTTATTTTTTGTAAAACAAATCATTTTCATATTTTTTTACTATTATTTAATAATATTATAAAAGGTGTAACATCACCCAGTATGCGTTGGGCAAATGAGTTTTTGCTATACTTATAATATTAATAACATAATGGTGACAAAAAATCAATCAAATGATAAATATGAGTGAGGCACAAAGGTCAAATACCAATTAATCAATAGTTCTTTTTAATATTATAAAATTTTTGATTAAATAAAATGGTAATAATGAATTATATTTTTCATCCACAATTCCACTCTAATGATTCTTACTGCACAAAAAGTGTTCACTCAGTCCTTTCTTTACTGCTTGTGCATATATTTTATTGCCCACAGTACTACAATTTTTTGTAGTGATTATCCCACATCTGATTCAGGAATATTTTTGAACAATATAAGTTTTTTTTACAAAAGACCTTATCATATCCAATATCCCACAAAAAATACAACCTGTTTTTGTATTAAAACCCATTAATTATTAAGACATTGTTAAAATAATTAGATTAGACTCTGGCACAGCTAGATCCATACCAACCGACCTAAAGTCTTTTCAATATTGAAAACAATTAAATAAAATTATGATATCATACTAAATTATGGGCACCAACCATAATTGAGCACTTCTCATTTGCTCTGCTACAAAATGAGTGCATGTAGCATTTTTCTAACGTCAGAGTGTTTTCCTTCCTTCCCTCACACCTTTAGTCCAGAATGAAAATTTAGTATGAGTTTTGGTCAAGTTGGTTTGCCAGTGTTATCTGTATGCAATATGAATTCATATTGCATATTTCTATTTATGCATAAAATATACTCGTTAAGCATCATTTTTTGCATTTTTCCATCATTATCCATATTTATGGATATGCATATGCATATTCATTATACAGATTTATATGCATATTAATATATTTTATTCATATACATATATGCACCTTTTTTTTGCATATTCAATATGCATATTTTTTATGCATATTCAATATGCATATTTTTATGCATATTCAATATGCATATTTTTATGCATATTCAATATGCATATTTTTAATGCATAATCACTATGCATATTTTTTATGCATATTTATTCTTCATAGTCATTATGCATACACTTTGGATAGGCATTTCACATCAATTTTTAACATGCAATAAGTATCCACCATGCAAATTCAAATGCATATGCATCTATATCATACACGCAACATATATTCAAGTTTAATATTTGAATATTAAGGTATGCTAAGTGATGTTGTTCAACCTTTTGCCAAACCTGAGATTAACTGATGTTCAATGTGGTTCTTAAGCTCTGCTCAAGGAGGGATTGTTCTGGATTCAATCTGTGACAGTTTATTTTTTCAATGTTTTTTCATCAGATTTAAAAAAATATTTCTGACAGTTTCAGGATGGTTTCCCAACAGTTTCCTGACAAATTCCTGATAGTTTCAAATAGAGGGAACTGCTAGCAGTTCACCCCAAGATTTCCCATGGTGAATGGATACAAACGAGAAGAAGCCACATTTTTATGCACGATATTATGCAAATAAGATGACAGATTGCAATAATTATTACAATTTTTTTCCTGGTTGTAGTATTTATAAACTAATAGGTGTCTAAATATCTAACGTTCTTGTGCAGACTTGTGAAATTCATAAGCTCAATGAACTAGATATGTTAGAAGCTACGGTGCAATGCATTAAGGATCTTTCTTACTGCAAACATGAAATTACAAATAATGGTTATCATCAAAGAGCTGGTGGTTTTGGAAAAATGTTTGGTGGTGGCTTTATTTTAGATAGGAAGAAATCTTTATATATTCATAAGTATCACTTTTTTTAATTTAAATACTGAATTTTTTAATGCTTATACTTGCAGATGAATACACTGATAATATTGTATGCACAGATGAATATAAAAAACAAATGAAGAGGATTGCAATGTACTTTGAATATTTTTTTTAAAAAATATCATATGTGAAGTACAACGAGGCAACTAATCTTTGTGCAAAACTTGGTATTCCTGAATTTTCAAAAGTTTATAGTGAAAAAGAGGGTGTACCTGTCACCGGAAGACCTACGCACAAGGTCGAGGATGTTCCTGAAAGTGAGATGAGGGATTTAGAAACTTCTTCGAAGCACAGAGGAATGATTCGAGTAAGTGATTCAAAGGTCACTCGAAGTAAGAGCTACGGGTTCGAGGTATGTTCGAGAAGAATTATAATATAGTTTCAAAGGTAATAGGAATTCTTAAGATCTCACAAAGGGTTGGAAACTCAACAATCAAAGATTTAGGATTTAGAAATGATTTATTGAGAAAATAAAGAAAGATACAATAATAATGATTTAACTTAAAAGATTTTACCACTATTAAATGTAAATACGTTTTATAATTTAATTCTAAGGAATATCAAACCAAATACCCAACCCTTTTATATCCTTTATTCCTCCTCGCATTGACCTCCCTCTCATTGCACCATTCCCATACCACAGACCATTAATAAGATACACTTAGACCCTCTTTGCTAATATCCGTCCATGCTCAATTTACCCCTTTTAATTAATTAACAAACTTTTAATGAAAACTACTAATGTACTATTACGTTGATCATAGCACTGTGCGTCGCTTATTGAAATTAAGACTAAGGCACACTATTGAGAGATTGACTAATTTAGATTTAGAGTTTAAGCTAGCGCAGTTAAATAGTAAGTACACAAAGGGGAATTGCAGTTGCTATGGAGAATTGCTTTCTGCGCTTCGAGTATAGATTTAGAACTCAATATTATTGATTTAATGAGCTGCTTTTGCCTCGAGTGTCACTTGGCGCGTGACATATGCCTGGGTATAAGAATCGTGAGCTCCGTTGAGCTTGAGCCATCTTCTCACACTAGTTTCCCTTTCCACTATATATTTTTTCTTGTTTATTACTTTCCTTATTATATAATGGACTGTCCTACCCCAACGCCTACCCCTCCACACCCTAAAGCGGATGGGGGAATGGTTACGCGGCAGTTTTCCCAGGCTTGCACGGCTTGTGAAGCAATGGAATACTTTTGTGTCGAAAGTACAGCAACTCGAGGCCCTCGCCAGAAATGCGAGTTTTGCCGTTGGCGACGAGTGGCGTGCGATGCGTTGACAAAGAACGCAGAGATTGAACAACAATTCACCAAGACTAAGTTTTGGGTGATCCCTATAACAAAAGAGGTGGTGAAAGACATTTGGGATGTCTCGGTTGGAGACAATCAATCGGTGGGGGAGAACGATAAGGAACTTAATAACGAGATCAAAACCTGGGTAACCCAGGCCACAAGTTCAAAACGTGGTGTTGAAGAAGAGATCGACAAATTGGTGGAGGAAGATGAGGATGAAGTCCCTGTTCCAGGGCTAACACCCAAAAAATGACGGGTGGTCATTGAAGATGACGAGGAGGAAAAAGAAGCAGAGGTAGAAGTGGCTCCAAGGTTGTTCTTAGAACCTGACCCCATCTTCGAAGTAAGTTTTATCTGTTGCTTTTTTAGGGATGAGGTTACTGATGAGTTCTTGTTTAGACATCGAATGTCATTGTTGAAGACCCAATTGGGGAACCTGCGTCTCTTTTGCCAACTGAGGCAAACCCTCCGGTCATGGGTGGAATCAAAGAACCTGAGGAAACGCTGGACCAGGTGTGGTCAAAGAAGCCTCGTCAGGGTCGACAAGTTAGGTTTGCAGAAGAGTTGTGTGGGGAGGTCAATACAATTATTGACGCTGCTTCCTTTGATGTGGCATAGGGACTGTTGGAGATTGGAGAGGTAGTTCCGGTAGGAGAGGAGGAGGTATTTGAGAAATGCAGGAAGGAGATAAGTGTAATTTTGGAGAAGATGAAAGGATTGGTTCGAGAAAAATTAAAAGAGAAAAATTTGAAATGAAAGGGAGAGATGTAAAGAAGTAGAAAAGTAGAATTGTCTTTAGTTTTATTTTTTTGTATTATTTTTTTGTATTTAAGATGAATATTATTTTTTATAAGATTTGGGAGAGAGAGAAAAAAAAGTTTTAAATAAAATTTTGTTTTTAGAATTTGAAAGAAGAAATTTAAATAAAGGAAGAAAAAGAAAGAAGTTATTAATTGAAGGAAGTTTAAGTTTAAAAGAAAAATTTATGTAAGAGAAGAGAGAAAGAAGAAAAGAAAAAATGGTTGGTGATTGAGATGAGTTTGTTGAAATGAGAATTTAAAGAAGAATTTTTTATTTGCGAAAAGTTGTTTATTGATGTTTTTAGGAATTTTAGATAGTTGAAAAGAGAGAAAAAACAGAATTAGAATTTAAAGAGAATTTGAAAAAGAAGAATCATTTGTTCGAAGAATTTTATAAAGAGATTTAGAGGTTGAAGTTAAGTTCAAGGAAATCGTTGTGTCATTATTCGTACAAGATTTTGATGGTTCGAAGGAAAGAAAGTTTAAAGAAAGAATAAATTTTAGAAAAGAAAATTTTAAAGAGAATTTTAAATTTAAGAAAAGAATGTATTTAGACAATTGAAAAAGAGAAGAGAAAAAAAACATTTAGAGAGATTTAAAAGTTTTTTATTTTTTTTATTTTTTTATTTTTCTATTTTTTAAAATTTTATTTTATTTCTAATCTTAAATTTTAATTTTTTAATTTTAATTTTTAATTTTTTAATTTTAATTTTGATTTTAATTTAAGTTGGTTTTGGAGAAAATTTTATAGAAGGAGAAGAAAGAAAAAGAAGAGAAAAAAAGAAAACAAGGCTAAGAAATTTAAGAGGTGTTTTAGATTTTAAGAGAAAGAGAAAAAAGAAAGAAAAGAAAAAAAGAAAAGAAAATTTAAAATAAAAGAAATGTTAAGGTTTTGGTTTTAAAGGATATTTCAAAAGTAAAGAGTTTAGAAGTTCTGGGGAGTTAGAAACATTGATGGCTGGTTCCCAGGATGTTTTGTCTGAGTCATTGAGGAAGCCTTCCCATTCCACGAGGTATTGAAGTTTCCCCTTGCGCATTCTTGAATTAAGGATATGAATTACTTCCCACTCTAGATGATCTTCTACTTTGACCGGTTCCAGAGGGGGTTGGTTCTTGCCCGGGTATATTTCTGGAGCCAGTTCCAGGAGAGATACATGGAAAACAGGGTGAATCGCCTGCCATTTAGGAGGTAACTTGAGTCAAAATGCAGTTTTAGAGACTTCAGAGTCGATTTCAAATGGTCCCAAGCACTTTTCAGCAAGTTTCTTTGATGGTCGTGTTGTTCGAATGTTTTGTGCGTCAAGCCATACTTTGTCGCCTGGTTTAAAGAAAGGAGCAGATTGTCAATGTTTGTCGGCCTGTTCCTTGTATCTTTGAATCGCTAATTCCAAATTTATTTTAAGTTCTTCTTGGAGTCGTGATATAGTTCGAAGATAATGTTCCGCAGGATGATTAGTTCCTACATGGATTGAGTTGAATCTAGGATGTCCTCCATAAATGGTTTTTAAAGGAGATTGTTGTGTCAAAGAATGAGTCGAGTTATTATAAGCAAATTGGGCCAATGGTAACCATGTGGTCCAATCGTCTTGTTGGTAACTGACATACATTTGAAGGTATTGTTTGGGGATTTGGTTGACCCTTTCTGTTTGCCCATCAGTTTCAGGATGATAGGCTGTGGAGAGGTTCCTCGTGATATTGAGTTGTCAACACAGTTGGGGCCAGAATGTGGATACAAACAATGAGCCTCTATCTGAATTAATATCATTTGGTAAGCCGTGTTTGGAAAATATATATTCTAGAAACAATTTTGACAAATCTTCTGCTGTAGCAGTAGTAGTGGTTTTGATGAAAATAGACATCTTTGAAAATCTATCTACTATTACTAATATAGCATCAAAATCATTGGAAAAAGGAAGTTGAGAAATGAAATCCATTGATAAAGATTCCCAAGGTTTAGAGGGAATAGGAAGTGGTTGAAGCAACCCATGCTTCTGGTGAGGGGGAGCCTTATTCCTATTACATTCGTAACAAGCTTTTATATAGGCCTTGATTTCTCTGGTCATACCTGGCCAGAAGAAATCCCTCGCTATTAACTGGTAGGTTTTATCAACACCAAAATGACCAGCTAATGGAGAATCATGTCAACTGTTGAAAATCCATAATTTTATCTCATTGTTGTGGGTATGACTACTCTACCTTCGAAGACTAATAGACCTGATTCAATACTAAATCTTTTGGCCCCTTGCTTCAAGAGTATTTTGTCTTTTAACCCTAAGCAATAATCGTCCTTCGACTGAGCTTCGAGGATGTTGGATAGTGGATTTCGAAAAGATTGAATTGTCATCGAATTAAGTTGATGAGTTGTTAAAATTGATTCGTTGAAAATTGATTGCACATTTGCTGGGTTCTTGTCAGCAAATGCGTCCCCCCGCTGTGGGTAAACGTTGTCCCGACGTGACAAGATATCTGGGACAATGCAGTTCTTACCTGGGCGATAGGAAATAGAGAAGGGAAATTCAGACGAAAAGTCAGCCCACCTGGCTTAATGCCTGGTTAACACTTTTGAAGACATGAAGTATTTTAAAGCATTATGATCTGTTAAAATTTGAAAAGGACTATCTAGGCTGAGAAGAAAAGAACACCATTTTTTAAGACAATGGATAATAGCTAAAATCTCTTTGTCATGAATTTCATAATTTAATTCTGCGGCTATGAGTTTGCGTGACTCAAAAGCAACAGGATGAAACAAATTTGTTTCAGGATTTAATTGAGAGATGACCCCTGCAATAGCATAATCGCTCGCATCTGTCTCAACTATTGTCGAAGCAGAAGGATCAAAATGTCGAAGAATTGGGGCTGTGGTGAACGCCGTTTTTAGTGCTTCGAATTCCTTTTGTGCTGTAGAAGTAAAAACAAAAGGAATGTCTTTTCTAAGAAGAGAAGTAAGATTGGAAATAGTTTTAGAGTAATCTTTAATAAATCTTCTATAGAAGTTTGCAAAACCCAAAAATCCTTGGAGTGATTTAATGGTTTTGGGCTCAGGCCATTCCAGGATTTTCTGGACTTTTTTTTCACCATGACTAAACCATCAGTGGACAACGTAAAACCCAGAAAATCAATTTATTTGAGTTGGAATTTGCATTTATTATGCTTGGCGTAGAGAGCATGATCTCGAAGTCAATTTAGGACCTGTCGAACATGATGAATATGTTCATCTAGTGTTTTCAAGAATATTAAAATATCATCTAAATAGAAGACTACAAATTGTTCAACAACATCTTGAAAGATGTCATTAACAAAAGTTTGAAAAGTTGAAGGTGTGTTACACAATCTAAAAGGCATAACTAAATATTCAAAACTACCAAATCTAGTGCGCATTGCAGTCAGTGGTTCAGGACCTTCTGCAATGTGAATCAGATTGTAAGCGCCTCTAAGACCAATTTTAGAAAAGAAATTAGCACCATTGAAAAGGGTAAGAAGCAATGACATAGGAGGAACAGGATATGCATTCTTCTTAGTGACTGTGTTGAGCTTTCTATAGTCAACACACAACCTAAGACTACCGTCCTTCTTTTTTACAAAGAGGACAGGGGAGCCGGTTGGAGATTTACTGGCTCTGATGAAACCTTTGGCTAAATTCTCTGCAATGTAGTCTCAAAGAACTTGAGATTTGTCCTTTTGCAAAGAATAGACAGGACCTGCTGGAGGTACTGGGCCTAAAAACTCTATTTGATGGTCGTAGGGTCGATGAGGTGGTAACTTATCGGCCTTGCGGATTGAAAAAACATAGAGGAAATCATGTTAGATTTCTGGTAGAGTTGATTTAATGGCTTCAACGTTGATTTGGTTGTCCTCTTCATCTTCGAGAGAATCTCTCGAGGCGATACCTGAATTGAGAGAGCAAAATTCGATTACTTTGAGGAAATTTAAATTCTCTTCAAGTGAAGTCATCGAGCTAGAAGGGTTAGCCTATTTCTCATTTAGAGAAAGATCAGATGCTTGCAAGTCATCTGGCAGAGATTTGTCCTCTAGCAGGACATTGTCAGGCGGGTTGTTTAACTCCCTATTGACCTGCATTGAAGAATCAGAAATATACTTAGAGCGTGGGGTGATCAATCCCCTAGTCCAATCAATTTCGGAATTCCATTGCGTTAAAAAGTCATGGCCAAGAATGGTATCGTCCATCCTTGGGGAGTCCAAGACTGATAATTCCCACTCGAAGGGGGGAAAGTTCGGAAAGTTGAAAACCCATAAAACTTTCTTACTTACCCAATATTTGGGTTCCTCTGATTCGACCAAATAGATTGGAGTTTGATCAACATCTGTAAATGTTAGTTGAAGCTTCTCGGCAAAAGATAAACTAACAAAAGAAATTGAAGCTCCAGAGTCTATGTCCTTAAGACATGGAGGTTTTGTGCACTGGGAGAGATGAGATAGTTTGCTTTGCACACAAGTAAACTATCTACTAGTTTTTTGACTTCGAACTAGTACCTTCTCTTTCCTTCAACTTTACACAGTCTTCCAACTTGTGCTTACCCCCACAATACATACATAACCCATTATCTGCTTGTCTCTTCCTCTCAGCTTCTTTAAGTTCCCCTTTAGGATCCAGTACTTTGCTGATATTGCCTGGAGTCGAGCCTTTTGGTTGAGGTTTATCCTTCCCCTTATTGGGTTTGGATTGAGTCGAGGAGGATTGATTTGGTGGTGGGTGTGAAGAAGATCCCAATTTAAAGTTTAGGCCTTGAGATTTGTTGGCGTATCGACGATGTTGAAGTCGTCCTTGATAAACGCCGTCAAGTTCGAGGGTTCAATCCATTAAATACGTTAAAGTAGTCATCTTCTGACCGTGAAGATTAAATTGATACAGAATCCTCGAAGGAAGTCCTTTCTTGAAACGATACTTAAGGGCAGCATCATTCCAACCTACTTGAGTTTGAAGTGCTCTGAAGTTCGAGATATATTCAGAGGTTTTACCATTATCACTCATGCGAAGAAAATCAAGTTCAATTTCTGCGTTGTCAGTTTCATTAGGGTCCCCAAATAACGTAAAGAGTTGGTCTTCCAACTTTTCCCAATTATTGATAAGTAAGTGGGTTTCTGTCAAAGAAAGCATGAGCAGATAAGGTTCGAACCATCTTGCTGCTTTCCCGGCTAGGAATGAAGAAGCGTAAATAACTTTTGATTGGTCGCTATTAAAGGTTCGAGGGTCATTATGGAACAGTAGCTTGCAGGTTTGCAAGAAGGGTCGCAATCTGTCGGGGTGATCTCTGTCGAATTTGTCAGGAGATTTCATAGAAGAAGTTTTGAACTTAGATCCCTCTGAAGACGTAGGATTTGAAAGGGTTTTCATGAAAAGTCTCATGAAATCTTCCAGAGAGTTAGATGTTCCAGGTTCTGAGGATTGACCAGAAGGGTGATTGGCAGGGGCGGATGGTGCCTCGTGCATTGTATCCTCTCCTTCTTCTTCATCACTAGAATCCTCAAAATCTTGTGGGATGTCTTCTACAGATTGAACTGAATGTTGCCATTCCCTAAGGTCAAGTGGATCCAAAGAGTGAGTGCCGGAAACAGACCTGGTGGCTGTTGGCCTGCCTCTAGCGCGAGCTCTAGTAGTAGCGCCCGTAGGAGGATTGCGTTGAACAGGTGCCATTTAAAATTTTAAAAACACCTAAAAGGACATAGTAGTGCAAAGAATGAGAACTACAGAGAATTAAATTATACTGTCACAGGTCGACCTAGGCACAAGGTCAAGGATGTTCCTGAAAGTGAGATGAGGGATTTAGAAACTTCTTTGAAGCACAGAGGAATGATTCGAGTAAGTGATTCAAAGGTCACTCGAAGTAAGAGCTACGGGTTTGAGGTATGTTCGAGAAGAATTATAATATAGTTTCAAAGGTAATAGGAATTCTTAAGATCTCACAAAGGGTTGGAAACTCAACAATCAAAGATTTAGGATTTAGAAATGATTTATTGAGAAAATAAATAAAGATACAATAATAATGATTTAACTTAAAAGATTTTACCACTATTAAATGTAAATACGTTTTATAATTTAATTCTAAGGAATATCAAACCAAATACCCAACCCTTTTATATCCTTTATTCCTCCTCGCATTGACCTCCCTCTCATCGCACCATTCCCATACCACAGACCATTAATAACATACACTTAGACCCTCTTCGCTAATATCCGTCCATGCTCAATTTACCCCTTTTAATTAATTAACAAACTTTTAATGAAAACTACTAATGTAAAATTACGTTGATCATAGCACTGTGCGTCGCTTATTGAAATTAAGACTAAGGCACACTATTGAGAGATTGACTAATTTAGATTTAGAGTTTAAGCTAGCGCAGTTGAATAGTAAGTACACAAAGGGGAATCACAGTTGCTATGGAGAATTGCTTTCTGCGCTTCGAGTATAGATTTAGAACTCGATATTATTGATTTAATGAGCTGCTTTTGCCTTGAGTGTCACGTGGCGCGTGACAGTACCGTTTGCTAGTAATTTAACTTGGACATCTGAAACAAATGGTGATGGGTTCTCCAATGAGGTTCATCGTGATAAGGATGCAAGTGAATATACTTTAGGAATATTTTTTCCTAAAGATACAGAAAACAATACCATTCATAAAAAGTACAATAAGACCCAACCACAACAAACAGGTGGAGAACTTACTGAGGAATTTTACCTTAAGATGTCACGAAATTCCTGGATTCACGAGGATTGGTTTTTCTATTCAATTCAGCAATAGAATTTTTCATGCTATAGAAAAGCTTAATGTTTTTGATATTGATATTTCAGAGTAGTTGGAAATGAATGAAAAAAAGATAGGTATAAATATTTGATTAGTGCTTTGAGAGTTTTTTTGAAAATATATGACTTAATAGAGGAAGAAATAGAATCAGCAAAGTATTATTTATCTAATGTTAAGAAAAATCTAAAAAATTTGATATTTAAATATTAAAATTTTTTATCATATATACACAAATTAATGCTAAATTAAACATGATAAATACTGGGAGTAGCTGTAACATTTTCAGTTGTGATAATTATAGTATAATCTATTTTTTTATTTGTGAAATAAAATAATTTTTTTCTCATAATATTATAAGAAAATTTGATTTACTTTTGAGTAAATATATAAGTTGTGAAATCTTTAAATGTCATTTTTATTAAATTGGTAGCAAAGATTCTAAAATTAAAAAACTATAATAAAGAATTTGAAATATATTAGACATAAGAATGTGCTTTTAATGCTACCAAATTAACTGTATAATATTTTAGGTCAAACAGGCTTATTAATAAAAAAGTAAATAATAAAGAGTTAATGAAAGAATTTTCAATCAAAAATAGATTAAATTGTATTTTTTAAGAATACACACATTTAATTATTAAAGTTGTTCTACTTCTGATTAAAAATGTTACAATCAATGAAAAAATTTTTAAAAATTAATAGATTAATTAATATTAAAGGTAAAGTAACAAAAATAGAGCAGATATCATATTTTTATATAATAAATAAAATATTTAAGAATTTAATACAAGTTTTGAAATCATATAACTAGATTTTAAATTCTTTGTTATTGCTGGAGTTAAAATAATTTTTTTTAATAATTAATTTGGAAAATAATGTCAAAGGTTTCTTAATAAATTTCAAAGATGGTCACATGTTTGATGTATTTGAAGGAAAATAACTTAAATTATACAAGATAAATCATATACACAGAGCTTTATCTATTTACATGTTGGAATATTAATTTATTGAAAGGCTATGTTTAGCAAAAAAAGGTGATACTGGCTGAATGGAGCTCCATTGATTAATAAAATCTGCAGAAATAGCCTTATCAATTCCTGGAGGACTTGGGGTATCAAATTCTGAACGAAATGGATCACATTTTCCTGTAAAAGGTTTTATTAATGTTAAAATATAGTTATTTAAATTTTTCCAAATTATTTCTTATATCAAATGATATTTTCTTCATGTAAATTAAGAAACTTAATTTCTGATATCACCTCCAAGCAATCAGCTTCTGAAGCCAATCTATGATCTTGAGAGCTCAGAAATAAACCACAGACACCATTTATTATATAGAATGTGAAAGATTTATATCAGTGGTGGGAGTATTCAGAATTTATTTTGTTTAGCGCAGCCTTTTGTTTCTGTTCCATTATAGTAAGTTGAGTATTTTTGTTTTTCTGACTTGATTGTTGAGCTTTGCTAGTATTGTCACTTGATATTGTCCTAGCACAATATTTTGATTTAAGAATGACAATTGACATAATTATATCAATGATAATGTTGCTGATTTGAAAAAGAGTTGACATTGATATATCACGGGTTTGAAGTGCAGTGGGACCAACTTCTAAGCCATCAGGAATCGGCCTCTTCAGATTTGAAAGGTGAGCTAGAAGCTGAAGACCATGTTCAATTTGACAATCTGAGTTAATATTTTGATGTGATGGAAGCTGGCTGAATTCATGTGTGGTCAGATAAAGTGAAGATGATATAAGGGATACCAATGAAGAACGGCAGTGATCACTTGGGATCATTAATCTCATGAGCATTAGGATGAGATTGAATTCAGGGTGATCCGTTTTCTTTGTTGAGGAAAGAATTTCAGTATTTAAACCATCAGGATCACATAAATCTTCCATTTTTTTGAAATCAATATTATCAAGTACCCATAGCTGTGAGCTATTAATCTCTAAAGAAATATTTGCTACAAAAGGAAAAAAAATAAGTAAAAAAAAATTTAAGACTAAAAATTATGGTAAATTACAATACTCAGTAAGTTTTGAAAGCCAATCTTCTCCACAAGATTTTTCCCAATGAAAAATTTACATTGGAATATTTAACATGGGTTCTTGGGAAGAAGTAAAAGAGCATAATTCAAGAAGAGTAAAAATTTTCAACCATGGCCTAAGGACCTTTGGTGTGCTGATTCTACCTTTAGAAAATTTATGAATTTTACATAATTCCTCCTGAAAATCAGATTCTTTTAGAACTGAGGTTGAATATGTTAGAGGTTTGTTTGATATCTTCATTGGAGTTGATTTCATTGGTAGAGAAGCTTTCATAGAGGCAAAAGTAGGTAATTTAGGAGGTGATGGGTATTGCTTCTTAGAAATGAAGGAATTCGGTGATGAGCTGTTTGAATCATCATCTTTATCAAACATATTGTCATGTCTTGAAGAAGATTTTAAAGTTTCCTTGTGTTGATGAGCAAGAATAGCTTCATATTCTGACAGTTCATCATTGCTATTTTCATTGCTCTTTTCATCATCTTCATCAGGGAGAGTGCGTTTATTGATGGAACAATCTACAGTAGGTGAGTTTCTGGTACAAAATATCAAAATAAAGATAAGAAGTAAAATATGTAAGCAATAAAAAAGGTATATGATAGAGTTTTAAATATAAAAGAATAACAATAAAAAAAGGAAATAATATACTCATTACTAAAGCCTTTGCTTTTTTTTTGAGATTTATTATTTGATACATCAGAAAAATCTTTAGCAGAAGTGGGTTTGATACGTTGAACAAAAGAGGAGCCTTGGGATAATTTCTTTTTCTTGGAGCAGATAACAGGTGTTTCAAGACTTTCCTTAGAAGTTGAAGAATGAGTTGAAGCTGATGGTTCATCTGTCTCATCATCATGCTTAATGACAATGACTTCATCAGGAGGAATCACACCCTCCTCGTAAGCTTCAAATATATATGAAGAAAAAAAATATTAAAAATCTTATCTACTAATTTAAAAGGAGACAAAAAAAGTGAAGAACATACATTTTTCAAGGCTTTTCACATATTGGAGTAAGTGGTTACAAGGGTTAGATAAATATGAAGGAGAAGAATTATTGTTAAGGATATTGACAAGTTCTTCTGTTTTATCTCTAGTCAATTCATGTAAATTGTTATACTGAACTCTTGTTATTTCCTGCCTCTCATTGCTAAGTACAGGAGGGTTAGGTGCCATGCCATGTGGCAGACATGGTGCAAGCTCAAAAGCTTCAAAGAGGGTATCAATCTGAGAGTGGGATGGATAACATTTGGGTGCTGGAAAATCAATTTTTTGAAAAAAAAAGATATAGAACATAATTGAAAGAAATAAATTAAGAGAGAGGAACATGATACACATACAAAGTGGAGGTGTAGGATTTTGAATACTAGACATATTTATTAATGAATATTAAAAAAAAGTATTTGATATCAAAAAATTATGATGTAATATGATGAATAATTAGAAGAAACTCTATTCTAGAAAATTGAAGTTGATAATTTAATAGGATAAAAAATTGAATAAGATTAAAATTAAGGTGAGGATGAAAGAAACAGGAAACATAAAGAGGTGGATTATATATTATTTGAGCTTTTTTTAACATGTATTATACATAGATGGTTAAACTAAGTAACATGCCATATCATAATCTGTTTATATTGAAGTGAAATTTGATGTAGCTAACAGAAAATACTAGGAATTCTTTAAGGACTTTTAGTGTGAAAAAAAAATACTAACAAATGTATATCCCATATGCAAATTGCCACGGGTAAATACAAAATTTTTTAAATTAGAATTTACTCCTAAACAATTAAGATACACTTAATTAGTATATTATATGAAAAAAAGGATAATGCTTTAAAAATATTTGTTAAATCTACTTTAAGATGACAATGAGAGATTCACAAATATACTGATATGCCTCACCAAACAAGAAATGAATTATAAATATAAAATTGGTAAAATTAAAATTTAAGACAAGAATTTGTTTTTTAAGTGACAGGAGGAGTGTCGGGCTAGGGTGTGGGCCCAGTGACCAAACCATTGATAAACTTGGATACAACTAAGGGAAAAAATTGAATAGTTTTATTTTACAATATATCTTAGTCTGCACAAGATATTGTAATGTTGTCCCTAACTATACAAATAATGCTACTTTTCAAAAGTTATAGGACTACTAAGTTGATATAATATTATTATGAATCAACCAATGAAATACCTTAAACAAAATTCAAAATTATCAAAACATTAGAATTCAATTTGAGATTTGGATTAGATAATTTTTCACAACTTACCACAGTTTTGATAAATATAATAAAACTTGAAAAAAATTGTTGAGATAGCCTAGAAATGGGTGCAAAAAATGATGAAATATATGACTTGAAGCTTAACTCATACACTATTTATAAACTTCATGGATCCTGATTAATTTCAATGGAAATTAATTTTGAGACTGGCATATTGAATTTTAGCTATGACCAAGTACTGTAAGTGCCATGGTTTGTATTCAATATATTGGTGTTAAACTTAATTTTGATAGGAATTAACAAGTATAATATGGCATCATGCATGGAGCCCTGACAGAAACCACAAAATTTATGAGGCAATGAACCTCATAATTTCGATTGAAATTAATGTAGACCCCTGCATATTGAATACAAGCCATGTCACATGGACTACACAGACATAGATAAAATTCAACATGAATGGCTTAAAATTAATTTGGATCAAAATTAACCAAGGCATTAAAACATAAATTTTTATATGGTGTACTTGATTAAACCATTTAATCCAACTACTTAGCTTACCTATACTTATTGGAATTTTATGCATAGTCCATGTCCATATAAATTTTGATCAAAATTAATGTTTACTAATACATAGTGAATACATGCTATGCCACTTACACTTTCCAGACATAGCTACCATTAAATATTCCAGCATCAAAAATTAATTTCAATCAAAATTAATGAGCATGATAATCATGAATTTCTGGAGTCAACTGCTTATTTTTATGCATGGTGCCTTTCCAACATTAATTTTGATCAAAATTACTTTTGATACTTTCATATTGCATGTATCTATGCCTGGAAAGTGTAAGTGGCATAGTGTGTATTCATTATGTATTGGTCAACATTAATTTCAATTGAAATTAATATTGACATTTGCATATTGAATCCAATCCAGCAAACGACCCAAAATATTCTTCATAAAACTTCCCATTAATTTTGATCAAAATTAAGTCTGACAATATACATATTAGGGGGTGTCAGTTCTGGCAAATCCGCACTTAAATTAAGTGCGGATTTCAAACCAAATCAGCACTTACAAATCAGCACTTAAATTTTGCAAAAAAGTCACTTATTTCAAAAAAGGGTGTCAGTTATGACCTCAAATCAGCACTTTTTTCCCGTTTTTTTTCACAACCACATTTTGGCCACAAAACATCCCTTCCTTTCTTACCCCATCCCTGTCACATGTGACACACTGACCTTCCTCGCTACCTACCCATCAATCCTCGGCACACACCCCTTCCTGACATTTTCAATATTTTGACCAGGCATGTTTACATTCTTTTTTACTTATTTCTTCTACTTTTTAATCTTTTTTCTTGTTATGTGCCAGTTTCATAATGCCTCCCAGACATTCCAAATCTCAAAAGGTAACTCAAAAATCTGCTTCGTCACAAAAGTCTCCTCGTAAAGCAAGGATTACATAGAAAAAAAATCAGTGACTTTTTCTATTACTTACAACTGTTTTTACAGAATTGAAAACTATGTTTCAGCTAATATTTTATGGAAGTGAACTCTGTTCTTCACCCGAAGAACAGAGTTCATCCTCCTATTTTCACATTCTGTTTGCACCAATCTCCATCCCTTTCAATTCTATCAACACATGCTTGTCTTCCCTCCCCATGCCTTTCGCTATCCTCCCAGCCCCATTGTATGCCATCCTCTTTTGATCCCCATTTCACCCCTCTCAACCTCTCCCAGACCCTTTTCTTCATTTAAAATGCCTCGGAACCCTTAATCTTCCCTTCCAACTCTTTCCCAACCTTTTCGCTACCCCATACACCCTTCCTCACCCCTCTCTCCAGCCTTAGTCCCAAACCGAACAGAGTTCACTTCCATTCACTTATATTTCTTTTTTCTCAACTCATCTCTCCAGGTAAGTCATTTTATTCTTTTTAAACAGAGTGTGAAAATAGGAGGATGAACTCTGTTCTTCGGGCGAAGAACAGAGTTCACTTCCATTCACTTATATTTCTTTTTTCTCAACTCATCTCTCCAGGTAAGTCATTTTATTCTTTTTAAGCAGAGTGTGAAAATAGGAGGATGAACTCTGTTCTTCGGGCGAAGAACAGAGTTCACTTCCATTCACTTATATTTCTTTTTTCTCAACTCATCTCTCCAGGTAAGTCATTTTATTCTTTTTAAACAGAGTGTGAAAATAGGAGGATGAACTCTGTTCTTCGGGCGAAGAACAGAGTTCACTTCCATTCACTTATATTTCTTTTTTCTCAACTCATCTCTCCAGGTAAGTCATTTTATTCTTTTTAAACAGAGTGTGAAAATAGGAGGATGAACTCTGTTCTTCGGGTGAAGAACAGAGTTCACTTCCATAAAATATTAGCTGAAACATAGTTTTCAATTCTGTAAAAACAGTTGTAAGTAATAGAAAAAGTCACTGATTTTTTTTATATGTAATCTGAAATTTTTTAATAAAATTATTGTATTTAAGAATTGCAATATTGTCAATCAATTTTTATTGATCAAATTAATTTAATAAAGTATTATTTTAATAAGCTGTTTCAAAAAATACTTTGCATTGAGTAGACTCATGGAATGATTTTTTCTGGCTTCCATTCAGTTATCCTCACACTTTCACTATGTTTTCAATATAGATCCTTGTTATTTGTGTGATACTTCAAGTGAAAGTTCAGTATTACTTCAGTCTGAGTTCCATCTGATTTCCATCTGACTTCAAGTTGCGGACTTGCTAGCAAGTCCTCCCCCTATATTGCGTGGTGTTTGCTGAAAATATACGATTTCATGTTGAGTTGATGAAAGAAAACACAGAGAGAAAAAAAAATAAGACTTTAACAGCAAATTCAAAAACCAAAAAAATATGCAAAAAAATTTACCATTCTCAGTGAATAATACATGCAAATTGATAATTTGAAGAGAAAGAGAAAAAAATTAAAATTGCGTTGAAAAATGTTGGAGTGTTATTGGAAGGATTTTCGCCCTTATACTAGTTGATTGAGAAATAGAAGTGTTGGATATAGTCGGAGGTGAATCAACTTGTTCATCTTCATACAGCTCTAACCATTGATCTTTGAGGTCAGCAAGTAGGTTATGAAGTATAGTGCAACACAGAATCCAGTTGATCACCGCCTCAATTTCAGATTTATTTCTAAGAGGACTTCTTAATTCCCTTAAACTAGAAAAACGGCCTTTCAAGATTCCAATAGAATGTTCAATACAGACTCTTGACTTTGCCAAATGATTGTTGAATTTGGCATTTTGACTGTCTTCTGAAGCTGCTCCCTGAAAAGCAGGAAGTACATACTTTCCATTCACATAAGCAGAATCTGCAAGAAGATACTGATTTTCATCAAAGAATTTTTCAGGTTCATTTGAAATATGCATTCTTTGGAAGACGTAGGAGTCATGACATGAGCCAGGATAGCCAGTGAAGAATGATATAAATTTTTTGTTTACGTCACATATAAGCTGAACATTAATTGAATATCTATAAAGAAGATATATTTATTTGTGTTAGTTTCAAGGAGGATGAAAGGAGTTAAAAATAATCTACCTCTTTTTACGGTCAAAGTAATTGTTTCCACCTTGACCAGGTTTCTGGCTCAAAGGAATAGTAGTACCATCAACAAAACCAATACATCCTGGAAAGCCCTCTGCTTGCATAACCTGAGATGATTCAAGTCGCTCTTCTTTTGTTGGCCAGGTGAGAAGTTGAGATTCCAAGGAGTTGATGGCAGTGATACATTGTTTGGTATAAGTGTTAACTGAACCATACCCTAAATCAAAGACATTTTCTAAACGTTTCAAAGCGGCTCCATTACCATTTGAACCCAAACGACATAGTGTGATGGCCAATTGAATTGAAGGATGTCGTTGTTCTTTTTGAGAATTATTGTGAAATATGGGATGATCCTGAATAAGCTCAAGCAATTTAAGGAAACATTCCTGAGAAGTCCTGAACAGCTGTCTAAAACTGGGTGTAGATAGGTTAAGAAGTGTTTGGATGGTGTACTTGGGGGTATGAAGTACTTGAGGCTTTCTGGGAAGAAGGTAACGTTTCCTGGCCATTTTTGATAAAACGACAAAATCTTCTTCTAGATCAGAATCGGAATCAGAGTCCAAGAGCAGTTCAAGCGCCATGAAAGTCATTGCTTTATGTAATTTATCACGATTTGAAAGTGAGGAAGGCATGACTCTTATATGATATGATATGAAGATGTAAGTGATGTACGATGTTTTGAGTTATGAAGTGTTATTCTGCGGAGTGCTGCGTATGAATGGGATGATGCTGACAAATCAGTGAAATGGGACTTGATGGTGAAATCAGCACTTTTGGTTGAGAAAGTGCGGATTTGAGTGAAATAAGTGACTTATTTCATTTTGAAATCCACCAGTATTGGGGCTAGTGTGTTTTGGAAATCCGCACTTATTTAAGTGCGGATTTGGTCAAATTTAAGTGCGGATTTGCCAGAACTGACACCCCCTATTGAATGTTAGTTATATCTGGTCTGAGAAAATGGAGATAGGTTATATTCAATATGTATTGTTCAACATTAATTTTGATCAAAATCAATGAGCATTTTAATCATGAACTTTGTTAGTCAGTTAGTTGTTTCAATGCATAATGGAATGCCAACATCAATTTCGATCAAAATTAATGATGAAATGATATAAATCTTTTTTGCATGACATTTAAAGGACAGCAAGTATTCTTAAGTATTGAAATTTACTATACATTTTGAGGGTAAATATAATATTTACATATCCATATTAATTTCTATAAAAATTAATTATGACCAATACATAATAAATAGTAAATATGCCTGGCTAGTGTATGTGGCATAGGTTTTTTCAATCTGAATTTTGAAACATTAATTTTGATCGAAATTAAGGTTCATGATTATCATCAATTTATGTAGTCAGTTGCTTACTGTTATGCATGGTAACATGTCAACATTAATTTTAATTAAAGTTGAATTTGACATTCCACCAAGCATTTTTCTGTAAGATGAAAAGTAGGGCCCTCTATTCTTAAGTAAACATGTTACAATGCATATTGAGCATGTATATATCATTTACACATTAATATTAATTTCAATCAAAATTAATGTTGACCAATACACATTGAAAACAAGCTTTACAACTTACACACACCAAATATAACTACCATTAAATATATATATATTGAACCCTAATTTTGATCGAAATTAATGAGCAGTTTTATCAAGAATTTTTTAGGTTGTTTGCTGGTTTGGATTCAATATGCAAATTTCAATATTAAATTCAATCAAAAATAATGTTGACCAATACATAATGAATACACACTATTCCACTTACACTTTCCAGGCATAGCTACATGCAATATGAAATTATCAAAAGTAAATTTGATCAAAATTAATGTGGGAAATGCACCATGCATAAAAATAAGCAGTTGACTCCAGAAATTCATGATTATCATGCTCATTAATTTTGATTGAAATTAATTTTGATACTGTCATATTTAATGGTAGCTATGCCTGGCAAGTGTAAGTGGAATAGCGTGTATTCAATATGTATTGGTCAACATTAATTTTGATTGAAATTAATATGGATACATAAATGTGAAATAAAGAGGTATGGACCATCAATTTGTTGAAAAGACATTTTTATATCTCATACATTATTTGTTTTTCTTAAAAAAAATGTTACTCTCTCTCAACACCTTATAAAATTTACCAATTTGCTTTGAAAAATAACTGAATACATAAAATTTAATATAAGATAGCTATATTACACAGAAGATCACCGTTATACCCAAGTTATGATGATGTTGATGATGTATTAATTGATTCCTGAATCTTAACCAGATCAATATCAGCTCCAAACCCAAGTGACTCACGTTCATTCACAGATAATCCTGCCAAAATATTTTCTGAATAGCAATTCATGGGGAGGTATTTGGGAACATTGAATATACCATCTTGTGCAACTGCCCTTTCTGATGACTGTGAATATGTTTTTGATGCCGATTTTCTTTGAGCTGGTGTATGGGCTAAGTCCTTTGTCATCTTATCCATTTTTTTAAACAAATCATTGAGTTCAGGATTTTGCCATCCAGAAATAGCTTGGATGGGAGCAGTTGGGGCTGGTGGTGGGCTTTCCTTGATATCAGAGATGCACCTAGTATCATGAAAAAGCACAACAAAACCTGGCACATCACTGCAGATATCTCTTGCTAACTTGTAGCGTGAACTAGCAATCTGAATTCCAACTAAATTAGCTTCATAATAACAAAAAGCAAAGTAAAATAAAAAACTTACCTTGGTCCAATAACGTTTTACTTGTGCCCCTGCCCTCTTTTCCATCTTTTCTCTTTCCACCCTTTCATCTTCTTGCCCAAACAACCTTTTCATCTCCTTCCCCTTATTAACTACCCATTTCTCAATAACACATTGAGTGAACTGAATCTTTGACTGATCTGTTGTATTCAAGGTGGTGAGCCACCTGGTACAGTGGTCACATACTATGCTTCCCATGACTTGATTCCAAGTTGATTCCAAAAAATCACGGCAAGTCCAATCTTTTTCTTCCAATTCACGCTCTAAGTTTCTTTTGACAGAAAGTGGGATAGTTTCTCTTCCTTTTAGTCCTCAAGGCTCAGATGCTGGAAAAAATTCGGGTAGTTGAATTTTGGATTGCAAGAAGGCTATAGAATTGGTTATCAGAAATTATTGATCAGCTGCAGAATTAGCACGGTTAGAAGATTGGACTTGGGTTAAGACAGTTTGAATTTGTTCCAAGCTTTCCAATTTTCAATTTCCCAAGGTGTTGGGCTTGCAGAATATTTTGCTATTTGTGTTGGTCCCCCAAGAAAATACTTCAGAAAGTGGTAAATATTTCTATTTAGACTGTCAGAGCTCCTGGGAACATCAGTCCTTCTAGCTAAGCCTCTTACAGCCCTTAACCTGTGTTCTCATTCATGAGACTCTGCTGAATTGAGTCTGTGTTAATCACTGATACCCATAATGATTGAGGGATTCACTAAAAATTCAAATAAGTTAATTAAATTGGTTATTTTTAAATAAAAGAATACACTAAAAATTTGACTTACCAGCTCCGCTTGTGCTTGCTCCTTGGTTAGGCTGAGCAGATGATGATTGGTCTCCAAAAAAATCCCCCAATACTTCACTAGCCCAATCTCTTCCTAGCTGATCCGCATGCTGATCAGCACTTTCAGGAGCAGAAGGATGATTGGGATTAAAATTTCTTGGTTCTGCATGAGACTCTTGGCCTGGATTGGGATTAGGTGGTGGGTTAGGATTAGGCGGTACAGATTGAGATGCATCTGGAGGTGGATCAGCAGCGGGTGGTGGTAGATTATTTCCAGTATTAGTATATTGAGGTTGAAAAAAATTTGAATCAGTTGGGTCAACAGACATCCCTTCAAAATTATCATCCATAATGAACTGTAATAAAAGAAAAGAAAAGAAAAAAAAATCAGTATTTAAAATTTATACCTATCAAAGTTAAAGTAAAAAAAGATACTATGTTTATAGTCTTGTCAACGTGTATATCATCTTTGGGAAAAATAAAGTGAATAATATATAGTTATCAGCTAAAGTGGGAAGGCCAAGATATTTATAGTAGATGAATGAGAAAGAAGATTATTCATTAAGTAACAATTTTATCATCTTTCTCATTATCATGATTTTCTTTCTTTCATTCTTACATTTAAGATAAAAATGACTCATTGAAAGCATGGGTTCTCTCACATTAAAATCAACCAATGTAATTGTTCAATGATTTAAGATAATGTAAGTTGGATGCATTGCATTTTTAATCAAGCATTGAAATATTTATTTTACCATTTACAAACATCACCAATCCTACAAATTTCCCCAATCCCAAATTAACACAAAGATGTTAGTCAACAGAAAAAAAAATTGATTAATTTTTTCACTCACTACTGTCTGCAGTCCAATGGCAGTGACAACCTTGTCTTTGATTCCAAACATTCCCTTTTTGTGCTTGACAGTAGCTGCATGTCCGATTATTGCATCTTTCTTAATCACAATGTGAGTCGCTTTGGCTACTCTTACTAACCAACAATGTACTTGTGGGAAAAGCTCATAGGATCCTTTGATGTTTCTTCTGGACGGAGCTCCTTGAAAGGACTTACTATTAAATAGATTTGATCATTCTCTTCCATTGACCTGAAAAAATCATCAATTTGCCCAAACTGGCTATCTTTTCCATAGTAGAATTCAATTGTTGAACTAGCAATGTGTCAATGGTAACTAGTAAACCTCTTTCCATGTATCAATATTCTTGCTAAGTTTTCAACTACCCAATCCCCACTTTTCTCCGATGGTGTCAAAGCTCGTCTTGAAGATTCTTTTCCCATTCATGCCCTTACCCATTTAGTAAATAATTCCATACTTAGATAAATCCATTTGTTTTGTTTATTGAGATCAATATGGATTTTTTTAGTCCCACATTAATAATTATCTTCAGCTTCACCAAGATCTAATACCCTAGACTTCCAATACCAATGTTTGAACATTGTTAGCAGTATCTCTCTTGTGGTCAATATTAATAAATTAGCACAGCTGAGTTTTTAAATAATTGCTTACAAACATTACATACGTGGATGGTGATTGTTTGCAATTTCAGATAATATATGATTCACCCGCTCTCCAGACCAAGTAGCTGTACCTTATGGTGGACCAAGACACTTTATCATTTCAGGATAATGTTAACTGATATGCAGATCTGGCTTTGCATTAATATTCTTCCAACCCTCTTCCAGGCACTCACAATACTCTAACAGAAATTGATCTAGATCTTTAAGCTCATTAGTCTGTATATTTTTTAATTTCAAAAAATTGGTGATGAAGCATAATTTTACAAGTGACTTTAGAAGATAATATTCTCTTGGTTTTTCAGCTGAGGAAGCTGAAGATTCCAATTCTTTAAATTTTCAAACCAAAGGGGTATAAGCGACAAAGGGAAGTAGAGAGTATACAGCATGTGCCAATCTGCTGCCTTGAAGGATCCTGCCTTTTTAGATCCTACTGATTTTGGAACTCATGTTAGCCAGGAAGGCCTTCTTACTTGATCAATCATCTTCCATAAAAACTGTATCTCTGCTGCTGTGATTTGTGGATTACTACTACCTTCATTTACTTTCTCCTTACCTTTCCGTTTATTTTCTTCATTTCTAGCTGTCTCATTTGATGAGTGAGATCCTTCACTCTGTGATATGCTAATGCTCCGTTGCTTTAAGTTATACAATGAATTCCTACTGCCACTGCTGTGAGACTTTTATGAGGCCAAATTGCTATATGCAGGAATAAATTTGGAGCTGGATGACATACTCTGGCTTCTTGATTGATTTGTTCCCGATCCTTCACTATCTAGTCCATTATGACTTGATGACTGTCTTTAACTCATAATTCTTTGCCGCTTGTGCTGTCTTGTGTGCCCTGTATCATCATCATCATTATTTGTGGTGCTTAAGCTACTTATACGTTTTTTAGAATGTTTGTGCAGTGAAGTATCAGAAAAGGAATTGTCATCTTCTTCTCTTACATGCCAATTTTTATCCTTTTCCAGCTTTCTTTCTAGATCTTTTGCTGCATTTTTGATTTGAAAATAGCTTAAACTGTGATCTTTTAGGTTGCCAAGCATATGTGAATGCATAACATCAATTTAGAAATATATAGTTGGACGCCAATATTCAAGGTTATTCAGCTCACTCAATTGTACCCCATGATTCTGAACAATTGATACATGCTCCCAATGTGACTTAGAATTTTTCCACTTGGTTGCCCAGCACATATGATCCTCATAATTCCGTAATGAAAAATTTCCCACATTCTTTTCACTAATTTCATCTTTAGAGATGTTGCAGAAATAGCAGAACATTCTTGCAGAGTGACTCGAAAAGCCATCCAATTTTTGTATTGCAGGAATGTCACCTATCAAAGAGAACAATGCAACTCTTAATTTCAGGCCTCATGAATAAAGATGCATATTTTCAATCAATATACCATCCCATAGAGTTTGTAGATAATTAGCCAGCGGTTTTAGAAGGTGATTAAGCTCTTAACTTGTGGGTTCTGTTGGTCCAGGTATAATAGCATACAAAAAATTTATTTTCCATTTTGTATCTATCTTCTTGAGGTAGGTTCATACACACCATCATAATATTTCCTACAGACTTCTGATGACCTCCAATCCTATTATCACCAGGCCTAAACGAGTCAACATATAAAGTAAACATTAAGTTGCCTGAAGTTATTGTATATTCATCATCATTTCCACCCAGAGCTGGAGTGGTAATGGGAAAGTTTTTCCAAATTGAACCATCACAAACATCCTTCATCAAATCACACTCTACATTGTCTGCGACAGGGGTTTTCTTCTCAATCAGAAGCTCAAATTTGAACAGTTTAATCTTTTCCTTAAGCCATTCAATAAAAGAATGGTGATGAAATGTTTTAAGAGATAAGTATTTTACATGTTATTGATGTTCCTTCATCAAATACAGCCTTTCATCACATTTAACTACAATTTCTCCTGCTCCAAACATATTTAAATAGCACTTTGATGAAGAAAAAAACTGTTGATTGTAACATAGTATAGATGGTTGAGATTCATAGTTATACTCATAAAGAGCAAAGCATTTAGGACAGCATTTTTTAGTGAAAAATGATTGATTGAGCTTTAATCTACTAAAAACCGTATCTATTGAGCGTGGGATCAGGCGTAAAATGCTATCAGAATCCAGTCTTCCACTATCACCTAGAAGTTTGAGCTTCTTAATTTCTTCATCCAAAAATTGAGTACAACCATCTTTACTCAAATGATGATTCAGATAAAGCTTTGCTGCCTGCCACATAATTATTTGGCTATACTTTTCCCCAAGATTTGAGTTTCTAGAGACTGTTGAAGATACTTCTGCCCCAATAGCGACTGCCCCTATATAATAAATCATCAAACATAATTAAGACTTTTATTCTCACTTTGAACTATAGATATACAGCTTACTGTCTCTGTGGAGCTGGAACTTCCAATGTTAAGTGGATTGTTGGAAGAAATAACCATCTGGGCCTTCCAATTTATTTCATCTTGATGTTTTGCATAAGAATTAGAGCTTTTGAAAGCCATACCAACATCAAAAGACCCAGAAGAAGTTTGATACTTTCTATTGACACATCCAAGCTCTTGAAATTGACATACATGAAAAAATGGAGGCATTGTAATTGTGATAAATGTAGGAATAAGTTAGCTGTTGGAAGTTACCGATTGAAGGTATTCCTTTTTTTGCAAGGCACTAGCTAATATAAGCCATATTTTTTTATCAAAAGAATATGATGGAATATGTGTTGAAATTATTAAAGTTTAAATTTTCACTTTTTAATCAGATAAATTAAATATTAACTAAATGCTATGCAGTCTACTTTATTTGTATTCTGTATACTCTCTGCATTTGTACAACAATGCATGCATGTTTATCAGAATATTTTATATCATAGAAAAAATTCTATTGTAAACACAAGTATCTTAATTATTTTTCTATCAAATTCCTTCTGAGTTATATCTAACTACCCTATAATTATTTGATTTTAGTAAAAATTCTTAGTTATGGACTATAAGAAAAGTAATCCATATTTTTAACATAATTATTTAAAAAATTACCCCAAAAACCAAAGTTAAACCCAAAAATAAGGTTAATATTTTGTAAAAAAACAATCACAAACATATTTCCTTCACTTTGAAAATTGGTCTGTACTAGGTAGAATTTTCCATAAAGAAATAATCAAAAATACTCAAATAATAGATGCTACAAAAGTGTAAACCTTAAAGCATTACAAAAAATCTGAAATCTTGTATAAATTTTCATACATAAATGTGAAGAAGTGACATTCTAGTCTATTTATTCAGGTTGAAAAAAATTACTCAATGGAATATGTATTACTATCATATTGGACCAAAAATAATTTTTTGGTAATAAAAAAATGAACATAGCCTCACATTTATCAAATTATTTTTGTGGAAACATTTTTTGAAAAGAAAAAAAAATCCTTTTCTCAAATGAGTCTGCTTTTATCACATAATCATTCACTTACTTTTGTAACATTCCTTTTGAGTTCAAATTGCATATAAAAGTATAATTTATGCATATTATAATGCCATAAAGTTGTAATATTTCTTATTCTTATTTTTTGTGATACTTCTCCTTATATCAACTTTGATCATAAAGTTTTGAAGCTCCACAATTAATCCTTCCTCTTTGTTTAATTTTATTGAAAACTTTCTTAATCTAATTGATTATGAACCCTTGTAGCTCTTACTATCCTCATTGAAACCTGCTCAAAAACACACGAACACTTAATAGAATTTTTAATGAGACTTTGCCTCCATTCAATTCTCACTTTTGTAGATCTATACACAATTTTAGTCGTTCACTTTTGGATATGTTACCAGAATCAAATGAATGGAAACAAAATCCTACTGAAGAGCAATTAGACATATTTTCATCTTTTGACATGAATTCTTGCAACATCTCCTTTGAACTACCTCATCCAGAATCAAATTCAGCTGTTTTGGAAAAGTTTCCACCAATTTTCCGTGAATTTTTATTGACCACCTTTGCATGTGCGGTTTCCCAGGGTCAACTTTTGCTTGGAACCTAGATTGGTTTGACAAATGGAACCAGGTCTTGGAAAATATTCTCATTAAACACTGGGACAATGCCTTAAAAACCAACAATTTGATTGCATATCCAATTGACTCAACTCAAATTAGCTTCTCAAATCAAATGGGAGTTCTTCACCATTGGTTTTTAGGTCATTCTGATAAATTAAGACTTGGGAAGGATTCTGATAGCTCTCAAGAAATAATCAAAGTGAGAAAGCATAAATGTAGAATATAAAAAAGTATGAAAATCCCTTTTTTTTCAACCATTTTTATTTATGACCTTTATTTCAAATAACAAAGATTCTTAGAATTCAGTTAACCAAAATAAACTTCTTAAACAACTTCCACATTGTGAAAATTATCACAACCTTTTCACAAACATCAAGTGTTTTTCAGACACCAAAATTATAAATGATGGATCTTTAAGACGTATCTGAATGCAATGGAGGTCTGAAGATTTTCTAAAGTTGCACAATATCTTGACCAACAACACTTTGATATTCGAGATACTTTGACCTACTCTGGAAGTGTGCTAAAAGACTTGACCTTGTACAAAAGAATAAGTTTTTTTTCAACATTATCACCTAACCTTAATCCTTCTCATGTCCCCCGGGGTTTGCGGAATGACTTTTATTCTCCATTATATCTTGCATCTCTAAATCCTCAACAACTCAGACTTTTAAATCATCAAATCCCATAAATTTACCTTCTCACCTTGAAATTCTTGCTTCCTCTAATGTGAGTGATTGACAAACTCCCTTAATAATAGGTTTTCACACTCATACTCCTCATTTCCACTGTTTGGGACACTTAGCCTTGAAAACAAAAACATAATTTTAACAATTACTATTATCCTTAAAATTTATAGAATTTTAATTTGGCTCACATTGTTAGCTCCATTTTTTTCCTTTGAATCTTATACATGCTGAATTCTATACTTCCATGCACAAAACAATTAAAAACATTTACTTCATTTTGCTGCCCCATTCTACACAGCTGATCAACAGCCTGCTGCTCAACTGCTGGATTCCAATTCGGCTCCTATTTCAACATTGAACATATAAAAAATTTAATATTTTTTTCTTAATATGAAATATAAGACATTGAACTCACCATTATATATACATTTTGAGCACACTTGAGATCTATACCCACTCCTGCAGCCTGAATTGTTCTAACCAAAACTTGGCAATTTTTATTAAAATGGAATTCATGCATATTTTTGTTGTGCTTTGTCCTGCTGAGTTCACCCATAAGCTGGGTATACCTCATATTGTGGTCATCTAGAGCCATTTTTATTCTATTTTGAAATATTAGAAAATTGTTTTTAATAAGCCAACACAATTTTGTAAATAAATTCATTATAGAATCACTAACATCTGCAAAAAGTCTGCAAAGTTGGAGAATATAACTTCTTTTGGAAAATTTATACCCCTTTCACCAGACAGAAAGTTTTTCAAGTGGCATGTAAGATGCCAAATCTTTGCAGAATGCTGCCAAGTGAAATCAAAAGTTGGAGTTTCATCCAGATTTTTGTAGATTGGATGGTTGCAGAATTTTCTAAAGATGGTCAGCTCTCTAAGAAACTCAGATGAGTCCCAAGGGAGGTCAGTACTTCTGGAGGGCCCATATCGCTCAATGAATCCTTCTTGAAGCACATCAAGTTTAGACCTCCATGGATCTGCTAATTGAACTGATATCCCCCTTTGAATCTTTATTGGACAAGACAAAATTGAATCTTTTGTTCTATGTAGGCTTATGACTTTCATTAAGTGATTGATTGATTTTATAGAATTAGCCTTTCCTTTTTGCAAACATGGAAAAAGGAAATTCTTCCATAACCAGTCTTCTTGCCACTTTTCGATTCTAAGAAAAAATATGAGACTTTGAAGGTAAGTGGGCCTGTTCTGAAGTGGATTTCCAGTCAAGCATAGTCGGTTTTGGGATTCCAAGTCAAATATTGTTTGAGCCCTCTGCAAGTAAGGATTTTTAATGTAACTAAAAGAATATTCATAAAAATTAAGTTTTAAGTTTTAGATATAGAATTGGGCACTAACTGATCTTCATATAAAACAACTCTATACCAAAAGAGTTTTTGAGTCACCAGTACCTTTTTTTGGCTTTGATTTTTTGAAATTGTTGGGGTAGCTGTTTTATAGGTCGTTAAAACAATAGCAGTGTCCTGTAGCTCATTGAAATCAGTATTATGAAAATCCTTCCCATAAAGAACCTTGAAAGGAAGCGCATTATCTTCAAAGTGCACACTTATTTCATTGATCCAATTCAATAGTGTTGCCAGTGGGCATTTAATCAGTGTGGCTGAACTCCAATTAATACCTTCTTGATTTTCTGATACCTGGAATTTTCTTGCTTCACTTTGAGTTGCAATTATAAGAGAAAGAGTTGACAGCGTCTTTTCCAAACCCATACACTACGCAATATAGGGGGTGGACTTGCTAGCAAGTCCTCAACCTGAACTCAGATGGAACTCAGATGGAACTCAGACTGAACTCATACTGAACCCATACTGAACTCTACTTGAACACCCACCTAAAACTGTTCTGCTGAGTGGTGTTCATCCCTGATTGTATGGTTCCTTTATCAATAGCTCAATGTGTGTTCAATCTATGGTGAGTTTGGGTCCAAGGTTGCGGACTTGCTAGCAAGTCCGCCCCCCATATTGTGTGGTGATATCATCAGCGAGTATTGACCTGTTTCCTTCAGGGGTTAATTGATTGTTAGGAAACTGATCTATATAGTCATCAAATCCAGTTCTAAGCCAATGGTTGTCCTGATGCCTCCACATGATATCCAACTTTTGCTTTAACATTTTTTCATTGTCAATCATAAAATTTATTGCTTGAGGTTGATGTGTTTTGAGAACTGTTTTAATTCCTCAGATAAGTTGATCAGCTTTCCAATCTTGAATACTCTGAGATATTTGGAAAGTGCCTTCAAAAATTAAATGCGGTGTAGACAATCCTATAGTACTAGCTATAGGCCTTGACCAAGGGAGTTGGAGAAAAACCAGAGAGAAAATCCCCTGTACCTTTAGAAAAATAGAGTGAGATTTACTTGCTAAAGTAAGTTGGTTCCTGTTTTTCTAAACCCCTTTTCAACACACTTGACTGCTTGATGAGCCAAGGAAGTAGTCACCAGACAGACTACCAGACCAAAGAAGTGAAATGTAGAACAATGTCCACAACAGAGACAACAAAGATACTTGATGTAGGCTGAAAATCCACACAAGAGACAGCAATAATACTTGCTATAGCTTGAAAGACTATAACAGAGAAAACAGTTTCCAAAGTTAAGTTAAATGAAGAACTCACTTGAAACAAACACAGCCAAATTGTGGGCAAAAAACAGTGAAAACTGAGTGAGGAACAAGGATATCACCTCCGGATGATTGTATGATAATTAAGGTTGCCCCAAACTGTCTTATTCACTATGTACACACAAACCACTATCTAAGAGCCCATGCGCACCCACCAATCTGGCGCCTGTACCCGCCAAATTGAATAAAAAACCCTCCTGAAGCGCTCCCCAACCTTCTAAAACAGAGACGGGCAGGCCGCCCGATGTCGGAGGTTCTATCTGAAGCGGCCTGGCCTCCCTGAAGCCAGAAAACCAATAAAAACAACTAATCTACTTAGAAAAATTAGCTACAACTACTAAAACCTTTAAAACACGGAATTTCACTATAACAACATTGTGACATGAAATATAGAGAAAAATTAGCTCTATCCAATGGTACTAAGCACTTAACCCTAAGACTTAAGGTTATCCCGTAAAACACGAAAAACAAAATTAAACAGCTATCTTTTATAAATGAAAAATGAGGAAATGACCCCTTAAAACTTAGAATATGAAAAATGTCTACAAGACATAAAATATAGAGAAAAACTGGGGCTATCCAATGATAGTCCCAATATCCACGGAATAAAACCAGAAAAATACCCAATTCCTTAACTAGTCTTGGGCGACTGAAAAAACCTGAATCACAGAACCCAGAACCAGAGATCAACCAGAAAAAGATTTAGAGAAGTAACTAACTTTCTGGGGTAACTGTATATAGAGCTGCCAGCCCATCAGTCACCCCCAAACTTGCCTTTACAAAATTTAGAAGTTCCCCCTAGGATCCTTCTGCCTTTAAACTTCCACCTCACACTGCCTTCCATTCCTCAGTTTATAGTCTTGGGGGACTACACCATCAACAATCCTCAGTTTAAAGTCTTGGGTTTAACACAGTGTGTAGTTTAAAGTCTTGACAAACTACTTCTTGACAAAATCTTGAAACCAGCCAGTTTAAAGTCTTGGAGGACTACTAGATCCACAATAGTAAAATTAAATTCTTGAATAAATCTTTAACAACCAGCCAGTTTTAAGTCTTGGAGGACTAACAGAATTTTCAGTTTAAAGTCTTGATGGACATCAAAAAATCTTGAGCCCATAATTAAAAGATCAGTTTAAAGTCTTGAAGGACTTTCCAAAAAAAATCTTGAAGATATATCCCATAAATCCCCAAACCAAAAACCATCAAAGCCAAAACATTTATCCTCCTTTAACAAATAAAACAAAATAAAATGGTATCCCCCAGCTAATTGATGAGCTGATCCCCTGATACCTTACCCACATCCAAGTGCACCTTGATGTGGTCACACCTAAAAATTTTTATTTTATTTTGACTCCTCCTCTTCTACCAAAAACATTGCCAGAGCCCTATCTTGAGCCTTTGAACAAACATAGCCTCCATAAAAAAATTAAAAGAAAAAAAAGAGAAAAAAAGAAAATAATCTTGAATCCACCACTTTCACATCCAACACCCTAAAACCACATAGCAAAGCCAGCTCCAGGTCTACAGAAAAGATCACTGGGTGGGATCCCTCCAATAAGTAAAAATGATGAAAGACCACCAGTGATCCACCACTAATCCAAAATCTCCAAAAGACATCCAAGGCAATCCAGTTTAAAGTCATAGAGGACTTAAAACCTGAATCACAAAAAAACAACACTAGAATTCAACTAGAAAAAAAGTAAAGGCTTGAAACAGACATTCTGGGGTAACTGTTCTAAAGAGCAGCCAGCTCATCAGTTACCCCCACACTTGCCAAAATAGAATCTAGAAGCCCCCCCTGGGTACCTTCTAACAAAAACACAACATCCAACAAAATTAAACAAAACCAATAAGCATGAGGGGTCCAGCACTTGAATACCAAAGGAATCTCCAGTTTAAAGTCATGGTGGACTAAAAACCTGTTAAAGAAAAAAAAACAATACTAGAATTCAACAAAGTTAAGAGAAGGGGTTGGAAAAAGACAATCTGGGGTAACTGTTGATAGAGCAGCCAGCCCATCAGTCACCCCCACACTTGCCAAAATTAAATCTAGAAGCCCCACCCCTGGGCACCTTCTAACAAAAAGTATTTTCCAACACAAATCTTCTCCCATAAAAAACCAAAACCATTAAAAAACCATTAAAATTCTTGAAAGCCAAAAAAAATCCAATTTAGAAATAAAAGTTTGCAGTTTAACCTCATGCTGGAGGTGAAATAAAACCAATAATCTTCATTTTTATCTTCATTTTCTTTTAAATAAAATACCCATCTTCACTTGAATTTTTCTTTTCTTCCATCTTCATTATACTAAGATTTTTTTTTTCATTACTAGCGGGCTGCCCAACGTAGGAGGTGCCACCTGAAGCAGCCCGGCCTCCCTTTTTTATATAGAGACTTGAAGCAGAGAGACTGAAATGAATTGGAAGAAACAAGAAAAATCCTGACCAAATACATAGAGGCCAAATTAAGAAAAAACAAAACAAATTAAGTAGTTTATCCTCATTTCGGAGGAATCAGATTCTTGAAATCTCAAGGTTTAAACCAATAAGTTTGCCCCTAGGGCCTGAACCCCCTAAGCTCCTCTTCCAATTCTGATATCCCAACATCAGACCTCCAAACAAATCTTCCATCCTCCTCCATACACTGAGTCTACCATAGCTCACATCACCAGAATCAATAAATTCTCCACCCTGTGAAACATCTGAAACCTCCACCACATCTTTAAAATCAGCCTCCATACCAGTGACATCCAAAACATCACAATTTTCCCCTTCCCTATAGGAATCTTTCTTAGAATCTGAAAAATACTCCAGAATATCATCTATCACATCAAAATAAAAATTCTCCTCCAAGCAGAGACCTTCTGATCATGACGGAACCACTTGAAAATAATCCTCCCCTATGAGAAAAATATCCAAGACAGAATCTTTCTTTCCATCCAAAAATTCAACAGATACATCCTCCTCCAATAAGCCATTATCTGAACTTGAGAAAGAAAAATAATCATCCCACAGCAACCATTCATCCACCACAGATTCCTTCTCAATATCCCAAAATCCTTCTTCATGACCAGACAAGTCTTCCTTCCCACATAATTCACCCAAAATTGAGGAAATACACTGATCCTCCAGTATGTACATTTACAAAACATCCAGTGAAGCACATTCCTGAAATCACATTTCATCCTTTAAAAAAGAAAAATTAGTTTCACAAACATCATCAGAGTACCCATCTTCTAAAATTGATGGCTCCAACACCTCCCCAGAAATTGAATTTTCCACCACAGTCTCCTGAACTTCTCCATCCAACAGGATTTCCTCTCCAGATTCCACATCCCTATCCATCATACCATCCAAATATCCCAAAATAACCTCCTCCAGAATAGCCATACCAGGAATCCTATTTTCCCCAATTGGAAGAATCTTCATCAAGTCAGCCTTGAAAAGAATCTCCAAAACCTTCACCTTTACATTCCTACCCATGGCACTCCAAAATACATACTTGGCCCCATCTTCAAGTGGTAATATATCATTATATACCAGATAATCCAGAGCCTCCCCAAACTCCTCCATAAATTCCCCATACTGAGAAAGAGAAGTTACACCACCTTTCGATTCCCACTTCCTAGAAATCCCATGAAGATCCAACATTGAGAAAGTAGTAGGCCACCTTTTACCCATTTCAATCTTCAACTTTCCCCAGTCCTGACTCCTATATCCTACCATGCCAGAAACTTCCTTCTCCACCTCTCTATTACCAATGAAAAAGATTACTTGCCTAACCATGTCCAACAGTGAGGCCCCATCAATCTCAGCAGCAACCTCAAACCTAGCCAAAAACCCCTTTTCATTCTCTCCCAAAAACCTTGAACCATCCCAAGACTGAATCCTAACCATCCTAGGAATTCCAAGTTACAGCCTCCAATCTCCACCAAAGATAGCCAAAGTCCCCCCCAAGAGCCTTAGAGACCTAGGAGGGACCAAATCCAACAGAAAAGAAGACCCCTAGACCAACCACAAAGAGATATAGAACCAAATCCAAAATCTACCAAAGGAGATCCACCAAAGAACGAAGCCTAGATCAACAGAGATTCCAAAAATCCAACAGATTCGTACCCCACGTTGGGCACCAGAAATGTAGACAATCCTATAGTACTAGCTATAGGCTTTGAACAAGGGAGTTGGAGAAAAACCAGAGAGAAAATCCCCTGTCCCTTTAGAAAAATAAGTGAGATTGACCTGTTGCAGCAAATTGGAGATCTGTTTGCTAGACCCTCTAATTAAACACACTTGACCCCTTTTAAAAGTGAAGATAATAGTCCCAGACAGACTACCAGAAAGAGTTGAAATGAACAGTAATATATTCCAACAAAACACAAGCCAATGAGAAAGTAAGGAACAGAGAGTCGATGAGTAAAGAGATAAGATCCTTCCCCTAAAAATCTTCCCACACACGCATCATAAAGCCAGCGCACAGACCACCCTGACCAATTCCCTGCCCAGAATCCAGCTTTCCCAGCCTTTTTCATGCATAAAAGTGCATTTTAGCGCTTTCCCAGCGCCCAGGTGGCCAAGCCGCTTGGAGGAGGCTTCACTTAGGGGCAGGAAGGCTGCTTGGGGGCAGGAGGGACGCTTCTAGGCCCTAAAACACCCATACAACCCATAAAAACCCTAAAAACCCTAAAAACCCACAACTTCACTAATAAACAAGATAAACACACATAAGACATACCAAAATGAAAAGAAAATAAAGGAAAATAGGCTGAGACATAATAAGTGACCCTAGCTTAAGCCTACATAAGCACCACTAAGCAATAAACATCTAATAAATACCAATAATAACACCATAACTACCCAAATACCCCCAAATATGCACTCCAAAGTCCTACCCAGGTTTGGATCACCACACCGACAAGGGTTGGTTTTCTTTCTTCAAATCGTCCAAAAATATGAACATTCAAATGGCCTTGCTGTAAAATTGTGGGGGTTGGTGAGTTTTGAAATCTTAAAATTACATTCATATAAATTTGATTGATCTTTATTGAGAGCTGTCCAATACATCTGAGACTTGAAATATTAAGTAAGAATAGTATCTGAAGATAGTGGTTGTTAAAAGATAAATTAAAGCAAAAAACGAATAATCAGTTTTGAATAAGACAACAAAATAACTTTTTAGCATATGCTACTCTAAGATCATAATTCTTTCACATTTATTATTATTATCTTTTTAAAAAATATTGGAAGTAAATGAATGATAACTGAAATAAATAATATGGCTTAAAAATAAATTGTGAGCATATAGAATAAATTTGTGTTTGTGGAAGAAGAAAAATTTTTTTAATAAAAATGTGCTTTATTGTTACATTTTAATTACAAAATAGAATAATTTCACTCTTATTACACTTATTTATGTTTCTGTCTAATAGTATAATGCTTTAGATGGCAGTTCAAAATCCAAATTGAAACTACTACCTAGAACGATGTCCTGATACTAACATACTTTTTTTAAGTCTCTGGACAGACACTTATGGTGATCTCAATAATATTAAAATTATTGAATTGTATGTTTTATCAAACATCTATGTGGTCTAATGTAATAATTGAGATACTACAGTTTAACCTTCTATTATCAAATTGGCAAGAAAATATCTGTAGATTTTTTTAGACCGAATATCAAATTTTGCTTTCCACAATATGGGAAAGTGAATATTATGATATGTTAAGTGATATTTTCAAGCTTTTCTCAATCTGTGCTCAGCTGAAGATTAAAATAATCACCAAGCTCCAAGAGACCTGTGATTGAGTTGGGTTGAATCTAGGTCTAACCAATTATCAAATCTTTGTCCAATTTATTTAAATCTGGTTTCAAAATGAATTCCCAAGAGCTTTCCAACCACTTCTCAACATTTTTAAATGAGGGGTATTGCTAGCAATACCCCCCAAATTTTCTGTGGTGTTTCTTTGTCACTTATCCCCCTTTGGGTAGAAAAAACAAATCAAGCCAAGACATCAGTGACTTCAGACCACAAACCTAGAGAATATTATCTTCTCAAAGCACTCACCACTTTAAGTTCAATTACCAACTTTTTTACTTCTAAAAATGTATCCACTGATGAAGTTGATGAATTAAAAGAACTGCTATTAGAGTATTTTATCTACTTGGAAGAAGGTTGGAAAAATATCAGCTTTAAGCCAAATCTGAAATTCACTCAACGTTTTCCAAAAATGATTAAGCATTTTAGTCCACCCATAGGTATGGCTACTTCGACTTCTGAAATATTTAATGGTATATTAACGGAAATTCCAAACAATCATCACAAAGGTATTTAGTTTGGTAATTAAGCGCTTAAAGATGAAATTGAGCTAATTTATTTTTATTGAAAATAGAAGAAATGCCACAGACCATGCTCAAGCACTGGCATCAGATGTCTAGGGTTTTTGAACTAAGGGAAGCTGAAGATGATACTGAGTATGGATCTAATATTAAAAAATTAAGCACAATACAAAAAAAAGACATGTTAATTTAACTGAGGCATTATTTAAAAAATGGGTAAGGGCATGCTTGAGAAAAGAGACATCTAGATGGGCTTTGTTACCTACCATCAGAGAAGGTAGGAGACCTGGTAGTTGAAAATTTAGCATGCATATTGGTCAATGGATATTGTTATACAACTCATTACCAGAATCCTGGGAGTTCTACCATTGAATTCTAATATGGAAAATATAGTCATTTTGTGCATATTGATCATCTTTTTAGTTCAAAGAAAAATAATGAAAAAGTTGTCAAATTGTTAGTCCATTTAAAGAGCTTATACCAGAAGATACAAAAAAGGATCCTTATGAGAAGTCTCCACAAGTGCATTGCCTTTTAGTAAGAGTAGAAAAAGCAACACAAATTTTGATAAATCAACATTTAATTATTTGACATGTGGCCACTTTACAGCACCAAAGGGGAATGTTTGGAATAAAGTATTATGATATCACTGCTGTTGGACTTCAGACACTAGTAAGTAAAAATATAAAACAACATAAAAATTATTTTTTTGTTAATAAATTTGAAATTATTTAGGATTGGTAAGAATTTGGAGGATTTGGAATGTTTGTAATAGATTTTTGGAACAGCTAGATACAAGATTAATAAATAATTTTTTTGAGATTTTGTCTAAATGTTTAAGAAAAAAATAACAAAGGCATTCTTTATAATTTAGAAACCTTGCTATTAATGAGTGAAATTATATTGTAAATTTAATTTCAACTAAAAGGAATGCAATGTACTATACAAAGTCTACCTATACTTGAAAAAATTATAAATAGTTCAGTACCTGGGTAGAAAAATCTAAGGACCATATTTTACAAGCCAATAAAACCAAATTTTTCCACTAATCTTTTTACTTGAATATTTTATTCATTTAACTCAAAATTAAGATTTTATAACTAATTTCTCTTTAATACTATCTTGTCTATATTCTCAAAGTTAATTTTTATTTTATTTTTATAAAGCACAGAATTTCTAATACTGGTGATGCCATGCATGTTGATACTCCATTAGCAATTAAATTTAGAGGGAAAAGTAATCCTCCTCCTTAAATCTTAGAAAGGGTGTTTTAGGTCCTTTTACACCTGAAAATCCTAGAGAAAATCCATTTAAACCCTAACCTCCTCCTCAGTCTTCATCAGATTCCCAAATTTGATCAACTGATTGCTCATTTAATATCACAAATACAGATGGTTTATCCACACCTCCTAATTTTTAGAAGCAAGAAGAAAGTGTAGGGAATGATTGTGATAGTTTGTTGTTGAATCAGTTCTTGGAAACAGTGGGGAACCCACTTTTACTAACCCAGAAGCCAGTACCAGTGGACATGGTGTTTCAACTTTTTCAACATGCTTTTATATTTTAAAATAGGATTACCAATATTTATTTTCAAAAACTTGCAGTTACTCACTGTCCTATATTTTGAGCTACTGATCAGCACAGAATACTTGATGCTGAGTCACTTCAAAATGACCAAAACTTGAAAATTTTTAGAAGCATAGTTACAAGGTGTGATGTACCAAGGAGCTCAAATTTTATTAACCAAAATATAAATCACTTTTTGAAGTTCTGTCTTGGTGGACCCATTAATGTATCTGAGTTTCCTATTGGCCCATCAAACATAGAAGTTACAGACTGGAAGAGGTGGCATGATTACAAAAAATTGACAATTGAAACAGCTTTAAAACAGGTCCAAAATGCACCACAGGAAACTTCAGCTGCTGATTATCAATTTTTTTAACAAATACTGCCATGTTCTTACGTTCCAAAATTCATCTACCAACATTTATTACATCACCTGAGCCCCAAGGACTAAAGGGAGGAGCTTCTGTACCAATCTCTGTAAAGCAAAATTTGGAAGAAGAGCTTTAGGAGAAAGGGTTTTGTCGACTTGCTTTTGATTTAAACTTTCAAAATTTTTCCAAGTCACAATGGAATAAAGTAATAGGGAGTGTAGTATCAGATCATGGTACTAAGTGGATCTCAACAATTAAAATATTGATTCAGCAAAACTCAGGTTTACACCAATAATTTTCAAGAAATGGTTGGTCAAAAAGGGAAAGGAGATTTGAAAGGTGGCCGGTCAAAACAGTGAGGTGATTGAGGCAAGTAAAAAGGAGAAGAGATCAAGAGCACAGATAAATTGTTATCAAACAAAGGTATTTATTCAAAGCATAATAACTAAAGAAATTCTTTTAATAATTTGATTTTTTTTAGATTTAAATAAACTGCTACAACATGGCAAGAAAAAAGTGCATTGATAAGCCAGGCTTTGTGGCACTTTTTCATGAAACAAGTCTCATGTCTGATTTAGAAGAAGCTCCACCCCATCCATAAGAGAAAAATTCTATATGAATAGTTCCTGGATGGAGAAATACAAAACTCAATTTAATTTTAGATAAAATGGACAATTTTACTAAAAGGAAGGCCCATTCAAATGTTTAAATGGCTTTAATGAAGAAACTTTACAATTGCTCAACTAAAAAGACAGCTTCAACAGATGTTATCTTGAATGTGCCCAAATTTCTGCCAAAAAACTGCTATTCACCTGTATATTTAGCAAATTTATTGTTTAATGAGAGGGAGTTACTTAAGGTTCAAGAAGATATAGATTTTTCCAAATTTAAGAAAGCAATAGATTGAGCAGCAGCACCTTAGATTTTTTACCCCACTGGTAACCATATATATAGAGTGATAGTAATATTTTTTTAAAATAATAATATTATTCTTTTTTTAAAAAATCTCCTCCCTACACTATTTAAAAGTGAGTGCCTATATACATTATGGGGTATCAATGTTCAGGGATCCACAATAAGTGATCAGAAATTTTTTTTCTGGGATCAGACATTATTAATTGCGGAAGATTCTTATCCACTAGCCCCGGGGCTAGTGGATGAGGAATCCACAATAATGCATTAACCCGCCTCTTATACCCCAATTTCCATTCCTAATTCCTGATCCCAAACTCATCTCATCCATGATGTATATGCAAGAAAGTCACATGACTCATAATTGCTGATGCCATCCTTAAGTCTTTCCTAACTCTATGATACTTACTTTTGGTGGCAAACACTTAAGTATTTTTTCTATATACACACCCCAACTGCACATTTGGTGGTGAACTCCCACTTCTCTCATCACATAACCCTTCCACTGGCAACAATGAAACACCTCTCTACTAGAAAGATACTTCACTCAACAATGAATGCTATTACTTTTCTTTTAGTTCTTTACTATAAATCTGACTCTGATTTGGAAGATGCTTTAGCTTATATGTGTTTTCTTTCCAAAAAACGTTACATCATCACCAGGGGGCCAAATCTTTATCATGATCCCAGATATGATCTGGCCTCTGTTCTCAACATTCCTCATTTAAACTTCACCCAACTTTTTAGAACTTCTCCCGATTGTTTCTTCAAACTTTATTAACTCATCTCCGATCATCCTATCTTTCATAACAATTCCCATAACAAACAGCATAATCCTGCCATCCAACTTGCTGTTGCACTATGTTGCTTTGGCTCAAATGGAAACGGTGCTGCTGTAAGATGTTTGGATAATCTCTTTAACATAGGATATGGTACTGTGATATTATACACCAAGCGCTGTATGACTGCTATCCTTTCCCTCAAGTATCAAACACTTGCTTGGCCAACTCCTGAACAGCAACTTGAATCCTCTCAAGTAATGCAAGCTGAAGGTTTCCCTGGCTGTATAGGATTTGTTGATGGCACAACTATACCTTTGAGTCAAAAGCCTGCTCATGATGGCAGCCATTATTTTGATCGCAAAAAAAGGTTTCTTCAAAATCTTCTCCAATTTCTCATCCTTCATAAACTAACTTTTTATTTTCTTTCTAGATACTCTATTACCGTTCAACTTGTATGCGATGTCAATAAAAAATTTATTGCTTTTCATAGTGGCTGCCCTGGCTCATGTCATGACTCTTCCGTCTTCCAAAGAATGAGGATTTCTCAAACCCCAGACTCATACTTTGACGAATCTCAGTACCTCCTTGCAGACTCAGCATATGCAAGTGGGAAGTACATTATACCTGCTTTCCGTGGTGCAACCTTAGAAAATGACCCCAAAACTAAATTTAATTATCACCTTGCCCAATCAAGAGTACAAATTGAACATTCTATAGGTATTTTAAAGGGACAATTTTCTAGTCTTTGGGAGCTCAGAATCCAATTTCAAAAAAAAATTGGAGATCAAAACTGCAAATCATTGGATCATGACTTGAATTATACTCCACAATATCCTAGCTGATTTAAAGGATGAGTGGAATGATCTTTATGAAGAAGAGGATCTTGAACCAGCACCTGCTCTTTCCTCCCTTGAATCACAAAACATTCATTCAACCGGCATACGCTCTATCATTATGCCTATTACTCTCCAACATTTCCCTTCACCACCCTTTTAAATTATTTTTTTACTCTTTGAATGTCCTCTTTGTGTACTTCATTCACTTGGTTTGGTATTTTGCTTTGTTGCATATTCATTTTTTTTTTTTTTTGGAATTTATGGTGAAGATCTTTTTTTGGATGGCTCATTGGTTTTATTTCACCAGCTCAACATGAAATCACATATATTCTGAAATCGCATATTTTGTCAGTGATTTTTTTTTCATTCATCCCTCATATCCTTTTCCTATTCTCCTCCAACATCCCTCAAAAAATTTGGTTTCATTCATTTCGTCATCTCATCTCTCCAGGTAAGTCATCTTATTCTTTTTTTTTAATTTTTTGATTACTAATTATAATTTTTTTTGTTTTTTTCTGTTTATTTATTTTTTTTATCTAAATTTTTTTTTGTAAGTGGTTATTTTGGATTTCAATGGTATAATTAAACTTTTTTTTCTCTCCCTCTTTACTATCTTTTTTAGCTCCATCACCCTACTCTTCATCCCTCCTTGACATGGTCATTATCCCCGCTTTCCCTTATTTCACTTTTTTTGGCTCCATTTCATTGAAACACATACATTGCACATTCTTTATGCATTTCACTTACTCCATATTCAATTTCCCCACAATTCCAACATCAATCTTTCTCACTCTATTTTTCCTACTTTTCAATCAACGTAAGTTTCATCTCCTTTTTTTCATGCCTGTATGATATCTTATTCCTTTATGAAAACTTCATACTTAAATATATGTATGACTCTTATCTGGATAACAGTGAGCTTATAAAACTCCTTTTGATCTCATCTTCATTACCACTTTTCAAGTTTTTGTAAAATTTTGAAAATCAGACTCGGAATTAGGGTTAGGTTTATTCAAATCTAATGTTCTTTTTACTGAAGATTCTCCTGAAGGCTAACCTCAATTTCCTAAAAACAGATTTGAATTTAATTCAGTGGTTGCTGAGATATTGACCTTTAAAGTTGAGCCTTTTTTTTCCAATTTAAATTTTTATTTCATTTTTTTATGTAAAAAATTAGGGTTAGGTTTATTTAAATCACATTTCCTTTAACTGAAGATTCTACTAAAGCATATCTTTCATTTCCCACAAACAGGTTTGAATTAGGTTCAGTGGTTGCTGAGATTTTGATCTTTGAAGTTGAGCCTTTTTTCCGAATTTCACTTGTCTTATTTCACATTTTTATATTGCATATTTAGAGGATAAGGCACCACACAATATGGGGGGCGGACTTGCTAGCAAGTCCGCAACCTTGGACCCAAACTCACAATAGATTGAACACACATTGAGCTATTGATAAAGGAACCATACAATCAGGGATGAACACCACTCAGCAGAACAGTTTTAGGTGGGTGTTCAAGTAGAGTTCAGTATGGGTTCAGTATGAGTTCAGTCTGAGTTCCATCTGAGTTCCATCTGAGTTCAGGTTGAGGACTTGCTAGAAAGTCCACCCCCTATATTGCGTAGTGAGGATTCTGAAATTCTTATATGATTATTATCTAGGCATTTCAATTATATAGGCATATATACATTGCTCAAGAATATCACTAAAGCTCAAAAAGATGAAGATTTTTGCTTATGGGACACTCTACCTTCCTTTAACTCTTTTCATGCTCTTTGACTCAAAAAGCACTGTAATAAAGGATTTGAAAAAAATCATGAACTTGCAACCAAAGTTGGAATACCAAATTGGTGTGACTCCAAATGGGAAGATATCACCCATGAATATCTTTTATTTTCTAATGTTATTATCACTCATTCTGGATTTCACAATAGGATGTATATCAATAGGAATGATACCAATTTTCTTACTTTTGGTATATTCTCATATATCAATCCAATAACTGACCAACCAATACCATCTCCAGCTAAAATTAAAGGACATGGTTTATATTTTCCAGACCACAGGTGAATCATTGATTTTGGTTTGGGAAATGGTATCATCAAAACTATTTGGAATTCTTCTAAAGATAATCATCAAACGACCAAAGCTCCTCCTGGTTTGGAATCCTGTCAAGATTTCACACATTTTGGTTGCTCATTTCAAATCAGTCATAAGTTGATTCAAAGAATCAACAAGGTAAAGAAAGAAGGTAAAGTTAATCAATTTGAAAAAACTTTATCTAGATCCAAAAAGTATGGGGATTAGAGTTGTCATCAAAAATTTTATATTTTTTCATAAATTTTTAATAAATATTTTTTATATATCAATTTCCTCAACTAAAGTAATGGGCCAACAACCTTGTGTTGTATAACAGGTAATCATGATAACATTTATTTGTTTCATTGGGTTCCTCTAGCCTATACTTGTGGAAAGTCCCAAACTTTTGTTTCTAGATTTGATCTGAATTTTGGCTTGAGGAATTGTCATTACTTTAAAATAGGGAAATTGATATATATTAGATATTTATTTAATAATTTATGTAATTATATTAAATTTTGATGACTTCCACCACTTACTTCAATAAAATGCAGGGGGGGGGGTATTGCCGAATTTTCAAATCTGACATTCAAAATTGATGACTTGTAAAAATTTTGGTGATACCCACCCCTTGCTTCAATAAAATGTAGGGGGGGGTATTGCCAAATTTTCAAATTTAACATGTAAAATTTTTGACTTGTAAATATTTTGGTGAAAGAATTTTGGTGATACCCATCCCTTACTTCAATAAAATGCAGGGGGGAGTATTACCAAAATTTCTTATAAAACTTGTGAAATTCTTGACTTGTAAGAATTTTGGGGATACCAGTAAAATGCAGGGGGTAGTAACGCCAAAGTTTCATATAAGACTTTCAAGACTCTTGACATGAAAGAATTTTGGTGATACCCACCCCTTACTTCAAAAAAATGCAGGAGTGGGGGTTTGGCAAATTTTCAAAGGAGACTTGAAAATTTTATTTAAAAAAAGAATATTTAAAATTAAAATATGAAATTTCAAGAAATACAGAAAATAATTGTAAAATTTATGTACAAATAAATATGAACATATGAAGTGTGAAAGAAATAAAAGAATCTAGTGAACAAAAAAATTCATTAAACATTCTATTTCTTCAACAGATTTGTTTGCTTTAACGCATTCAATCAAGAAATCTTTCTTTTTAGAACTTTCTTGGAGATCATGCTTATACTTCATCTGTTCCATTAAGTTTTGATGCTCAAGTATTTTTTCCTCTTTTTTGGATTTTTCAATACTAAGAGTTAACTCAAAATTCTTCTCATCCAAATCTTGGACCCGATCATCCTTCCGTAGAGAGAGCTCGTAGTTCCTCTCTTCCAAATCTTGTACTCTGTCATCCCTCCTTAAAAAGAGCTCGTATTTCTTCTTTTCAAAGCTTAGAGTCTCTTTAGCAATTTCCACTTGTTCTAGAGTGAGAATAAAAATTAACATAAAGTAGAAGAAAAGCAGAGTAAAGTAATATGAGGTATGATATCACTTACCAGCATCACGTTTCTCTAAAAACTGTTCCATCGAAGAAAAAGGTGTTTGTGATGAAGTATCTTTTTTTTGTCTTCTTTGGGAGTGGAAATTTAGACTACTTGAAGCACTTCGCTTTTTTTTCAACGTAGCATTTTCCTCCTCATCATTTTCGCTAGCTTCAGACTCAGTTGATTGTGGGTCCTGGGATTGTTCATCGGCCTTTTAAGAAATAAGAAAATCTAAGTAAATAAAAAAAGTATTGATAAGATAAAAGAAAAAAAACAGACCTGAGTTAGATTGGGTTGGGTTGAATCGCCAATAGGATCAATAGAAAAGCTATCAAGATTCGTAGAATTTAGACGAGGGGAAGCTTGAGTGGAGGAAGAGGATGGGAAAAGAATTGCTTTGACATCATGTTTGGAGATAGGATCTTCACCATCCAACATGTTTACAGGATTAAAATCCGCTCGCTCTCCAAAAATTGCATCCATCTCTTTAAAGTAAGGACATAAAGTTTCAAGTGTATTGTCTATGGATTTTATGCCCTTAGATTTATTGTTGTTGGTAACCCCAAAACCAGTGGAAGATGAAAGAGCCTTTGCCTTCTTGTATTTTGCTCAGTAATGCTTGAATCGTTCAGACATCTGTTTAGGAAAAAGGTTAATCCTTCCCTTAGTTTTATTCCATAATTCATTTGCCATTAGAAGATAGCCATTAACTTTTGATGCGGGGGGCCGTCCTACTTTAGTGGTATACTCAGTACCAAAACAAGAATCATAGTTAGATTTGGTTTTCAGCCGGTTGATAAGAATGAGAGGGTCATCTTTTTTTAATTGAAAAGTCTTTGATTTCTCGGCTGAGCAGGGGAAAGAGGAAGTAGTGTGAATTGAAGAATAACTGGGTGATGGCTGCCTTTGAGAAGATCTAGGATGACGAGGCATGTTATTATAAATGAAGATGAAAAGGAGGAGAAACAAGCAGATGAGATAGAGAGATGAAAAGGAGCAGAATCAAAGAAAAGAAATGAGGAGAAATTCTGAGTGGATGGGATGAGAATGGGAGTGCACAGCAAGGTAGAAGGCATATGCAGAGAGTAGTTCAAGATGTGGTTATGGCAGAAAGTAGGTCAAGATGTGGTTATGACAGAAGTTTGTCCAAGATGTGGTTATGAAAAATTGAGTAAAAAAATGTTGGATAAGAGGTGAACATTGACATGTAAAGTGTCTAATAACCCAATTATTAGAAAAAATAATTGTGGAAGATAATTGGGGTATAAGGATTTTTATCCGCAATTAATTTAATTGCTGATCCCTAAACATTGATACCCCCTATTTATATGATCAGCACTCCTTTCCTATGTTTCCTTGCCCTTTGGGGTTTCCTACACTAGTTAAGCGCTAATTCAAGCATATCAAAAGGTATTTAAGTATCTCATTAGTCTATACTAAGTTATTGTGTAATTCTTGGTTCTAATAGCGCCTAAAACTCCACTCTTCTGTAAATACACTACTCTTCCTGAGATTCTTAACTTAAAAAATGGGTACTGTACCACCTTCATACCCATTTTATAGCTCAAACTTTCTACATGAGTTCCTGATAATAATGAAACCATCTGCGCTAAGCAGTTGACTTCCCTATTCCAGATTTTACCTGCTATCCTTTGTTTGAGTGCTACCTTCTCTCCTAGACATTTTTTATCTTGCCGGGTGAACACCACTTTTCCTAAAAAACATTATCCTTATTTTAGGCATGATTTTTCATGCCATTTCTCATCACGGTTCCTTAACTCTGTAGTATTTTTCTGGCACAAACCATAGTTTATGCAAAAACATACCATACCCTTTAATACTATAGTCCAGATACACATTTCCCATTATTCTTCACTCACCACCGCTTGTGTATCCTTTCTGCCCAAAAAAGTGTGGGCAGAGAGTCTAACTCTCCCTGTGCTTCAAATATACCTTAGTTGCGCTTCTGTAACCATCCTACTTGACAGTCCCTTTGTTGCACCTTTGAGAAGTGAGCCTTTTGCTGAACTCCTGGAACTTTCGCCGCATTACTAAGAGATTTGTACCACAATGGCCCCCTGCATCTAAAGTTAATGTTTATCTAAAAATTTCCAATTAAATGTGGAATAAGCCCAAGGGAAGGATAGATCTTTTACCTAAACAGATGTCTGAAAACTTCAAGCATTAACAAGCCAATTACAAGAAGTCAAAGACTCTTTCATCATACACTGTTTTCGGTATTGCTGAAATTGATATCAGTAAGGGCATAAAATCCATAGATGATAAACTTGAATCTGTAAGTCCTTACTTTAAAGAGGTGGATGCTATTTTTTGAGAGTGAACTTATTTTAATCCTGAAAAAATGTTGGAGGGTGAAGATTCTATCTCCAAAAATGATGTCAAAACAAATCTTTTCCCTCCCTCTTCCTCCACTCAAACCTCTCCTTTTCTAAATTAAACAAATCTAGATAGCTTTTCTATAGATCCTTATGGATATTTAAACCAACCCAATATAACTTAAGTAGGTTTTTCTCTTTTTTCTTAAGAATTCTTTTTTTACATTTTCTTATTAATAAAAAGGCTGAAGAACAAATGCAGGAGCAAACATCAACTGAGTCTGAAGCCAGCAAAAATGATGAGGAGGAAAATTTGTCCATAAAAAAAGAAAAGGGCTACAAGTAGTCAAAATTTCAACTCTCAAAGAAGATGAAAAAGTGATACTTCACCTCAAACCACTTTTTCTTCTAAAGAAATTTTTTTGGAGAAACATGCTGGTGGTAAGTTATACCATACCTCTTAATAATTTACTATGATTTTCTTCTACTTTTTGTTAATATTTCTTATCACTCTAGAACAATTGTAAGTTTCTAAAGAGACTCTAAAGTTTGAGATGCAAAAATAATATCTCTCTTTAAGGAGGGATGATAGGGTACAAGATTTGGAGGAGAAGAAATTTCAGCTAACTCTTATTATTGAACAATCAAAGAAAGAGGAGAATACACACAAGCATCAAAACTTAATGGAATAGATAATATTTAAGAATTACCCTGAAGAAAATTCAAAAAATAATTTATTTTAATGGAATGTTTTAAAGCCAATAAATCTTATGAGGAAATTGAATGTCCAATGAAATTTTTTAATGAATAGTTTTTTTTATTTCCTTCATACTTTAACTATTCATAATTATTTGTACAAAAAATTTTACAATAATTTCCTGTATTTCATTACTATCTCCATCATTACTTGAGTTTTTGTATTTTAATTTTAAAATTTATTTCTTAAATAAAATTTTCAAGTCAAATTTGAAAATTTTACAATCCCCTCCCCCTGCAATTTTTTGAAATAAGGGGTGGGTATCACCAAATTTCTTTCAAGTCAAGAATCTTGAAAGTCTTATATGAAAATTTGAAATTACTACCCCCTGAATTTTACGGGTATAACCAAAAAAGTTTCAAGTCAAGAATTTTGCAAGTCTTGTAAGAAATTTTGGCAATACTCCCCCTTGTAATTTATTGAAGTAAGGGATGGGTATCAACAAAAGTTCAAGTCAAAAATTTTTCAAGTAAGATTTGAAAATTTGGAAATACCCCCCCTGATTTTTATTCAAGTAAGGGGTGGGTATCACCAAAATTTTTACAAGTCATCAATTTTGCATTTCAGATTTGAAAATTTGGAAATACCCTCCCTCCTGCATTTTATTGAATTAAGGGGTGGAAATCACCAAAATTTAATATTATTACATAAATTAATATATAAAAACTAATATATATCAATTTTCCTAATTATAAAGTAATGAAAATTCCTCCTTCCAAAATGTGGACCAAGTCTAGAAACTAAGTTTGGGACTTTCCACAGGTATAGGCAAGATGAGCCCTATTAAGAAACTTAATGTTATAATGATTACCATTTATACAACACAAGGTCATTGGCCCATTACTTTACTTTAGGAATTTAAAATATATGATTTATTTATGAAAATTTATGAAAAAATAAAAAATATATGATGACTCTACTCATCCACATACTTTTTTGATCTACATAAAGTTTTTTTATATTTGTTAAATTTACCTTTTTTTTACCTTGTTTATTCAGTGGATTAATTTTTGACTGGTTCGAAAAAAACATCCAAAATGTGTGAACTCTTGACAAGATTCCAAGCCAGGTGAAGCTTTGGTTGTTTGGTGATGATCCTGAGAAGAGTCACAAATTGTTTTGATCAAGTAATTTTCCAAACCAAAATCAATCATGAACTTATTGTTTGGAAAAAATAAGCCATGTCCTTTGATTTTAGCTGGAGATGGTATTTTTCAATGGGTCTTTTCGTCTAGATGGTTCAATTGGAGGTCCAATGGGGAATTTAAGTGGAATCTTTGAGTTTTAAAGTCAAGGTACATAGCTCTATTTCTTTTGATTAATTCACTCAATATATAAGAGGTAGGGGTTCAAAATATTATTATGATTTATATTTTAGAATTACGGTAATGTAAATACTAAACTTATAAAAAATATTAATAAGTATTGTATCTAATAGATGTGTTATAAAAATGGTAAGTAAAAAGAATGAGTTTCAAAAATACAAAAGGTGAGGGCCTTTTATAGGCAAAAAGTAAGAGATAAAACACAGATTTAAAAAAATCTAATAGAAGAGTGTGAGAGAAAAAACTTAGTGAAAAGAGAGTATGTGAATATAAAAAAAGATATACTAAAATGATGCGTCAATAAAAGGTATCATATTTATTTGATATAAATCTTGAGTTCCCTTAGGTTGTCACACTTAGTATAGAACATTTGATTTAAAATGTTATTATAACTGAATTTCAAATTTCTTAATAAAGAAATTTGAATTTTTTAGATTTTTAATATTTTAATAAAATTTTTATTCCCTTTTCAACTTTATTATTGAACACGGTGTTAGGGAGTAAAAATATATGGGACATTTATTAAATTTTATTAACTACAAAATTTACTTATAGTACTTAGCTAGTTAATTGTAAGTAATACATAAGTAAATCATAGATAATTAATTATTAATAAGAATTAAAAAAAGGCATGGCTTCATCTCAGTAAGATAATTAACTGTTTTACTGGATAAGTCTAGTAGCCTGGCTGACACTCCCTCACTCTAAAAAATAAATAAAAAATGCTATGATTTTATCTTTTTTCACTTCTTTAGTAGAGTAGGAAGATTAGATATCTCCTTCCCAGGTATCCAAGAATCATATTCAGATGATTTATTTTTAAATCTCAATAAATATTCTGTACCCTTTTCAGCAGTCATTATTCTGTCGTTCAGAATATTATCAATTTTTTCTGTCTCAGTGATTTCATTAGAGGTTTTCTTTGGTCTTCCCCTCCTTTTTGGAAATAAATAACTATTGGATGTATTAGGTTTCAAAAGAGATATTGGAAAAACAGGATGTTTTCTGTCATATGGAGAATATAAAATAACTTCAACTGCATTATCTCCAATCATTCTTCTGACAACAAATGGACCAAAAAATGGGTCTTTCAATTTGTTATTACCTTGTAAATTGAAGTGGCCTGTAGAAATAAACACTTCATCACCCTTTTTAAAATTGTATTCTTTATGGGATTTTTCCCATCTCTTCTTCTCATATTCAAAGGATTTTTCAATACATTTTTGAGCATGACTTCTGCAAAGTTGTTGCATTTGAAGAAAAGATTTCATACCAGGATGTAAATCCAATTTAGGTATTTTATTATTGAGAATTTGTGCAGGAGTATTTTGAACATATCCAAGCCAGAGCTTAAAAGTCTTTCTTTGAGTAAAAGAATGAACAGTGCTATTATACGAAAATTCCAACCCAGAAAGTAAGGTAACCCAATCATGAGTGAATCTGTCATTGTCTTTATACTCAAGGCCAAAGGCACAATATCTTCTTATCATTTCCCATAAAGTCTGAATCATTCTTTCAGCTTATCCATCAGTCTGAGGGTGATGGGAAGTAGAAAGTTTCAGATCACAACCACAAACATCCATCAGAGACATCCAAAATTCAGAAGTAAATTTAGTGTCTCTGTCAGAGATTATGGGTTTAGGAAAACCAGCAGTATTAAACATATGAGAGCACCATAAGAAAGCTAATTCTTTAGTGGAAACATCCTTGCGAGTAGGGATAAATTTATACATTTTTGTGAATCTGTCCACAATAACCCAACAAGAGTTATTACTGTCTTTCCCAGAAATGGGTAATCCTGTTACAAAATCCATGTTTATTATCTGCCATGGTGCATTAAGAGGTTCAAGATTTTGCATTAATCCAGCTTTCTTATCAGTCAATCTTTTTGATTTTTGGTAAGAATCACAAGATTCATTGTATAATTTGGTGTCTTCAGACATATTAACCCACCAAGCAGTGTTTTTAATTCTGATCATTTTTTTTTCAAGATCAAAATGTCCAGCTAATATGTAATCATGACAAATTTTCAAGATGGTTTCTTTCAAAGAAGGAGGAATAAAAATGACATTACTCAAATTTTTTCTATAATATAGATATCCTTCATCAATTAAAAATTTACCTTTTTCCAAAGCCTTTTGGTACTTTGGTGGAAGGGATTTAATTAATGCTTGTATTGAAGCATTCTTTAGATCATTTAATGTGGTGAATAACTTTTTTAAGTCAGTTTCCTTATCATATTAATCCTGAATAAGCTATAATAGCTCTTCCTCCATATCAACCACATATATCCCATGAATATGAATAATTTCATCCTCAGGATCATAAGCAGGATTAGAGTCATCATTTGGTAAAGGTAACCTTAATAACTTATCCACATTTGAGTGAAAAATACCAGCCCTATGAATAATTGTCATTCTCCCTCTGTATGCCTGAACAGCTAACTTCCATCTGAGCATATGTCTGTTAGGTGTTTTCAAGTTTAAAAGGGATTTAACTGCACTGCAGTCAGTGAAAAGTTCAAATTTTTGGTCATCTAGGTAATAATGTAGCTTTTCTAGAGCCCACACTACGGCTAAAAATTCAAGCTGAGTGGAACCATATTTCAATTCACTATTTCTCAAGGTTCTTGAAATATAACAAATTGCTACTTCTGATACTTTATCATTCATCACTTATTTTTGATGGAGGGCAGCACCAAGACCAATAAAACTGGCATCCCTGTACAAAACAAATGGTTGATTAAAGTCAGGTAAAGAAAAAATTGGTGCTGACATCAAACAGTGTTTCATAGTGTCAAAAGCTCTCTGTCTTTCACTATTCAAGACAAAAGCAACATCCTTTCTAGTCAATTGGGTAATGGAAAAAGCTATTACTTGGTAGTTTCTAATATACTGTCTATAGTATCCACACATTCCCAAAAAACTCTGGAGCTCTCTAACTGTGGTAGGATCCTTCACCTGTTGTATGGATGCCACTTTGTTTTGGTCAACACATATCTGTAACCCTGAAACAACATAACCAAGTACTTTAAAAGAATGAAAACCAAATTTACATTTCTTCAAAGCAAGTGTCATATTTATTTCATTCATTTTATGGAACACTTTACACAGGTGGTTAAGATGGTCCTTAAATGTTTTTGAGAATATAATGATATCATCAATATAAACCATCAGCCATCCTTTAATTATTTCTTGATGGAATGTGTTATCCATAACTTTTGGAAAAACTGAAGGGGCATTTTTAGGGCCAAATGGCATCCTAATATACTTATAAATACCCATATGAGTAGCAATCATCAGAAAATTCTGGGAATTCTTCTCAACAGCTACCTGGTGATATCCCTTTTCACAATCCAGACAGCTGATATATTTATCACCTTGTAAGGTAGCATGTATAGAGCTAATTCTAGGTAAAGGATAGATATAATCAATAGTATAAGTATTTAATGCTCTATCCTCACCACATAACATGGCTTTATCTTGTTCATAAGAAATTAGGATAGGTGAGATAACACAATATTTAGGTTTTTCAACAACCTTTTCAATAATATTCATTTTTAAAAGGGTAGATATATTGTCTTCAATATTTTTTCTATTTATGGGAGAAGCAGGATAAGGCTTCTTCTTTAAACTAGGTGGTATGTCAGTTACTGGACAAGATAATGAAAGTTTCATTTCTTTTTTAACTAATACTAGTTCATGTGACCCATGAGTAAAGGCCATAGGGAAAGATTTAATCAATTTAATGATGGATTCTTTATCCTCACCAGAAAATTTTTCTCCAAAAGAAGTATTGTCAATTTCAGAGATATGGGCATGCATTTCTTTTGTAGATCTCCCTTTATATTAAACCACAGAATTACATGTGTTCAATTCTGGTTTTAATAATTTTTTGGGGGAGGAAATCTTAAATTTTCTCTTCCCATTCATCCCCATTGTGAAACATTGGTTTGAAGGATCCAATTTTATGCCATACTTGGTTGAAATTTCATTTCCTATAATAAAACAACTGCTTAATTTATTATTCTTCATGACAAAAAAATCACAAATAGCTCTTAAAAAACCATGGTTTTACTTAAAAAACACTGTGGCACTGTATTAACCAATAAGGGACAAAACAGAGCCATAACCTCTCCAATTTTCAGAAATGATAGGCATAAGTTTTGATTTATAGTCTTGATCCACTGAAGCAAGTGCTTTTTCAGATACTACACTTCCTCCAGCTCCAGAATCCAGAACAACTTCCATGCTGGTTCCATTTTTCAAGACTGGTGCCTTGAGAGGGGAAATAACAATTGAGCTATCCTCATTGTTCTTTATGATCTCAGCATCCTCAACTTTAGATAAATAATTATTATCAATATCAATAGTATTTAAATAATGAATATCTTCTTCCAGCATCAAGATTTCTTGTTGAGATTCAAATAAAATATTTCTGGCACAATCACTTGAAGTATCATCCAGTGCTATTGTGTCATCAGCATCCTCCTCAGTTTTTTCAACAAGATTTATCTTCTTTTCACAAACATGGCCTCTCTGCCGAGGCTTGTTGCACTTGAAGTAAGTTTTTGTTGCACACTTTTTATTTGCAACAGGGGCAGAAGTTTTACCAATCTTTTCCAGAGCTTTCTGTTGGTAAGTGGAGGGTTTCTCCAAAGGGGTTCTAGGAATAGATCTTCTGGAATAATACTTGTTGTTTAGAAGGATTTCATTACAAGTATTAATGAAAGAAGAAGGTTCTCTGGAGAACTCAGTCCTAGCCACTATCAAGTCTCTCAAAGACATTGGTAATTTACAAAGGATCCTGTCCTTCCATAACTCAAACTCCATATTTGGGTCCATTGCCATCAAGAGTTTAACAAGTTTCATTAAGAACTTAATATTTTTATCAGTAGAAGAGCTATATCTAGTTTCCTCATACTGCCTTTGTTGAGCCCTCCTAAACTTGGAGCCACCAAATTGTGTTTTAATCAATTTCTTCCAATCTTCCCATGAGTAGTCATTCCTATCCAAGAGAACAGATTCATACCACATTAGGGATAAATTTGTAAACAAAGAAATTAAATTAGAAACAATTTCCTCATTAGGTAGTTTGTAAGAATTCTTTAGATTATCAATTCGGCAAATGAATTGCTGCCAATCAGGAGAAGAATCACCATCAAATGTTGGATACTGGTCAAGTTTTGGCAAATTCTTTTGATTTGAAGTAGTCTCCTTATTGCAAGCATGTTTCTGAGTGAGAAGGAGCTGTAACTTCTCCAATTGGGCAGTAATTTCATTGTTTAATCCTTCTGTGGATGTTCCAGGTACATCATCAATTTTTGATGGAAACTAAGTGATATCAACAGGTATTTCTGGAACTAATTTTTCTTTGGATGAACTAGGAACAGGTAAAACTGGGGTATCCTTCTAAACAGGTTCTTTCAAAGAAAGGTCAGAAAACTTTTGATTATATAACAATGAATACAATTTCTCCTCAATTTTTTTAGCCTAGTTTTTACTCTTGGAATACTAGATAAATTCTCATTGATGGTTGCAAAAGACAATTGATTATATTTTTGTAAAGATGAATAATGGTTACTCAATCTTTCTAATTTCATCTTGTGTGCCTCTAGCTCCTGGAAACAGATGGACACAGTATCTTTTAATTTAGACAAATCATTCTTGATATTTTTCCATAAAGCAACTTTCTTTTCATGAGTTACTTTGTAATGAAACAAATCATCAGAAACTCTCTGTAACTCAGTCCTCAATGATTTATAAACCTGTTCAGTAAACAAACTATTATATTTCTGAGTTAATTGCATGTTGTTCATTATATGATTTTGTTTAGCAATAATATCTCTCAAATATTCATCATTAACTTTTGCTACATCTGGAGTGTTTCTCAATAAAGAAACATAGTAACTTTCCAGATTCTCATAAAACTGAGGATCAAGTGTTTCATCAATAATAGCCATATCAGGATTTATAATTGAAGTAGTAATTAAAACTAAAGGATTAGATACATTAGAAAATTGAGTGATTTGTCTACTCTTATCAGCCTCTACTGGTCTTACAGTTTCATCTCCTCTTCCAGAATTACCTGAAGGAACTGAATAAGCAACAAGAAAGAGTACTTGAGATTCAATAGAGGGGCTTGCCTAGGCTTGGGAAAGATCTGAATATTATTTTTTCTTCTCCTGCCTCCTTGATAAGGGTGAGGAGGTGTGGTGTTGAATTGACTGGGTCTTGATGGACCTGCCTGAGGCATTTGAGGCTGCTTATGTTGAGACAGATAATCTCACTGGGTGTTTAACCAATCCCACTTCCACTTTGATACTTCCACCTTTTCTGGTTTCTGGGGAGCCAATTGTGGAAGATACCTGGGGGGAAGAGGTCTCCTCTTCTCTTGAAGAAAGGCATCTATCTTTCAAACCTTTTCTTCTAGTGAGTCTGTTCTTTCTCTCAGTCTTAAGTTCTCTGTCCTCAGTTTTTTTATGTGGGTGGAGAGATTCTTTACTTGCTGAGGTAAAGGCATCTTTTTTATTTTGAAGCCTTTTGGAAGTCCTTCTGGGGGGTTGATGGAAGGCTTTTGTTCCTGAGCATTTTTCTCCACTAGTATTGCCACTTCCTCCATTTTCACATCCTGATTGGTCCAATAATTTATTAATTTGAGCTGATTTTGTAGTCAAGGGAGAACATACAGAAGTAGCTTCATCATAATCAATTAAATCTAATTCCTCATCACGGCCAGCAGCAACACCTTGATCAGTCATATTGTAATTTTAACCTGAACTAAGGGAAGGAAATATTAAGATATATTTGTTTTATTTTTGTTTTATTTAAAGAAAAATAATAATAATAAATTTAAAGTATAAAAATTTTCAGGACAAAAATCAACTGAAATAATAATCACAATTTTATTAATTCAAAATAATTTTATAACTGGGATTAAAAGAAATCAACTGAAGTAATAAAATTAATTTTTAATTAACAATTTAAATTTTGATAATTATCAAGATTAAAATCAACTGAAGGAATTTAATTACCAGGACTTAATGAGAACTGAAAATAATTTAATTACCAGGACTTATTGTCAACTGAAATAATTATAATTACCAGAACTTAATGTCAACTGAAATAATTTGATACAATTAATTTAATTAATTTATAATATTATTAATTTACTGCCAGGAAAATTTTTCAACTGAAGCAATAATATAAAATTCTAATTTTTAGGACAAAATTCAACTGAAATAATTAAAAATAATAATTTAATTAATTTAATTTTTATCACTTCTAGGACTAAGAACAAAATAGTTCTATCTTTGTCAACTAGGAAAATAAAAAATTCTAATTTACCAGAAACCTCCCCCTGTAAAATGAGCAAATTAATGCCACTTACAGAGTGCTGAGTAAAAAGAAATACGTAAAATATGAAAAGTGCAAAGTGACCCACAAATAGTAATCAATATAATTACCACAAATATATATGACTATTGTCAATATATAAGCTTAGTTTTTGGAGAGTGGTTTGATTCCCGTTTGCAGCAAAAAATAAGTCATGTGACTGATGACGTTTGTGATTTTTGTCGTCAACTTGTCACTATAGGTACCTCGATATAAATGGTCCCTCAGTCTCTGGCTTCAAGTTATTGATGCGCCGTTGACAATTTGGAAAGGTTCCCAATTTTTGATGGGTCTTTTGGTCTATAAGGTTCAATTGGAGGTCCAACAGGGTGTTTAAGTGGAATATTGGAATTTTAAAGTCAAGGTAAGTAGTTTTATTTCTTTTGGTTAATTTACTCAATATATAAGAGGTAGGGGTTTAAAATATTATTATGATTTATATTTTAGAATTAAGGTAATGTAAATACTAAACTTATAGAAAATAGTAATAAGTATTGTATCTAATAGATGTGTTATAAAAATGATAAGTAAAAAGAATGAGTTTCAAAAATACAAAAGGAGAGGCCCTTTTATGGCAAAAGGTGAGAGATAACACACGGAGTTAACAACATCCAATAAGAGAGTGTGAGAGAAAAATCTTAGTGAAAAGAGATTTTGTGAATATAAAAAAAAAAATACTAAAATGATGCATCAATAAAAGGTATCATATTTATTTGATATAAATCTTGAGTTCCCTTAGATTGTCACACTTAGTATAGAACATTTGATTTAAAATGTTATTTTAACTGAATTTTAAATTTCTTAATAAAGAAACTTGAATTTTATAGATTTTTAATATTTTAATAATATTTTTATTCCCTTTTTAGCTTTATTATTGAACACGGTGTTAGGGAGTAAAAATATATGGGAAATTTATTAATTTTTATTAATTACTTAATTTACTTATTGTACTTAGCTAGTTAATTGTAAGTAATACATAAGTAAATAATAGATAATTAATTATTAATAAGACCTAAAAAAAGGTCTGGCTTCATCTCAGTAAGATAATCAATTATTTTACTGGATAAGTCTTGTCAGTACAGTCTAGTATATAAGTATGATATAATAGTATTATTTTATGGTCCTACTACTTATTAATAAATGATTTAGTGATTAAACCTCAGGGGAAGACTAATAGAATAGTTATACTCAAATTAAACTCACAATACTTGGATTTAAATGCGTGCTAGTGGTGGAAAATAGAAGAATAAAATATAGTTATAGCTTTTTATAAAGATAATATCAATTTATAAGGGCTTTATAATATATTTCTGAATGTTAATAATTGTAGTGTAATGTTTGTTTGAAGTGTAGTAATTGAATGATTATAATAAACCGTCAAAATCCCTTCTTACTTATACCCAAATCCACTGGAGTGCACAGACCTTCAATCCAGATGATGTCACTGCTATCCCCGGCAATTACAGCACTGTGAGGGCCCATCACCTCCCCATGGCGTCCACTTCAAGCAGTTTCAACACCCAGACCTCCAGTAAGGACCCTCCATCACTATTAATAATAACACAGAGTCATACCATAAATAGAAATCCCAGATAAAAGCGGATACCATAAAGAAACAGGTAAAATAAATGATCAAAAAGAGATTTAATGAAACTAAAAGCATATAAAGGAAACAAATAAAATGTCCAAGCCCCCAATAACATCCCCAAGCATCCACATTAACCCAAAAACATATTTCCAACCCATAAATCCGTGAATAACCATCCAAGGAAGTAATTTTAGTTGTCCAAACTGGGTGTATGCGCCTGATATAGGTGTCTATGCTTCTGTAGGCGTTGTGAGTCCACTGATTTCGTCCATATGACCTAAAATAAGCAGAAAAACAAAGGTTATAGGCTATTAAGGGGCTAAAACCCACTTATATACCTAAATATACATAATATACTGCATATTTCACTGAATATGAGATTTATGTATACATATAAGCTTATGTATGTCAATAATTACTTCATATCACTTAAGATAAGTATATTATGACTCCATTAACACCTTAATAAGTATTATTAGGCCATGGATAAGCTATTTAAACTATTATAAATTATATAATAGAATAATAATTATATATATATATAATAAAATAATATATATTATTATTTTAACCTTATTTTTAAGATATAAGCTTAATCTAGTTAAGGTTATCTTATTTTAAGCATAAGAAATACTCAGTCCTAAGGATATTTAGGCTGACACTCCCTCACCCCAAAAAAAACAATAAAAAAAAATTTTAAGACATTTTAATTAATCTTAAGGAATGAAATAAAAAATAAAAAATAATTTTTATAATACATATACTGAATGAACAGTATTATTTAGATTTAAATTTTTTCAAGAGTTTTTTAAGATCAGAGATTTCATTTTCTGGAATCCACTGGTCACATTCACTTGATTTATTTTTAAATCTTAATAGATACTCAACTCCCTTTTCTTTAGTAAGGTGTCTCTTTTTAAGTATCTTTTCAATTTCTGCTTTTTCCACTATTTCTTCAGGTTGCTGTTTATGCCTTCCTGACCTTCTTGGAAAAAGAGCAGTATCATTAGAATGGTATGGTTTTATAAGAGAAATAGGAAATACTGGATGTTTTCTATCATAAGGTGCATATAGAATAACCTCAACAGAATTATTACCAACCATCTTTTTAACTACAAATGGTCCAATGAATGGATCCTTCAATTTAACATTACCATTTAAATTGAAATGTAGCATTGAAATAAGGACTTCATCACCCTCTTTGAACATTTGTTCTTTATGGGCTTTATCCCATCTTTTCTTTTCATACTCAAAAGCCTTATTTATACATTCTTGAGCATGTTTTCTGCATAGTTCCTGCATCTGAAGAAAAGATTTAGTACCTGGATGAATATCCAATCTAGGTAACTTATTAAGAGTTTTAGCAGGGGTATTAGGTACATAACCCAACCATAACTCAAATGGCTTTTTGCCAGTGACAGAATGTACTGTACTATTATATGCAAATTCTAAACCTGGGATAAGGGTTACCCAATCATGCGTGAATTTGTCATTGTCTTTAAAATTAAGACCAAAAGCACAGTATCTTCTTATCATATCTTCTAAGGTTTGTATCATTCTTTCTGCTAGCCCATCAGTTTGTGGATGGTGTGCTGTAGAAAGTTTTAATTGACACCCTGAAACATCCATAAGTGACGTCCAGAACTCAGAAGTAAATTTAGGATCTCTGTCAGAAACTATTGCTTTGGGGAAACCTGCTGTATTTAACATTTGTGTCCACCATAAAAAAGCTAAGTCCTTTGCAGAAACCTCTTTGTGGGTAGGAATAAATTTACACATCTTTGTAAATCTATCTACAATTACCCAGCAGGAGTTATAACTCTTATGCCCTGCTATTGGCAAACCTGTTACAAAGTCCATGTTAATGATTTCCCATGGAGCTTTTGGTTGCTCAATTTGTTGTAATAAACCAGCTCTTTTTCCTGTTAATCTTTTAGATTTTTGACAAGAATCACATGTTTCAACATATTTCTGAACATCCTCAGACATGTTGATCCACCAAGCTGTGTTTTTTACTCTGGTTAATGTTTTATGATAGTCAAAATGACCTGCTAATATATCATCATGACATATACTTAACATTAACTCCTACATTGAAGGGGGAATTACAATTACATTACTTAATTTTTTCCTGTAATATATAAAACCATCCTCAATGGAAAATTTTCCTTTCTCTAATGCCTCTTTATACTTAATTGGTAATGTTTTTATTAAAACATTCATTGAAGCATTAGATGGATCATTTAATATTGTAGTTAATTTACTTAATTCAGGATCTGAATTATAATTATCAAGAATTGATTGCATAAATTCATCCTCAAGATCTACAATATAAATGCCATAAATGTTAATAATCTCTGATTCAGGAACATAAGCAGGATTATCATCATAATTAGGCAGAGGTACTCTAGATAACAGATCTACATTAGAGTGCAAGGTTCCTGCTCTATGTGTAATAGTCATCCGTCCTCTGTATTCTTGTACAGCTAATTGCCATCTAAACATGTGTCTATTAGGAGTTTTCATGTTTAAGAGTGACTTAACTGCACTACAGTCAGTTATTAAATCAAATTTTTGGTCTTCAAGGTAATAATGTAGCTTTTCAAGAGCCCATACTACTGCCAAACATTCAAGTTGAGTAGCACCATATTTCAATTCACCACTTCTCAGAGTACGTGAAATATAGCAGATTACTACTTCTGACATTTTACCTTCAATAAGTTGTTTTTGATGCAAAGAAGCACCCAGTCCAATAAAACTTGCATCTGTATATAATACAAAAGGTAATTGGAAATCTGGTAATCCCAAGATAGGAGCTGTCATTAAACATTCTTTCAACTTATTAAAAGCTTGTTGTCTTTCATTATTCCAAATGAAAGCTTCTGATTTCTTTATCAGTGTGGTCAGTGGTGCAGCAATTGATTGGTAGTTTTTTATATATTGTCTATAATAACCACACATTCCAAGAAAAGATTGTACATCCTTCACATTTTGAGGAATGCCAATGTTTTTTATTGCAGCCACTTTATTTTGGTCTACACATATTTGTAAGCCAGATACAATATGACCAAGCACTTTTAAAGATTCAAACCCAAATTTACATTTTTTCAATGCAAGGGTCATTTTTATTTCATCCATTTTTTGAAATACTTTCCTTAAATGGATTAAGTGTTCATCAAAAGTTTTAGAGAACACTATGATGTCATCAATGTATACCATTAACCATCCCTCAATCATTTCATTATGGAATGTTATATCCATTAACTTTTGAAATACTGATGGAGCATTTTTTGGTCCAAATGGCATTCTGACATACTTATAAATTCCCATGTGTGTTGTTATCAACAAAAAGTTCTGTGAATTCTTTTCAACAGGAATTTGATGGTACCCTTTATTTCCATCTAGGCAACTTATATATTTAGCACCTTTAAGGGTAGCATGTATAGAGGCAATCCTTGGCAAGGGATAAATATAATCTACTGTAAATGTATTTAATGCTCTATAATCACCGCACAGTCTTGCTTTATCTTGTTTATAAGAAATCAGCACTGGTGATATTACACAATATTTTGGTGTAGTTTCAACCTTCTCAAGAATGTTCATCTTTAATAACATCTTAATATTATCCTCTATGTCTTTCCTCTTCATTGGTGAAGCAGGGTATGGTTTCTTTTTAAGACTAGCAGGAATATTATCCATATCACAGGTTAAACTAATTTTCATTTCATGATCTTTTACAAGGCCAAGTTCATTTTTACCATGTGCAAAAGCCATTGGAAAAGCTTTAATTAATTCCAAAATATTATCTTTCTCAGTTTTACTTATCTGAGTGCCAAATGATGCTTTTGAAATTTCTGTTTCCAGAAGTTCCAACTCATTGGATTCTCTTCCTTTAGACGGGGAATTTGTTACTGACTCAATGTGTAAGACTGTGTTAAAAGAATTTATTTTAAATTTCCTTTTACCATTCATGCCAATTGTAAAGTTGTTATTAGCAGGGTCTAATTTTACACCAAATTTAGTCAGAATATCATTTCCAATGATAAAACAGTTACTACAATTTGTATTATCCATTACTACAAAGTCACAAGTTACCCTTACATAACCATGTTGGTGTTTAAAGAAAACAGCAGCTTTGTATTTACCAATGGGGTGTAGTACTGATCCAAAACCTCTCCAATTTTTATTCTGAAGTGGTTCAAGCTTAAACTTATATTAACTATCAATTTTCTGTAATGTATTAGTGGAAACAACTGAACCAGCAGCTCCTGTGTCCAATACTATATTAACATTTTCACCAGAAATGATAGCTGGAACCGTGATAGGTGTCATTCTAAAGTTATCAGCTTGTATATCCTTATTGATTTCAGCATCCTCAAAATTCATTAAAGATTCATTTGAGTCCATATTTAATATTGGATTTTCAAAGATGGACAAATCATCTTCCAACATATAGACTTCATTTTCATCACTATATGAGATATTGCTGTCATAATCACTTGATTCTTTACTTTTTTCAGTTTCAGTTTCAGATTCACGTTGATTTTCAACAATATTTATGTTTTTCTCACATTTGTGACCTTTTATCCAAGGTTTGTTACACTTATAACAAGTATTTGTTTCATACTTTTTAGGTACTACAGGTGCAGTAGGTTTTTTCTGCTTCTCCTGAAGTGTTTTTGAATTCTGAGTTTTTACAGGTTCAACATTTTGCTTATAAGTGGAATACCTTGATTCATACTTATGGTTTAATAATATTTCATTGCAAATATTAATAAAGTCAGAATATTCAGTAACATTTAATGTTCTAGCTACAACAATGTCTCTGACAGATATAGGTAATTTGTATATTATCTTATCTTTCCATAAGTTAAAATCCATATGAGGCTCAATGGCTTTTAATATTTTGTTTAAAGTCATTAAAAATACCATAGGTTTGTCACCATTCAACGGATTATACCTAGTCTTCTCATACAGTCTCTGCTGAGTAAGCCTGAATTTAGAACCTCCAAATTGTTTTTCAATAAGTTGTTTCCATTCAGCCCAAGAGTAGTCTCTACCCTCACTTAAGACAGCTTCAAACCATAATAAAGCAACATCCTTAAATAAAGAAATTAATTTTGATGTTGTCTCTTCATCTGGTAACTTATATGAGAATTTCAAGTTGTCAATTCTTTGAATAAAATGTTGCCAATCAGAGCTGGCTTCCCCATCATAAGTTGGGTACTGATCTATTTTAGGCCAGTTCTTCTGATTGGATTTTATCTCACTAATCTTAGGTAAATTCAACTACTCATTCACTTTTGATAAATGGTCTTGTATTTCTTCCTGCACGGATTTGTGACTTACATTTTCAGATTTGACACTACCACCAGATGGTTTTAATTGTGGTGGTACAGGGATGGAATGAGATTCACTTTTGCCAATGAAAGGATTATTATTATATTGATTATACTTATGATTATCCTGGTTCATTAGTAGATTGGCAGTTTCAATATCAACTTTAGTTAATCTTTGTAGCAACTCAGAGACACTTTGATTTGTCTGTGCAAAAGATAACTTTGTTCTTGATTCAGTTTTTAATAAGTGTGTTTCATATAATTTTTCTAACTCACAAAATTTGTTTGAAAGGTCATTATATTTATTACTCAATGAATCATATTTAAGAGTTAGAGACAAATGTTCTTTCTCTAATTCTTTATTACGTGTTGCTAATTGAGAAATGTTCAATGTTAAGGATGAAATTGTATCACTAGTGAGCTTAACTGTCTGTTCCTCACAATCAGTCATTCTATTCCACAATGCTGAAACAATTCTATGGACAGTTGGATTATTGTTAAAATATTCCATGTCCTCCTTTTCAATTCTCTCACTCTCCTGTGAACTTCTCATCTCACTAGTAGGTGGTTGCAACTGAGGATTAACTGTATTATCATTGTATATAGTACTGTTATTATGGACAAAAGACAAGTCAGGTGTATCTACTCTAAAACCTAAATTTCTTAAATCCTCCTCTATTTTTTGTACAGATTTAACATCAATAGAATTACCTATATTGTAATTATCAGTATTATGTCTAATCTGAGAGGGTAAGTTACTTACCAAGGGATGGTTGCTAGTCCTGATTTTTGGCGCTTTTTTCCCTTGTAAGGGTGAGCTGAGGAAGTCAGATGAGGGGGTGGATCCCTGTTGCAACTGTGGCTTGTCCACTGTTGGTGAAACCAGTCCCATTTCCATTTGTCTACCAGGATTTTCTCCTGGGAGTGAGTGGACCCTCCTTGGGTAGGGGGTTGCTGATTTGATTGACTGGGCTGGCCTCCCTTTAATTCTGCCATTGCCTGATTCATCTGCTGAAATCCTACCTTGCAATTGTTTTGCAACTGCTCTACTTCTTTGAACATGAGAGATTTTGATTCCTCTAGCTTCAGAACCTGTTTGGCCAGGTGGGACAGTTGATCCTGAAGAGGAGGAGACGTCTTTTTGATAGTTATCTTTTTTAAGAGGGCGTCCTTTTCCTCTATACTCATGCTTTCTGGCTGGGGGTACTGTTGTCCCTCCATGGTGATGTCCTGGAAAGTTTTTATTAGCTTTAGACCTGGTATTATAAGCAGGCTGTTCACTTACACTATCCTGGGGAGCACTCATATTGTTCAGAATAACAATATTTTACGTCTACAAAAGGAAAAAACTCTGTGGAATTAGTAGACAAATAATATTAGCAATTATATTACTAATAAAAAAGCAATGGAGCTTACCCTGAATTTATATCTTTATTTATTTAAGTAAAATATAAGAAAAATTCGAAAAAAATCTGTTAAAAATATAATAATAAGTTTAAATAGACCTCTATAAGGTTTAATAATTAGCTTACAAAGCATTAGCCAAATACCAATTTAATTGGATGTTATATTGGTGTCCAAATACCAAGTGAAATTGGGTTTATATTGGGTACAGTTACTACTGTAAATATCTAATTTTATAATAAAAAATTAGTACAATTATTATAAGGGTTCTTTTCCGCAATCAATGAGTTATGATTACCCACTAATATGCCGCAGACCCAAATATTTGGTTAATTTTGAGTTGTACTAAGGTAAAAATCACGTCCCAAGGCTTATACTAAATAATAAGTAAAATATAAGGAAAGACCCCCAATTGTCAGTACAGTCTAGTATATAAGTATGATATAATAGTATTATTTTATGGTCCTACTACTTATTAATAAATGATTTAGTGATTAAACCTCAGGGGAAGACTAATAGAATAGTTATACTCAAATTAAACTCACAATACTTGGATTTAAATGCGTGCTAGTGGTGGAAAATAGAAGAATAAAATATAGTTATAGCTTTTTATAAAGATAATATCAATTTATAAGGGCTTTATAATATATTTCTGAATGTTAATAATTGTTGTGTAATGTTTGTTTGAAGTGTAGTAATTGAATGATTATAATAAACCGTCAAAATCCCTTCTTACTTATACCCAAATCCACTGGAGTGCACAGACCTTCAATCCAGATGATGTCACTGCTATCCCCGGCAATTACAGCACTGTGAGGGCCCATCACCTCCCCATGGCGTCCACTTCAAGCAGTTTCAACACCCAGACCTCCAGTAAGGACCCTCCATCACTATTAATAATAACACAGAGTCATACCATAAATAGAAATCCCAGATAAAAGCGGATACCATAAAGAAACAGGTAAAATAAATGATCAAAAAGAGATTTAATGAAACTAAAAGCATATAAAGGAAACAAATAAAATGTCCAAGCCCCCAATAACATCCCCAAGCATCCACATTAACCCAAAAACATATTTCCAACCCATAAATCCGTGAATAACCATCCAAGGAAGTAATTTTAGTTGTCCAAACTGGGTGTATGCGCCTGATATAGGTGTCTATGCTTCTGTAGGCGTTGTGAGTCCACTGATTTTGTCCATATGACCTAAAATAAGCAGAAAAACAAAGGTTATAGGCTATTAAGGGGCTAAAACCCACTTATATACCTAAATATACATAATATACTGCATATTTCACTGAATATGAGATTTATGTATACATATAAGCTTATGTATGTCAATAATTACTTCATATCACTTAAGATAAGTATATTATGACTCCATTAACACCTTAATAAGTATTATTAGGCCATGGATAAGCTATTTAAACTATTATAAATTATATAATAGAATAATAATTATATATATATATAATAAAATAATATATATTATTATTTTAACCTTATTTTTAAGATATATGCTTAATCTAGTTAAGGTTATCTTATTTTAAGCATAAGAAATACTCAGTCCTAAGGATATTTAGGCTGACAAGTCTAGTAGCCTGGCTGACAGTATTGGTTGGTCAGCTATTGGATTGATATATGAGAAAATTTAAAAAGTAAGATAATTGGTGTCATTCCTATTGATATTAATCTTATTGTGGAATCCTGAATAAGTTATAATAAAACTTGAAAATAATGGATATTTTTTGCTAATGGATATCCAATTGAAGTTACACCAATTTTGTATTCCAACTTTGGTAGCAAGTTGATGATTCTTTTAAATAGCTTTATTGCAGAGTTTTTTGAGGTGAAGAGCAAGAAAAGTATTAAAAGAAGGTAAGGTGTTCTGTTGTAGACAATCCTATAGTACTAGCTATAGGCCTTGACCAAGGAAGTTGGAGAAAAACCCGAGAGAAAATCCCCTGTCCCTATAGAAAAATAGAGTGAGATTTACTTGCTAAAGTAAGTTGGTTCCTGTTTTGCTAAAGCCCCTTTTCAACACACTTGACTGCTTGATGAGCCAAGAAAGTAGTCACCAGACAGACTACCAGACCAAAGAACTGAAATGTAGACCAGTGTCCACACCAGAGACAGCAAAGATACTTGATGTAGGCTGCAAATCCACACCTGAGACAGCAATAATACTTGCTATAGCTTGCAAGACTATAACAGAGAAAACAGTTACCAAAGTTAAGTTAAATGAAGAACTCACTTGCAACAAACACAGCCAATTGTGGCCAAAAACAGTGAAAACTGAGTGAGGAACAATGATATCACCTCCGGATGGTTGTATGATAATTAAAGTTGCGCCAAACTGTCTTATTCACTATGTACACACAGACCACTATCTAAGAGCCCATGCACACCCACAAATCTGGCGCCTGTACCCGCCAAATTGAATAAAAACCCTCCAGAAGTGCTCCCCAACCTTCTAAAACAGAGGCGGGCGGGCCGCCCAATGTCGGAGGTTCCACCTGAAGCGGCCTGGCCTCCCTGAAGCCAGAAAACCAATAAAAACAACTAATCTACTTAGAAAAATTAGTTATAACTACTAAAACCTTTAAAACATGAAATTTCACTATAACAACATTGAGACATGAAATATAGATAAAAATTAGCCCTATCCAATGGTACTAAGCACTTAACCCTAAGACTTAAGGTTAGCCCATAAAACACAAAAAACAAAAATAAACAGCTATCTTTTATAAATGAAAAATGAGGAAATGACCCCTTAAAACTTAGAATATGAAAAATGTCTACAAGACATAAAACATAGAGAAAAACTGGGGCTATACAATTGATAGTACCCACATACCTGCAGACCCAATATCCACGGAATAAAACCTGAAAAATAGCCAATTCCTTAACAGATGTCAATTAAGACATGCACAAACAGGGCCAAATCACACAACAAAGGCCACTGCCAATGTTAGAAGACCACACCGTAAGCAAAAATCATCATCTTTTTCAGCTTTACATAATTTTTTAAGTAAAGAATAGATGCCTATGGAAATAAAATATGTTAAATGATTTTAAGAATGAAACATATATTATCAGATATACCAAGAGAATAGCCTTTAAAAAATCCTGATCTCCAATCAAATCCAATCATAATACCACCCAAAAAATTTGTATTCCTTATTGTTGATCAAACCAAAGACATTTCATATAGGGTCATTATGAAATTGGATAGATGATTAAAGGTTTCATATTTTGAGCAATTAAAAGAATGATTTTCATAAAAAATTGAGGTTTAAAAGAGTTACTGATAACTGCTTTAATTTCATTGTCTCTTGAGTTGGTTAAATATTTTAAATCTTCTGGTAACTCATTTGGATAAGAATTTTTTTGATCCACCTTATTATTATAGTACTCAATATTTGATATATGGCCAAATAAACAATCCAAATGAATTTTCTTTTTTAAATTTCTTTAATTTTGCTGAGTTTGATAATAATCATTTTTTTGATATTTTGAACAATTATTGAAATGAAATTTAATTTGAAAAAGATGATAAAAATGATAAAGAGGATGATGATAGAGAAGTAATAGGTGATTCTGACAAAATATACATTTTTTTTCCTAAAAAAAATTTGTTTCAAAAACCAAAAAAAATGGCAAAGAAATAAAACTCACAAAATTCAGTTTGTTTATTCAATCTTAAAAAATTCATTGATAAGAATTAATCCAAATAATTGTTTTTTGAAAAGAAATCAAATACTAAAACTGTCTTTAAAAAAATTGAAACAAAAAAAATTATATAAAATAAAATAAAAACATCAGTAAAATTATTTACCAAAAAAATGAATTTTAAAGTTATTTTGTGTTAGATATACCACATAAAGTCCTTGAAAAAAAATTATAAACAAAATTATAAACAAAAATTTAAACCAAAAAAATATATTTTTATCAGAAAATATTTTCCCAAAAAGAAAAATCAAAATTACAAACACACCAAATTTTTTTTTGATTCAGCTTGAAACGTAAAAATATTTTTTATAATATTATGTAAAAAAAAAAATACAAAATAATTTTAATAAAAATAATTTTTTTTTCTTCTACATACTCCTATATGACCCCCCCTCCTTGTATACCTCATTTACCTTTTTTTGGTGTTCTCAAACCCCCACCTCCCCTTTCTTGATCTCCTCGAAACCCCCTTCTCACCCTTTTTCACCAGGTCCTCCCCCTTTTTTCCCCCCTTTCCCCCCTTTTACCCCCTTTAGGCTGACTCACAATACTCCCCCCTTATCCCCCCCTCTCCCCTCCACTGCTTCTCCCTTATCCCCTTTCCCCTCTCCCCCCTCCCCCCTCACCTTTCCTCCCCCCCTTCAACTAGCTAAAACCATAGGAAATTAGGGGGTGAACTTCTAGCAGTTCCCTCTCTTTGAAACTTTCAGGAAGAGGTTGGGAAATCATTAGGGAAATGTTGTGAAAGCATTAGGAAACCTTTTTTAAATTATATGAAAATAGTTTGAGAAAAAAATTTGGCCCTAAATTGAGCCTCAATTTATCTCTTCTTGAGCAGAGTTTTGGATTTAAGTTGAGAATCAGTTGGACAAAATTTGAGCAATTATTGAGCCACAACACTTAACATACCATAATATTCAATTTTATATCTTGATCCATTTAATGTTAGGAGGTTAGGTTTGATATTAGTAGAAATATCTTGAATGACACAAAGTATACTAGTTCTGAAATATTATTTCAATTATCTTTTTTATTTCTGAAAATATATATAAAAGAACACTATTTAAGTCCTTTTTAAAAAATTTGTTAATAAAAATATAACTCTGTAAAAATATTTGCACATAATTTTAAGTTTTCTAGACAAAAGTTGATATTGAGACCTTATCAATAGAAATTTCTCATTTTTCCTGATATAAAAAAATATAAGAAAATGTTCAAAAATTTAATGTAGGAGAAAATATATATATATATTTTATAACGGGAAAAAATAGTAATGTATTTTTTTTTAATTTACACTATTAAAGAAAGTAATTTTGATATATTGGCACAAAACTTAGGCTCTAAAGTAATTTACTCTTTTTAATTATTTATCTGTATTTAGTTATTATCAAAATGTGAGTCAACATTAATGATTAACATACATGAAAAATTTAATTTTGAATATTCATCCAATATTATATATATTCTCTACTTTATTCTCTTTCAAAAATTTACTCTCATCCTCTCTTTCTTTAAACTAAAACCATCACCATAAAATTCATTTAATTAAAATGTCAAATTTAAGATGCATTGGACAATTCTCTTTAAATTTTAAACCTATTTTTCCAAAATAAAGATCAGTATTTGATGAAGTATCTACTCCAGTTATTATGCAACGAGGAAGATCTTTAGTTCATGTTTTTAGATTATTCAAAGAAGGAGAAGAAACACCTATTGGTGATCTTTCTAAAAAACAGAGCTGCCAAATTGGACAACTACTTGGAGAAATCGGATCTGGATCTCAAATTTTAACTGAGGAAAGGATTTTAAATCCCCAAATACCTTATTATTTTCTCTATTAATTGGTTCTACTTTTAAACAGGAAGTATAGAATTTGTGGCCTCCTTTTTTGTTTTACTGACTTAAATAGTCAGGCTAAAGAAGTATTTTGAAATGCTCAAATTGATTTGACACTGATTCCACACTACAATCCAACCATCTTATTCAATATTCCTCATTCTTGTATTCACACAACTTCTGAAATTTCTGCAAAAAGGGATAATCTAATGGAAAATCTATCTATAATTGGTATCAAAACAACTCTGAAAATGCATCATATTCAAGCTATCAATTTTATGATACACAATGAAAATAACTTATCTCAAATTGTATAAAACCTGTGGAGGCATGTGGAAAACAGCTGACTGAGAGTATGTTCTAATAATTATTATGAACAATTTCCTGAAGAAGAGTTATCCTCTGCAGGAATCAGTTCAATTCTAGCTGATGATAAGGGCTTGGGAAAGACCCTCTCAACTCTTGGCCTAATTACTGAAACTCAAAGTGAAGCCAGACGATTTTAACTCTTGGGTGGCGGACAAGAAAAAGATAGGACATCAGAAACACTCATTATTTGTCCCCTTGCAACATTATCAAACTATGTCAATGAAATAAGAATTCACTTTGAAGATAATGCACTACCTTTCAAGGTTTTTTATGGGAAGGATTCAAATAAAATTAATTTTGAGGAGCTTCAGAACCAACTAGTTGTTTTGACTACCTATGAGACAGCAACTCCATCTTCTTCAAAGAAAACTCCTTAACCTATTCCGCCAGTAACTCATAAACTCATTTTGTACAGAATAATTTTAGATGAGGCTCAGTAATAACACATTTGAGTTACTCAAATTTTTGAACATAATATCATAAAAGCTGATGAAATGTTTAATATAATTTAAAAGTTTAATCAGAAATCCCCAGTCCCAGAAGAATCATAATATATTAGCCTTGGAGGCTAAGTATTGACTATTCTTGACAGGGACACCACTTCAGAACCAGAAAACTGATCTTAAAAGCCATATATCATTCCTCAGAATCATAAGATGGCAAGAAAAATGATTGTGGATGAATTTTCCTATGAATGGCTTAAAAAGAGGAAACTCTAGCTCAATATAATCAATACATACTCTCATGAATGTCATATGCCTGTGGAGGACTAAAGAAGCAATCTTATAACTTCCTTGGAAATTTGAGCAAGGAATATCTGTAGAATTATCATAACCTTGGAACTCAAAACTTACAAAGCTTCAATAACATTTTTCTAAGTATTATGGGCCTTCTTGAAACACCAACCTCCCTTGGGACTCAGCTGAGTTTCTCTGAGAACTGTCAATTTTACAGCAGTTTTGTAACCACCCTGTCTACAAAAACCCAGAGAAACCTCCAACATTTCCTTTCACATGGAAGAATTAATCAAAGATTATACATCTAATCAGTCACTTAGAAACTTTCATGAGGGGAAAAAGGGGGATAATTTGTCCCAAGGCTGTTATATTTTCATAATATGCCAAATTTTTGGAAATGTAAGTAATTGTATTAATTACCTCAATAAGTTATTTTTAGCTTAATCAACATCTCAATATTTTATTCATTGAAAAAATATAAAAAGGGCTTTAGATGACCATGGAATTAGCTACATAGAGCTTGTAGGAAAGTTTAGCATGAAAAAAAGGGATGAAAATTTGACCAAATTCCAAAATGATGAAAGATGTCAAGTTTTGCTTGGTACAATCAAGGCTGCAGGAGTTGGAATAGACTTGAGATGTGCGCAAAATGTATATATAATGGTAAGTCAAAGAGTCTTATATTGAAATAAAAAAGGTTGGAAAGAGAATTTGTTTAATTTATTAAAACAAGAGCCTAATTAGAATGCAGCAGTTTAACAGTAAGCAGTTGACTGTCTGTATAGGATGTGCCAACAAAATGAAGTTCATGTACTCATGTATTTTTTAAGCAGAAGTATTGAATTCAGCATTTATAAGATACTAAGAAAAAAGATTGAGCTATCATTGTAGGTGAAATTTTCTTTAAATAAAGTTGCATCATAGCTAAAAAAATTTATCCATTCTAATTTTTTAAGGCTAAGTGTACAAACATTGGAAACAAAGAATATGAGTCTGGTAGATTATTGATTAGTGAATTCATCAATAACTTAAATTAGAATTTAAAATTTGTTGAAGTTTATAGGAAATGTTTATTGGGGCTTGACAATTAAAAAGTCTTAATTGTTGAGGATTAAGAGAAGAGAGATATAATGAAGAATAACAGTCACTTGGCAAACCCCTGGGGACTGGAAAAGAATTAAAGTGAGTCTTGATTGAGGATAGCAAATCTAATCTATCATATAATGCCATGTTCAAAAGTATTTCTCCTGAATAAGGGGAATTTGCTCAGCTTTGAATGTGTTTATGGTCAAGATTTTGTGCAATTCTTGAAAATTCTTCAGATCTCCATGGCAATAAAATCTGCTTAAAAGAACCTTCATCATTAATTTTGGTGTCTGAGCAACATTTGACATTTTGAAAATGTTTCTCATAAGCTTCACCACTTGGAAGTTGTTTAATAAGGTGAGTTCAGTTAAAAGAGTTATGTAAAATATTTTAAAAATTATATAAGCTTGTGGAAAAAATAAGAGAAAAATACTAGTTCTTATTTTTTTATTTTATATTTATAATTTCTTATTTTAACTATTTAAAGGAAACTATCAGAATCTTTTCTGAGTAGTAATTCATCAGCATAACCTATAAAACAGCGGTGAAGAACACCCATTTGATTTAGGTAGGAAATATGAGTAGAGTCCATTGAATAAGAAACCAAATAATTAGTTTCCAAAGCTTTATCCCAGTGCTTAGTGATAATTTTTTTCCAAAACTTGATTCCACTCATGATAACAATCAAGATTCCAAGCAAACATTTTTCTGAGAAAGTTTCATTGATGAAGAAAGTGGATAAAAGCATTGTTTAAAATAGTAGAGATTTTTTCAGAAATGTGGTAATTTTGTTCAGGGTATGGCAAATTAATATCCACATTGAGAGAGCTTATATTGAACAATGAAAACCTGTGTAGTTGTTCTTTGGTGCGGCTCAGCTTCTATTCATTAGACTGAGGTGAAATATTCAAAAAGACACAACAAAAATTTTAAATAGACCTGAAAAAATGTGAAGTTGATTGTGGGAGTATCTCATTGAATCTTTTATTAAGTAAATGGGTATTAGGAGGTATTTTTCCCTGAGGAAAATAAGAACAACTAGAGCTCATCATATACGTTATGAAAAGCAAAATGAAGGAAAATATGAAATTTTGAAAGTTTATGGCAACAAAAACACTACTATATTAATTTTTTTATTTTGAAAAGAATTTAAAATGAAGATTTGAGTGGACAGACAGATGAGCTTTCTCTTGAATATCTATTTATCTTCATAATTAATTCCAAAGAAAATAACTCAACTGTAATAGAAAATTATTGCATGATAGATGGGTAAGAATATAATGCAGAATCATTTTGATTTTCCGAGTTATTTTGGAAATATTTTAATGCAACTAATGACCTTATTTGAGCTTCTTGATTTTATTGACAAACTTATTTTAAAAATTTATGTTAACACATAATTAGTAGGTATATAGTTTATTGACCAAGATTACTCAGAAACCATACCAATTATTCATAGTTTGCAATAAGAAACCTAATGTAAAAATTCTCTTTTTTGTATTCCAGAAGCTTTACTTTGATGAAATCTAAGATTTAAAAATTTTAAAATAACATATTTTGTTGAAAAAATATTTACTTCACAGACTGTAATTATATATTTTGAAAAATTATAATTATAAATTTTTTTATATATTATAGTGATTATTAGTGAAAAACTTTCTGTTACTTGGCAGAATTTTATTAATACAGGTGATTGTAGAAAAAAAAATCACAATACTTAAATAACTTTATTATTATAAATTAAATGTTATTATTTTGATTCAAGATATATCATAGTTTCTCCTATATTTAAAAATTCAATCAATTTGTATTCTCTTATAGTATTATTCTTTGTGAAAAAAAATCTGTTTCATAAACATGTATGCAACATTGTAAAATGTAGTGAGTCTGAACCATTTTGCTGATGCAGAGTATGGATACCTACTTAATGCATGGTTGATATGCATGAAGCAAATATTCAAATAAATCCATGGTAGCCAACTTGTTGATAAATATTTTGAGAAATAAAAATTAGCTTCTTTTAGTAAGAGCTTCACAATTAATAAATTTTTTGTTCAATTTTTACCATCCAGTATCATATTTCATATATGCAGAAGGCTTAAAGTGCCACCATTTTTTGCATTTGTAAATGTGAAGAGCTTAGATTTTCATCAAGAAAGCATCAGACCTCATTTGGAAGCTTTGAAGTTGGTGTAACTTTCAAAACATCTCAGTCATACTCCAAACATGAAGAGGAAAGAAATTGCAAAGCACAGATGGTTGGTACATATAGCGCTTCACCTAACTTAGGATCCAACATCCAAGATCTTGTAAGACATAAATATTTGGTAAATAAATAGAAATTATGTTTCAATTAATCTTATTTTTTTTCTTTGCTTAGGGGCAGCCTGTTTTGGAAACAATTCAATCTCTACCATGGTCAAATATTTTGAATTTGCAAGAGCTTTATAACCAAAAGATAATGTGGAAAGGAGAAAAACTCTCTCTTATCCATCATTTCAGCAAAGAAGGTTGTTCTCAATTTTTGTGTGATGAAAGCAAAAAACTCAAACTTCTTAGTGATGTAGGTAAACTAGATACCAGTAGAATCATCAGCTTGATTCCCCTTTCTATAGAGATGGTTTTTAGTCGATTGCAACTCAATCCATTATTTTTCACCAAAACATGCTGTGCTAAGTGCTTTTCTCTTTGTGAATATAACTTAAAACACCAACCATCAATCTTATCTTGTACTTAACCTTTTTATTCATCCTCAAAGTGCTATTTGAAATATTTAAAATGGAGAGAAGAAACTGTCAATTGTGATGAAAGCTTGTGTTTGGCTAAGTACAAACAAGAAGATGCAATCTACCATCCTTGTAAAACATTTTATCACGACAGTTTGGCTTACTGGATCTCAGGAAAGCTTCAACTAATCAAAGTTGTGATGCTAATTGAGAAAAAAATGATTTTCTAGAAAACATGAAAAGAGATGTGAGGAAAGATGTATATGATGGTTTTGTATGGAGAAATTTTCCAGATATTTCTATGACTAAAAATTGAAGTGTTGCTGGATATACAAAAACATGAGGTAATTTAATGTTTAGTATATATGTTTACCGGTTTAGGCCAGGTGGCAATTGTATTGGAGTTCATTAGAAATCTGTGGCTAATATCTTGTTGGTGTGTATAAACTTGCCTCCAGAAGATTGATACAAAACCAAAAATCTACTTTTGTACGCTATTATTGTCCAAAGGAGCCAAAGAGTGAACAAATAAATCATCTTATGAAGCCTCTTTTCAATGAACTAAAGACTCTTTGGGATGGAATTTTTATTGAATAAACACCTCACTATCCACTAGGTTGAAAAATAAGGGCTGCATTATTCTCTTTAATAGGAGACATTCCTGCAATAAGAAAGATTTCTGGTTTTGCAAGTCACTCAGCCACTAAGTTCTTCTCTGTCTGTCATATTTCAAAAGACAAAATTGTTGAGCATCAAGTTGAAAAATTTTCCTTATGTAATCATTAGGATCATATTCACTGGGCATAGAAGTGTAAAAAGTGTCAGTCACATTGGTAGCGGTTATCTATTGTTAGGAGTCATGGGGTTTTATGGAGCAAGCTGAATAACCTTATATATTGGCATCCTATGGAATATTTCTCAATTGAATTGATGCATTCACACATTCTTGGAAATCTTAAAGATCACAGTCCAAATCTTTATCTAATACAAAATGCCGCATTTGACCTAGAAAAAAAGCTGAAAAAGGAAAAAAATTGTCATGTAAGAAGAGAAAATGATGATGCATGTTCTGATATTTTTCTAAATAAGAAATATAAAAAACATGGAAGCAGCTTAATAAGCACTGATTCTGATAATGTTGAACCAGTTCGACAACATAAAAGACTACAATATATAAGTGCAACAAGACCATCACAAACATTTCTTAGAATGTATAGTGGAGGGGCTGAATCAGAAGGATCAAACAGCAGGAAAAAGTCATCAAGTTCTGAAAATCACTTTTGAACCTTAGATTTTGGCTCAGAACTTGCTTCTGGAAGTGTAAGTGTAAAATTGTCCTATGACTTAAGGCAAATGAGTATTAGCATATCTGAAAGTGAAAGATCTAATTCATCCCTTGAGACTATCAGAAGTAAGGTAGATATAAATAAGGGTAAAGAGAAAGAAAGCAAAAGAACTAGAGATCCACAATTGTCAGCCACTAAGATAGAAGCAGTGTGGAATGTGATTGAGCAAACAAAAAAACCCTCTTGGATTTCACAAGTGCTGAAATAAGTAGGATCTAAAAAGTCAGGTTCCCTCAAAGCTGAATAGTGGCATATAATTTATACTTTTTACTTTCCTTTGTCACTTATCCCCCTTTTGGTAGAAAAATTAAATCAAATCAAGACATCAGTGACATCAGACCACAAACCTAGAGAATTTTATCTTCTTAAAACACTCACCACTTTAAGTTAAATTGCCAACTTTTTTACTTTAAAAAATGTATCCACTGATGAAGTTGATGAATTTAAAGAACTGCAGTTGTAGTATTGTAACGGCTTGGAAGAAGGTTGGAAAAATATCAGCATTAAGGCAAATCTGCATTTAACTCAACATTTTCAAGAAATGATTAAACGTTTTGGTCCACCTGTAGGTATGGCTACTTGGGCTGCTGAAAGAGTTGTTGGTATATTATTTTAAATTTCAAATAATCATCATCCAGGTATCTAGCTTGTTAATTAAGCGCTTAAAGATGAAATTGAGATAATTTATTTTTTTGAAAATAGAAGAAATACCACAGACCATGCTCAAGCACTGGCATCAGAAGTCTAGGGTATTGGAACTAGATGAAGCTGATGATGATTCTCAGTATGGATTTGATATTTAAAAAAAAGGAAACAATACAAAAAAAAGACATATAAATTTAGCTGAGGCATTATTTAAAAAATGGGTAAGGGCACACTTGAGAAAAGAGAAATCTAAATGGGCTTTGTTACCATCAGAGAAGTTAGGAGACGGGGTAGTTAAAAATGTTGCAAGCATATTGGTCCATGGAAAGCATTATACAACTCATGAACAGAACTCTGGGAATTCCACCATTGAGTTCTACTTTAAAAAATATAGTCTGTTTGGGCATATTGATCAGCTTTTTACTTCAAAGGACAATAATGAAAAATTCAATCTAATTGTAAGTACGTTTAAAGAGCTTATACCAGAAGATAAAAAAAAGGATCCCTATGAGGGATTTCCACAAGTGCATTCCCATTTAGTAAGAGTAGAAAAAGCAACAAAAATGGTGATAAATCAAGATTCAATTATTGGACATGCGGCCACTTTACAGCACCAAAGGGGAATTTTTGGAATAAAGTACAATGTTATCACTCCTGTTGGACTTCAGAAACTAGTATGTAAAAAAATTAAATAAGATGAAATATTTTTTTTGTTAATATATTTGAAATTATTTAGGATTGGTAAGAATTTAGAGTATTTGGAATGTTTTTAATATATATTTGGAATATCTAGATGCAAGAATAATAATGCCTAAATGTTTAAGCAAAAAATCACTATGCAATATAGGGGGGGACTTGCTAGCAAGTCCCCAATCTTAACTCAGATGGAACTCAGACTGAACTCATATTAAAGCCAAACTAAACTCTACTTGAATACCCACCAAAAACTTTTCTGCTGAGTGGTGTTCATCCATGATTATATGCTTCCTTTGTGAAAATCTCAATGTGTGTTCAATCTGTGGTGAGTTTGGGTCCAAGGCTGCAGACTTTCTAGCAAGTCCGCCCCCCATATTGTGTGGTGAATAACAAGGGCATTTTTTACGGTTCAGAATTTCTGCTTTTAATGAATAACCCTTTATTTTAAATTTAATTTTAACTAAAAGGAATTCAATTTTTTATACAAATCTACCTATACTTGAAAAATATTATAAATAGTTCAGTGCCAGGGTTGAAAAATCTAAGGACCGTATTTTACAAGCCAATAAAACCAATTTTCCACTTTTTTTTTCTCTTGAATATTTTATTCATTAGACTCACAATTAAAATTTATAACTAATTTCTCTTCAATATTATCTTGTATATATTCTGTAAGTTTATAATTTTTTTTTTATTTTTTATAAAGCACAGAATGTCTAATACTGGTGATGCCGTGCAAGTTTATCCTCCATTAGCAAGTAATGTTGGAGGGCATAATAATCCTCCTCCTCAATCTCCTAGAATAGATGATTTGTGTTCTGTTCCTGCTGAAAATCATAGAGAAAATCTAGGTAAGCACTAACCTCTTCCTCAGTCTTCATCAGATCCCCAAATTTGATCAACTGATTGCTCTTCTAATTTCACAAATACAGATGGTTGATCCGCACCTTGTAGTTTTCAGCAGCAAGTAGAAAGTGTAGGGAATGATTGGGCTAGTATTTTGTTGAATCAGTTTCTTGGAAGCAGTGGGGAACCCACTTCTACTAAACCAGCAGCCAGTACCAGTTAACTTGGTGAGTAAACTTTTTCAACATGCTTTTATGTTTTAAAATAGGCTTACCAATTTTTATTTCTCAAAATTTGCAGTTAATCCCTCTCTTATAATTCAAACTACTGATCAGTGCAGAATACTTGATGCTGAGTCAGTTCAAAAAGACAGAAACTTGTAAATTGTTAGAAACATAGTTACAAAGTGTGATGTACCAAGGAGCTCAGATTCTATTAACCAAAATATCTATCACTTTTTGATGTTCTGTCTTGGTGGACCCATTAATGTATCTGAGTTTTCTATTGGCCCAAAAAACAAAGAAGTTACAGACTGAAAGAGATGGCATGATTACAAAAAATTGACAATTGAAACAGCTTTAAAACAGGTTCAAAACACAAAGCAGGAAACTTCAGCTGCTGATCGTCAATTTTTTTAACAAATACTGCCATGTTCTTACGTTCCAAAATTTATCTACCAAAATTTATTTCAACACCTGAGCCCCAAGGACTGAAGGGAGGAGCTTCTGTACCAATCTCTGTAAAACAAAATTTGGAATGAGAGCTTCAAGAGAAAGGATTTTTTTGACTTGTTTTTGATTGGAACTGTCAAAATTTTTCTGAGTCACAATGGAATCAAGTAATGGGGAGTGTAGTATCAGAACATTGTACTAAGTGGCTCTCAACATTGAAAAATATTGATTCAGAAAAACTCAGATTTACACCAATCATTGTTGAGAAATGTGTGGTCAACAAGGGAAAGGAGATTTGAAAAGTGGCTGGTCAAAACAGTGAGGTGATTGAGGCAAGTAGAAACGAAAAGAGATTAAGAGCACAGATAATGTATTATCTAACAAAGGTATTTATTCAAAGCATTATAACTTTAGAAAATCTTTTACTAATTTTATTTTATTTTAGATTTTGAAAAACTGCTACAATATGGCAAGAAAAAAGTGCATTGATCAGCTAGGCTTTGTAGCACTTTTTCATGATACAAGGCTAATGTCTGATTTAGAAGAAGCCCCACCCCATCCAGAAGAGAAATGTCCTATACAAGTAGCTCCTAGATGGAGAAATCCAAAACTCAATGAAATTTTAGATAAAATGGACAACTTTACTAAAAGGACTACCCATTCAAATGTTGAAAAGGCTTCAATGAAGAAACTTGATGATCTCCCAACTAAAAAGACAGCTTCAACAGATGGTATCTTGAATGTGCCAAAATTTCTGCCAAAAAACTGCTATTCACCTGGATATTAAGAAACTTTGTTGCTTAATGAGAGGGAGTTACTTGCGGTTCAAGAAGATATAGATTTTGACAAAGTTAGTAAAGCACTAGATAAAGCAGCAGCACCTTGAATTGTTTACCCCACCGGTAACAATGTATATAGAGTGATAGTAATCTTTTTTTAAAATAAAATTATTATTCTTTTTCAAAAAAAATTCCAATTGATGTATAAGATAAGAAAGAGCAAAAGAATTTATGATTAAGAAAATATTGAGGATAGAAAAATAGATATTTATTTTTTTAAAACTTTAAGACATGATAAATGTTTTGATTAAATAAAAGTGAATTTTTTTATGCACAATATATGAACTTTAAATAAATTAAATTGAATCTCTTCTCAAATACTTACAAAAACATGTAATTAAAGCCTAAAACAAGAATAAAATTAGACTCTGAATTTCAATATAACATACCTGATTTTCAATTATTATAATGGCTTTGCTATTGGCTAAACGTCACCAATGATTAGTATAAAAATGCACATGTGAAAAAATTTATGAAAGTGAACACCATCCCTGACAAAAAAAACATCATTAAAGGCACTCAATAATCCATTACCATAGTTAATAAACATAATATTTTAAAAAAAATTAAAGCATCCAACTGATGGGACTTCATGTTCACAAGGATCTTAAGAATTTTAATTTTTTAAATTTCACTTATTTCAACAATAATTGAAAATTATAAATCATTAAAAACAAACAAGTCATCAATTTATATTTGGTTTTCATGCCTTAATGAAATAAAAGAGGCTTTAATAAAATGTAATTGATAAAAATACTTCAGTAGAATTTAAATATTGTGCTAAGTGTCCAGTACAAGTATGGCCAAACTTGTGCTGGACATTTTGGTCATGGACAGTAACTTATTACTTTGAAGAAATTAAAAAAATATGCTTTAAAATGAAGATAATTGATGCCATGAAACTGTTTTTTTTAGTAAAAGTGTCCAGCAAATGTTCAGCCAAACTTATGCTGGACACTTTTCCATTTTTAAGTTGGTAAGGTGCATGTTTTTTAAGAGAAGTGAGGTGTTCCTCATAAATGTGTCCAGCACATGTTGGGAGAAACTTTTGCTGGAAACTTTGTTCATGGACAGTAACTTATTACTTCAAGGAAATTAAAACAAAATAGGCTAGAAAATGAAGATATTTAATGGCATCAAATTTTTTTTGATAAAAGTGTCCAGCACAAGTTTGGACGAACTTGTGCTGGACACATTTATGAGGAACACCTCACTTCTCTTAAAAAAACATGCACCTTACCAACTTCAAATTTGAAAAGTGTCCAGCATAAGCTCAGCCAAACCTGTGCTGGACACTTTGGCCAAGACAAGTGACTAAAAATTGTAAGTAAAACCAAAAAAATAGCCCATAGAATGAAGATAATTGATGGAATCAAATTGTTTTTTGCTAAAAGTGTCCAGCAAAAGTTTGGCTGAAATTGTGCTGGGTAATTTTCAAATTTGGAGTTGCTTGGGTGGATATATATTTAAGATTAATGAGTTGCTCCTTATAAGAGTCTCAAGCACAAGTTTGGCCAAACTTGTGCTGGAAATTTTGGTCATGAACAGTAACTTATTACTTTAAGGAAATTAAAAAAATAGGCTTGAAAATGAAGATATTTGATGGCATAAATTTTTTTTTGTTAAAAGTGTCCAGCACAAGTTTGGACATACTTGTGCTGGAGACTATTATCAGGAACACCTCACTTCTTTAAAAAAAACATGCACCTTACCACCTTCAAATTGGAAAAGTGTCCAGCACAAGTATGACTGAACTTGTGCTAAACACTTTCATGAGGAACTCCTCACTTCTCTTAAAAAAACATGCACCTTACCAACTTCATACAGCAAAAGTGTCCAGCACAAGTTTGGCTGAGCTTGTGATGGACACTTTGGCCAAGACAAGTGACTAAAAATTTCAAGGAAAAACAAAAAAATAGCCCATATAATGAAGATAATTAATGGCATCAAATTGTTTTTTGCTAACAGTGTCCAGCAAAAGTTTGGCTGAAATGGTGCTGGGTAATTTTCAAATTTGGAGTTGGTTGGGTGGATATATATTTAAGATTAATGAGTTGTTCCTTATAAAAGTCTCAAGCACATGTTTGGCTGAACTTGTGCTGTACATTTTGGTCATGGAAAGTAACTTATTACTTCAAGGAAATTAAAAAAAAATAGGCTTGAAAATGAAGATATTTGATGGCATCATTTTTTTTTTGGTAAAAATGTCCAGCACAAGTTCAGCCAAACTTGTGCTGGACACTTTTATGAGGAAAACCTCCTTTTTTAAAAAAACATGCACCTTACCAACTTCAAATTGAAAAATTGTCCAGCACAAGTTCCGCAGAACTTTTGCTGGACACTCTTCCCATGAAAAGTCTCTTATTATTTCAAGGAAAGCCAAAAAAAAGCCCACTAATGTAGATAATTGATGCTATCTAGCTTTTTGGGTAAATTTTTCTAGCACAAGTTTGGCTGAACTTGTGCTGGAAACTTTTCCAACATGAATCTGGTAAGGTGCATTTTTATTTAAGAGAAGTAAGGTGTTCCTCAAAAAAGTGTCCAGCACAAGTTCATCCAAACTTGTGCTGGACAATTTTACCAAAGTCATTAGATAGCATCAATTATCATCATTATTTGTGCTTTTTTTGGCTTTCCTTAAAATAATAAAAGACTGTCCATGGCCAGAGTGTCCAGAACAAGTTCGGTCAACTTGTGCTGGAAACTTTTCCAATTTGAAGTTGGTAAGGTGCATGTTTTTTTAAGATATGTGGGGTGTTAATCATAAAAGTGTCAAGCACAAGTTCGGCTGAACTTGTGCTAGAAACTTTAATTAAAACAGTTTGATGGAATAAATTGTCTACATATTCCTTACCATTGTCTTTTGGTAAAGAGGAAACCTTTAGCTATATGTAGTTAGTTTGAGTATATTATGAGTAGTTGATATTTCCATTTTAAAGTAAAAGAGTAAAATCTTTTTTGTAATTTCTAGTAATTTTTTTCTCACAATTTTTATAAGATATTGGTAATAATTTTTGTAATACCTATTCCTTATATTCCTATTTGATTTGATTAATTTTTTTAGTCTTGATTTAAAGGTATTTACTATTTTATCAACCAAGCTTCACAACAACGTAAAAAATACCCTGATTAATTTTGCTATATTTTTTGACTGTTTCTATTCGATAATAGCCCAATTTAGAAACATATATACATTATCTATTTTCTTTTTCAACTTAGTTATCTCAGTGGAACATGTTCATCAATTGCTATTGAATGATGTTTACAGTACAGAGCTTTGTACAAATCTGTAAAATACTTTTAAAAAATTGTGACTTTGGTACTTGGTTATTGGATTTTATGAGGCAATAATTTCAATTAATTTTATACTTTATTTATATTTTAAGATTCTTAAGTGTTTTTATTTCTGATTTATTATATAAATTTAAATTTAACTAAGTTTGACTAGGTTTGTGCCAGGGGGTTCCAGCGCAGCCCAAACAAGCTCTTATCATAGAATATATTAATTTTTTAATAATTTTAAATAATACTATTTAGTGTTAACTTTTTTTATTCCCTTTTTTTGAATTATCTTTTTCCTTTGTTTTTGTTGCCCTTTTTTTATAACACATAATTATGTCCAAATTTCCAAAAATAGAACCCTTTGTTATATTTCATGATGTCGATATTTACAAATTAATTTAAATATTTAAATTAGTTAAATTTACATTCTCAACTATTTACCCTTTTCAATTTTAAAATTTAAAATTGTAGATTTTCTTTGTTTGTCATACTTTAAAGCCCCCAATGTTTATGTCTAGTTACTTTGCTTTCCCTATTTACCCCATTATTATCATCAGACTATTTTCCAATATTCTTGCCAGCTTGATCCCATTGTAAAAGATCCCCAATCAAAAACCTGCTTCTGATAATATTTAAACCCTCTTGTTTTGTACCACATTTCTCAATTTGTTTATTTATCTCAATTGTACTACTAATATCTTTTGATTATCACATTTATCTGTGTTACTACAGCTTGAAAATCCCAATAATTATATATATATATTATCTCTTTATTACCTTGATATAAGAATTTTTTATTTTTATCAAGTAATAAGTCATTAAAATGCCTTGTGATAAACTGAAACCTCCTTTACGTGAGATCTATTACTTCATCTCTTGTATCTTCTTACACTAACTTTTGTTTTCCATTAATATATTTGGTATATTAGCACCAAGTAGTTATTTGACAAGATCTCATCAGCATCCTCAATTAGAATCCTTCTAACTCAAGAAACAACCACCTCTAGGCATGTCTCCAAACCCCCCTTCTCTTGACAAAGAAAGGACTTAAATTACCCAATCTCAATATGGCAAGAAACTTGAATTTTCTAAAGACAAAACTGAAGAGCTACAGTCAACTGTTAGCCAGAAGCCTTTGCCATATTATACTTCAAATTCCTATAACAATCACCACACAATATAGGGGGAGGACTTGCTAGCAAGTCCGCAACTTGAAGTCAGATGGAAATCAGATGGAACTCAGACTGAAGTAATACTGAACTTTCACTTGAAGTATCACACAAATAACAATGGATCTATATTGAAAACATAGTGAAAGTGTGAGGATAACTGAATGGAAGCCAGAAAAAATCATTCCATGAGTCTACTCAATGCAAAGTATTTTTTGAAACAGCTTATTAAAATAATACTTTATTAAATTAATTTGATCAATAAAAATTGATTGACAATATTGCAATTCTTAAATACAATAATTTTATTAAAAAATTTCAGATTACATATAAAAAAAATCAGTGACTTTTTCTATTACTTACAACTGTTTTTACAGAATTGAAAACTATGTTTCAGCTAATATTTTATGGAAGTGAACCCTGTTCTTCGCCCGAAGAACAGAGTTCATCCTCCTATTTTCACACTCTGTTTGCACCAATCTCCATCCCTTTCAATTCTATCAACACATGCTTGTCTTCCCTTCCCATGCCTTTTGCTATCCTCCCAGCCCCATTGTATGCCATCCTCTTTTGATCCCCATTTCACCCCTCTCAACCTCTCCCAGACCCTTTTCTTCATTTAAAATGCCTCGGAACCCTTAATCTTCCCTTCCAACTCTTTCCCAACCTTTTCGCTACCCCATACACCCTTCCTCACCCCTCTCTCCAGCCTTTCCAGCCCTTGTAGCCCCATTTGTGTTCACATGAGCTTCAAGGTGTGTTCAAAGTAAATTCAATACTTCTTCATGATGGTTTCATCACTTCCTCAATGTGTTCTCAAAAAGATATGAATTAGGGTTCAAGGTTGCGGACTTGCTAGCAAGTCCGCCCCCCATATTGCGTGGTGAATGTGCTTGAATACATTTATTACCAAGAAAAATGTAAGAAATTATTTTATATTAAATTCTTTCAACTCAGTAGGATAGATTATTAACCCTTTTTCTTTAAAACTTATTCAAATTCAGCTTATGAAAAAGGTATCATTCCTCCTGATGATGTCATTATCATCAATGATGATGATGTCATTATCATCAAATATGATGATTATAATGAAATAGCTGACGCTGAAGGCCATGCATCAACATCTTGAGGGGGAGATAAGACTATTCATTTACATTCAAAAAGAATGAGACTTCTTGGGGCTCTAGTTTTGTCAGTGCTACTAAAACTCCTCCTTCCAAGAATTCCTCTGACACAACATCTCAAAAATCTAAACAAACTAGCCAAAATGTGTCAAAAAGGTATGTTATTTCTTTCATGAGTAACATAGCAATCCATTTTATATAAGTCTTTAAATCTATCTCCAAATTGATTACTTTCTTAATTATTATTTCTTATCTTTTTCTTATCTTTTAATCAAGCTCTAAAAACCAGAATCTCTCCAAAGCTTCAACTAATAGCAAATCTTTCTTTAATGAAGAAGAGGTAGAAGAAGAAGATGATGATGATATTTCAAAATAAGGGGCTTCTCTAACTCAAAAAGAAGATTAAGCTACTTCTGCTGATGAGGTTAAGAAAACACCCAATGAAGAAATTGATCTACCTAACCAGCCACATGAAAATACTTCTATCATCGATAAAAATTTCCAAGAACTCCCTTCCTTATACTCCAACAATTATTGGAAACTCAAAATTACAGAAGCAAATAGCTGAAATTCATTGATTTTTTGAAGGTAGAGTCAATGGTCAAAAGGTACTTAGGCCATGGCCAGAAATTGATCAATAATTCAAAATCCTTTTGTCTGTTTCTCTCGAAAATCCACAGGAATTTCACACAAATTTGATTTTCTATGGAAGAAATCTGCTCATGGCAAAATGCTTACAAAAATTAATGAACTCTGTATGTATCACTTACTTGAAGTTTGTTAATTCATATTATGATAACTAATTTTTTTGCTATTTTTTTAGCTTTGGATTTTCTAAATGTTGACACTTTGCAAATTTTGGTGGTCAATAATTTGAACTTTGAAAATTTGGAAAAATTTTGTAACGCTGAAGAGCCAAACTCAAATAATCTTTCTCCATTTAAGAAGACTGCTCACCCTCAATCATCAATGATAAGCATGCTATCAAGACTAGTTAGCCCAAGTGCTCACCAGTGTTCTTTTTGGGAATCCCTCATTGCATCATCTCTTTATCTTGCTTCTCAAGAGCTTAACCTTCCTGCTGAAGAATTCAACTTCAATCCAGATTGTCTTATTGAATGTGCCTACATATTCTAGCCCACCTTACACATCTCAAGAGTAAAGTTCCTGATATGTTTGACAGCTAAACATCACAGTTAATAGCTGAAAATTTTTCAATAACTCCTCTGTGTCAATTTAGAAACATAAAAATTGATGTCATGATTTCAATAATCATTTCAAAATCTAGAGAGGCTGCTGCAAATATATCTCAAGCTCAAAGGAAGAAACAACAATGTTCAAGGAATAAAAAAAAAGCAACAGATATGAAGCAATTTGATGAGTCTCATAATGATTCTATTCAGAAGATGAATCAAGAATATGCACACCATAAATATCAATCATTTAAATTTTACTTGGTTGATGGTGTTTGTGGTTTATTTCTTTCCTCACAGGACCACCCGCTTGTGTCAGCTTCAGACTCTTTAGAATTCATAAAACAAGTCATCCCTCTTAGAAAATACAGTGATAATAATAATACATGTGGTGAAAAAAACTGGCAAAACCTTAATTTTTATATCTTTAATATTATCAATCCCTTAATAGATAATTCTGGGCCTATTCCACTTAATTTTAATACTCCTACCCTTAGCCATATTTCTAAAGCAATGGAGGCTTATTTTCTTGATTATTGGAATCATATTAAGCCAAATTCTTCATTTTTCTCTATTGTTAATGTAATTAAGATGTAATCCAACTTCATGTAAATATATCCTTTATCCTATTGCTACCTTTTTTTTGTGTAAATCCAATTAAATATTTATGTGATATTTATTACCAAATCTGAATCAATATGCTCAAACTATCAACAATATTATTGTATAAACTTCTTACACCTTTTTTCTATTCAGTAAATATTATTGCAATAATCATAACTCAAAATCATGATGAATCAAAAAGTTGAAAAAAAATTAAGAATACATTATAATTCATTTTTCTCATAACACTATATATTTCTTTAAGATGGCAATACATCCTAGCATTTGTTGCAAATTTTAAGATAATTATTACAAAAAATTGAAACAGTTTTTTATCAATTCTTTTCAGCATGTTCAAAAGTAAAAAATCTTAAGTGTAATGAATTTTTTCTCACAATTCATCAAAGCTTTTTCTTAAGTAGACTTTTTTTAATCTAATTTCTATAATTTCTAGGTGCATAATTATTTTAATTATACTAAGTATTCTCTATGAAAAACTCCTTGAAATAATTTTCAATTAATTTAATTATAGTGACATATATATTTGGCATGATAAAATAATATCTGGACATTTAAATAATTAGAAGCCATCATAAACGACACAATATGGGGGCGGACTTGCTAGCAAGTCCACAACTTTTGACCCAAACTCACCACAGATTGAACACACATTGAGCTATTGATAAAGGAACCATACAATCAGGGATAAAAACCACTCAGAAGAATAGTTTTAGGTGGGTGTTCAAGTAGAGTTCAGTATGGGTTCAGTATGGTTTCAGTCTGAGTTCCATCTGAGTTCAGGTTGAGGACTTGCTAGCAAGTTTGTCCCCTATATTGCGTAGTGATATTAGTATGAAATCATATTAAAGTGTCTTTGAAAAACTAGTTAAATTTAAAAAATATCTTTTTATCAGTGTCAATTATTTTGAAAAAGAAAATTTACTCTACATTTTGATGATCTATAATTTAGCTTTCTCTATTTTGATTCATATTTTATATTGATTCTTTTTTACACTTATAGATTCATGTATAGATATCAAATTTCATTCAATAATTTGGAAAAAAGTTATTTAATTCTTTCTAAGAAAGCAGCTAGGGTACTCCTTATTAAGAGCTTAAAAATATTATTTCTATAAATATTAAAACAAACCATTTTTAGATTTCCATCTTTCTTTTTCATCCTTAAATGTCAATAATAAGTTATTGAAATGTTATTTTTCTTCTAAAATTTCATATGAATCAAATTCTACTTACATCTACCTGAATAGATCAAGGTCAATAAAAATGTATCTACAATCATTTTCTAGGATTTTAAGATTCATTCAAATCCAAGAAAAAAGAAATATTCATCCAAAACTCTTAAAATTAATTCAATGTATAAATATTCAATCACTTTAAAATAAATTTCAATTTGATTGTGTTATATTTATTTTTTAATATATTGAGATCCACTCTCTCAGAAAAAGTAAAAGCCTTTTAATAATTATTAATATTTTATTATAATATTATAAAATTTACTTAAAAATGATGTAGTAGTTTCTATTTTACATACTTTGTTTTATGAATTTTAAAAAAAAAAATAAATTAGATATAAAGAAATATCATCATATAATTCAGCTTTTGAAATACTTCACCTGAATGAAAAACAGATGATGAAGGCTAAGTCAATATCTACAAGGAAATTTAAATTCATATTAATTAAACATTTCTCTTCTACAAGGCAAAGTTTAAAACTAGAATTAATTTTTATTGGAGATCTAAATTGATTGATAGATACATTATTCTCAATATATATCATTTCCTTTTATTTATTTTTTCACCTCTACTTTTGAAGTTATATGCTTCACTAAAATATAATTATATGATGAAAAATATTCAATTTATCAAAAAAAATCAAATGTCACACAAGTGTACAAATTTCAGTAAATTTAAGACTGAATAATGACACTAAATTAATTCAAGTTAGATATGAAAGTAAATCATGAATGAATAAAAGAAAAAAATTAATATTTAATTGTCCATTAATTTATTTTTTATTTTTATTTTTACTTAAATAAAAATAAAATAATACATGTTTTTGCTTTACTTAGTAATAAGAAAAAACTTATTGCAAAAATTAGCAAATTTTTAATATTTTTAAAAATAATATTAATACTACAGAATTATTTATGTTGATGCATATGATCTTTTAGGAAGGATTTGTAAGATATTGTATATTTTTAGTTTCCGTTTTCAATAATTAAACAAGTTAAAAATCAATATTTTGTTTCTTATATTTTATTATACTTGTAGCAATGATAATTTTTTATTGTAATATGATTTTTCAGGTTTTACATTCATTTTTTTGATACTTTTATTGTTTTAGGTTTTTCACTAGATTATACATAATCATCAGCTTCATAAAAAGTTTTTATAGACATGTGTGTAAATATATCATTCTACCACTAAACTAAAACTATACCTGTACAATACAATCACATTTTTACCTATCACTACTTGATGGTCTTTTACTTTTTTTTAACATGTATATCAGAATCTTTTTCTGTATAGAATTTTTCAATATCTTATTAACATTAAATATATAGTAATTCACTAACTTCTTTTTTTTGTTAAATCAGTCTTTTCATTGTACTTAGAAAGCTTCATGATAAGAAAATTACATCTTTCTAACTCTTCATTTATATTTTAGTACTCAGAAATATCTATTTCAAACTCTTGGAGTTTTTTAAATGTATTGAAAAGTCTTTTACTAACTTTAATAGAAGAGCCAAGGCAAGTGAATCCACTAACTTCATAACATTTTGAAGTGAAATGATTAAGAATGTTTGCTTGACATAGAATCCTTCCAATGCCATTAGTGGCCTCCATGTCTACTTTGCAAGCTATTTCAGGAAAATGAAGCTCTCCACCTTTTTGATGTGGTTGATTTGAGTCATAAATTTGATGAAGTGAATTTTTCTCAGTGTCTTTAGGTATGAAAAGTCCAAATGTATACCCGCTATGATCTGAGTCATAGTGAGTACTACTCTAAAAACTGTTTCCATTTGAGCCTGTTGTCCTAGTAACATTGCCAGTAAATGGTTTAATTTCTTGATTGTTAAAGTTTTCTCCAAACCCAGGAATCTTAAGCTTTTGACAGAGTTTTACTGCTTCTCGATACTTAACATTAGATATATTTTCATTAAATAATTTAAAGAATAACTCTAATTGCTTCATGCAACAATAATACTCTGCCAAATCTAAGGGCTTAGAAGCATATTGACCTAAAAAAGTAATTAAAATAATAAAAGATTAAAACTATTCATAAATAAAACTGTATAATACTTACAAATTAATAGAGACTTTTTCCTATCTAAACACTGACCACCAACAAACATATTACCAAATCCACCACCTTTTTTATGAGTTTTATTTTGCAAAACTTTACGTTCACAATACAAAAAGTCTTTGATGCACTGAATTTTTACTTCAAGCATGTTTAATAAAATGAGATCTTCAATAGAAAATGTTTTCACTATCACACTTGGAATTGAGCAGCAGTTTGGATGGAAAATGTAACAGCTAGAATTCAAAATAAAATAAAATTCTGGATTAACTAAATTATTTACAAAACTGCTAAAAAAATATTTTTGCCACTTTCCATCTTTCTCAATACCATAATTTTTAGCAATAAGTTAAGCATTCTTGATGTTTTTTGCATGCTTGTTGTTTTATTTTTTCCTCAGCAGTGATTTTTCTTTATAAAAAAACTTTGTGAAGCCTGCATCTTGTGGTGTAGTGAATAAGATATTAGTTTAATTCAAAAATAAATAAATAAAAGTGCAAAAGAATGCAATGGTTAAATTTAAGGCCTCCAAAAATAATCATTATCTTCTTAATATTAAATAAAAAATCATATCCAAAATGCATGTAGAAAACATGATTATTAGCTGCATTTAAAATGTTAATCAATTATTTGGAATTAAAGCTTCATTTTATTGCTTACAAGCATAGTATTCTGCTGTATGCATTGGGCACATGGGATGCAACTATACCCTAAACATAAACAATTAAATGTGAAGCTTAAATCCAATTCCCAATTGTTATGATAAATACAGAAATAATACATAAGTATGTGTTGATGCTTCATTTAATTTTTCTCCACATATCAATAATATATCAGACCGCCAGATATCCATAATTTATTATGTTGAAAGATATAGTTTTTTTAAACAAGAATCAACTATACCTCCTACATTAATAAATTTAAAGGAGGCCAATACAATAAATTATTGATATGTAGAAAAAATTGATCCCATACACATGTGGATACTATGATATTTTATTTTATTTAATTATTTAATATATAATGATTGAGAACAATAATAAGTTTAAAAATGAAATAGTGAAAAAAGACATTCTTACTTGAAAGTTAAAAAAATCCTTTGGTAGAAGTTGATTGATTGATAAATGGAAAACTAATCTGTTAATTTTAATTTTTAGGAATAGATTATTTTAGAAAAATAAGTATCATTTTTATTGAATAAAAAATTAAAAAGAGAAAGACAAACCAATATAAACTTTGGATGCTAACCAAAAATTAGCTTTTTGATTATACTATGACAAGTTAGAGATCAAGCTTCCAAGAGTTAAAAACAAGCATCAGCTCTATTTTTTTATCTTTTAAAGAGATTAAAAAGGAGAGTAAAATACCAACAATCTAATTTATTAATCTGTAAACAAGTTACTTTGGTGGAAAACCTAATGATTGAGAAAAATGGATTCCCTAAAAGTTGAACTTAAATTTAAAGTGAAATTAATATGTTTACTTAAGAAAAAAGTATAAGGGACAAACCAAAATAAAAAACTCCTAAGTGAAACAGATGGAATTCTAATTATTATAATAGCCTGTCTCTTGTAAGTGGAAGGAGAGAAGTAGAACATTTTCCACTTGGATGAAAATTTGCTTACAGTTATGCGTATAGAAACATGCAAGTTACTGAAGCCATTTTCATGAAATGCAGTGACTTGCATTAGGTGTACATGCAACAGTTTTTTACACAGCAATATATTGTACAAATAATGAAAAAACATTTTCACATGCTTTTAATTAAACTTACATATTGTTTTTACAGCTTATATTTATAGGGTTTCACAAAGTATAATTCGAGGAACCAAACCCTCAGATAGTTTGACACAGATGCAATTAATATTTATTTTTACTTATTTTTCAAATTCAATTCACTTATCCATATCATTTGTTCACATAAGGTCAGAAAATTAACCTTCAGCTATTATCAACACATTTTTTATTACTTATTATTTTTGTTGCCACTAAGTTGAAATTTGGCTACAAAAGATTTAACAACCAAGTATATATTTCTGCAAAAATATCTGCACACAAAATCAGTATTCTTATATTTGAATCATGTTCAAACTGGGTATATAAGTTTTGGCATTTCAAAATATCCAATACCTATTTTTCTGGCTTTGATTTTTTATTATGCACATATACATTTCACACTGTCAAAAATTTCATGCTAAATGGCATGTAAAAGAGTAGCACAAATTTCAGTATCTCAAATATTGTCTTATTTCTTATTAATTCAAACCAGCCAGGCTGCCCCTGGCTGGTAGTTTATTTTTTATAGTAGCCAATGTTGCTTAAAGCAAAATTGGTTTCTCAAATCTCACCTTAAAACCTTCCAGCCAGTGTTATCTGGCTGGGAAATGCAAAAAAAAGTTTTCAACCAAAGTCTCTACAAGCGACTCTGGTTGCTTTATTAAATGACTTGCAGCCAGTTTATAACTGGCTGCAAGTCAATAATATAAAAAAAAAGTGAGCAAAGTTGCTGCATGAAACTCTGTTCTCTTTTAAACACAACATCTTTCAGGCAGTTTTAAACTTCCGGCAAGATGTTTTATTAAATTGACCAAAGCCACTAAAAGTGGCTTTGGTCATTTTTATTTTTTATTTTTTATTAAACGCTGCCAGCTTAAAGCTGTCAGCAGAATCTTACTTTAATATTCCAACCTGAGCCACTTCCTGTGGCTCAGGTTATTTTTTTATGTAATTTAAAATTACTACCAGCCTGGGAGAGCCTGGCTGGTAGTGTTATTTGACATTTGAAATATTGAAAAAAAGATTAGAGGAAATACAAAATGCAAATTATTTGATATATTAAGATTTATGAGTGGTAGAGGATTGATGAAGGGATTAATGGCTCAAAAATAAAATTGGCCATTGCTGATAAGGAGAGCTCTAGAACAATAGAGATTATCTATGAAAATTAGATGGGATTTAGTACATTAGGGGGTCTCAAACTTGAACAAATACGCCACATAAACACACCTCAAAAAAGTACAAAACACACCATCAGAAAATGAAATAAACCTGCCCTACACAGGTGTATTTAGATGGTGTGTTTGACCTCAAAAACACCTTCTTTTATGAAAAAAAAGACATTAAACCACTTTTCTCCTTCATCTTGATTAGTCAGGACTAGGTAAAGACACACCATCTCCTTATATTTTTTTCACATAATTCTTAAGAGCTTATTATTCAACATGTGAAAAATGTGACTTCCCACCACTTAAGCAGCCCCTTCATTATACACTCACCCTTAGTATTCATCTCCATTCACTAACATGCCACTTTCAGTCAATCATCATCTAGATATTACTGCTACTACTCATGCCCTGGATCTATTGGTTAACTCTTATACCAACTCCAATGCTGAAATTAACTTGTCTTACATGTGCGACATGCTGGAGAATTGCTACTTATATTCCAAAACACTTTTTATACAACACCAACCACAATTTAACCTTGAGGGTTTTTAAAACATTCCTGGAATTAGCTTTAAACAGATATTTTGCAAAACCTTGCCTGTATTTCTCAGTTTACTTGAATTGATAAAAGATCACTCAATTTTCAGAAATGATTCTTGTTGTCCACAAAGAGATCATGCTATTCAAATCTGTGTTGCACTTTGTCATTTTAGTTCAAATTAAAATGGTTCCACATTAACCCATCTTGAAAACCTCTTCCAGATCAGAGATTTAAATAAATATTTTGATTGTAAAACAATGTTTTGAATCTCTCTTATATATATATTGCATGCTTCAACTCTTGCTATTTTTTAGGGTTTCAGATGATTAAATGTTTTGTATTTAGATTATAAGTAATGTTTTTCTCTTTATCTACATGACTAAAATTAATTCTGGATTTCTATTAACTATTTGGTCATATATGGTTTTTTAACAGCTTCATTAACCAACCCTTATGCACAAGATACATAAAATCACAAATTTTATTTTTCTAAATCTAGAAATTTGGCAATACCCTCCCCTGCATTTTACTATATTAGGGGGTTGGAATTGCCATTTTTTTCATGTCAAAAACTTTTTTTTATGTCTGAAAAAAATGGCAATACCTCCCCCTGCATTTTACTGTGGGAGTGTGCTGGGATTGCCATTTTTTTCATGTCAAAAAAAACTTATGACAGAAAAAAAATGGCAATACCTCCCCCTGAAATATATTGTGGGACGGGGTAAAGATTACCAAATTTTCAATTTAATTTCATAAATTCTTAAATAAATAAATTAAAAATAATAATCAACCAAGTTAAAGTAATGTGATTCACAATAACACCTGCAAATGACTTCAGATGTGACCAAAGCCAAATAAATCATATGACAAGCATTGTATTGAGAATTCATTCATTTAATAAAAATAAATGATTGAATTAACACATTTACAAAGCAGCAAGGCTCAATTGCACAAAATTTTTACTTGATTGATTATATTTGAAAATTGAAAATTTAAAAATTTATGAAATAAAAATAAAAAAATGGAAAATCTTCTAATTACCATATTTAGAACCCCTCCCTAAAGATTTACTAGAAATCTACCCTTCACCCCATGCTTTACTTACCTGGTTTGTCAGACTTTGGTAGATCTGGAATGAAAAACCAAAATGAGTAAGTGTTTCACAAGATTCCAAACCAGGAGTTTCCTCAGTAGTTTAATGATTACCTTTTGATTTTTGATTTATGATTATCCTGAGAAGAGTTACAAATAGATTTGATGATACAATTTCCTGAAAAAAATACAAAATTTCAAAAAATCAGAGATAAAAATGTTTTATAAAGAAGAAAAATTGAGGAAACAAATGATAAAAAAAGGTGAGGAATTGACATACCTTGTGAGTGGTAAAATGAAAAGTATCAGAAAAAACATTCATATTATGGAATATCAAAATTCAAAAATTCGAATTAGTTTACATAAAAAGACTCAACTTTAAAAATAGATATCTCAGAAATTTCAGGGCCAAAATTGATTATGCTTTCTGGAAATGAAATTCATGCCTCTAGAGAACCTGTAATCAAAATAATCTGAGATTTGAATGAGCCAAAATTCAGCAAATGTTAATATTCATCCTCATGAAAAAAAATCACAAGATAGGAAGGACTCATCCAAAACAGATACTTAGCTGATCAAATAAGAGCCAAGAGTCTGAAGTATGATTTGAAATGCATTGAATAAGCCCTTTATGCATATTATGCAACATTGAACTTGAGAAATGTAAATTAGTCTATGAAACAAGAATCAACTTTGGAAGCAGATATCTCAGCAACCACTGGACCAAATTCATTACTGTTTGCTGGAAATGAAAGCCATGCTTCTGAGGAGTCTTCCAAATAAAAGGATATGTCATTTAAATAACTTTAACCCTCTTTCTGATTTTTTTCACTTAAAAGAAAATCAAAAAAGGATTATAGAAATTAAAGCCAGGGATTATCAATGGGCTGAAACAATCTATTTTAGCTACCTATGTTATGTATAAGTATTATATTTTTTACAGAGTAAGACCTACTTGAGAAGATTGAAATAAAGTTTATGGAAGTTTGAGCCAAGTGGATGATAAATATCTCACCAACCAGTGAGCCAAATCAGATGTTGCTTGGTGGATATGAGAGCCAGGCTTCTGGAAAAGCTTCTTAAAAAGGAAATTTGATTTGAGAAAAAAAAAGAAATAGAAAAAAAACACAAATTCAGAAAAAGAACATCAGTTAAAATTGAAAAAAAAATGGTGGGAGAATGACTTACCTGATGAGATGTCTTCAAAGATGTAAAAGGACCAGATCGAAGTTCAGGAAGTGATGGATAAAAGAAATAGAAGAAGAGTTAAGGAAGTGAGAGAAGATGAATAAAAGGATATGAGGGATCATTGAAAAATGTAAAGAATAAAAAATTATACAATTTCTGAAAATATGCAACTTCATGTTGAGATGATGAACCAAAAAGAATAAGGAAGGGAAAAAATATGCTTTCAGTGAAAACTCAAAATAAAAGCCAATATTCAAAAATAAAATAACAAACACAAGTTGAAATTACATGCAACTTGATCATTTTGAGATCATGAAAAAAGGATTTAAAATGGTTCTGTTGAGAACTTTGTAGTGTTATTGGCATGATGAATGAGTTTTGAAGATAGAAATTTGATCAGTAATTGTTGATAAAGAAAGGAATGAAAAGTGCAAAACTTACTGGGGCACATTTTGTAAAAACCTCTATCAAAAAAGTGCAAGGGGAAAGATGTGATGTGTGGTGAATAGGAAAGATCTTTGTATTGGCAGGCTGAGCTGTGGTTGGAAAATTTGTACTAAATTAGGATGTATTTAACCCCATGTTTGAGATTTCAGCTACCGAATCAGCAATGTTTCATGGTGTGTTTATGTGGTGGTTTTCAAATTAAATCTGCCATGCATATATGTTCAGGTTTGAGACCCCCTATTAAATAATAGATGAGTAGAGGAGGAGGAAGATATCCTTAAAAAGATGAATAAAATATAACTTTCTAAATCTTTTACAGATAAATATTAAATTGAAATAAAGTTTGTAAATATTTTTGTCATTATATTCGTTTCCACTTTTAAATGAAGTTACTATTTCACATGTGCTCATACCAAAACTTGTGAAAGTGATTTATATAAGCATTAAATATTTAAATAGAAAAACTTGCATATTAATTTTCATAACAACCTTTCAAGTTATACACTTTAAGGACTATTTTTATTTTTATTTAAATATAAATATTTCTTTTAATTTATTAGCTGAAGATTTTTTTAAATATCCTGTAGGTCTTATATTTTAGGTAAAATAAAAAATTTTATACAAAATTTAGTTTTACAAAGACTTAATAGATTTGAAGTGAGAAGTGACTATATTCTTTTTAAAATTTGAAAATATGAATGGAATTAATTATTTGAATCCCTATATATATTAATGTTTGTGATAAGAAATTTGCTAAATTTATCTATTGTTGCAATTGTGTAGTAAAAGATATCATTATTGTAAATTACATTTACATTCATAATTTTATGGTTTATCTTTTGGATGTAAATTAATGCTTATGTATTTTAAGGAATAGTTTCCATCCTCTAAATTGATAATCAAATTGGATATTCAAAAGCTTATGTTGAATCAATATGTGCTCAATGTGTGCTCAATGAAGGATAAAATTATGGTTATAGTTGATCAACTTATGCATAACTTGAGATGAATTTAGGTTCATTTTTGGATCAATCTGAGAATAAATGTAAATCTAACTCTAATTTACTTGTTTTTATAAAGTATTCTTAAACCTGGAATAATGAAGGTAGACTCTAAAGTTCAGGAGAAGGGATTGCTAGCAGTTCAACCCTTGATTTCCTGTGGTGTAACAAATTGCAAAGCAATTTGCTAGCTAATTGATAGAGGGTGGGGGCAAGGTGAGTGGGGAGGGGGAGAGGGGAAGCAGTGGATGGGAGAGGGGGAGGGGGAGGGGGATGAGGAGGAGGGGAGAGTTGAGAGTTGAGAGGTGGCCTAAAGGGGAGAAAAGAGCCTGAAGGGGGAAAAAAGGAGCCTAAAGGGAGGGAAAACAGTGCCTAAAGGGGGGAAAGGTGAGAAAGAAAATAAGGGGGGAAAGAAGGGCTCTAGGCAGTTAAGAAAGGGGAAGGGAGGGAAAAAGAGCAGGACAAGAGAGAAAAGAGGGAGAGAAAAAACCAAATAAAAATTAGTTTAACCTTGAAAAAAAATAAATGAAGCACTTACAAAAAATATATAATATAAAATATAAATATAAATAAAAAAATAAAAAAAGCAAAAGAAAATCATGGTTAGCAAAAAAAAAATCAATAAAAATGAAAAAATGACTTACCTGGTGAGATGAGTTTAAAAAAATACAACAAAATATCTGAGGGATTTTAGAGGAGAGGAGGAAAAGGATATGAGTGAAGAATGAAAAAAGGAAACACTGAAAAAATATGTGATTTCATGTTGAGCTGGTGAAAGAAAACCAATGAGCCATCCAAAAAGGAGATATTCACTGTAAATTTAAAATAAAAATGAATATTCAACAAACAAAAATACCAACCTAAGTGAATAAAGTATACAAAGTGGATATTTGGGGAGTATTAAAACCAAAAATTAAAAGGGTTGTGTGTCAAAATTGTGGAGGGTGATTGGAATAATGACAGAGCATATGCCAGTTGAATGAATGCTTTGTGATTAAAGAGAGGGGAGAGCTGATTCTAGTTCAGGATCCTCTTCTTCATAGATATAATTCCACTCATCCTTTAAATCAGTTAGAATATTGTGGATAATAACGCAACTCATGATCCAATGATTTGCAGTTTTGATCTCCATTTTTTTTTTGAATTTGGATTCTGAGCTCCCTGAGACTAGAAAATCTTCCCTTTAAAATACCAATAGCATGTTCAATTCATACTTTTGATTGGGTAAGGTGATAATTAAAGCTTGTTTTGGGGTCATGTTCTAAAGTTGCACCATGGAAAGTAGGTATAATGTACTTTCCACTTGCATACACTTAATCTGCAAGGAGGTACTGAGATTCATCAAAGTATGAGTCAGGAAATTGAGAAATCCTCGCTTTTTGGAAGACAGAAGAGTCATTACATGAGCCAGGGAAGCCTCTATAAAAAGCAATAAACATTTTTTTGACCTCACAGACAATTTTAACGGAAATATAGTATCTACAAAGAAGATAAAAATTTAGTTTATGAAAGATGTGAAATTGGACAAAATTTTGAAGAAACCTTTTTTTGAAATATAAATAATGGTTGCCATTATGAGCAAGAGAGGATTCAAGTTGCTGTTGTGGAGTTGTCCAAGCAAGTGTTTTAGACTTGAGGAAAAGGATAGCAATTATACAGCACTTGGCATATAATATTGCCATACAATATCCTATGTGAAAGAGATTATTTAAAAATCTTAAAGAAGAACCATTCTTATTTGAGCCAAAGAAACATAGTGCAACAGCAAGTTGAATAGCAGGACCACACTGTTTATTTTGAGAATTGTTATGAAAGATAGGATGTTTGGAGATGAGTTGATAAAGTTTGAAGAACATATCAGGAGAATTTCAAAATATTTGAGAGAAGTTCAGTTGAGGAATGTTGAGAATGGAGCGGAGATCATACATGGGATTATGATTAAGATTTGTCTCCCTTGGTTTTATGTAACACTTTTTGGAAAGCAAAGACATATAGTCTAAAGCATATTCAAATGAGATTCCTATTTATAGTAAAAAAATGAAAGTAAAGCAATATCTTTCATAGTTGAGTGAATTAGCTGCCTAGTAGAGGGGTTCTTCATAGTTGTTGGTGGAAGGCCTATGTAATGAGGGAAGTGGGAATTTACCACCAAATGTGAAGTTGGGGTGTGTAGATAGAAAAAAATATAGGTGTTTGCAACCAAAATTAAGTAGCATAGAGTGAGGAAAAACTTAGGGATGGAATCAGCAATTATAAGTCATGTGAAATTTTCAAAAATATTTCATGGATGTGATGAGTTTGGGATCAGGAATTAGGAATAGAAATTGGGGTATAAGAGGTGGGATAATGCATTATTGTGGATTCCTTATCCACTAGCCTTGGGGCTAGTGGATAAGAATCTTCCGAAAATAATAATAATTTCTGATCCTGCAGAAAAAAATTCATGATCCCTAATTTTGGATCCCTCAACTTTGATACCCCCTAATGTATCTTATTTAGTTGTATCATGGGTTTCACCTTACACTTACTCAAAATTAGTTAAATTTAATTTTTATTTTATCTTACTTTGTATATACATTAATGTGGCACTTCAGAGTTCCTCTTGCCTATATAAAGGCCTTGTGTAACCCCCTTTAATCCCTCCACTTATTACTTACTTTATTTTTATTTTTAATATTATTATTAATATATAATGTTATATTTACAATAGCTTTTATTATGGAACTTTCTTGCCTTTAAGTCTGGAACAAATATGAAGACAAAGGTTTCTTTAAGAGTATTTTTATATTATTAATTGTTATTTAAGCAGAGAGAATAAAAGACTTACCATATATTGTCTGCTAAGATATCTTATATACATTTTGTAACTCTCCAATTTCAAGTTTGTAAAATTATTGTTTTTATAGTCTTCTCCTTCTTCTTCTTCTCCCTCTTCTCCTTCTTCTTCTTCCTCTTTTTCTTCTTCTTCTAGACAACCGGCTGATAATTATGGGCCTTTAAAAAAGTGGACAATGATTTCTTGATGAATGGACAAACAATTAATGCAAGGACCACCCTTATACATAAATTCAAATTTTTAGCCAATTGTGAATTGAACCTGTGTTTTCACTTAACAACTTTATATTTTTTTAATTTATATATATTTTAGAGTGTTTTTTTGATCACTATGGTAAGTCAACCTTTGCACCTAGAAAGTCTTACATTAAATTTTTATTGTAATAACAGTGTCTTAGCTTTATTTCTGAACACTGAGCATAAGTAGGTCTTTTATTAAAATATTTTTTCCTAGTTGAAAATAATAGAGTAAGACTCTTAGACCTAGAAGTATTTTTTTTGAAATATTAATTTATGCTCATAATAAAATAATAAAATTTTCAATATAAATATCGTTTAAATTTATTCCAATATTATAATTAATCATACAATTATTTTGCAATAAAAATATATTGTGTTTATATTGAAAATTTTATTTTGACATATTAATTTATGCTCATAATTGAATAATTAAATTTTCAATATAAATATTGTTGAAATTTAGTCCAATATTATAATTAATCATCCATTTTTTTTGGAATAAAAATATATTATGTGTATATTGAAATTTATATTTTAACATATTAATTTATAGTTATACTAAAATAATTAAAATTTCAGTATAAATATTGTTGACATTTTGTCCAGTATTTTAATTAATTATACAACTATTTTGTAATTAAAATATATTGTGTGTATATTGATAATTTTTATTTGACATATAAATTTATTGTCATAATAATTAAATTAAGTTTTTTATAATAATATTGTTGAAAACTTTTTCCAATATTATAATAATCATACAATTATTTTTAAATATAAATGAATGTATGTATATTAAAAAAACTAATTTTGAAATATCATTTATTTCTGATGAATAATTCATTTGGTTTTGTTATTAATAATTTTTACTATTGTTGAAAATAATTGAGTCCATTAGCTAACATTTTGGCTTATTATTTTTAAAAAAAATTAAAGTTTTTCAGATTTTTTTTTATTTTTTATTTTTTTTAAAAAAAAAGAAAAATAATTTTTTTTAAATAAAACTGATTAAAATTTTGTTTTTCAGGCACAATGTCTGCAAATATTGGTAACATGACTGCCACTGAGGAACTAAAAATTAATAAATATAATGAACAATCAGTAAGCTCCTCTCAAGATTCAATACTTTATATTCTGCTTCTTAATATATTGCACCTGCAGGAAATAAGTTTAGATACAGAGATTAAAGTGATCCCAACAGCAGTCATGAACAAATTTGCTGATTTGATAATGGAAAATACTTCTTTAAGTCAAAAAATCACAGATCTATATACTCAATTACAGGCATTTAATGAAGAAAACTTAAGATATAATGCTAGAGTAAAACTTCTGGAGGACAGGATTCAAGAAATCTTGTCCAGATTTCATGTTCTAAATCCGAATATTTTCATGCCTCACAATCAGCTCCATCAATGTAGACTTTCTCAAAGCCTGTTCAAACCTCAAGAAATTATTGAAGGTTGCATATGGAGGTGTGAGTGTCTGAACAGCAACTTATGTCAATTTCAAAATAGAAATTCTCCTCAAGTTGAAAAAACCCAACATTCATGAAAAAGGAGACAAGAGAAAGAATAAGTAAATTGCATTTTCCTTAAAGCCATTATACTTGAATTATTTGATAAGATCTTTTTATGTATATAATTGTCTCTGAATCTACAAGTAATGTAATTACAACTGGTGACTGAACATAAATAATCAATGTAAATAAAGCCAAATTAAATAGTTGATACAATTGAATACTATAATTTTATTTGATTTTTATTTGATTTATATTTAACTTCTTTTATTTAATCTTGCATTTTAAAGCATTGAATGAGTCATAAATCCTGAAAATTATTTTGTTTTTGATTAAATTCTCTGCATATTATAAGATGATCGATATGGTTTTTTTTTATCAATCTCTTTAATTTGAAGTTTCAGACTGTCAATAACTTTATTCTTTCTTCCCACTTATGAATGAAAATTTTTCTTTGAAAATTTTATTGAGACCATTTCACAAGAAATTGAATTGAAAAAAATTGAGATATTCATTTAATAATAACAAGTTTTCTAACATTTTGATCATTTTTCTGATTCAATTTACAAATGATGGTTTTGCTCAAAATACTTCAAAAAATATGAATAAAATTTTTTGACCATTATCTTTATTTTGATGCCTCATTATATTAGCAATATTTTATTTAAAATATTGATCATATAAATTATTCTTAAAAAATGGCCTGATGAAGAGAGAAGTGTGAAACTAATCTGTTTATTTAGCAAACAAACATCCCACATTATTTTGTGTTACAAATATGCATAGGCCTTTGGAATGTGTATTTGGGGGTATTTGGTATGTAGGGTTTAGCTGGGGTAATGGTGCTTAGTATTGGTGTTTTGTTATTTTTTAGGTGTTTATTTGTATTTTTTTAGGCTAAGTTAGGGTCACTTATCATATCTCAGCTTATTGTCCTTTCTTTTTCTCATAATTTTGGTGTGTGTTATGTGTGATTGCTGTTTTCTATGAATAGTTGCATTGTTTTGTGGTTTTAGAGGTTTTTTGGTTGTTTCTGGGTGTTTGCAGGCCTAGAAGCAGCTTCCTGCCTACAGGTGGCCCACCTGCCTCAACACGGCCTTACCTAAGACAGGCCACCTGCCCGCCTGAAAGCAGGAAAGTCTCTAGAGACTATATTATGCATGTAGATAGCTGGGAGAGCTGGATCAAGCTGGGGATCTGGCTAGGGGGTCTGTGTGTGTGAGAGTTTAACCAAGCTAGAGGAGATTCTAAGACATCATATACCATCTGGGATATCTGGATCTCTGGCTTTGCTCTTTGTGTTTGTTTGGCGGGGTTGTGAAAAGGTTAGTTCTTACTTGACCTCAACTCTCGTCACTTTTTCTCTGGTATAGTCTTGCAAGATATATCAAGTACTATTGCTGTCTCTGGTGTAGATTTGCAACTTACATAAAGTATAATTACTTTCTCTGGTGTGGCCATTGGTCTACATTTCAGCTCTTTGGTCTGGTAGTCTGTCTGGAGACTACTTACTTGGCTCATCAAGCAGTCAAGTGTATTGGGAAGAAGCTTTATCAAAAAAGACTCAATTTATGTAGCAAGTAAATCTCACTTGTATTTTTCTAAAGGGACAGGGGTTTCTCTTTCTGGGTTTTCTTTAACTACCTTGGTCAAGGCCTATAGCTAGTACTACAGGATTATCTACAATGTTTATATCGGTTATGATTTTATGAATAAAAAAAATATGCCTCTTATTCATCTGGAACAGCCATGAAGTTTATAACAAATATTTTTAAAATTCTTAGAAAAATGATTTCAAAAAATATGGTTTAATTTTTTAAAATTCAAATTTTACAAATAACAACATTTGTAAAAAATTTAATTTTAACCATAAAAGACCTTTGGAGTAGCTTCATACCTTTATAAATATTTTTTTTAAGAAATTTTCTTAAAAAAGTATGGAATAAGGCATTTTTTCTCCAGGTTCTTATATGAGATAAATATTTCTCATGTAGACCTTCCAGAAAACCCTAGAACTCTTTGCCACTGTTGCATAAAATTTTTTATGCAGCAAATACTTGTTGCAAATATAATAAGCATTGTCAAAAATATCAATTTATGATGAAATAATATATCTTCTTGAAAAACAAAATGATTCTTACCTTTATCCACTTCAACAAGATTTTACTTTAAGTTACTTTCAAAATACTATTTATTATGGAACTAAATCTCCAAGTGAAATATTCATGTTAAGACATAATGTTCAATATATGAATAAAACTTTTGATTTTCATAAAAATTTATTCATCTTCACTAGATAATTCTAATTTCATAAATATTTAATATACTTCAATGATAATTTCTTCCTTAAAACCACCAGTCATAATCAACAAATTTACAGTCTGACTCTGGTATTTAAGGTTGTTTTGTATCTATCAAAGAATTTGTTGGTATACAATAATTATCATTTAAAACTGACAGAAATAGCCTCTATAAATTTATAGAATCATGATTCTGTCTTTTACTCACTGGGAAAAAACAAATTCACTACATTTTTATAATGGTAAATTTGTTTAAACAGTATGTGATTTTTTTATCAATAAGAATGATAACTTAATTAATTGGTACAATATGGGAATTTATATTTTAATCATTTCTAGTATAAAATAGACCTTTATAACCAATTCTTTACCTAAGTTTTATATTGAAAATGAAATTTAATTTAATTTCCCCAGAAAAGCTTTTTGAAACTTTATTGATACCATTTTATTAACTGGTTCTATATAATGGTAGCCACAAAATGGAAATGAATCATTATTAATGTAATGATTTAAGTTTGAATTTTAAAGACTTTTTTGATTTTAGAAAGAATCAATAATTAAACTGATTAAATATATTCTAATTTTTTTATTCTATGGAAAATATATATAAGGAGTGGTCATAGATGAAATTAAATTTTATTCTTACCATAAATAATTATAATTCTAACTTTGAATATAAACAATTTAAATTTATTCAATAATTATAATTTTTCAGACATTAATTTGATTAATTAATTATAATTACTTTAAAACTGATAATTGTTTTTATTGAACTTAATTGCTTTTCACCAGTATGACATAAAGTCTGATATTTATTTGTCATATTTTAAAAAACTTTAAATATAGTGAATTAAAAAAAATCAATTAAAGTGTTTTACAATTTTCTGGACTTTAGAAAAACTTCATTATTAGCAGGTATCAAATTTAGAGATTTTTAATTATTCAAAAGGCATTTCACATCACGAAAAGAAAGCCACAAACTTGACATTAACTCTCAATAAAAAGTTGTTTTGGGGGCACAATATTTCATATTTTAAAAAATATTCATGGTTTATTTGGTAGAAAAATGAGGTATTTTGAAATGGAAAATTTTTAACTTTGATACCTTCTATTATGTGAATACCATAAATTTGATTGGTTTCTGAATATAGTGTAGTAAAAGTCCCTCTAGAACTTAAAAATACAAAAAATGACATTTTTTCAAGGAAAATTAGCAGCTCAAGAATACAAATGTTCAATAAAAATTATTCACAATTCTGAAAACTTTCATTCAAATGTGAATATGCTGTCTAAATTATCTTTACCAAATTATGCTTCCAATCCAGCATATGTGTCTGAAGATGGTGAAATTCATATACATGGCATATATATTGTTAATATGAAAGAATCACTGTTACAGTTAATTATGGAATAATTATAAAGGATATTAACATAAATAAATTAGGTTAAAATCTTAATTAGTCCAAAAAATGCTTTCATTTAAGCATTGATACAAATTTTTCCTCAAATGTACCAAAATGCTTTCAATAAAGGAATTTTTTTAATGATGGTTACATTTATTACAGGAAAAAACCTTACTAATATCATTGTTATTCCTCCTTCAATGAAATAAATCATCTTAAAACCTTGTCATGATGACATATTGGTAGGTCACTTTGATCTAGAAAACTATGATTAGATATACTGCATGGTGGGCTAATATGTCTGAGGACACAATATTATATGTTGAAACTTGTGATTCTTGCCAAAAATCTAAAGGATTGACTGGAAAATTGAAGGATTACTGCAACATATTAAAGCACCAGATTCCCCTTGGCAAATCAATAATAGGGATTTTGTCACTGGCCTTTCTATAGCAGTAAAGACATTTTTTATTCTTTAAGGGTTATACTGGATAGATTCACAAAGATGTGTAAATTTTTTTCTACCCATAGAAAAAAAAAGTTTTTTCCACCAAAAAATTTAGTTTTTAATGGTGGTCAAATGTTTTTTAAAAGGGGGTCTCAAAAAGTACCAAATACACCACACACACATGCCACAAAAAAGTTACCAAACCTGCCATAAAAAATGAGAAACACCTGCCCTGGACAGGTTTATTTCAACAGTGTATTTTTCCCCAAACACTTCTTCTTATGGGTCAAACAAGTCATCAAAACACTTCCCTTCATCATCATGATTAATCAGCACTACGTACAAAGATGCCAACACTAGGTACAAGGTCACCAACACCTAGATTTTTTTCACCTAATCCTTAAGGGCTTATTTATATGAGAAAGGTATATGACTTGCCAGAACTTAATCAATCCCATAATCATTAACTTACTCTAAATCTTTACCACTGCCCACTAACATAAAATTCCACTTTCAGTCTGCCATCAGCTTGAGATCATTGCTGCAGCTTCTCACTTTGAGGGCCTAGCTTAACTGATTTACAATTTTGTTTTTTGTGTAATAATTTTTGCTGATGAAATTCCCCAGTCTCTCAGTTTCATTTGTTTTGGTTCACCTCCCATACTTGAAATCACACAGCTTTTGAAAATGCATAACATTTCTAAGACTCTGTCTCAATAAGATATTTCATCTTCTCTTCATTTCTAACTTCCATCATCCATTGTTGGATCTGATACTTCTCACTTCGCAGCACTCAAAGTAAGTCACTTTCTCATTTTTTTAAATTTAATTGCTAATTGAAATATCTTTTTTCTTGTCTCTTTTTTTATTTCTTTTTTTTATTATCTTTTTTGTTTTATTGCTAATTTATCTGTTCTTTTTCCCTTTAACATCCCTTTTTTTCTTTCTTTTCTTGTTCTCTGTCATTTTTATTCTTGATTTATTGAATTTTTGATGTTTTTGGTCATTATTAGGCGTTTTCAATTTTTGGCCTTTTTCTTTGCTAAATCACTTTGGAATCATTTGGAAACAATTCGGAAAAGTTTTCCAAGAAATTTCCACTTACTTTAAGTGTTTTTGGCCTGTTTTTGGTACTTTATTTTATTAAAACCTTCCAGAAATATTTTCCAAGCATTTCTCAGTGAATTCTAGGTGTTTTTGGGCTATTTTAGATCTATTTTTTCACTAAATCAATTTAGAAATTATCAAAACCTTTGGAAACCATTCAGAATTATTTCAAACGTAACTTAAAGTTTTATTAAGTTGTTTTGGCGCTTTTCCGGAAATTTTTGGGAAGTTTTTAGGGTACTTTCAGGACAATTTTTTGAAAACATTTGGAACACTTTTCTGGAAACTTTTGGAACACTATTTGAGCACTTTTGGGAAACTTTTTTGGCAACTTTTGGGGCTCTTTTTTTGAACTTTAAGGACTCTTTTTTAGAAATATTTGAGACTATTTCTTCAGGTAGTTTGAGGAGATCTTTAAAGGTAAGTTTCATCCAATTTCAATTAAGTATGGGGTGTGATATAGGTTTTCAACTTTTACTTTTATTTCACAAATCAACACTTTAAAAGTCATATATGATAATCTACTTACCTAAATTAATAAGCCATTGGCTGTGTGTAGTATAATGGTAATCATGAGGTTCATGTATAGATTTGTGTGCGATTTCATTGACTTTGGTAACAGATGATTTCCACTCACATTTTTACTGGAATTTTAATTAATTTAGGTTTTTAATTATCTTATAAGACTTTTTTACATGGTAATTTATGCAATGAACATAAATTTTGGCAATTTATGCCCCTACTTCAATAAAATACAGGGGAGGGTATTGCCATTTTTTTGTCATAAATTTTTTTCTGACTTAGAAAAAGTCGTGATCCCCCCCCCTGTTATGGTAAATAGCGCAAGAGGTTATTGCCAAAAAAAAATTTTGACATAAATTTTTTGACTTAGAAATAAATTGGTGGTCTGTACCACATAATATAGTAAATTGTAGGTTAATTAAACATAATTGATGAAAAAATAGAAAGTATTATTGACAGATTAGGATCTAGATTATTAGATATAAGTAAAAAAAAGCCTTTGAGGGTTGATATTGGGCCTTTTCCAAAGTTTTTATCCATTTGATCATAAAGTGGAAACATATAGTTGAGTTTTTCAGAAAACAATGTGATTCCATTCTTTTCATCCTCTTTGGTAACTCCAAACCCAGTCGAAGAAGAAGCCATCTTTTCTATCTCATATTTTGTTTAATATTTTTTGAATCTTTCCCTCATTTGCTTTATTTTCAAATCCATCTTAACTTTAGTTTTTGATTTCAACTCCACTGCCATTTGATTGAAGCCACTCAATTTTGATGCAGGTGGACAACCAACATGAGTGGACTTTGTACAGCCAAAATAGGCATCAAAATTAGGTTTAATTTTCAGCCAGTTAATTACAATCTGTAGGTCTGACGGTTTCATTTGAGTAAAGTTTTGAGAAGTAGATTTTGGGGCAAGGCATGATAAATTAACACTAAACAAATAAATTATTGTAAAAGGAAAATTTTGCAGAAGAAAATTAGAAACCAATAAATATTTTAGATATTTGTCATGCCTTGTATAAACATAAGAATTTGTGAGTATAGAAATTTGAGTAGGAAACTTTTACAAAAAACAGAATAAAATGTAATAGACTTACTGTTGTGAAAAAGGGAAAAATTTTATTTTAAAATGAACTGGGGGAGAAAAGTTGTGACATGGAGCATATGAGTGAGGGTAGAAGGAAGGTTATGCACAGCCAATTGGGAGGATGTGGGTACTTGTGAAATGAATTGTGGTTAAGAACATTTTACAAAATTAGGATGTATTTGACCCCATGTTTGAAAACCCAAGTACCAAATAAGCCATGTTTCATGGTGTGTTTGTGTGGTGTGTTTCAAACAGAACATGCTAGGCCTGTTTGGTAATTTTTGAGACCCCCTAGTTGTGTTGTTTTTCTAAATGCCATTATATATGAAAAAGATTTAAAGTTTTCATGTGAATTTTGAATGTCTTTAATGGATATATGTGGGTGTGAGTTGAAATTATATACTGCTCACCATCTCCAAACTGATTGTTTAGCTGGTAAAAGTATCAAACTCTGGAATATGATTAAAAGGTATTGTGCCTTTGGTTTAGAATACAAAGACAAGGACAGATTTAACCATGACTAGGTAACCTTACATCCAATTGTTGAATTTTCATATAAAAACACTGTCTACTCTGCCACTTATATGAAGCCTTTTAGCTCCAGCTAGGTTATTTCCCCAAAAATCTTGCTCAAGCTCTCAATAACAAATTGAAAAGATTGCAATTTTATCCTGGTGTTGAATTTTTCATTCATATACAACAACTAAGCAAAAATATTCCATATAGTTGTTAAATGCATTTACAAATGAAAGATGGGATAAACCCGTGTATAATACCATTTTATAGGATTTTGAAATACCTTTATGTAAATTTATCTTAAAATTACATGGAATAAATAAATGTTAAGATCCTTTTATAGGACTGTTTGTTGTTAACATAATGATTGATTTTAATGAAATTATATTCTCCATATAAAAATAAACATTCTATTCTTTACATTTACTTTTTTAAGACTTATACTTCCAAAAGTGATTTATATTTCCAAGAGAAATGATAAACCCAAGAGTCCCAAAGAAATCACAGAAATATCAGAAATTGAAATTTTAAATAATAGAATTCTCATGTCTGAAAATAGTTATTGAGTATTCATTGAGATTTATGTATTAACCACAAGAGGATAATTCACAGATACCTGGGAGCCAATTCCTAACCCTCAAAAAAATATGAAAATTATAATAAATAAGAAAAAATCTTTTTATTTTTTATTTTTTTTAGAGTGACTGAGTGTCAGCAAGGCTCTACCAGGAGCCTAGAAAATTTTATGTTTATTTATTGGACCCAAAAGAGGGCATAATATTATGCATTTTCTGTATATAAATTAATATTATATTGCATAATAAAATTAAATAAGTATCATATTAAATTTAAGTAAAATAAGTGTTATATTAATTATATTTTTTTATAAATTATCTATAAATTTAAACTAAGCATTAGGGGGTATCAATGTTCAGGGATCCACAATTAAATTAATTGCAGAAAATAATCTGCATACCCCTATTATCTTCCGCAATTATTTTTGCTAATAATTGGGTTATTAGACACTTTACATGTCAATGTTCACCTCTTATCCGACATTTTTTTACTCAATTTTTCATAACCACATCTTGGACAACTTTCTGTCATAACCACATCTTGACCTACTTTCTGCCATAACCTCATCTTGGACTACTCTCTGGATATTCACCACACAATATGGGGGGCGGACTTGCTAGTGAGTCCGCAACCTTGGACCCAAACTCACAACAGATTGAACACACATTGAGCTATTGATAAAGGAACCATACAATCAGGAATGAACACCACTCAGCAGAACAGTTTTAGGTGGGTGTTCAAGTAGAGTTCAGTTTGGGTTCAGTATGAGTTCAGTCTGAGTTCCATCTGAGTTCCATCTCAGTTCAGGTTGAGGACTTGCTAGCAAGTCCACCCCCTATATTGCGTAGTGATTCCTTCTACCTTTCTGCAAACTCACATTCTCATCCCATCCTGTCCATTTTATCCGCTCAGAACCCCTCACCATCTCATCTGCTTGTTTCTGCTCCTTTTCATCTTGCTATCTCATATTCTTGTTTCTGCTCCTTTTCATCTCGCTATCTCATCTGATTGTTTCTACTCCTTTTCATCTTCATTTATATATTAACATTCCTCGTCATCCTAGATCTTCTCAAATGCAGCCATCACTCAGTTGTTCTTCAAATCCCACTACTCCCTCTTTCCCCCGCTCAGCCAAGCAATCTAAGACCATTCAATTAAAAAAAGATGATCATCAAATTCTTGTCAACAGGCTGAAAACTAAATCTAACTATGATTCTTGTTTTGGTACTGAGTATGTGACTAAAGTAGGATGGCCCCCAGCATCAAAAGTTAGTGGCTACCTTCTTATGGTGAATGAATTACGGAAAAAGACCAAGGGAAGGATTGATCTTTTTCCTAAACAGATGTCTGAACACTTCAAGAATTATAGAGCCAAATACAAGAAGGGACAAGGCTCTTTCATCTTCCACTGGTTTTGGGGTTACCCACATTGATATCACTAAGGGCATCAAATCCATAGACAATAAACTTGAATCTTTATGTCCTTACTTTAAAAATATGGATGAAATTTCCAGAGAGCGAGCCAATGTTAATCCTGTAAAAATGTTGGACTGAGAAGATCCTATCTCCAAACATGATGTTGAAGAAAATTTTTTCCCATCCTCTTCCTCCACTCAAGCCTCCCCTCATTTGAATGAGACCAATCTAGATAGCTTTTCTGTAGATCTTATTGGTGATTTAACCCAACAAAATCTAACTCAGGTCTTTTTCTTTTATCTTTTATCTTATCAATTATATTTTTTATTTACTTATCTTTTTCTTATTTCTTAAAAGGCTGACAAACAAACCCAGGATCCTCAATCAACTGAATCTGAAGGTAGCAACGATGATGAGGATGAAATTATAACCTTGAAAAAGAAGCGTAGGGCTTCAAGTAGTCTAAATTTCAACTCCCAAGGAAGATGAAAAAGTGATACTTCATCAAAAACCCCTTTTTTGTCTATGGAACAATTTTTAGAGAAATTTGATGCTGGTAAGTGATACCATACCTCTTATTACTTTACTCAGCTTTTCTTCTACTTTATGTTAATTTTTATTATCACTCTAGAACAAGTGAAAATTGCTAAAAGGACTCTAAGCTTTGAAAAGAAGAAATAAAAGCTCTCTTTAAGGAGGGATGATAGGCTACAAGATTTGGAAGAGAGGAAGTACGAGCTCTTTTTATGGGAAGATGATTGGGCCCAAGATTTGGAGGAGAAGAAGTTTGAGTCAACTCTAAGTATTGAAAAATCAAAAAAAGAGGAGAAAACACTAAAACATCAAAACCTATTAGAGCAGATGAAATATAATTTTGATCATGAAGAAAATCCCAAAAAGAAAGATTTCTTGATAGAATGTGTTAAAGCTAATAAATCTGTTGAGGAAATTGAACGTTTAAAGAAATTATTTGTTCACTAGTTTCTTTTATTTCTTTCACACTTCATATGTTCATATTTATTTGTACATAAAATTTACAATAATTTCCTGTATTTTATTACTCTATGAGTAATTACTTGAATTTTTGTATTTTAATGTTAAATATTCTTTTTTTAAATAAAATTTTCATGTCTCCTTTGAAAATTTGACAATCCCCTACCCCTGGATTTTTTTTGAAGTAAGGGGTGGGTATCACCAAAATTCTTTCATGTCATGAATCTTGAGAGTCTTATATGAAACTTTGGCTTTACTACCCCCTGAATTTTACTGGTATCCCCTAAATTCTTTCAAGTCAAGAACTTCACAAGTCTTATAAGAATTTTTGGCAATACCCCCTCTATATTTTATTGAAATAAGGGACGGGTATCACCAAAATATTTACAAGTCAAAAATTTTATATGTTACATTTGAAAATTTGGCAATACCCCCCCTACATTTTATTGAAGCAAGGGGTGGGTATCACCAAAATTTTTACAAGTCTTCAATTTTGAATGTCAGATTTGAAAATTTGGAAATACCCCCCCCTGCATTTTATTAAAGTAAGGGGTGGAAGTCATCTAAAATTAATATAATTATGTAAAATATCAAATAAATATCTAATATATATCAATTTCCCTAGTTTAAAGTAATGAAAATTCCTCAAACAAAAATTCAGATCAAATCTAGAAACAAAAGTTTGGGACTTTCCATAGGTATAGGCTGGAGGAACCCCATGTAACAAATAAATGTTATCATGATTACCTGTTATACAACCAAAGGTCATTGGCCCATTACTTTAGTTGAGGAAATTGATATATAAAAAATATTTTTTAAAAATTTATGAAAAAATATAAAATTTTTGATGACAACTCTAATCCCCATACTTTTTGGATCTAGATAAAGTTTTCTTAAATTGATTAACTTTACCTTCTTTCTTTACCTTGTTTATTCTTTGAATAAACTTATTACTGATTTTCAATGAGAAACCAAAATGTGTGAAATCATGACAGGATTCCAAACCAGGAGGAGCTTTGGTTGTTTGATGATAATCCTGAGAAGAATTCCAAATAGTTTCAATGATACCCTTTCCCAAACCAAAATCAATGATACACCGGTGGTCTGGAAAATATATAAAATGTCCTTTGATTTTAGCTGGAGATGGTATTGGTTGGCCAGTTATCGGATTGATATATGAGAATATACCAAAAGTAAGAAAATCGGTGTCATTCCTATCAATATAAATCCTATTGTGTAATCCAGAATGAGTGATAATAACATTAGAAAATAAAAGATATTTGTGGCTGATATCTTCCCATTTGGATTCACATCAATTCAGTATTCCAACTTTGGTTGCAAGTTCATGATTTTTTTCAAATGCTTTATTATAGAGCTTTTTGAGTCAAAGAGCAAGAAAAGACTTAAAGGAAGGTAGAGTGTCCCATAAGCAAAAATCTTCATCTTTTTGAGCTTTAGTGATATTCTTGAGCAACAAATATATGCCTAGATAATAATCAGATAAGAGTTTCAGAATCCTTATCTTCTAAATATGCAATAAAAAAATGTGAAATAAGATAAGTGAAATTTGGAAAAAAGGCTTAACTTCAAAGGTCAAAATCTCAGCAACCACTGAACCTAATTCAAACCTGTTTGTGGGAAATGTGAGATAGGATTTAGTAGAATCTTTGTCTAAAGGAAATGTGATTTAAATAAACTTAACCCTAAATTGTTACATAAAAAAATGGAATAAAAATTTAAATTGGGAAAAAAAAGGCTCAACTTTAACGGTCAATATCTCAGCAACCACTGAATCAAATTCAAATCTGTTTGTAGGAAATGAAAGGTAGCCCTCAGAAGAATCTTCAGTAAAAAGAACCTTAGATTTGAATAAACCTAACCCTAATTGCGAGTCTGATTTTCAAGATTTTACAAAAACTTGAAAAGTGGTAATGAAGATGAGCTCAAAAGGAGTTTTATAAGTTCACTGTTATCCAGATAAGAGTCACACATATATTTAAGTATGAAATTTTCATAAAAGGAATGAGATATCATATAGGCATGAAAAAAATGAGATGAAACTTACCTTGATTGAAAAGTAGGAAAAATAGAGTGAGAAAGATTGATGTTGGAATTGTGGGGAAATTGAATATGGAGTAAGTGAAATGCATAAAGAATGTGCAATGTATGTGTTTCAATGAAATGGACCCAAAAAAAGTGTAATAGGGGAAAGGGGGGATAATGACCATGCCAAGGAGGGATGAAGAGTAGGGTGATGGAGCTAAAAAAAGAAATTAAAGAGGGAGAGAAAAAAAGGTTAATTTTACCATTGAAATCAAAAATAACCACTAACAAAAAAAATTTAGATAAAAAAAATAAAAAAAACAGAAAAAAACAAAAAATAATATAATTAGTAATCAAAAAATCAAAAAAAAGAATAAAATTACATACCTGGAGAGATGAGATGACAAAATAAATGAAACCAAATTGTTTGAGGGATGTTGGAGGAGAATAGGAAAAGGATATGGGGGATGAATGAAAAAAAGAAAAGGTGAAAAATTATGCAATTTTAGAAAATATGCGATGTCATGTTGAGCTGGTGAAAGAAAACCAATGAGCCATCCAAAAAAGAGATATTCACCATAAATTCCAAAAAATGAATATGCAACAAACAAAAATACCAAGCCAAGTGAATAAAGTATACAAAGTGGAAATTTGGAGAGTATGAAAACAAAAAATTAAAAGGGTTGTGTGCCAAAATGATGGAGGGTGATTGGCATAATGACAGAGCCTATGCCAGTTGAATGAATGTTTTTTGATTCAAGGGATGGGAGAGCAGGCACTTTTTCAGGATCCTCTTCTTCATAAAGATAATTCCACTCATCTTTTATATCAGCTAGGATATTGTAAAGTATAATGCAAGTCATGATCCAATGATTTGCACTTTTGATCTCCAATTTTTTTTAAATTGGATTCGGAGCTCCCAAAGACTAAAAAATCATCCCTTTAAAATACCTATAGCATGTTCAATCCGTACTCTTGATTGGGAAAGCTGATAATTAAATTTAGTTTTCGGGTCATTTTCTAAGGTTGCACCACGGAAAGCAGGTATAATGTCCTTCCCACTTTCATATTGTGAGTCTGCAAGAAGGTACTGAGATTTGTCAAAGTATGAGTCTGGGGTTTGAGAAATCCTCATTCTTTGGAAGATGGAAGAGTCATGATACAATCCAGGGAAGCCACTGTGAAAAGCAATGAATTTTTTATTGACATCTCATATAAGTTGAACGGCAATAGAGTATCTATAAAGAAGATAAAAAGTTAGTTCATGAATGATGAGAAATTGGAGAAGATTTTGAACAAACCTTTTTTTTAAATAAAAATAATGGTTCCCATCATGAGCAGGCTTTTGACTCAAAGGTATAGTTGTGCCATCAAAAAAACCTACACAGCCAGGGAAACCTTTGGCTTGCATTACTTGAGAGGATTCAAGTCGCTGTTGTGGAGTTGGCCAAGCAAGTGTTTGAGACTTGAGGGAAAGGATAGCAATCATACAGCGCTTGGTGTATGATATCACTGTACCATATCCTATGTTAAGTAGATTATCCAAATGTCTTACAGAAGCACTATTTCCATTTGAGCCAAAGCAACATAGTGCTACAGCAAGTTGAATGGCAGGATTACACTGTTTGTTATGGGAATTGTTATGAGAGATAGGATGTTCAGAGATGAGTATATAAAGTTTTAAGAAAGAATTAGGTAAATTTCTAAGTAGCTGAGTGAAGTTTAGATGGGGAATGTTGAGAATGGAGCAGAGATCATATTGGGGATCATGATAAAGATTTGGCACCCTGGAAATGAGGTAACGCTTTTTGGAAAGAAAAAAAAATAGGCTAAGGCATCTCCCAAATCAGAGTCAGATTTATAGTAGAGAACTAAAACTAAAGTGATGGAATTAATAGTGGAGTGAAGTAGCCGTCTAGTAGAGAGGTGCTTCATTCTTGTCAGTAGTATAGGTGTTGGTAAAAGGTTTAGGTGATGAGTGGGAAGTGGGAAATTTCCACCAAATGTGCAGTTGGGGTGTGTAGATAGAAAAAAAAACTTAAGTGTTTGGCACCAAAATTAAGTAGCATAGAGTGAGGAGAGACTTAAGGATGGCATCAGAAATTATATGTCATGTAACTTTCTTCAAAATCCATCATGAATGTGATGAGTTTGTGATCAGGAATTAGGAACAGAAATTAGGGTATAAGAGGCAGGATAATGCATTATCATGGATTCCTTATCCACTAGCCCCGGGGCTAGTGGATAAGAATCTTCCGCAATTAAAAATGTCTGATCCAAGGAAAAAAAATTTCTGACCCCTAATTGCCAATCCCTGAACATTGATACCCCCTATTAATTATGTTATATTCTATAAATTATGGCATATTTTTATGTATTTAATTACTATAAATTAATAATTAATTTATTAAAAACATATGCTATAATTAAATATTTAAAATTGTCTTACAACGTAATTAAATTTATATATTAGGGGGTATAAAAGTTATAAATCTTCCATTTCAAATTACCTCTTTTTCCCACCAAATCAGCCATGATTAGTTTTTAAAATATACAATATTGTTCTTTAAAAATACCTTTTTACTGAGAATTAATTTCAAGTTTGTGATTTTCTTTTTGTGTTGGAAAATAAATTATAAATAATTTCAAATTTTCAACTTTGATACCCCCTATTCAATAAAATGTTTCATATCTTATTAAACAAAAATATTGGGCGCTTTTTTTGACTTATAACTCTCTCACAAAAGTATTAAACAAGTTAAAACACTTTATTAAACAAATTATTAATGTTTTACTCTAACAATTAGTAATTTTATTAAAATAATTACTTTTTTGACTTATAATAATTTTTACACTAATAAAAAAAGTTTAAATTAATTGATTATTCATGTTTGACACTAAATTAATTAATTTTACTATTTTTATGTGTTAAAATAGTTTATTTTTATTCTTCACTTAAATTGTTTATTAATTAAAAAATGTATAAAACATATTTAAGGTTAAATTAATTGTTTTTATGTGTCTAATCCTTTTTTAATTACTCATTAATTTTATTGTAATTGTTTGGGATTCAATTGGTGGATTTTGGGATCTTACTCATGTATCTTAGTTAATTGTATCATGATTTTCACCTTACATTTACTCAAAATTAGTTACATTTTATTATTACTTTATACTACTTTGTATATAAATTAATTTTGCGCTTCAGAGGGCCCCTTTCCTATATAAAGGCCCTGGGTAACCCCCTATAACATCACCACTTATTACTTACTTTTTATTTATTTTGATTTTTAATATTATTATTAATATACAATGTTATAATTACTATAGTTTGTATTATGGAACCTTCTCTCCTTTAAAATCTAGAACAAATATGAATACAAATGTTGCTTTAAGAGTATTTTAATATTAGTAACTGCTACTTAAGCAGAGAGAATAAAAGACTTACCATATACCATCTGTCAGCCAAGCTATACCGGGAGCCCAGTAAATGATATGTCAATTTACTGGAACCAAAAGAGGGCTAAAAATATGCTTATTATGTATATAAATTAATATTATACTTCAAAATGAAATGATATAAGTATTTTATTAAATATATATAAAATAAGTATTATATTAATTTCATTATTATATAAATTATATATACATTTAAATTAAGCATAATTAATATTATATTCTATAAATTATGGCGCATTTTTATGTATTTAATAAATATAAATAATTAATTAATTAATTATAAACATATATTATAATTATAAGTATAAAATTAACTTATAATGTAATTAAATTAATTAATTAATTTTATATAATAAATAAAACCTTACATATGTTATTAAGCAATAATATTGGGCGCTTTTTGGATTCCAAGTTGTTTCATTAAAATATTAAACAAGTTAAAACACTTATTTAAATATATTATTTATGTTTCATCCTAAAAATTAGTAATTTTGTTATAATAAGTATTTGTTTTAAATTAAATTAATTATTACACTAGTAAAAGTAATTAAAATAATTGATTATTCATGTTTTATACTAAATTAATTAATTACATTATTTTTCACGTGTTAAAATAAGTTATTTTCAGGTTTCACTTAAATTGGTTATTATTTAAAAATATTATAAGACATGTTTTAATTTAATTTAATTATTTTAATGCGTCTCAAACTTATTTAATTACTCACTAATTTTATAGTAACTTTTAGGGATTAAATTGGTGGATTTTTAGGCTCTAACTCATGTGTTTTAGTTAATTGTGTCATATTTCCCCTTATACTTACTCAGAATCATTTAATTAATTTTATATTTTTATTAATTTTTGTATATACTTTATCATGGTGATTCAGAGGGACCCTTGCTTATATAAAGGCCTTGGGTAACCCCCTGTAGTCTCATCACTTATTATACACTCTACTTAATTACAATTTTAAAGATTATACATTTATTTTATTTTTATTAGCATTATAAATCTAAATTAAAAAAAATAAATTACTTAAGGTTGCAATAGGTATATTAATAATAACAGTGTTTGAAGCGCATCAAAATTAACTCTTATTTAAATAAATATATTATAATTTAATAACCCTCATTTTTGTGTCAAGTCCCAAGGAATCCTTGTTGCCTTTTTCTTTTAGAATAATTAAAACTATTTTATTATTTTATTTCTTCCCCTTTTGTAAAACCTTTTCCTCTATTTCCTCCTCCTCCTCTCCTTTATTTCCCTCTTCTTCTCCTTCTTCTAGAAGACTGGCCAATAATTGGGAGCCTTTCCAAACGACAACGACAATACGCCACCTTGCGATGAACGACATTGCACACAGACCTCCCAAGCCAAAAAGAAAATTATTTGCCATGGCCGTGTTTCAAAATTTTAGGTTTATATAATATTAATTAGTATATACTTTTGAAATGATTTCTCAATCACTATAGTAATTTAACCTTTGCACCTCTCACTTTTATTATTAAATTTTTATTGCAATAACAGTGATTGTGGCTTAATTGCTGATTCACTGAGTGTAAGTGTTCAAATTTTTATTAATTTTTTATTCCTAGTTGACCATAATAGAGTTATACTCTTAGTCCTAGAAGATCATTAAGTCTTTAATAAATTCTTAAATTAATTTTATTAAAATATTTTTTGATTTATTGGTTGACCATAATAGTACTCAGTGCTTAGTCCCAATATTGCCAACATGTTTTTTTGGAATTAATTATTTTTGGTTGACTGATTAAACCTTTGTTGGTTAGTCCCATTATAATTATTGGTATTTCTTAATAAATAATTGTGATTACATATATTTTGTATTACTTTTTTTGTTAATTAATTGATTTTTGAATGAAAATTTAATTTTTTTTTGTTTTTGTTAAAAAATCATTTGATTATATTTTATTTTGAAAATACAAATTTGAATCATTAAAATAATTTCAATTATTTGATCACAGTTTTCATGTTCAGTAGTTTGGCTAACAGCATGGATAACTTACATGTGGATGAAATTAAAGTGGATGTTGACACTGAATCTGTAGGTGCTTCTAAATTAACTTAAAAAAATTATTCAGCTGACAAAAAACCTTCAGGACGTGAAAATGGCAGGAGAAGTGGCAAACCCCCCCCCCCCACCAAACACCTCTGAAAGAAGTAAAACCTCTGATAAATCAGGAAAATCCACTAAAGGGTATAAAATTAAAAAAGATACCTCTGACTCAACAAGTAAACAACCTTTCCAGTCACATAAAATAACTGAAGGCAGAAAGTATGAAATGCAAGGCCAGAGTAGACACACTCTGGCAACAGATGCAGGAGTTATTAAATCCCAAACAGGCTCAACCTCCTCCTTTCCCAGACTCTCAGACTCAGCCTCAACCTCAGCCCCATCAGGCACACAGCTCCTTCACTCAAAACCAAAACACTCTGTAGGTGGAGCAGTGGAAATGGGATTACTTGATGAACCATTACAAACAGAATGCTCAGAAACCAACAGCTCAACACCCTGGCCCATCCATGACACCAACCTACCATCCTTCTCCTCAGCCCCATCCTTATCAGGGAGGCAGAAGAAATAAGGCACAGGGAAAGTTTCCTCCATTGTCATTTTAATTAATTTGTTTGATAAACATGTTAGTATGTATAATAACAAATCTTCTTCCACAGGTAATATTGTGGATCCTGGTGAAAGAACAGTTAAACTCTTAAAAAGACAACTTCCTTTAATGAGTAGCCCCAATGATGTAATTAGAAAATTATCATTTGATGAACCTTTACATTTGACTTCTACTTTTTTAATTAATCCTTCTCTTGCAATTCAGAATGATTCTGTTTCCCCTGAAGTCTATACTTTAATTGAGAAAACTTCTGAAGAAATATTGAAAGATACACTTGATTTTAATGTTGTGAAAGACAAACATTTGAGAGATGTGTTAATACATGAGAGTGATAGATTGAATAATTTGCACTTGCATTGTAAAGTAAGTTCTTCTGTACAAGATACAGCTTATTTTAAAATCAAAGAAACTTTGAATATTGTTCTTAGCCAACAAAAACAAAAAAGGAGTTACCATAGAGCTATCTCAGATAAGAATATCAATCTGCATAAAACCTTGAGTGAATTAAAACCCCTTATTGAGGAAAATTATTCATTAAAAGGTTAAATTAAATCTCTACAAAATGATTTTAAAAAGCTAAAAAATTATTTCCATGCACTAAGTACCAAACACACAGTTTTTGAAGACAGAAATGTTTTATCCCTTGAAAAAATGATTGACCAGATGTCTGAAATTCCAAGAATAAGAAACTATGTGTGTGACCTGCAGGAAAAATTTTCAGCCTTAACCATCAATCATTATGGTGTAGATGAGAGTGCTGCCCATAAGCTGCATAAGAGTAAGGGAAAGGAACCTGAACAGAGAAGCTCTTTTCTTCCCTGTATTTAAGCCATTAAACAAACTGAAAATGAGTCTCTAAAATATTTTTGTATGAGCAAAAAATCTTTTAATGGTCATGAACCAGCTATTTCTGTAAATAATGAAATCTCTGAATACCTGGCTAAACTTCAAGAATTATTAATGTTGAATAATTCAAACCAAAAGATGGACCATCCAAGTAGCCAGAAAAATTGGCCCAAACTGGATCAATATCCCACTTTTGATGGTGACTCTTCATCTGACTGGCAACACTTTGTTCAGAGAATTGATAATCTGAAATACTCATATAAATTTCCAGATGAGGAAATTTTCTGTAAATTAATTTCTTTATTTTCCAATGTTGCTTTAATGTGGTATGAATCTGTCTTACTGGACAATCAACATTATACTTGGAAAGAATGTAAAACCTTGATTGAAAATCAATTTTGTGGTTCCAAATTCAGGCTTGCCCCGCAGAGATTATATGAAAATGCTAAATATGTGTCCTCCTCTGCTGAAAAACCTATTGTTTTCCTTATGAAAATTACAAAAATTCTTAGAGCCATGGATCCTAAAATGGATTATGATAATTGGAGAGATGAAATTCTCTATCAATTACCAAATTCTTTGAGAGATTTGATTGTGGCAAGGACTGAGCATGTGAGAGAGAATTCTTCCTTTATTAATATCTGTAATGAAGTCCTACTAAATTATAGATATGAACCTAGAAATTAACCTGTTAAAACTTATCATGACCAACAAAAGCCCTCCACAAAACTTCTAGAAAAACTGGTAGACCCTCTGCCCCAGTTGCTTCAAAGAAATACGCAACTAATACTTGTTTTAAATGTAACAAACCATGGCAAAAAGGACATATTTGTGACAAGAAAATTCATCTTGTAGAACAAAATGAGTAATCTGAAAATACTCAAGGTGATCTTGATTATTCCTCCATTGACTGTAATAGCAATATCTCTTATAACCATGAGTCCTCTCAAGAAGTTCTGGTTTTAGAAAAGGATATCCAATATTTAGATAATTGGTCTGATAATTGTGATATTGACTTATCTTCTGTAGAAAATGCTGAAGTAATTAGAGACATTACTGACAGTTCCATTTTAATATCACCTTTGAGGGCACCAGTTATCGTTAATGGTAAAAATGTTGAGGTTATTCTTGATTCTTGTGCTGGAGGAAGTGTAGTGTCTGAGAAAGCACTTGCTTCTGTAGATAAGGATTATCAATGCAAATTATTACCTTTAACATCTGAAAAATGGAAAGGTTATGGTTCTGTTTTATGTCCCAGTGGAAAATACAAAACCACTGTATTCTTTAGATATAATGGTGGTTTTGTCAGAGCTATTTGTGAATTTGTTGTGATGAAAAATGATAATTTAAGCAACTGGTTTATAATGGGAAATGATATTTTAACCATGTTTGGCATTAAATTGGATCCTGAAAATAATTGTTTTACTTTGGGAATGAATGGGAAAAGAAAATTTAATATTTCTTCTTCTAAAAAGCATTCTTCACCCTTATTAAAATTGTGTCATTCTTTGATCCAATTTAAAGGTAGACAAACAGAGGAAATGAATGTATTTTTGTCTGAAATTGAAACAGCTTCATTTGGTGATCAATTAACTGATGACCATAAAGATTCAATATTAGCCTTAATTACATCTTTCCCAATGGCTTTTGCTCATGGTTCCCATGTGTTAGGCTTGGTTAAAGATGAAATGAAAATTTTTCTATTCTGCAATTTGGATGAAATACCTCCTAGCCTAAAGAAAAAACCTTACCCTGCTTCTCCCTCAAAGAGAAAAGATATAGAAGATAATATCTCCACTTTATTGAATATGAATATTATTGAAAAAGTAGATTTTACACCAAAATATTGTGTCATCTCTCCAGTTTTAATCTCTTATGAAAAAGATGAAGCTAGACTTTGTGGATATTATAGAGCATTAAATACTTATACTGTGGATGATATTTACCCATTACCCAGAATTAACTCTATACATGCTACCTTGCAAGGTGCAAAATTAATAAGCTGTCTGGATGAGAGTAAAGGTTATCATCAAATACCTGTTGAACAGTCTTCCCAAAAAAAATTTCTAATTGCAACCCATATGGGAATTTACAAATATTTTAGGATGCCTTTTGGCCCTAAAAATTCCCCTTTATTATTCCAAAGAGTGATGGATAAGACATTTCATCAAGAAATAATTGAAGGTTGGTTAATTGTTGATATTGATGACATCATAGTTTTTTCTAAAACTTTTGATGAACATTTACAACACTTGAATAAAGTCTTCCAGAAAATGGATGAAATTAACATGACTTTATCCTTAAAAAAGTTTAAATTTGGGTTTCAATCCTTAAATGTCCTGGGTCATGTTGTGACTGGCTTACAGATCTGTGTAGACCAAGGAAAAGTTGCTGCTATCCAAAATGTGTAAGCACCAACTTCTGTAAAAGAAATACAGAGTTTTTTGGAAATGTGTGGCTACTATAGACAATACATAAGAAATTATCAAGTCATAGCGCTACCACTTACCAAACTAACAAGAGAAGATGTGGCTTATATATGGAATGAGGAAAGTCAAAGAGATTTTGATACATTAAAAAGATGTTTAATGTCAGCTCCAATCCTTTCCCTTCCAGATTTCAATAAACCTTTTTTTTTTATACAGATGCATGCTTTTTTGGCCTTGGAGATGCTCTTCATCAAAAACAAATTATTAATGAAAACGTTTTGGAAGTAGTAATCTGTTATATTTCAAGAACCTTAAGAAAAAGTGAATTGAAATATGGTGCCACTCAATTAGAGTGCTTAGCAGTTGTATGGGCTTAAGAAAAGCTTCATTATTTTTTTGATGATCAAAAGTTTGAATTAGTTACTGATTGAAGTGCTGTGAAATCCCTCTTAAACTTGAAAACACCAAAAAGACATATGTTTAGATGGCAACTAGCTGTTCAAGAATACAGAGGTAGAATGACTATTATTCACAGGGCTGGAAATGTTCATTCAAATGTTGATATGTTGTCCAGATTACCTCTTCCAAATGTTGTATCGAATCCAGCCTATGTACCTGAAGATGATACAGTACATATACATGGTGTATACATTGTTGATATGGAAGAGGAACTGTTACAATTAATTCTGGATTCATATGATCAAGATTCTGATTTGAATAAATTGATTACTATCTTAAATGATCCAAAGAATGCTTCTATCCAGGCATTGATAAAAGCTCTTTCTCCAAAATACCAGAGTGCTTTGAATAAAGGAAAGTTTTCCATTGAGGATGTTTATATTTACTACAGGAGAAAACTGACCAATGTCCTTGTTATCCCTCCTTCCATGAAAGAAACCATCTTAAAACTATGTCATGATGATATATTAGCAGGACATTTTGATCTTGAAAAAACCATTATCAGAATCAAAAACACTGCTTGGTGGGCTAATATGTCTGAATATACTAAATTTTATGTTTAATCTTGTGATTCTTGTCAAAAATCTAAAAGATTGACAGATAAAAGAGCAGGATTGTTACAACATATTGAAGCACCTGATTCTCCTTGGCATATCATTAACATGGATTTTGTCACTAGTATTCCTGTAGCAGGCAAAGACAGTTATAACTCTTGTTGGGTAATAGTGGATAGATTCACCAAAATGTGCAAATTTATTCCCACCCACAAAGATGTATCCACAAAGGAATCAGCTTTCTTATGGTGGACTTACATGTTTAATATTGTTGGATTTCCAAAGGCCATTATCTCTGATAGAGATTAAAAATTTACATCTGAGTTTTGGACCTCTTTGATGGATATTTGTGGCTGTGAGTTAAATTTGTCTACAGCTCACCATCCTCAGACTGATGGTTTAGCTGAAAGAATGATTCAAACTCTGGAAGATATAATTAGAAGGTATTGAGCCTTTGGATTTGAATATAAAGACAATGACAGATTTACTCATGACTGGGTCACTCTATTGCCTGGTCTTGAATTCACATATAATAGCACTGTTCATTCTGTCACTGAGAAAAAGCCTTTTGAGAATTGGTTAGGTTATTTTCCAAACACTCCTGCTCAAATTCTCAATAATAAATTACCTAAGTTGGAACTACACCCTGGTGTAAAATCTTTTATGCACATGCAACAGCTATGCAGAAAACATGCTCAAAGCTGTATTGATAAAGCATTTGAATATAAAAAGAAGAGATGGGATAAATCGCATAAAGAATACACATTTAACAAGGGTGATTAAGTGTTGATATCTACTGTCCATTTCAAGTTACAAGGTAACAACAAAATAAAAGATCCTTTTGTGGGACCATTTTTTGTTAAAAGAATGGTTGGAGATAATGCAGTAGAAGTTGTATTGTATTCTCCATATGATATGAAACATCCTGTTTTTCCCATTTCTTTTCTTAAACCTTATACTTCCAACAGTGACTTATTTCTCAAAAGAAGGGGGAGACCTAAGAAAAACCCTCAGGAAGTCACAGAAACTGCAGAAATTGATAAAATTCTCAATGATAGAATTATCACTTCTGAAAGAGGTACTGAATATTTAATGAGATATAAGAGCAAATCATCTGAAAATGATGCATGGATACCTGGTAAGAAAATTTCAAATCTTCCTACTCTGTTAAAAAAGTATAAAAAGAAAAAATCTTAGCATTTTTTTATTGTTTTTTTAGAGTGAGGGAGTGTCAGCCAGGCTATACCAGGAGCCCAGTAAATTTTATTTCAATATACTGGAACCAAAAGAGGGCTAAAAATATGCTTATTATGTATATAAATTAATATTATACTTCAAAATGAAATGATATAAGTATTTTATTAAATATATATAAAATAAGTATTATATTAATTTCATTATTATATAAATTATATATAAATTTAAATTAAGCATAATTAATATTATATTCTATAAATTATGGCGCATTTTTATGTATTTAATAAATATAAATAATTAATTAATTAATTATAAACATATATTATAATTATAAGTATAAAATTAACTTATAATGTAATTAAATTAATTAATTAATTTTATGTATTAAATAAAACCTTACATATGTTATTAAGCAATAATATTGGGCACTTTTTGGATTCCTAATTGTTTCATCAAAATATTAAACAAGTTAAAACACTTATTTAAATATATTATTAATGTTTCATCCTAAAAATTAGTAATTTTGTTATAATAAGTATTTGTTTTAAATTAAATTAATTATCACATTAGTAAAAGTAATTAAAATAATTGATTATTCATGTTTTATATTAAATTAATTAATTACATTATTTTTCACGTGTTAAAATAAGTTATTTTCATGTTTCACTTAAATTGGTTATTATTTAAAAATATTATAAGACATGTTTTATATTAATTTAATTATTTTTATGCATCTCAAACTTATTTAATTACTCACTAATTTTATAGTAACTGTTTGGGATAAAATTGGTGGATTTTCAGGCTCTAACTCATGTGTTTTAGTTAATTGTGTCATATTTCCCCTTATACTTACTCAGAATCATTTAATTAATTTTATATTTTTATTAATTTTTGTATATACTTTATTATGGTGATTCAGAGGGACCCTTGCTTATATAAAGGCCTTGGGTAACCCCCTGTAGTCTCATCACTTATTATACACTCTACTTAATTACAATTTTAAAGATTATACATTTATTTTATTTTCATTAGCATTATAAATCTAATTTAAAATAAATAAATTACTTAAGGTTGCAATAGGTCTATTAATAATAACAGTTTTTGTTGCACATCAAAATTAACTCTTATTTAAAGAAATATATTATAATTGAATAACCCTCATTTTTGTGTCAAGTCCCAAGGAATCCTTGTTGCCTTTTTCTTTTAGAATAATTAAAACTATTTTATTATTTTATTTCTTCCCCTTTTGTAAAACCTTTTCCTCTATTTCCTCCTCCTCCTCTCCATTCTTTCCCTCTTCTTCTCCTTCTTCTAGACAACTGGCCAATACCATCCCCTAAAATAACTCATTATAAGTTTTGTAACTCCCAAAGTTCAATTTTGTAAAATTTTTGTTTTTATAGTTTTCTCCTTCCTCTTCTCCTTCTTCTTCTTCTTCTTCTTCCTCTTTTTCTGCTTCTTCTAGAAGAAAATCTGAAAATTTTTGGTGGAAATTAGAATAAACTCTCAATGCAATCCTCTTTCCAAGTGTTCTTCAAGCTAAGTTAAGCCATGAAAAAATTAATACTTTTTTAGACGTTTTATTAAGTATTTATAAGTATTTAAATAATTATATTAGGGGGTGTCAGTTCGGGCAAATCCACACTTAACTTAAGTGCGTATTTCAAACCAAATCAGCACTTACAAATCAGCACTTAAATTTTGCAAAAAAGTCACTTATTTCACAAATGGGTGTCAGTGCTGACCTCAAATCAGCACTTTTTTCGTGGTTTTTTTTTCAAAACCACATGTTGGCCACATCATCCCTTTCTTTCCCATACCATTTTGTACTCTCCAAATATCTCTTTGTGTACTTCATTCACTTGGGTTGGTATTTTGGTTTGTTGCATATTCATTTTTTTTTGGAATTTACAGTGAAAATTTTTTTTTGGATGGCTCATTGGTTTTCTTTCACCAGCTCAACATGAAATCACATATTTTCTGAAATCGCATGTTTTGTCAGTGATTTTTTTTTCATTCATCCCTCATATCCTTTTCCTATTCTCCTCCAACATCCCTCAAACAATTTGGTTTCATTCATTTTGTCATCTCATCTCTCCAGGTAAGTCACTTTATTCCTTTTTTTGATTTTTTGATTAGTAATTATAATTTTTTTTGTTTTTTTCTGTTTATTTTATTTTTTTATCTAAATTTTTTTTGTAAGTGGTTATTTTGGATTTCAATGGTATAATTAACCTTTTTTTTCTCTCCCTCTTTACTTTCTTTTTTAGCTCCATCACCCTACTCTTCATCCCTCCTTGGCATGGTCATTATCCCCCCTTTCCCTTATTTCACTTTTTTTTGGCTCCATTTCATTGAAACACATACATTGCACATTCTTTATGCATTTCACTTACTCCATATTCAATTTCCCCACAATTCCAACATCAATCTTTCTCACTCAATTTTTCCTACTTTTCAATCAAGGTAAGTTTCATCTCATTTTTTTCATGCCTATATGATATCTCATTCCTTTTATGAAAAGTTCATACTTAAATATATGTATGACTCTTATCTGGATAACAGTGAACTTATAAAACTCCTTTTGAGCTCATCTTCATTACCACTTTTCAAGTTTTTGTAAGATTTTGAAAATCAGACTCGGAATTAGGGTTAGGTTTATTCAAATCTAATGTTCTTTTTACTGAAAATTCTCCTAAAGGCTACCTTTCATTTCTTACAAACAGATTTGAATTTGATTCAGTGGTTGCTGAGATATTGACCGTTGAAGTTGAGCCTTTTTTTTCCCAATTTAAATTTTTATTTCATTTTTTTATGTAACAAATTAGGGTTATGTTTATTTAAATCACATGTCTTTTAACTGAAGATTCTACTAAAGCATATCTTTCATTTCCCTCAAACAGGTTTGAATTAGGTTCTGTGGTTGCTGAGATTTTGACCTTTGAAGTTGAGCCTTTTTTCCAAATTTCACTTGTCTTATTTCACATTTTTATATTGCATATTTAGAGGATAAGGATTCTGAAACTCTTATATGATTATTATCTAGGCATTTCAATTCTATAGGCATATATTCGTTGCTCAAGAATATCACTAAAGCTCAAAAAGATGAAGATTTTTGCTTATGGGACACTCTACCTTCCTTTAACTCTTTTCTTGCTCTTCAACTCAAAAAGCACTGTAATAAAGCATTTGAAAAAAATCATGAACTTGCAACCAAAGTTTGAATACCGAATTGGTGTGACTCCAAATGGGAAGATATCAGCCACGAATATCTTTTATTTTCTAATGTTATCATCACTTATTCTGGATTTCACAATATAATTCACACCAATACCAATGACACCAATTTTCTTACTTTTGGTATATTCTCATATATTAAACCGATTACTGGCCAACCAATACCATCTCCAGCTAAAATCAAATGACATGGTTTATATTTTCCAGACCACCAGTGCATCATTGATTTTGGTTTGGGAAATGGTATCATCGAAACTATTTGGAATTCTTCTAAGAATAATCATCAAACAACCAAAGCTCCTCCTGGTTTGGAATCCTGTCAAGATTTAACACATTTTGGTTGCTCATTTCAAATCAGTCATAAATTGATTCAAAGAATCAATAAGGTAATGAAAGAAGGTAAAGTTAATCAATTTAAAAAAACTTTATCTAGATTCAAAAAGTATGGGGATTAGGGTTGTCATCAAAAATTTTATATTTTTTCATAAATTTTTAATAAATATTTTTTATGTATCAATTTCCTCAACAAAAGTAATGGGCCAACGACCTTGTGTTGTATAAATGGTAATCATGATAACATTTATTTGTTTCATGGGGTTCCTCTAGCCTATACCTGTGGAAAGTCCCAAACTTTTGTTTCTAGACTTTGTCTGCATTTTCGCTTGAGGGATTGTCATTACTTTAAACTATGGAAATTGATATATATTATATATTTATTTAATAATTTATGTAATTCTATTAAATTTAGATTACTTCCACCACTTACTTCAATAAAATGCAGGGGGGGCTATTGCCAAATCTTCCCATCTGACATGTGAAATTGATGACTTAGAAAAATTTTGGTGATATCCACCCCTTGCTTCAATAAAATGCAGGGGAGAGTATTGCCAATTTTTTAAAACAGACATAGAATTTTTTTGACTTGTAAATATTTTGGTGAAAATTTTTGACGAGAATGTGAAAGTAATTTTTTCCACCTTGAGCAGGTTTCTGGCTCAAAGGAATAGCAGTACCATCAACAAAACCAATACATTCTGGGAAGCCCTCTGCTTGCATAACATGAGATGATTCAAGTCGCTCTTCTTTTGTTGGCCAGGTGAGAAGTTGAGATTACAAGGAGTTGATGGCAGTGATACATCGTTTGGTATAAGTGTTAACTGAACCATACCCTAAATCAAAGACATTTTCTAAACGTTTCAAAGCGGCTCCATTACCATTTGAACCCAAATGACATAGTTTGATGGCTAATTGAATTGAAGTATGTTGTTGTTCTTTTTGAGAATTATTGTGAGATATGGGATGATCCTGAATAAGCTCAAGCAATTTAAGGAAACATTCCTGAGAAGTCCTGAAAAGCTGTCTAAAACTGGGTGTAGATAGTTTAAGAAGTGTTTGGATGGTGTACTTGGGGGTATGAAGTACTTGAGGCTTTCTGGGAAGAAGGTAATGTTTTGTGGCCATTTTTGATAAAAAGACAAAATCTTCTTCTAGATCAGAATCATAATAGCAATCAGAGTCCAAGAGCAGTTCAAGATCCATGAAAGTCATTGCTTTATGTAATTTATCACAATTTGAAAGTGAGGAAGGCATGACTCTTATATGATATGATATGAAAATGTAAATGATGTACGATGTTTTGAGTTATGAAGTGTTATGCTGTGGAGTGCTGCGTATGAATGGGATGATGCTGAAAAATCAGTGAAATGGGACTTGATGGTGAAATCAGCACTTTTGGTTGAGAAAGTGGTGATTTGAGTTAAATAAGTGACTTATTTCATTTTGAAATCCACCAGTATTTGGGCTAGTGTGTTTTCGAAATCCGCACTTATTTAAGTGCGGCTTTGGTCAAATTTAAATGCTGATTTGTAAGTGTGGATTTGCCAGAACTGACACCCCCTATTATTATATCAAAATATTTTTATTAAATACTTTGAAGTTCTGAAAATAAATAGAAATTAAGAATCATTTTGAGAAAATTTTATATTAAAAATGGTTTTAAGTTGATCATATACTATTATGATATGAGTTCTTTCCATATGACAGATCAAGAAACTAACTAAAAATCAACTTTATTAAACTATATTATATTAAAAAGGTATCATCTCTTCTACTTAGATTTGATTTACTTAAAAAAATTATTTTTGCTTTAGGTACAAATTATATAGAGTCTTCAGAGCATCATATTAATCTTTTAGAATTATATCTATAAGCAGAAGAGAAGCCTCACAGGATAAAATTGGTGATTTTGTAAAAAAAAAAGTCAATTTTTTTAAATCAATATATATCTTTTTAAAAAGTGAAATTTTAATATTTATTTTCTGTTTTAAATCTGTAATAAAGATTTGAAATTTGGCTATTTAAATTAATTTTTTAAAAATATACTCATTCAAGTGTTTCTTTGTGATAAGGCCAATTTTAAGAAGATTTATATATTATTCTGTTTAAATAAAATATCCAAGGGATTGTTTTTCATGCATTGAGAAACTTAATAGAAACATCATATAAGATGTAAAAATCAGCATATATATCATAATTCCAATAAATCATTGATAAACCCTGAACCTATATATTTAATTTTAGAATTTTTTTTAAGTTTTCAGTTTTTAATTACTCCTATCAAAACTTTTATTCTAAAGACTAAAGAAGTGTACCTGCAAAATTTCCCTTAATTTATCTTTCAACACTATAGAATTGAAATATTTTTTCTATTCATTTAAAATATTGAATATAATTATTTTTATTCAAAATATTATTTCCTGTACAGATGCTTTGCTACATGGGTATAATCTAAACTCCCTATTGTGTCTTTTTACAAAATTAATATCATATAATATTTTTCCAAGTTGAAATTGATAGAGTTATAGAAAGGTACCACTTCTGCCTATTTAATTCAGTTCTTGAACAATAATACAATCAAAATTTTTACCTGAAGCACATTTTATAACATGAGAGCACTTTGAAAATTATATGGTGCTTATTCCTAGTTTGACATTGAAATTATCCCACAATACAGCATTGAAGTTAAATTAAGCACTAAAGTTAAAAGTTAAATTAATTTATACTACTTTATTTTTATTATCTTTAAATTTTTACATCTAGCTTGAATTTCAGTTTTTCATATTGAAAATTTACTGAGCAGTGATTAATTATTTCCACTCATGAGATTACTCTACCAAATAGCCATATTCACATGGAATTTTGATGAAATTCATCATGAAGATTTCCAAAATATCATATATGTAATACATTGAATAAATGTAAATTGTGAAAATTCTTAGTAGTTGAATATTCAATAGAACAAAAAAAAAGTAAAATTCTGTTTCCTTTTAATTTCAATTATCTTCTTTCATATAAAAATGTAAAAAAATGGATTTAAATCCACTGGTATAAGAATTATACTTCTTTCTAGACATATAATTATAAAATTTAGTAATTATTAGTGTTTAATTTAAATAATCTATGAGAGGAATACATTGAAACAGACATTAGGAAAACATATCTCTATCTTTTTTTTATCATGAGTCATTTCACAGTATTCTAGAGTAACATGCTTTAGAATCTCAATGGTTCAATGTGTTTCTTAAATAAATCCGTTTAATTGAAAATAATTATATTGCATAATCAGAAATAATAATAATACAAAAAAAATATGGCAATATGGCATAAACAATAAAATGAAAGCTTCAAACTCTTGGTTAAAAGGAGTTATCAATAAAAAGAACCACTGATCTTATTTTATATTTTTTTTCAAAAAAAACTTATAGAATCATCAGAGAGGTTAAAAGTGATGTTTTTAAAATAAATAATATAATTTTCACTCTTTTTAATGATCAGGTGAAATTAAAAATCAAAATTATATTATATTTTATGAAAAAAATTCTGTGAACGGATCAAATTCTTAATCTGCCCTTGTTATTGTTTCTCTAAATTATTCATTAAGCTTTCACTATTATTGCAGCACAGACTCATCTATTTTTGGTTAAGAGATCAAGATGAGCTCAAAGTAAAGTTCAATATCAGTCCATTATAAGCTCAGTCTAAGTTTCATATGAGCTCTATCTAAATTAAATTTGAGGACTTGCTAGCAAGTCCTTCCTCCTAAATATTCTGTGGTGTAAATAAATTTTATTATAAGGGAAGTTTGGATTAATTTTTTTATTTCCTTATGACTGAAAATTTTCCTTAAAAAATTTTCCAGGACTTAACTTATTAAATAATATTGATGATAGATAATATTTATGAGTGGTTGTCAAGGTACGCTTTTGGTCTAGAAGATTTGGTACAGAGTTTTTTCAAGGATTTTAAAAGTTTTAAATGGACTCTCAAAGATTTGTACGTATTTCTTAATCTAGGTGATTTGTTACTCAAATAAAAGAGGTAGATTTTTAATATTGTTATAGTTTATTGATTAGAGTTACGCTCTTGTAAATACTAATGTGATAACATATAAAATATAAGTTTTGTGTTGTAATACGTGGTAATAAAAGTAAGGTGATAAAAGAATGGATTGAAAAGCACAAAATCAGAGGCCTTTTATAGGCAAAATATGAGAGTATAAAATATAAGGAATTTACACTGTCTACTGTGAGTGTGAGAGAAAAGAATGACAAGAAAAAGGAGTACATAAATGACATAAGAAAGTAATAAATTAGTACGTCAACAAGGGCATCAAATTTATTAGCAACAAAATTTGAATTCCTTGGACTGTCACAATTATTACACAATAAATAATCAATTATATTACTTTCACGGGATTACAGATCTCTCACTGAGGTAATATAATTGTTTTAAAGTTTTTATATTATAAATTTATTATTAATTTTATTCCCTTTGACATATACTTTTGAGCACGGTGTTAGGGAGTAAAATTGTAAGGGACATTTTTTTATATTATTTATTTATACTACTTATTGTATTTAACTTAGTTAATTGTAAGTACTACTTAAGTAAATAAATAAATAATTATTATTAAGAAGAAAGGCGTGGCTTCAACTCAGAAAAATAATTAATTATTTTACTGGGTAATTCTAGTATCCTGGTTGACACTCCCTCACTCTAAAAAAACAATAAAAAAAATGCTATGATTTTTTCTTTTTATACTTTTTTAGTAGAGTAGGAAGATTAGATATCTCCTTCCCAGGTATCCAAGAATCATATTCAGATGATTTATTCTTGAATCTCAATAATTATTCTGTACCTTTTTCAGCAGTGACTATTCTGTCATTTAGAATTTTTTCAATTTCTGCTGTTTCATTGATTTCATTTGGGGTTTTCTTTGGTCTTCCCCTCCTTTTTGGAAATAAATCACTATTGGATGTGTAAGGTTTCACAAGAGATATTGGGAACACAGGATGTTTTCTGTCATATGGAGAATACAGGATAACATCAACAGCATTATCTCCAATTATTCTTCTGACAACAAATGGACCAACAAATGGATCTTTCAATTTTTTATTACCTTGTAAGTTGAAGTGGACTATAGAAATCAACACTTCATCACCCTTTTTAAAAGTGTATTCTTTATGGGATTTGTCCCATCTTTTCTTCTCATATTCAAATGATTTTTCAATACATTTTTGAGCATGATTTCTACATAGTTGTTGCATTTGAAGAAAAGATTTTACACCAGGATGTATATCCAATTTAGGTATTTTGTTATTGAGAATTTGGGCAGGAGTATTTGGAACATATCCAAGCCAGAGCTCAAAAGGCTTTCTTTGAGTAACAGAATGAACAGTGCTATTATAAGCAATTTCTAACCCAGGAAGTAAGGTAACCCAATCATGAGTGAATCTGTCATTATCTTTATACTCAAGGCCAAAGGCACAATATCTTCTTATCATGTCCTCTAAAGTCTGAATCATTCTTTCAGCTAAACCATCAGTATGAGGGTGATGGGAAGTAGAAAGTTTCAGATCACAACCACAAACATCCATCAGAGACATCCAAAATTCAGAAGTAAATTTACGGTCTCTGTCAGAGATTATGGCTTTAGGAAAACCAGCAGTATTAAACATATGAGACCACCATAAGAAAGCTAATTTTTTAGTGGAAACATCCTTGTGGGTAGGGATAAATTTACACATTTTTGTGAATCTGTCCACAATAACCCAACAAGAGTTATAACTGTCTTTACCAGCAATAGGTAATCCTGTTACAAAATCCATGTTTATTATTTGCCATGGAGCATCAGGAGGTTCAATATGTTGCATTAATCCTGCTCTTTTACCAGTTAATCTATTTGATTTTTGGCAAGAATCACAAGACTCAACATATAATTTTGTGTCTTCAGACATATTAACCCACCTAGCAGTGTTCTTAATTCTGATCATTGTTTTTTTAAGATCAAAATGTCCAGCTAATATGTCATCATGACAAATTTTCAAGATGATTTCTTTCATAGATGGAGGAATAACAATGAAATTACTCAACTTTCTTCTATAATATAGATATCCTTCATCAATTGAAAATTTACCTTTTTCCAAAGCTTTTTGGTACTTTGGTGGAAGGGTTTTAATTAATGCTTGTATTGAAGCATTCTTTGGATCATTTAATATGGTGCATAACTTTTTCAAGTCAGTGTCCTTATCATATGATTCCAGAATAAGATGTAATAGCTCTTCCTCCATATCAACCACATATATCCCATGTATATGAATAATTTCGTCCTCAGGATCATACGCAGGATTAGAGTCATTATTTGGCAAAGGTAACCTAGATAACATATCCACATTTGAGTGAACAATACCAGCCCTATGAATAATTGTCATTCTCCCTCTGTACTCTTGAACAGCCAACTGCCATCTGAACATATGTCTGTTAGGTGTTTTCAAGTTTAAAAGGGATTTATCTGCACTGCAGTCAGTGACAAGTTCAAATTTCTGGTCATCTAGGTAATAATGAAGCTTTTCTAGAGCCCATACTACAGCTAAACACTCTAATTGAGTATCACCATATTTCAATTCACTATTTCTCAAGGTTCTTGAAATATAACAAATTACTACTTCTGAAACTTTATCATTTATCACTTGTTTTTGATGGAGGGCAGCACCAAGACCAATGAAACTGGCATCAGTGTACAAAACAAATGGTTGATTAAAGTCAGGTAAAGCAAGAATTGGTGCTGACATCAAACAGTGTTTCATAGTGTCAAAGGCTCTTTGTCTTTCACTATTCCAGACAAAAGCAACATCCTTTCTAGTTAATTGGGTAAGGGATAAAGCTATGACTTGGTAATTTTAATGTACTGTTTATAGTATCCACACATTCCCAAAAAACTTTGGAGCTCTCTCACTGTAGTAGGAGCCTTCACCTGTTGTATGGCTGCCACTTTGTTCTGGTCAACACATATCTGTAAGCCTGAAACAACATGACCAAGAACTTTTAAAGAATGGAAACCAAATTTACATTTCTTCAAAGCAATTGTCATATTTATTTCATCCATTTTCTGGAATACTTTACACAGGTGGTTAAGATGGTCCTCAAATGTTTTTGAGAATATAATGATATCATCAATATAAACCATCAGCCATCCTTCAAGTATCTCTTGATGGAATGTGTTATCCATAACTTTTGGAAAAACTGAAGGGGCATTTTTAGGGCCAAATGGCATCCTAATATACTTATAAATACCCATATGAGTAGCAATCATCAGAAAATTCTGGGAATTCTTCTCAACAGCTACCTGGTGATATCCTTTTTCACCATCCAGACAGCTGATATATTTAGCACCTTGTAAGGTAGCATGTATAGAGCTAATTCTAGGTAAAGGATAGATATAATCAATAGTATAAGTATTTAATTCTCTATCCTCACCACATAACCTGGCTTTATCTTGCTCATAAGAAATTAGGATAGGTGAGATAACACAATATTTAGGTGTTTCAACAACCTTTTCAATAATATTCATTTTTAAAAGGGTAGAGATATTGTCTTCAATATCTTTTCTCTTTATGGGAGAAGCAGGATAAGGCTTCTTCTTTAAAATAGGTGGTATGTCAGTTACTGGACAAGATAATGAAAGTTTCATTTCTTTTTTAGCTAATACTAGTTTATGTGACCCATGAGTAAAGGCCATAGGAAAAGATTTTATCAATTTAATGATGGAATCTTTATCCTCACCAGAAAATTGTTCTCCAAAAGAAGTATTGTCAATTTCAGACATATGGGCATGCATTTCTTTTGTAGATCTTCCTTTATATTGAACCACAGAATTACATGTGTTCAATTCTGGTTTTAATAATTTTTTAGGGGAGGAAATCTTAAATTTTCTCTTCCCATTCATCCCCATTGTGAAACATTGGTTTGAAGGATCCAATTTTATGCCATACTTGGTTAAAATATCATTCCCTATAATAAACCAATTGCTTAAGTTGTTATTCTTCATGACAACAAAATCACAAATAGCTCTTACAAAACCATGGTTATATTTAAAAAACACTGTGGCTTTGTATTTACCAATGGGGGACAAAACAGAGCCATAACCTCTCCAATTTTCAGAAATTATAGGCATCAGTTTTGATTTATAGTCTTGATCCACTGAAGTAAGTGCACTTTCAGAAACTACACTTCCTCCAGCTCCAGAATCCAGAAAAACTTCAATGCTGGTTCCATTAATCAAGACTGGTGCCTTGAGAGGGGCAATAACAATTGAGTTATCCTCAATGTTCTTTATGATCGCAGCATCCTCAACAGTAGATAAAGCATTATTATCAATATCAATAGTATTTAAATAATGAATATCTTCTTCCAGCATCAAGATTTCTTGTTGAGATTCATATGAAATATTGCTGGCACAATCACTTGATGTATCATCCAGTGCCACTGTGTCATCAGCATGCTCCTCTGTTTGTTCTACAAGATTTATCTTCTTGTCACAAACATGGCCTTTCTGCCAAGGCTTGTTGCACTTGAAGCAAGTGTTTGTTGCATACTTCTTTGGTGCAACAGGGGCAGAAGGTTTACCAACCTTTTCCAGAGGTTTCTGTTGGTAAGTGGAGGGTTTCTCCAAAGGGGTCCTAGGAATGAATCTTCTGGAATCATACTTATTGTTTAGAAGTATCTCATTGCAAGTATTAATGAAAGAAGAGGGTTCTTTGGAGAACTCAGTCCTAGCCACTATCAAGTCTCTCAGAGACATTGGTAATTTATAAAGGATCCTGTCCTTCCATAAATCAAACTCCATATTTGGGTCCATTGCCCTTAAGATTTTTATAAGTTTCATTAAAAACTCAATAGGTTTATCAGTAGAAGAGCTATATCTAGTTTCCTCATACTGCCTTTGTTGAGCCATTCTGAACTTGGAGCCACCAAATTGTGCTTTAATTAATTTCTTCCAATCCTCCCATGAGTAGTCATTCCCATCCAGGAGAACAGATTCATACCACATCAGGGCAACATTAGTGAACAAAGAAATTAACTTTGACACAATTTCCTCATCTGGGAGTTTGTAAGAATTTTTTAAGTTATCAATTCTGCAAATAAATTGTTGCCAATCAGAGGAAGAATCACCATCAAATGTAGGATATTGGTCAAGTTTTGGCCAATTCTTTTGATTTGAAGGATTCTCCTTACTATTATCTTGTTTCTGAGTAAGAAGCAGCTGTAATTTCTCTAATTGGGCTGAAGTCTCATTGTTTAATCCCTCTGTTGCAGATCCTGGTGCATCATCAATCTTTGATGGAAACTCAGTGTTATCAACAGGTATTTCTGGATTTAATTTTACTTTAGATGAACTAGCCACAGGTAATATTTCAGCATCCTGCACTATATGTTCCTTCACAGAAATGTCATTCAACAATTAGTTCAATTTTTCTTCAATGGTTGTTAGTCTTGTTTTCACTCTTTGAAGACTAGATAAACTCTCATTGATAGTTGCAAAAGATAACTGAGTTTTATTTTGAAAAGATGAATAATGGTCATTCAAACTCTTCAGATTCATCTTATCTATCTCCACCTCCTGGCAACAGGTAGATACAGTACCTTTTAGTTTAGACAAATAATTTTTTATATTTTTCCATAAAGCAACTTTCTTTTCATGGGTTGCCTTGTAATGAGACAATTCATCAGAGACTCTTTGTGATTCACTTCTTAATGCTTGATAACCCTGATCAGTTAACAAACTATTATATCTCTGAGTCAATTGCATGTTGTTCATTATATGGTTTTGTTTGGCAATAATATCTCTCAAGTACTCATCATTAATCTTTGCTACATCTGGAGTGTTTCTCAATAATGAAACTGAGTAACTTTCCAGACTCTCATAGAACTCAGGGTCAAGAATTTCATCAATTACAGCCATATCAGGGTTAATCATTGAGGTAGAAATTAAAAGTAATGGATTAGATACATGAGTTATCTGTCTACTGCTCCCAGCCTCTACTGGTCTCAAGGTGTCTTCTTCCCTCTCAGATTTACCTGAAAGAACAGAATCAGCCACAAGAAAAGGCACTTGAGAATCAATAGAGGGACGTACCAGGGTTTGCTGGGTATCACCATATTGGGCTTTCTTCTTTTTTTGCCTCCTTGATAAGGGTGGGGAGGAGTGGGGTTGACCTGGTTGGGCCTTGATGGACCTGCCTGAGGTAACTGATGCTGATTTTGAGACAGGTAGTCCCACTGAGTGTTTAACCAGTCCCACTGCCACTTGGACACTTCAACCTTCTCTTGGGACTGGGGAACCAATTGTTGTTTATCCCTGGGAGGAAGAGGTTTCTTCTTCTCTTGAAGAAAAGTATCTGTTCTTCTCACCTTTTCTTTCATAGCATCTACCCTTACCTTTAGTCTCAAGTTTTCTGTCTTTAGCTCCTTTATGTGAGTTGACAGATTCTTTACCTGCTGAGACGATGGCATCTTTTTTATCCTGAAGCCTTTTGGAAGCTCTTCTCGTGAGTTTAACATAGGCTTCTGATCCTAAGATATGTCCACTAGGATTTCTACTTCTTCCATCTCTACATCCTGTTTGGGGCAAGGATTTATTAGTCTGAGAAATTCTTCTTGTTAAAGGAGAACTTACAGAAGTAGGCTCATCATAATCAATCAAGTCCAGTTCTTCTTCACGTGCAGCAGAACCACTTTGGTCAGTCATTTTAAGATTTTACTGAAATGAAGAAAAGAGACAATAAGATTAATTAGTTTTTATTTTTGAATTTTTTTTTTTTTTAAAAAAAATAAAATAAAAAATAATAATAATAAATTCTTTTTTAGGATAAAAAATCAACTGAATTAAATTATTTTATTAATTCAAAAAAAAAATAATTTAAAACCAGGATTAAAATATAATCAACTGTAGAAATAAATTAAAAATTTTTATTAATAATTTTAATTAATTATTTTCAGGATTTGATTCAACTAATTTATTACCATGACTTAATGTAAACTGAAGTAATTAAATATAAATCTTTATTAATTAAATTTTTTTTTATTAAACTGATCACTTTACTACCAGGACTTAATGTCAACTGAAGTAATTAAATATGAAGTTTTATTTTTAAAATTTTATTAAACTGATCACTTAACTACCAGGACTTAATGTCAACTGAAGTAATTAAATATGAGTTTTATTAATTAAAAAAAATTTATTGAACTACCAGGACTCAAGGTCAACTGAAGTAATTAAATATGAATTATTTATTAATTAAAAAAAATATTATTGTCAGGACAATTTGTCAACTGGAACAATTAATATTTAAATTAATCAGGACGAATGTCAACTGAAAAATTATAATAATTAATATTAAAATATAATTATTTTATTACTTCTGGGACTAAGAACACTTATTGCTCTATTATGGTCAACCAGGAAAAATAAAAAAAAATATAATAATAAAAATAAATTCCAAATTACCAGACACCTCCCCCTGTAAAATGAGCAAATTAATGCCACTTACAGAGTGCTGAGTAAAAGGAAATATGTAGCAAATGAAGAGTGAAGAGTAACCCACAGATAGTAATATCAATAATTACCACAATATATACGACGTTTAGTCAGTATATGAACTTAATTTTTAGAGCGCGGTTCGATTCCTGTTCGCAGAAAAAAATTTTGTCACGTGACGTATGACGTTTGCCGTTTTCTTGCTCTCTCGTCCTTTACAGGTACTCGCACATTGATGGTCCCCTCGATTACGCCTCAAATATCATTGCCCCGTCGATAATTGGGAAAGGCCCCCAATTGTCAAGGTACGCTTTTGGTCTAGAAGATTTGGTACAGAGTTTTTTCAAGGATTTTAAAAGTTTTAAATGGACTCTCAAAGATTTGTACGTATTTCTTAATCTAGGTGATTTATTACTCAAATAAAAGAGGTAGATTTTTAATATTTTTATAGTCTATTGATTAGAATTACGCTCTTGTAAATACTAATGTGATAAAATATAAAATATAAGTTGTGTGTTGTAATACGTGGTAATAAAAGTAAGGTGATAAAAGAATGGATTGAAAAGCACAAAATCAGAGGCCTTTTATAGGCAAAATATGAGAGTATAAAATATAAGGAATTCACACTGTCTACTGTGAGTGTGAGAGAAAAGAATGACAAGAGAAAGGAGTACATAAATGACATAAGAAAGTAATAAATTAGTACGTCAACAAGGGCATCAAATTTATTAGCAACAAAGTTTGAATTCCTTGGACTGTCACAATTATTACACAATAAATAATCAATTATATTACTTTCACGGGATTACAGATCTCTCACTGAGGTAATATAATTGTTTTAAAGTTTTTATATTATAAATTTATTATTAATTTTATTCCCTTTGACATATACTTTTGAGCACGGTGTTAGGGAGTAAAATTGTAAGGGACATTTTATTTATATTATTTATTTATACTACTTATTGTACTACTTAAGTAAATAAATAATTAATGATTATTAAGAAGAAAGGCGTGGCTTCAACTCAGTAAAATAATTAATTATTTTACCGGGTAAGTCTAGTAGCCTGGCTGACAGTGGTACTCTAAATCAAATTTTGGCTTGTGTATTTTCTTGTCAATTAAAACACTTTACATATCTTTTAATCTTGTAATGATTGGATAACAATTTTCTGAACACTGTTAAAAGATATGTGTTGTGTTTTACTTAATATTTACATTTTATGGTGGGATATATTTTGGACTCAGTGGGCCATAGCATGGAGTTAATTATTCCATAAAAATATATATGATGCTGATAATATTTCTTTTGTGAGTTGGTAGTGAGGAAAAAATAAACAATTTTTTATGATGAATATGTTGTCATTATCAATTCTTGTCAGTTGGCAGCAAATTTTTGGGAAATTAGTATAATATATAATACTTAAAAAATCTGCACATTCACAATAATGCCTTATGATTGATATACTTATATGTGATTTAAAATAAAAAAATTTCAAGAATTCTGATACCAATTAAATTTTGACACCCATTATTAAAGAATTGTAACCATATATATAAAAAATTCCTAGACAAGTGGTGTAAAATTTTTCACCCTATGTTTTTAAATTTATATAAATATTTATCTTTAGAAGGACACCTTTGACCAAGTCTGTAACACCTTCAACTTAGTTCTTAACCAATGTTCTTCTACCAAGGCTATTAAAAGAACTCATATCATTTAAAGTACTTAAAGTTTTCACCTGAAAAAGAGTCCATCTTTAAGAAAGACAATTTCATAAATTTTAAAGATAAAATGGTTTATATATAATACCTGGATGATATGCATCATAAATTTTTTTTTCTCAGCAACAGACCATCCTTCAAGTGTGTAGTTCTGAACAAGTATCATCACACAATATGGGGGAAAGACTTGCTAGCAAGTTGGAAAACTTGGACCCAAACTCACCACATATTGAACACACATTGCGCTATTGACAAAGGAACCATACAAGCAGATATGAACACCACTCAGAAGAACAGTTTTAGGTGAGTGTTCAATTAGAGTTCAGTATGGGTTCTGTATGATTTCAGTCTGAGTTCCATCTGAGTACCATCTGAGTTCAGGTTGGGGACTTGCTAGAAAGTCCACCCCCTATATTGCATAGTGTATGGTGCACCTCCAATTTTATGTTTAAACAATAATCAAAAAGCATGACATTTAAAAAACTGCATTCCATATACTTACACATTTTCTAAAGTGTCCTCCTGAACAATGGTCTATTGCTGAGAAGGACACTTTCAAAATGCATATCATCTAGGTATTATATGTATACTTGTATATCTTTTATGCATTTAAAAAAATATTTTGCACAACATCAAATATTTTGTGGACTGGTTAACAAGATGCTTGTTTAACCCTTCAATTTTATGTTATTGGCTTCCAGAAAGTACTTGACTGATTTTAAGAAACATTTTTGTTCCTGTGTGTGACATAAAGGATAAAAGAGGCAGTAAAACGTCCAATCTGTACATTAATAGGTTTTTGAACCTTTGAAAATCGTGGGCATTTATATTTTGTCCCACCGATATTCTTTCTTGAATATTTATTGATTAATCAATGAATCTCTAACTTGAGAAGCAATATTTTAAATAAAAATGTGAAGAAATTTGGAGCATTATCATTTGAAAACTTTTTAGATTCTCCTAAATCATATTCATCTTAATGGTCTCAGTGAAGAGAATTCAGATATTACAGTTTCCACATATGTATGGGATAAGATTTTTCTTTACATAATAATAATGTAATGAGCTTCTTCTTACCAGTTTATTATCTATGATTGGAGTATTGGTGAATCTCATGTGACAAATGCATCTGGTAGAATGCTATACTTTGATCATAATAATAAAAGGGTATTTGAAATTTTAGAATATTTATTATATGTTAAGAAAATATTATTCATGATTTTTATGTATTCCTATGGCTTCATGCTATGTTTTTAAAAAAATTGTGCGTTGTAAGATTCTTTCAATTATATTATTAATTTTTGAGGTAGTATTATTTTTTGTTCTAAAGGCATTGGCCAGAATATTTAAACTTGAATAATAATTAATTAAAAATAGTTTTTTCCAAAATGGTATTAACATTTTTAATACAATTAAAAAGAAACTGTAGTATCTGGCTTTAAATGGAACTAAGCGACTTTCTGAGCATAGGCTGATGCTGATGAAGATACTTTTATAAATAATATAAGTAAGGATATAAGTCTGTAAAAAATTGGTAGTTAAAATTACTGAAGTATCCTTCTCAGTGATGGACCTTTTTTCAGATGGACACTTTAGGTTATTTTCAATAGGATGGAAAGAGTTTTTCTAAAATCCATGGTATTTAATTTTTGTATAACCATAAAATTGAAGGTGTTACAGAATTGTTCAAGAGTGTACTTCTGAAGGATTGTCCAAGGCTCAGAAGGACTCTTCTATAATGCATATAATCTATGTATTTGATGTATACATATCTGTCTTTTAAGCATTATAAAAGTTTCCTTCAGAAGGACGCTTTTGACCAAGTCTTCAACACCTTATATTTAATGTTTAGCCATTTTTCAAGTACCAAGACTTTAAAAAGAGCATGTTTAATTAACAGTACTTAGATTGTTCACCTGAACAATGTTCCATTAATTAGAATGACAATTTTGTAAGTTTTAACAACAAAATGGCTATTTATATTACCTAGATGATATGCATCATAAAAATGTCATTCTCAGAACCAGGCCATCCTTCAATTTTATAATTTTAAACAATTATTGTGCACCTTCAATTTTATGTTTGAACAATAATCAAATACCATGGCCTTTAAAAAACCAAAAGCTATATACTTACACATTTCCTAAAGTGTCCTCCTGAACAATGGTCCATTTCTGAGAATTTCACTTTCAAAATTCATATCATCTAGGTATTATATGTAAACTTTAGAATCTTTAATAGATTATAAAGAATCATTTCTCACCAAATAAAATATTGTGTGCACTGGTCATCAAGATACTTTTTTAAACCTTTAATTCTAGATCATTAGCTTCCAGAAATCCCTTCACTGATGGTCAGAAACATGTTTGTGCCAGTGGGTGACATAAAGCATAACCAAGGCTGTAACTTGTTTAATTTTAACATTAATAGGTTTTTAAACCTTGGAAAAGCAAGGGTATTAAATTTTTTATCCCACCTATATTATATTGATTAATCAATCAATCTTTTGATTGGGAAAAGTTATTCAAAAATAAATGTGAATGAATATGGAGTATTATTATTTTACAACTCCTTAGATTCTCCTAAATCATATTCATGTTGATGGCCTAAGTGAAGAATATTCAGATATCACAGTCTCCACATAATTATGGGAAAATATTTTTCTTTTCATAATAATAATATTATGAGCTTTTCCTTACCATTTTATTATCTATTATTGTGGTATTGTTGAATCTTTTGTACCAAATGTATATTTTAGAATTCTATACTTTTATCATAATAATAAAAGATGTTTGGAAGCTCAATATATTCATTGTTTTTTAAGAAAAATTTTTTCTTGTTTTTTATATATTTCGATGGTTTAATTATATGCTTTTAATTCTAATTGTGTGTTGAAATATGCTTTTCATTATATTAATAATTTTTGAGGTAGTATTATATTTTTTTTCAAAGGCATTTGACAGATAATTTTACCTTTAATAATAATACTTTAATAAAATGCATTTTTCAAATATAGGATTAATATTTTAATAATAACTAAAAAGAAACTGTGGTATCTGTTTTTCATAACACCAAGTGTCCTTTTGAGCATTGGCTGATGTTGAGGAAGACACTTTTATAAAGCATATCAGTAAGGCTATAAGTCTGTGAAAGATGAGTATTTCAAATTGCAAAAGTGTCTTTCTCAACAACAGACAGTTGCTCAGGTGGACACTTTAATCTCTGTTCCTGAAGATGGCAAGGTTTCTTGTGAATTTCCATGGTATTTGATTGTTGGATAACTATAAAAGTGAAGGTTTTACAGACTTGGTCAAAATTATTCTTTAGAAGGATGGTCTGATGTTCAGAAGGAAAATTTTATAACGCATATCATCTAGGTATTATATGTATACATATCTATCTTTTATGCATTATAAATGTGTCCTTTTCAGCATTGGACCATCCTTAAGAAGGAAACTTTTGACTAATGCTGTAACACCTTCAATTTATTTTTTAACAAATTATCAAGTACCAAGGCTATTAAAAGATTTAATGTTGTTTACAGTACCTAAAGTTTTAACCTGAGAAAAATTTCATCACTGAGAAAGACACTTTTATAATTTTTGAAAGGTATAATGGCTATATATAATACCTAGATGATATGCATAATCAAAGTGTTATTCTCAGAAACAGACTATCCTTCAAGTGTGTAATTTTGAACAAGTATGGTGGACCTTTAATTTTATGTTTAAAAAATAATCATAAAAGCATGGCCTTTAGAAAACCTCATGTCATCTAATTACACATTGCCTAAAGTGACCCCCTAAACAATGGTCTGTTGCTGAGAAGGACACTTTTATAAAGCATATAATCTAGGTATTATATGTATACATGTGTATATTTTATGCAATATAAAAGTGACCTTCTCAGCAATGGACTGTTATTCAGGAGGACATGTAAGTGGATGGTATTAGTTTTTCTAAAAGCCATGGTATTTGGCTATTTTTTAATCATAAAAGTAAAGTTTCCTCAGAATAGTTTAAAATTTTTCACTGAAAGGATAGTCTGTTGCTATGAAGCACAATTTTTTATTGTTTATAATATAGGTATTAGAAATAATAAGTGCTCCTTTTCTGCTTTATAAAATGTTTTTCTCAGTGTTGGACTGTCTTTCAGGTGGACACTTTGTTTACTGTGTATAACATGAGCACTTTTACTTGCCTTGTTACTCAAAAACTTACTAACCATAAAATTGAAGGTGTAACACACTTGGCCAAATGTGTCCTTCTGAAGGATGGTCAATTTCTGAGATGGATATTTTTATAATGCATATCATATAGGTACTATATGTATACCTATATATTTTTTATGCATTATAAAAGTGTCCTTCTCAGAAACAGACCATCCTTCAGAAGGATGCATTTGACAAAGCCTGTAATACCATCAATTTCATGGTTAGCCAATGATGAAGTACCAAAGCTATTAAAAGAGATCATGTCATACAAATTACATAAAGTATCCACCTGAAGGAAGCTTTTATAATTGATAAAAGATATGTTGTACTGATTTACATTAATATCAACATTCATTCTAAAAAAAATATAATTTCTTCCATTTTTTGGAAAACTGTTTAAAACTTGGCGAAAACTGGGTCAAACAGAGATTATTTCAGCCAATAAGTCCAGTTATATTATATTGGAAATTATTTGTTTCTTAAAAAATTTATATTCTTAATGAGAAATATTAAAATCACATGAGGCCTCCTTGATCTAAGAAGATAAGTAGAAATTCAAAAAAATCCCTTTAATTTTAATTTAAAAGAAAAGATTCTCAATAATTTCAACAATTGAATTAATCAAAATTAATTTCACAATGAAAGAAAATTAAACAAGAAAATCGTTCAGAAATTAAAATAGAAATAAAAGCATTAATTTGAAAATATAATAGTATATAAAAGCATACCATAATTAAGAATAAACATATTTATATATAAAAAATATGAAATAAAATTTCCTTGAAGGATATATTGATGTATCAATTGAAAAACATTTATTTTACAAAAAAAAATGAAAAAATGGAACAAAAAAGAATTAAAAACTAAGAAAAAATAATGGAACAGTCAAACTTTATTTAAGAGATATTTAAAGTATGATTAGTTTAAAAAATTTATCAAAAAGTCAAAACTTTAATATAGAAATAATAAAAGATATACATATATATATATATATAAATTGATTAAATAAATAATAAAATGATCACAATTAATTTAAAAAAATATGTTTAATTAAAAAATTCAACTATTAAATTCATAAAATTAATAAAATTGAGCAAAAATAAAATAAAATAAACCTACAGAGAAATTAAAGCAAAATGTTAAATTAAAGAACAAATTAGCAAATCTAAGATATAAATACATAAATTGTATTTTTGGTACACATGAAATGTAAATATTTCTCTTTCTTGAAGCAAAATAATTTTATAAATATGTTAGAAAGATGCAAGTTAGCCAAAATTAACTTAAAAAAATCAAAAGGCTTAATTATTGTATCCCAGGGGAAAAATATGTAGAAATCCTAGAAAGTCCCCTTGTGTAACCTTTTTTTATTCTAGGTTTGAAAGGGTTTGAAGGATTTTGTAAAATTTATTTTGCTCTTGGGTGCCTTTGTGCACAATAAATCTCAAGCTGGGCTCAATACCTGGATCAAAAACTGGTCTAAAAAGTGCTTAGTGGAAAATCTCCTCTGGTGATTAGTAAAAAGAAACTTGAAAAACATAAGATTTTAGCTTTATATTGAGATAAAAATAATATTTATTTTATTGTGATTCTTGAAAAATATATGGGGGAAATTATAAGGAGAAAATACTTTTAATGTTGTTCAGGGCTATGGTTTCAATTTCAGAAAATTTTGGTTGATATATTTGGAATTATTGGTATAGATTAGACTTCTTTCAATAATTTTTGAAAATTGATATCAGTATAGTTTGTGAAAAAATATTATTGATAGATATTATTGATTATTTGAAAAAATATAAACTGTGAAATATATTATTAAACTTTTTGCCAAAAGTAATAAGGATTTTGAAAATTTTATAAGATAGTAATCACTTTTACATATAAAAATATAGCTTAACAGTCTTTAAAGTCTTTTAGAATCAGTTTTAATTAAAATTTAAACTTAACAACACTTCTAAAATAGAAAATATCATTATAATTTTAAGAAATATGATTTCAAAAACTTCTTTAAATACAAATTACACATGTATATACTATAGAATATGGGAATTCAAATTTCTAAAAATCTGAAACCTCAATTTAAAACTTATTCAAAATTAAACAAATTTTGATGTTGGGATAAAGAAATTGAAGGGTGCAGGTGAAAACTTACTGGAATTAACTTGAAAATTAGTTGGTATTTATTTTTATCCTGTACTCAGTGAAAAAAATTAAAAGATTAGTCAGTGCTTAGTCACCACTTATTGAATGCTTAGAGGCATCTTAATCAACACTAAGTCACTTCCAAGTCAATTTTCAGTAAATATTCAGTCACTTCTCAGTAACTTTTCAGTAATTTTTCATTAACTGTTCAATCACTTTTAATTAGCTGTTGAGTCACTTTTCAGTAACTGTTGAGTCACTTTTCATTAACTGTTGAGTCACTTTTAAGTAACTGTTCAGTCACTTTTCAGTTACTATTCACTCACTTTTCAGTTACTTTTCAGTTACTTTTCAATAACTGTTCAGTCACTTTTAAGTAACTGTTCAGTTACTTTTCAGTAACTTTTCAGTAACTGTTCAGTCACTTTTCAGTAAATTTTCAGTCACTTTTCAGTTACTTTTCAGTAACTGTTAATTTAATTTTCAGTAAATTTACATTTAATTTTCAGTAACTGTTCAATTACTTTTCAGTTTTTTTTCAATAACTGTTCATTTACTTTTCAGTAACTGTTCAGTTAATTTTCAGTTACTTTTCAGGTAATTTTCAGTAACTGTTCAGTTGCTTTTCACTAACTGTTCAGCTACTTTTTTAGTAACTTTTCAGTCACATTTAAGTAACTCTTCAGTCAGTTTTCAGTAACCTCAGTACAGTATAAGCTCTATTTATGCTATAGTTAATGAATTACTAATCATTATTGTCACCAAATGTTTTTGGGAAAAGTCTCAATTCTCTTTTCCTTTTTTAAGGCCAAAATATTAAATGAATAAATTATTTTGGAACATTAAAAAGTGGTTCCACTCTTCAAAATGTTTTAAATTATAATTCATATGTGAAATGTCATCAATAGTAAAATTTAAACAGTGATAAGGTATAAATTTAAAATTAAAAAATATAATAAATAATAAATACCCCTCTAAATAAAAATCCAACAAGCTGAAATGAATTCCAAGCTCCTGAACTCCCTGAAAATATGTAGGAATCCCTAATCTATAGATTCATTCTTTGGTTTATTTTCAGCATTAAACAAAGAACTGTACCCAAGTTCTTTTGCTACTATCTGACTAAGGAGATCCTGAAATGTTGAATTTATGTATAATGAAGATAATCAACTTGATTATATGTATATTAAAATAATTCTGCAATAAGAATGTTTAACAATTAAGATAGATAATAGATTTTTTATAAAAAAATAATCATCACCAAAATGATGGAGATGCATAAAACACCAACTAAGGCCACAATTGTTAAGCTCTCCAAAGGCCTCCATTTTTACTCAAATTTTTAGTGATTGTTGCATTTATATAAATTTTTATCATGAGAGTCACTAAAAAGAAACATTTGGAAAATTTCTTTACTTTAGGGTATCATTCTGTTTATTCTTAAACAAAATGATGCATCACTGCTATGAACTCCTTAAAATCTCAACTTCTTGCCTGGCCAACAAAAGACAAGAAACTTGAATCATCTCTTGCTATGCAAGCAGAGGGATTTTTAGGATGTATTGGTTTTATTGATTGGAAAACTATTCCCTTGAGTAAGAAACTTTCTCAAGATGGAAACAATAGGGGGTATCAAAGTTAGAAATATTCCATTTTAAAATACCTCTCTCTTCCACAAATTCAAGAATGATTATTTTCTAAAATATGCCATATTGTGACCCAAAACCACCTTTTTCCTGAAAATTAATGTCAATTTTGTGGCTTTCTTTTTATGTTGTGAAATACCTTTAAAATAATTATAAATTTCTGACTTTGATACCCCCTAATTTATTTTACAAAAAATTAGGTAGATTATTTTTGAATTCCTTTCATTCTTTTTCATTCTATTAAAAAAACTATATCTTCTCTTTATATATTCAGTTTCTTTTCAGCTTATATTTGATGTCAACAAAAAATTTATATCTTTCTTTTATGGATATCATGAATCCTGTCATAATTCCTACATCTTTCATAGAATGTGAATTTCAAAAGAACTCAAAAAATTCTTTGATGAAGATCAGTATCTTCTAGCAGATTCTGCTTATGTGAATGGAAAGTATGTACTTCCTGATTTTTGGGGATCCACTTCAGAAGACAGTCAAAATGCCAAGTTCAACAATAATTTGGAAAATTCAAGAGTCTTTATTAAAAATTCTATCGGAATCTTGAAAGGTTGTTTTTCTAGTTTAAGGGAATTAAGAAGTCCTCTTAGGAATAAATTTGAAATGGAGGCAGTGATCAAATGGATTCTGTGATGCACTACAATTCATAAACTACTTACTGAAATCAAAGATCAATAGTTAGAGCTGTATGAAGATAAAGAAGTCAAAAAACCTCCCACTGTATCCAAGATCTCTATTTCTCAAACCACTGGCATAAGGGTAAAAATTCTTCCAATTACACTAGCACTTTGGGAGATTTAGCTTTTATTCATTAATAAACTTTTATGAAATTTATTAAACTTACATTTTACTGAGATATGCTGTAGAAAGATATTTCTATAATACTTAGCTATAAACACAATCTAAGATTTGTTGGTTCTTCTTTCTAAAACTCATTTTTAAAAAGGAAGCACCTACCACTCTAATGAATTTAAAGACAGTTAAAACAGGTATATAAGTGTTGGTGAGAGAAGGAAGAGTTGAAAGACAGCTATATAGGAATCTAAAGGCTTTAATATATCTTAATATAAGTAATATTTCTGAGGGTTAGATCTATTATTAGTAAGTGCCAGTATTCTTAATTTCTTGACATATAATTACAGATTCCACCCTTATGTCTCTATTCACTCTATGCTACTTAATTTTGATGGCAAACACATAAAAAAATTCTCTATCTGCACACTCCACCTGCTCATTTGGTGGCAAGATCCCACTTTACACTTATCACCTAAATGCTCTATCAGCAACCTTTTCTACCAACAATAATGAAGCACCTCTCTACTAGGAGGCAACTTCACTAAGCTATGAATTTTATCACTTTAAAATTATCTGATTACTTTGATTCTGACTTTGGTTTGTAAAACACTCTAGCTAATATGTCTTTTAAATGATCTTTGTGAAGAATAGAATCATGAACCTGCACCAGCTCTCCCCTCCCTTGAATCACAAAACATTCTTTCCACTGGCATACACTCTTTCATTATTCAAATAACCCTTTAAAATTTTGAAACACAACCCTTTTAATAATTTTTTCATACTCTCCAAATGTTAAACTTTTGTGCTTTATTCACTTGGTTTGGTGTTTTTTTTCTTGCACATTCATATTTATTTTGAATTTATGGTAAATGTCTCTTTTTTGGATGTCTCATTTGTTTTCATTCACCAGCTCAAAATGAAATTGAAAATTTTCTGAAATTGCATAATTTTTTACAGTTTCTATTTTTCATTTATCACTCATATCCTTTTCCTCCTCTCCTAAAATATCCCTCAAACAACTTGGTTTCATTTATTTTCTCATCTCATCTCTCCAGGTAAGTCATTTTATTCAGTTTTCTTTATTTTTTTGTGCTAATTATATTTTTTTTGTTTTTTTAAGTTTTTTTATGTTTTTGTATCTAAATTTTTTTGTAAATGGTCATTTTTGATTTTAATGGTTAAATTAACCACTTTTTCTTTCCCTCTTTTCTTCCTTTTTTAGCTCCATCATCCTACTCTTCATCCCTCCTTGGCATGGCCATTATCCCCCCTTTCCCCTTTTTCTCTTTTTTTTGTTCTGTTTCATTAAAGCACCTATATTTCCAATTCTTTATGCATTTTACTTACTCCATATTCAATTTTCCCCGAATTCCATCATCAATATTTCTCACTCTATTTTTCCTAATTTTCAATTGGGGTAAGTTTCATCTCTTTTTTTAATGCCTAAATAGTATCTCTTTCCATCTATTAAAACTATGTACTTAAATATATGTATGAGTCTTATCTGGATAACAATGGACTCATTAAACTCTGCTTGTTGCCATTTCTATCACCAATTTTCAAATTTTTGTAGAATTTCGAAAATCAGAGTCAGAATTAGGGTTAGGTTTGTTTAAATATAATTTTCTTTTATATTAACTTAAGACTCTGCTGAAGGCTATCTTTTATTTTCTGTCACCAGAAGACCTACGCACAAGGTTGAGGGTGTTCCTGAAAGTGAGATGGAGAAAGGAGTTTAGAAACTTCATTGAGACACAGAAGAAATGTTTGAGGAAGTGATTCGAAGATGACTCGAAGGAATAACTACCGCTTTGAGATATGTTTGAGGAGAATTCTAATATAATTTAAAGGTAATGTTAAAATTCTTAAAATCTCACAAAGGTTTGGAAACTCAATAATCAAAAGATTTAGGGTTTAGAAATGATTACTGAGAAAATAAGGAAAGATACAATAATAATGATTTAACCTAAAGTTTAACCACTATTAACTATATATACATTTTATAATTTAATTCTAAAGAATGTCAAACCAAAAACCAAACCCCTTTTATAACCTTTACTCCTCCTCGCATTGACCTCATACCTATCCACTATTCCGCACACCACAGACCATTAAAAATACACCCATTACACCTGGACCCTCCTCACTAACATCCGTCAACCCTTCAATCCTCCACTATCAATTCCGTCCATGCTCACTACCCCTTTTAATAATTCACAGACATTTAATAAATCTTTGAGTGTACTATTACATTGACTATTGCGCTGTGCATTGCTTATTGAGGAAAAGACTGAGACACACTATTGAGAGATTGACTAATTTAGATTTAGAGTTTACACTAGCCCGGTTAAATAGCGAGTACACAAAGGAAAGTTGCAGTTGTTATGTATAATTTCTTTCTGCGCTTTGAGTATGGATTTAGACCTCTGTATTATTGATTTAATGAGCTACTTTTTCCTTGAGTGTCACATGGCGCGTGACAGATGCCCGGGTATAAAAACGCGAGCTCCTTTGAGCGTGAGACATATACTTCCCACACTAATTTCACTTTAATTAATTCTTGTTTAGTTATTTATTATTATTATTATGTCAACTTGTCCTACTCCAGCTCCCACGCCTCCTCACCCCAATGCGGATGGTGGGCTTGTTACTCGACAGTATTCCCAAGCATGCACGGCTTGTGAATCAATGGAATACTTCTGTGTGGAAAGCACAGCTACTCGAGGTCCTTGCCAGAAATGCGAGTTTTGCCGATGGAGACAGGTGGCGTGCAATGCGTTAGCAAAAAATTCGGACATCGAACGAAGGTTTACCAAGACTAAATATTGGGTAATACCGAAGACAAAAGAAGTGGTTGAAGACATATGGGACTTATCGATCAGGGATGACCAATCAGAAGCAGCTGAGGAGGAAGTCGAGGACAATATGGCATCCTGGGTAACTCGAGCAATGGGTAAACAAATGGTAGAAGAGGATTTGGATGAATTGGTGGAGTAAGATGAGGAGGAAGCTCCCATTTCAAGGCAAACTCCGAAAAAGCAGCGAATGGTCATTGAAGATGACGAGGAAGAAAAGGAAGTGGCAGTGGAAGTCACACCAAAGTTATTTCTAGAAGCTGACCCATTATTCAAAGTAAGTTTTGATTTTATTTTATTTTACTTTAATTTTATTTTCCAAAGAAAAATTTTACTGATGACCGTATGATTTAGAATTTAGATGTCATCGCGGAAGCTCCTATGGTGGAAGCCTCAAGCGTGGGAGCTCCTATTGTGGAAACCACTGTTGTGGAAGTGGCGCCATTGATCCCTACTGAAGAACAGTTACCAGTGATTGCCTCAAGGGAGGATAATGAAGAAACTCTTGACCAGGTATGGTCAAAAAAACCCCGCCATGGTCGACAAGCTAGGTTTATTGAAGACTTAAGCGGTGAAGTCAATAAGATTATCAATGCTGCTTCCTTCGACGTGGCCGAAGAACTACTGGAAATTGGGGAAGTGGTACCAGTAGAAGAGGAGGAAGTTTTTGAGAAATGTAGGAAGGAAATAAGGGTGTTTTTGGAGAAGATGGAGGGATTGGTTTGAGAGAAAATAAAGGAGAGAATTTAAAATGGAAGGAAAAAGAGAAAAAAAAGAAAGAGGAAAAGAAAAGTAGAAACAATTTGTATATTTATTTATTTTATTTTGCTATTTTAAAATTTTAATTTTAATTTTATATAATTTTGAGAGAAAAAGAAAAAAAAGAAAGGAAAAGATTTAAATCAAATTTTGTTTTAAATTTTGAAAGAAGAAAAGAAAGAATATTTAATTGAAGGAGTTTTAGTTTAAATTTTGAAGAGAAAAAATTTACGTAAAAAAAAGAAATAGTTGATTGAAATAATTTTATTGGAAATGAAAATTTAATGAAAGAAAAATTTGTTATTTGTGAAAGTTTATTTATTGAAGTTTTGAGGAATTTAGTTATTTGAAAAGAAAGAAAGAAAAGAAGAGAAGAAAAAAAATTTTTAAAAGAATTTAAGAAAAGTAATTGTTCGAAGAAATTTTAAAAGAGAGATTTAGAGGTTGAAGTGAAATTTGAGAAAGATTTTCGTTTGAAAATTTTGATATTTCGAGGAAAAGAATTTTTTAAAGAAAGAATGTATGTAAAAAATGGAAAAGAAAAGAAAAGAAATTTTAAAGAAATTTTAAAGAAATTTTAGAAGGTTTTATGAATTTTTTATTTATTTTTATTTTTAATTTCATTCTATTTTACTTTAATTTTATTTTATTTTTTTTAAAGAAGGTTGAGAAACTTTTGAAAGAAAAAAGAAGAAAGAAGAAAAGAGAACAAAGAATAAGGAAATTTTAGAGGTAGAGATTTTAGATTTTAAAGAGAAGAAGGAAAAAGAAAGAAAGGAAAGAAAGAAAAGAGAGTTTTAAGTTTGGTTTTATAGGATATTTAAGATGAAAAGAATTTAGGAGTTCAGGGGCTTTAAAAAAATTGATGGCTGGTTCCCAGGAGGTTTTATCTGAATCATCGAGGAAGCCTTCCCATTCCACAAGGTATTGAAGTTTCCCCTTGCGCATTATTGAATCAAGGATATGACTCACTTCCCACTCTAGATGGTCTTCTACTTCGACCGGTTCCGGAGGAGGTTGGTTCTTGCCCGGGTATGTTTCTTGAGCCAGTTCCAGGAGAGATACGTGGAAAACAGGGTGAATAGCCTGCCATTTAAGAGGTAGCTTGAGTCAAAATGCAGTTTTAGAGACTTCAGAGTCAATTTAGAATGGTCCCAAGCGTTTTTCAGCTAGTTTCTTTGATGTTCTTGTCGTTCAAATGTTTTGTGCATCGAGCCATACTTTGTTGCCTGGTTTAAAAGAAGGAGCAGATTGTCGATGTTTGTCCGCCTGTTCCTTGTACCTTCGAATCGCTAACTCCAAATTTGATTTAAGTTCCTCTTGGAGTCATGATATGGTTCAAAGATAATGTTCAGCAGGATGATTAGTTCCTACGTGGATTGAGTTGAATCAAGGATGTCTTCCATAAACAGTTTCAAAGGGAGATTGTCGTGTCAAAGAATCAGTCAAGTTATTATAAGCTAATTCGGCCAATGGTAACCATGTGGTCCAATCGTCTTGTTGGTAACTGACATACATTTGAAGGTATTTTTCGAGGATTTGGTTGACCCTTTCCATTTGCCCATCAGTTTTAGGATGATAGGCCGTGGAGAGATTCCTTGTGATATTGAGTTGTTGACACAGTTGAGTCCAGAATGTGGATACAAACAATGAGCCTCTATCTGAAATAATATCATTAGGTAATCCATGTTTGGAAAATACATGTTCTAGAAACAATTTTGACAAATATTCTGCTGTAGCAGTAGTAGTGGTTTTAATAAAAATAGACATCTTTGAAAATCTATCTACTATTACTAATATAGCATCAAAATTATTAGAAAGAGGAAGTTGAGAAATAAAATCCATCGATAAAGATTCCCAAGGTTTAGAGGGAATAGGAAGCGGTTGAAGCAACCCATTCTTCCGGTGACGGGGAGCCTTATTCATATTACATTTGTAACAAGCTCTTATATAGGCCTTGATTTCTCTGGTCATTCCTGGCCGGAAGAAATCCCTCGCTATTAACTGGTAGGTTTTATCAGCCCCAAAATGACCAGCTAATGGAGAATCATGTCAACTATTGAAAATCCATAATTTTATTTCATTGTTGTTGGGTATGACTACTCTACCTTTGAAAACTAATAGACCTGCTTCAATACTAAATCTTTTGGCCCCTTGCTTTGAGAGTATTTTGTCTTTCAACCCTAAACAATAATTGTCCTTTGACTGAGCTTCGATGATGTTGGATAGTGGATTTTGAAAGGATTGAATTGTCATTGAATTAAGTTGATGAGTCGTTAAAATTGATTTGTTGAAGATTGATTTCACATTTTCTGGGTTCTTGTCAGCAAATGCATCCCAATGTGACAGGATATCTGGGACAATGCAGTTCTTACCTGGGCAATAGGAAATATAAAAAGGAAATTCAGACAGAAATTCAGCCCACCTGGCTTGAAGCCTGGTTAACACTTTGGAAGACATAAAGTATTTCAAAGCATTATGGTCAGTTAGAATTTGAAAAGGACTATCTAGGCTGAGAAGAAAAGAGTGCCATTTTTTAAGACAATGAATAATAGCTAAAATCTCTTTGTCATGAATATCATAATTTAATTCTGCTGCAATGAGTTTTCATGACTCAAAAGCAACAGGATGAAACAATTTTGTTTCAGGATTTAATTGAAAAATGACCCCTGCAAAAGCATAATTGCTCGCATCTGTCTCCACTATTGTCAAAGCAGAAGGATCAAAGTGTCAAAGAATTGGAGCTGTGGTAAATGCAGTCTTCAATGCTTCGAATTCCTTTCGTGCTGTAGAATTAAAAAAAATGAATATCTTTTCTAAGAAGAGAAGTAATATTGGAAATATTTTTAGAGTAATCTTTAATAAATCTTCTATAGAAATTTGCAAAACCCAAAAATCCTTGGAGGGATTTAATGGTTTTGGGCTCAGGCCATTCCAAGACTTTTTGGACCTTTTTTTCATCCATGACTAAACCATCAGTGGATAACGTAAACCCCAAACAATTGATTGATTTAAGATGGAATTTGCATTTATTGTGCTTGGCGTAGAGACGGTGATCTCGAAGTCAATTTAGAACCTGTCGAACAAGATGAATATGTTCATCCAGTGTCTTCGAGAAAATTAAAATATCATCTAAATAGAAGACAACAAATTGTTCAACAACATCTTGAAAGATGTCATTGACAAAGGTTTGAAAATTTGATGGTGCGTTACATAATCCTAAAGGCATAACTAAATATTCAAAACTACCAAATCTAGTGCGCATTGCAGTTAGTGGTTCATGAACTTCTGCAATGCGAATGAGATTGTAAGCACCTCTAAGATCAATTTTAGAAAAGAAATTAGCACCATTGAAAAGGGTAAGAAGCAATGACATAGGAGGAACAGTATATGCATTCTTCTTAGTGACTGTGTTGAGCTTTCTATAGTCAACACACAACCTAAGACTACCGTCCTTTTTCTTTACAAAAAGAACAGGGGAGCCGGTTGGAGATTTACTGGCTCTGATGAAACCTTTGGCTACATTCTCTGCAATGTAGTCTCAAAGAACTTGAGATTCGTCCTTCAACAAAGAATAGACAGGACCTGCCGGAGGTACTGGACCTATTAACTCTATTTGATGGTCATAGGGCTGATGAGGTGGTAACTTATTGGCCTTGCGGATTGAGAAAACATTGAGGAAATCATGATAGATTTCCGGTAGAGTTGATTTAATGGCTTTAACATTGATTTGGTCGTCCTCATCATCTTCAAGAGAATCTGTCGAGGGAAGACCAGAATTGAGAGAGCATAATTTGATTACTTCGAGTGAGGTCATTGAGCTAGAAGGGTTAGCCAATTGCTCATTTAGAGAAAGGTCAGATGCTTGCAAGTCATCTGGAAGAGATTTGTCCTCTAGCAGGAAGTTTTCAGGCGGGTTGTTTAACTCCCTATTGACCTGCATTGAAGAATTAGAAATATACTTAGTGCGTGGGGTGATCAATCCCCGTGACCAATCAATTTCAGGATTCCAATGCATTAAAAAGTCATGGCCAAGAATGGTATCTTCCATCCTTGGGGCCTCCAAGAATGACAATTCCCACTTGAAGGGGGGGAAGTTTGGAAAGTTGAAAACCCTTAAAACTTTATTACTTACCCAATATTTGGGTTCCTCTGATTTGACCAAATAAATTGGAGTTTGATTGATATCTGTAAATGTCAGTTGTAACTTCTTGGCAAAAGATAAACTGACAAAATAAATTGAAGCTCCAGAGTCTATAAGACAACTGAAGGGGATATCCTCCTTAAAAAGAATGAATCTCAAGCGGTTTAAGGCAACTCCAGTCCTTAAGACATGGAGGTTCTGTGCACTGGGAGAGATAAGATATTTTGCTTTGCACACAAGTAAACTATCTACTAGTTTTTTGACTTCGAACTAGTACCTTCTCTTTCCTTCAACTTTACACAATCTTCCAGCTTGTGCTTACCCCCACAATACATACATAACCCATGATCTACTCGCCTCTTCCTCTCAGCTTCTTTAAGTTTTTCTTTAGGATCCAGTACTTTGCTGATATCGCCTGGGGTCGAGCCTTTTGGTCGAGATTTGTCCTTTCCCTTATTGGGTTTGGATTGAGTCGAGGAAGATTGAGTTGTCCATGGGTGTGAAGAAGGTCCCAATTTAAAATTTAGGCCTTGAGATTTGTTGGTGTATCGACAATTTTGAAGTCGTCCTTGGTAAAAGCCGTCGAGTTCGAGGTTTTGATCCATTAAATCCGTTAAAGTAGTCATCTTCTGACCATGAAGATTTAACTGATCCAGAATCCTCAAAGGAAGTCCTTTTTTGAAATGATACTTGAGGGCAGTATCATTCCAACCTACTTGAGTTTGAAGTGCTCTGAAATTTGAGATATATTCAGAGGCTTTACCAGTATCACTCATGCAAAGAAAATCAAGTTCAATTTCTGCATTGTTGGTTTCATTAGGGTCACCGAACAACGTGAAGAGTTGGTCTTCGAACTTTTCCCAGTTATTAATGAGTAAGTGGGTTTCTGTCAAAGAGAGCATGAGAAGATAAGGTTCGAACCACCTTGCTGCTTTTCTGGCTAGGAATGAAGAAGCCTAAACAACCTTTGATCAGTCGTTATGGAACAGGAGCTTGCAGGTTTGCAAGAAGAGGCGCAATCTGTCTGTAGTTTCTCCATCGAATTTATCAGGAGATTTCATGGAAGGAGTTTTGAATTTTGATCCCTCCAAAGACGTTGAATTTGACAAGGTCTTCATGAAAAGTCTCATGAAATCTTCCAGAGAATTAGATGGTCCAGGTTCCTAAGGTAGACTAGGAGGGTGAGTAGCAGGGGTGGATGGTGCCTTGTGCATTGTATTCTCTCCTTCTTCATCATCACTAGAGTCATCAAAATCTTGTGGGATTTCTTCTACAGATTGGACTGAATGTTTCCTTTCCATTAGGTCGAGTGGCTCCAAGGAGTGAGTGCAGGAAACATGCCGTGTGGCTGTTGGCCTGCCTCTGGCGCGAGCTCTAGTAGTAGTGCCTGTAGGAGGAGTGCGTTGAACAGGTGCCATTTTAAGAATTTAGAAAACACCTGAAAAGGGACATAGTAGTGCAAAGAATGAGAAATACAGAGAATTAAATTATACTGTCACCGGATGACCTACGCACAAGGTTGAGGGTGTTCCTGAAAGTGAGATGGAGAAAGGAGTTTAGAAACTTCATTGAGACACAGAAGAAATGTTTGAGGAAGTGATTCGAAGATGACTCGAAGGAATAACTACTGCTTTGAGATATGTTCGAGGAGAATTCTAATATAATTTAAAGGTAATGTTAAAATTCTTAAAATCTCACAAAGGGTTGGAAACTCAATAATTAAAAGATTTAGGGTTTAGAAATGATTACTGAGAAAATAAGGAAAGATATAATAATAATGATTTAACCTAAAGTTTTACCACTATTAACTATATATACGTTTTATAATTTAATTCTAAAGAATGTCAAACCAAAACTAAACCCCTTTTATAACCTTTACTCCTCCTCGCATTGACCTCATACCTATCCACTATTCCGCACACCACAGACCATTAAAAATACACCCATTACACCTGGACCCTCCTCACTAACATCCGTCAACCCTTTAATCCTCCACTATCCATTCCATCCATGCTCACTACCCCTTTTAATAATTCACAGACATTTAATAAATCTTTTAGTGTACTATTACATTGACTATTGCACTGTGCGTTGCTTATTGAGGAAAAGACTGAGACACACTATTGAGAGATTGACTAATTTAGATTTAGAGTTTACACTAGCGCGGTTGAATAGCAAGTACACAAAGGAAAGTTGCAGTTGCTATGTAGAATTGCTTTCTTCGCTTTGAGTATGGATTTAGACCTCTGTATTATTGATTTAATGAGCTACTTTTGCCTTGAGTGTCACATGGCACGTGACATTTTCCACAAACAGATTTGAATTTGGTTCAGTGGTTGCTGATATATTGACTTTTAAAGTTGAGCCTTTTTTCTGAGTTTAACATTATTTATTTTATATTCTTATATTACGAAATTAGAGAATAAGGCTTTTGAAACTCTTATCTGATGATTTTATAGACTTTTATCTCCCTCTTGTTGGAATTTTCATAATCACTTTTAAAGTTTTTGTGCAATTTTAAAAATTATAGTCAAAATTAGGGATAGGTATATTCAAATTTAATGTCCTTCAGATCCATGTAGACAAAACCAATTTTAATATGCTTATTTTTGGGATTTTCTGTTATATCAATCCTATTACTGGAAGAACAATCCTGTCACCAGCTAAAATCAAAGGCCATGGACTATACTTTCCAGATCATAAATGAATCATGGACTTTGTTTTAGGAAATGGGATTATTGAAGTGATTTGAATTTCTTCAAGAGATAATCATCAAACTACTAGAGTGCCTCCTGGATTGGAATCTGGAAAAATGTTTACTCATTTTGGATGTTCTTTACAGATCAGTCAAAGTTTGATGAGCCAGGTAATTAAAGTAAGCAATTAAAGATGAATTTCTAGTAAAACATTAAGAAGGGGTTCTAAATATGGTAATTGAAGGATTTTCTAAATTTTTATTTTTTTTCTTATATTTTTTAATTTAGCAGTTATTAACAGTAATCAATCAACTTTAAGTATTGTATCAATGGACTACTGTGCTGTATAAATGTGTTCATTCAAAAATATAATTGTATTCTATGGATTAATTAATAATACCCTTCTTGTCGTATGTTTTCTTTGACTTTGGTCATATCTGAAATCATTTGCAGGTATTGTTTGGGATTCCTTTACTTTTACTTGGCTTATTATTTTTTAATTGATTTACTTAATTATTTATGAAATTAAAATGAAAATTTGGTGATCCTCACCCCCTTCCAGAGTAAATTTTAGGGGGGTATTGCCAAATTTTCAAATAGGATGTGTAAAATGTTTGACTTGAAAAAAAATTGGAATGGAATATGAGCAAAATTAAAGAACTAGTCATCAAACCTTTTCATTAAGAGTTCAATTTCCTCAAGAGATTTACTAGCTTTAATGCATTCAATCAAAAAAACTTTCTTTTTTGAACCATTTTCAAGTTGATACTTGAGTTTCATCTGATCCAATATAAAAATTGTACTCAAGAGCCCTCTCCTCTATCTTTTAAAATTCAGAGTAGTTGATGGTCTTTAATTTTTTTGGAGGTACAATTTTCTTTTTCATCATCAATGAAAGCTTCATACTTGCTTGATTGAGGATCCTGGGTTCATTCATTAGCCTTTTTAGAAGTAAAAAATAGATTTATATAAAAAATAAAACAACTTGACAAGAAATAAAATCTCACTGGAGTTAGATGAGGTTGATTTATATTTCCATAAGGATCTAATGATAAGATATCTTTATTTTTGGAAGCCAAAAGAGGGGAAGCTTGAGTGGAAGAGGAAGGTTAAAGATTTCTTTTGACATCATTTTTAGGGATATTATCTTCTCCATCCAACATTGTTGCAGGATTAACATTGGCTCACTCTCCAAGTATGGAATCCATCTCTGTATAGTAAGGACATAAAGAATCAAGTTTATTTTCTATATACTTGATTCCCTTACTGATATCAAGGTCAGTAATACCAAAAACATTAGAAGATGAAAGAGTCTTAGCCTTCCTGTATTTGGCGCAATAGTGCTTGAACCATTCAGATATCTGTTTAGGAAAAATATCAATCTTTCCATTTTTCTTTTTTCCTAATTCATTTTCCATTAGAAGATATCCATTGACTTTTGATGCAGGGGGCCATCCTGCTTTTGTTTCATTCTCAGTTCCAAAACAAGAATCATACTTAGATTTAGTTTTTAGCCAGTTTATAAGTAGGAATCGATCATCTTTTTTTAGTTGAATGGTCTTTGATTTCTCAGCTGAGAAAGGGAAAGAGGGAGTAGTGGGATTTGAAGAAAAACAGGGGTAAGCCTGCCTTTGAGAAGATCTATGACAACAAGGAATGTTGAGATATTTGAAGATGAAAAGGAGAAGAAAAAAACAGATGAGATGTGGAGGGGTTCTGAACTGATAGAAAAAATAGACAGGATGTGTTTATGAAAGAAATTAGTGCAAGATGTTATTATAAAAAAAATTTTCCAAGATGTGTTTATGAAAAATTGAGGATATTAATGTAAGATAAGCCATGAAAATTGACACGTAAATGGTCTAATAACTCAATTATTAGAAAAACAATTGTGGAAGATAATTGGGGTATAATTATTTTTATCTGAAATTAATTTAATTGCAGATCCCTTAACATTGAGGCCCTCTAATCAAGATATATTATCTATTAATTTTTATGGTGATATAAACCAACCTAATCTAACTCCAGTGAGGTTTTTTCTTGTATCCAGACAATTTACTTTTTTATTTACTTCTTTTTTCTTATATCTAAAAAAGCTGATGAACAAACCCAGGAGCCACAATCAAGAGACTTTGAAGCTAGCAACAATTATAATGAAGACAGCAATATATCAATTTTTTTGAACAAAAAGTAAAGACCTTTAACTAATCTAAATTTCAGAAGTCAAAGAAAACAAAAAAAAGATAGTACTTTTCAAAACCCCTATTTCTTCTATTGAATATTCTTTAGAGAAAGGTGATGCTAATAAGTTATATGATACCTCTATATATTATAGTCAACCTTTTTATTTTTACTTAAGATTTCTTAAAACTCTTGGTAAAGTTAAAGCTACACAAGACACTCTTAACTTTCAAAAGAAACAATTTGACCACTCTTGGAAGAGGGATAATAGTGCACATAACTTTCAGGAAAGGAAATATAAGTTCTTTTTAAGAAGGAATTATAGGAAGCAAGACTTGGAAGAGAAGAAATTCAAGCTCACTCAAAGTATTGAAAAATCAAAGAAAGGGGAGAAAGCTCTTGGGCACAGTTTTCTATTGGATCAAATAAAACTCAATTATAAACTTGAAGATGATTCAAAAAAGAAAATTTCCATGATGGAATGTATTTAAGCTAATAAATTTATTGAATAAATTTTATGCTTAATCAAAAAGTTTAATTTTTTACTTGTTTTTTTGTTTTCTTTCTAACTTCTTTTGTCTATTATTGTTTGGACATGAAAGTATTTCATAACTTCTCATATTTTTTTACACTATCCATCATCAGTTTAGTAACATATTAAGGGAATTATTTTCACTTATTTTTGTTTTCAAATCAAAATTTTAAAATTTACATTCAATTCAATAATTTTTCTTTTCTAAATACAGCTAAGTAAACAAAACTCAATATTTTTTTTGAAAATTTGGAAATACCCCCTCCTTGCATTTTATTGAAGCAAGGGGTGGGTATCACCAAAAAAATTTAAAGTCATCAATTTATCATGTTAGATTTGAAAATATGGAAATACCTTCCCCTGCGTTTTATTGAAGTAAGGAGTACAGGTCACCCAAGTTTAAGATAATTACATAAATTAATAAATAACTAAATAAGATATTTCAAATTTATTGGTTTTAAAGTGATGGAATTTCAACATGCCAAAATACAGACCAAGTCTAGAGACTATGTTTGGCACTTTCCACTGGTATAGGCTAGAGGAACCCCATGAAGCAAATTAATGTTGTTATGATTACTGTTTATATGACACAAATTTTGTTGGTCCATTACATTAGTTTGGTAAATTGAAATATCAGATTTATTTATTTAAACCTTATGAAAGAATAATAAATATTTGGTAACTCTACAAATGCCCATACTTTTTTGAGCTACTAAAAAAAATTAAATTTTTTACCTTTCCCTTCTTCTCTTGCCTTGTTTATCCTTTTGATTAGCTTTTACATTATTTAGAAGGAGAAACCAAACTTTGTAATGTTGTGAAAAGATTCCAAGCCTAGAGGAGGGTGTGTTATTTGTTGATTATTTTGAGAAGAGTTCCAAAGTGATTTGATTATTTCATTTCCTAATCCATAATCAATTGTACACTTATTATCTGGAAAGTATAAACTATGACTTTTTACTTTAGCTGGTGAAGGAATAGGTTGTCCAGTAATAGGATTGATATAGGAGAATATCCCCAAAGTAAGATAATTTGAATCATTTGAGTTGGTATGAATCTTTTTATGAAAACTAGAATGAGTAATTATAACCTTTGAGAATAATTGATATTGACTTCCAATCTCTTCCTATTTCAAGTCACACCAATTTGGTATTCCGACTCAAGTAGAAAGATCATGATTTTTTTCAAAGGCTTTATTGCTAAGTTTTTTGAGAAAAAGAGCAAGAAATGAATGAAAAGATAGTAATGTGTCCAATTTTTTAAATTAAATATCTTTTTCAGCTTTAGATAAATTTTTGAGTAAAGAATAGATGCCTATAAAATTAAAATCAGTAATATTTTTAATCCTTAAACATAAATTAATAGACTTAACAAGAGATTATCCTTCAATAAAACCTGGTCTCCATTTAAAACCAACTATGATATCACCCAACATATTCTAATTTTTAATTGGTAACTAAACCAGAGCCATTTGATATAGTGTTTTTATGAGATCTAACAGTTGATTAAAAGATTAATCTGTTGAACCATAAAAATCATGATTTTAATAAATAAATTGAGGCTTAAAATAATTACTGGGTACTGCCTTAACTTCACTGCCTCCTAATTGAGTTAGATATTTGATACCTTCTGTTAATGTCTTGGTATATTTATTTTTTTCACCCTTACACAATTATTTTTACTAATAACTGGGTTATTAGACCTTTTCACACGGGGGGGGGGAAATATGAACTAGATTTCAAGTTCAGCTTTAGGACCCTATTCCATTCATGGGTGAATTTCTGTGACAAAAAACGGAATGACCCTTTTTGAGATCATTAATTTTTTTTAGAAAAGATGTTGGCATCCCCCTTTCTCGGTCTGTCTCCACCTTTCTCACCCCATCTCTTCTGTCTCATCCCACATTTCTGTTGAACACTCATCCACTAGTCACAATAACTCTGTAACAAGTGCATCCTTCTCCTTTCTGCTTTTTTTAATTATTTCTTCTTTTTACTTTATTTTTTCTTACACCCTCTCCCCTTTACCTCTCAATCAAATTGCTTCCATCCACTCCCCCTCCATTACCTAGCCATCTTCTCAATTACATCCCCTTCCCTCCCTCTCCCTCCCTCTCTCTTTCTATCCCCTCCCTTTCCCATTCACACCTTACCCTCCCTCTCCCATTTTCTCCCCTCCCTCCCTCTCCCATTCACTCCCTTTGCCTTCCACTCACTTCCTCTCCCTCCCTCTCCCTCCCTCTCTCTCTCCCTTTCTCTCCCAATAGCTCTCATTTACATTCCCTCCCTCTCTCTTCCTCCTTTTCCTACTTTCTCCCCTCCCCTTCCTCTCTCTTCTTCTCTCTTCCTCTCTCTTCCTCTCTCTTCATCTGTCCTCCTCTCTCTTCTTCTCTCTTCCTCATTCTTCCTCTCTCAACCTCTCCCTTCCTCTATCTTATTCTTCCACTTGCTCCGCTACCTCTCCCACACTCTATCTGAGAAATATAAAGTAGCTTACTTAATAAGCAAAGGGGAAAATGAAAACTAAAAAAAATTAATAACTAATTATCTAATAAAATATAAAATCTTACTAACTATAAAATTGAAAACTTTTCATATAGACAGAGAAGAAAAACATCAAAAGCTCACTACAAATGATATAACTAAATAGTTATCTAACTAAATAGTAAAAGCAGCATGAAACTATCTATAAAATTTCTCAAAATAATTAAATATCTTAATAAGTGAAAAACTAACAAACTCACCAAGAAAACTACTGAAATAAAATAAAAATAAACTTAGTAACCAACAAGATGTACAAAACAATTAATAAAAACTAAATCAAAATCAAACTATAAAAATAATAAAGAGCTGAATCATTAGACAATCAATTTAAGTCAGTTGATTAACTCACTGAAATAACAAAGATAAAAATTTCCAACTGAATAAATTACTATACAATTCTGTACCATGAATGTGAGTATATCATTTTTCATTTTTTACCTTAAAATTGTCTTTTCCATTCTTCAACTTTTCATGGTGCCAGTTCTTTTTTATCTTTCTTTTTTTAGTGACCTCATTGATATATATTGTTGTAAATACTAAGATAGTTAGGTGATTGCAACAATACCAATCTTACTTTTATCACTATAAACCTAGTATGATATTCCCAATGAGAAAATTTATTCTCAAGTTGGGGATATGATTTGGAAAGCCATAAAGTCAGAAAAGAATATTGCATGAAAAATATTTTGCTGTCATTTCATTTTTATTTTTAAAATAAAAAATAGAATAAAATAAAATAAAATCAAAAAGGAAAGATTTTTTTAAGAAAAATAAATAATAAAACAAATATTACCAAGGTTGGATAATATATTTCATGCACTAATTAGGGGGTATCAAAATTAGAAATTTGTAATTATTTAAAAGGCATTTGACAACACAAAAAGAAATCCACAAACTTGACATTAACTCTCAATAAAAAGGTGTTTTGGGGGCACAATACGTCATATTTTAAAAAATAATCATGGTTTATTTGGTGGAAAAAAGAGTTATTTTGAAATGGAAGATTTCTAACCTTTATACCCCCTATTTTTATCATGCCTTTTTTTTCACATGAATTTTTCTGGACTTTTTTTTCTATCCTTATCTCCCTCCATAGAATATTCCTAACTTGAACATGAATGATTTCTTTTAAGATATCTTTGTGAATATTGAATTTTTCATGCAATGGAAAACTCTATTTCTACAATCAATAAAATGTGAAATTTGATAAAATTTTAAATTTCAACAACCTAATTACTATATATGAAATAACAATTCAATAAAAACTATCTACAAAATGAAATCAAAAATACAAGCCAGTAGAAGAAAATTAACTAGTAGAAAATTTAACAAAAACAATCTCATTAGGGGGTATCAAATTTAGAAATATTTCATTTTCATAATTCCTTTTTTTTCTACCAAATAAATCATTATTATTTTCTAAACTTTGGCATACTGTGCCCCAAAAACTACTTTTTACAGCAAATTAATGTCAAATTTGTGGCTTCTGTTTTGAGTTATAAATACTGTCAGTCTGGATATCCCCAGGACTGAGTAAAAAGTACTTATAAATTATTTTAAGAACATAGAATATACATGGGAAAAGTATATAAAAGTACACAAGTTGTATACATAAGTAAAAATTATGATAAAATAAAATATATGCCATTATAACACCTTACATACATGCATATATCCACCTTTTATAAGTCTTATGTACTAAATATTGAGTTGGAATATGTTAGGGTAATCTTAAGAGCCTTAAATATAAGGCTACATAATTTTTAAGTAGACTTAAAGCTGTTTTTTTCATTCTTTTATGTGAAAAACAAGAAATTCTCTTTAAATCACTTAAAAGTTGACTATATGCACTATAAATTTAATAATGTTAAAAATGTGCTTTTAATCACTTGAAAGTTGATTATATGCACTATAAATTTAATAATATTAAAAATGCGCTTTGACAGATCAATTTGTCTTAATTAGGACTATTGATTTGGCTACTCAAATGCATAAAAAATAACACTTTTTAAATTTGGTGTTTTTTATGCCAGAAACAGCTTCTGTGTACTGGCCACATACTGCCTGAATTTTTCCCATGTGAATAGCTTCATTTTTCTAAAATTTAGCCTTTTCACACTATAATTACCCCACATTCTACCCCCACTGTGGGGAAACACACCAAAATAGGCAACAAGCACTTATTTAGTGTCCTAAATTAATTATGAGTGCATTGACCTTATCAAATGCATTGATTTCATTCATAAACTCAAGCTTGGCACCTTTAATTGACTACCGCACTTAAATTTGCCTAAATTAGTCAAGGATTTACCCATTCAAGTTCCTGAAAAGAACTGCATGTAGTTACCCCACATCTCACACCCTTTTTTGGGTTTTTAAGTGGTTTCTCAGTCAATATTTATTATTTTTGAATAGGGATTTCATGTAGTTTATTGTCATAATTAGCCCCATGATTTCTATTGTTAATCCCCCTTAATATTTTGTAATATTTAGTCTTTTCATTTCCCTTTTTAATCTTTTATTCTAAGGTAATACCCGCATACACTCTCTTTTTTGCTTATTCTTTCTTTTTGATGGATTATCCTTATTACTACATGATTTTGGTGGGTGATATTGTTCTAATTATGTTACTGGTAACTCTTTATGTTTATGGATAGGTTTATTAACTGGAATGAGGCGTCATTAGCTGTGGATAGAGCTGGTGAATCAAGGGGTTCATTGGGGGAATTATTGGGTATAAAAGGAGGGGTTTTTGGTCTTGTTTTCTACATTATTTATCATTACAATAAAACATATAGCCAATACAATTTCAATATATATCTAATAGTACTTATAAAGTCTTTTAATATTTTCTGAATTATTACCTCTTTTTTTCTACCAACTATAAGATTGTAAGCCATATATAATTAATGAGATGTAAATTACTGAGAACCTTATATTGAGTTATATTTTAATACTTATTTGATTTGTACTATAGTATTCATATAGGACCATTAAAATTTTCTAGACAACTGACTATTCAAGCTAGTTCATATCTCTGTACTTGATCTCAGCCTGAAAATTGGGGACCTTACCTCAAGAATTCTGTTGGTTATCTTCTAGTAAGTAAAAATTCAAAAAGAGGCTACAAGTAAAAAAAATCCCTATAGAAATATTTGGATAATTAAAACAGGTTGAGTTCACTTATATAGTTATTTCAGAAAAAGAAGCCCTGTTATATAATAAAATTGTGATATTGAATCAACAATTTTACCACTAATTTAACGTAAAAATTATTCTTAGTGGGAGTCTGTAAATAGACCAATTAATTTTGTGATCTTTTCAGATAATAAGCCAAATAACTAAAACTGATTAATTGTTTCTTTTGAACAGGAATTTTAATCCCTTTTTCTTGGTTTGTAAAATTCATTTAATTTTTAGAAAGAATATTACTGACAAAATTTCTTTTTTAAATATAAAAACACAGCTACATATTGTAGACCAGTTTTATCAAGTGACCACTTAAAAGAATATTTGACTTTTGGAACTTATAAATTAACTTAATACCTACAAGTAAGCAATTAAATTATCTTCAGTAGTAATAATTAATACTGATAAAACTCTTTTTTGAAGTTTTAATATCTCAAATTTCAATTTTTGATTTAAATTCCATGTAAAAATGTCTGACAAAGACAAGGAAATTGTGAGTAATAAGGAAAAACATTATAAATTAAGACATAGAGCTTCAAGACCTGTTACAGGATGTTCAAATGGAGGGCCATGATTCTCCCACAAACAGAAAAACTCCACAGATGTCTCTGGAAGAAAGAGAAAGATTTTTAAAACAAGTATCAATAAAGAAAACAAAAAATACTTTGCAAGAACAAATTCACTCCCTAGCCACTCTTCTAGACACTCTAACAGTAAGATTTAACAATATTTTAGACCAGATGAATAATCTGGAGAAAATAGCTGCACGTAGTTTTATAGAATTCAACCAAGCTCTAGTGTGACTAAAGGCTCAACCAACAACTTTTGTATCAAAAAATTCTACAGTGGAAACAGCAACACCTCCAGACCAAGAAGAGGATAAAAAGATCACAGTCAGCAAATGGAAGTGAGACTGGTACACCCAAAATTACAACAACCCTCCACAGCAGGGATCCAGAAGTCACCCTTACAGGGGAAAAGCAAAGAGAGGCAGGGGGAGTGAAATAAGACCTTGGTAAGTCATCCATCTTCTCATGATCAAGTATATGATACTAATAATGAATTGCTCATAGCTAATGAGATTGATATAGAGTTACTGGATATGATTAATAAAGATTTAAAAAATTATTCATTTGAAAATAACATTTTAAATTTGTCTTTACATGATGACAATGTACATAGTTTTATTGATCACCAGTATAATACTAGTCATATTAAAGTGGAACCAAATGAAGTAAATCTTGAGCCTGATGATGAGTCTTCTGAGTTTGACACAGAAAAAATTGAATAATTTTTGAAAGAAAATATAATGGAATCCAATATCATTAGCAAATTGCTATTAAGGATTTAAAAATTGGAAGAATTCTCTAAAGAGTCAAGAAATAATACAGAAATTGTATTATTAAAGTATACACAATCATTGAGTACAACAGTTAATAGATTAAAAATCATTGAAAATTTAAATAATGAATTAATAAATGAAAATAAAAGATTTACTACTGAGATTAAGAATTTACAAACTAAATTAGAACATTCTCAGAATATTATTGCTACCATAGAGGGACATGTAAAACTTTCTTTTTCAAAGGTGAATGATACTTTAACCCAAGTGCCTGTAATAGAGGATAGGTTACAAAGAGTGGAAATTGAAGAAGCTAACATGTTGAGAAATACTGATAAATTAAAGGACAACACATCCTATGTGGAAAGAATACCAGTATATATGAAACATTCAGATGATAAGCCAATGATTTAACATGAAAATAGTTTCATAGGCTCTGAGAATATAAAATCAGTAAAAGATGAAAAAAATGATCATCTTTCCAAAGTAAGTGAATTAATTAATATTCCTCAGGTTAGGGAAGAAAAAACTAACCAAAAGAACTGGCCTAAGTTGCATCAGTACCCTATATTTGATGGGGATTCAAAGTCTGATTGGAAACAATTCACTCAGAGAATTGATAACTTAAGATTTTCATACAAATTACCTGATGAAGAAATTACATCAAAATTGATATCTTTATTTAAGAATGTGGCCTTATTATTTTTTGAATCTTTATTAACAGAGTGAATTAACTACTCCTGGAATAAATGGATGGCACTAATTGATAGTCAGTTTGGTGGCCCAAAATTTAGAATCACTCAACAAAGATTGTATGATAAAACCAGATATAATCCAAATTCTGGGGATAAACCAATGGTATTTTTAATGAATTTAAAAAAAATCATGAAATCCATGGATCCAAAAATGGATTATTATGAGTGGAAAGAAAAAATAATATATAAATTGCCTATATCAGTCAGAGACATTATTGTAGCTAGAACTGAAACCATCAGACATACTTCTAAGTTCTTTAATATATGCAATGAAATATTATTGAACCACATATATGAAACCAGGTATAATAATTAAAAGCAAAATGTTGAGGTAGTAAAACCTACTACAAATAAGTTACCAGTAAAGAAGAAAAAACCTTCAGCTCCCCTTGTCCCTAAAAGAAAATAAAGTAATGCTTGCTACAAATGTAATGAACCTTGGGCTAAATTTCAAATGATCTTTTAGGTCTAGAAGGTTTTTAATGGAGGTCCAATGGCAGTGATAGGAGGATTTTGGGATTTCAAAGTTAAAGTACGTATGTTTATCTTTTATTTGCTTTACCCAAATTAAAGAGGTAAAAAATTTATAAATATTATTATAAGTAATGATTTAGAATTACATGTTTTTAAATACTAAAACAATAAGAAATAGTAATAAATATTTTAAATGTAGTAAATGTTTTAATAAAATAAGTAAGTAATGAGTGATCAAAAACAAACAGAAAGGGAGGCCTTTTATAGGCAAAAGAGAGACAATGCACAGTGTTAAAATTCTAAATACAGTAGTATGAGAGAAGAAAAGAATATTCCAGAAAAATATTTTCAAATAATAAGTTTGTTCCAAAAAGAAGGTATTAGAAAAGTTTATTTACTGTATATGACAGAAATAAATTAGTTTATTTAAAATTTACGTTAAATGTCAATTCTAAATAAGTAATTTGAATTTTTTGAATATTAAATTTTTATTTCAATTTAAAAAAAAATTAATTTAATATTAATTTTTATTTCTCTTAACCTGTCATTGAGCACTGTGTTAGAAAATAAAAATATAAGGGACATTTTAATATTAATTTTAATTATTCACTAACTTTATCCTTTTCTAATTAGTTAATTTATTACATTTAAATTTAATGTAAATATATTATAATTAATAAAAAATAAAAATAATAAGGCATGGCCTCATCCCAGTAAATAATTAATTATTTTATTAGGTAAGTCTAGCAGCCTGGCTGACACTCCCTTACTCTAAAAAAATAATAATAATAATGCTATGATTTTTTCTTTTTATATTTCTTTAGAAGAGTAGGAAGATTAGATATCTCTTTCCCAGGTATCCAAGAATCATATTCAGAAGATTTATTATTGAATCTCAATAAGTTATCTGTACCTTTTTCAGCAGTAACTATTCTTTCATTTAGAATCTTATCAATTTCTGCTGTCTCAGTGATTTATTTAGGGGTCTTCTTTGGTCTTCCCCTCCTTTTGGGAAATAAATCACTATTGGATGTGTAAGGTTTCACAAGAGATATTGGGAACACAGGATGTTCTCTGTCATATGGTGAATATAAAATAACTTCAACTGCATTATCACCAACCATTCTTCTGACAACAAATGGATCTACAAATGGGTCTTTCAATTTGTTATTACCTTGTAAATTGAAGTGGACTTTAGAAATCAGTACTTCATCACTCTCTTTTAAAAATGTATTCTTTATGGGATTTTTCCCGTCTCTTTTTCTCATACTCAAAGGATTTTTCAATAAATTTTTGAGCATGACTTCTGCAAAGTTGTAGCATTTGAAGAAAAGATTTTACACCAGGATGTAAATCCAATTAAGGTATTTTATTATTGAGAATTTGGGCATGAGTATTTGGAACATATCCCAGCCAGAGCTCAAAAGACTTTTTCTGAGTAACAGAATGAACAGTGCTATTATAAGCAAATTCCAACCCGGGAAGTAGGGTAACCCAATCATGAGTAAATCTGTCATTGTCTTTGTACTCAAGGCCAAAGGCACAATACCTTCTTATCATGTCCTCCAAGGTCTGAATCATCCTTTCAGCTAATCCATCATTTTGGGGGTGATGGGAAGTAGAAAGTTTCAGATCACAACCACAAACATCCATCAGAGACATCCGAAATTTAGAAGTAAATTTAGGGTCCCTGTCAGAGATTATAGCCTTAGGAAAACCTGCAGTATTAAACATATGAGACCACCATAAGAAGTCTAATTCTTTGGTGGAAACATCCTTGTGGGTGGGGATAAATTTACACATTTTTGTGAATCTATCCACAATAACCCAACAAGAGTTATAACTGTCTTTCCCAGAAATGGGTAATCCTGCTACAAAGTCCATGTTTATTATCTGTCATGGTGCATCAGGAGATTCAATATGTTGCATTAACCCAGCCCTTTTACCAGTCAATCTTTTTTACTTTTGGCAAGAATCACAGGATTCAACATATATTTTGGTGTCTTCAGACATATTAACCCACCAAGCAGTGTTTTTAATTCTGATCATTGTATTTTCAAGATCAAAATTTCCAGCCAATATGTCATCATGACAAATTTTCAAGATGATCTCTTTCATAGAAGGAGGAATAACAATAACATTACTCAACTTTCTTCAATAATAGAGGTAGCCTTCATCAATTTAAAATTTACCTTTTTCCAATGCCTTCTGGTACTTTGGTGGAAGGGTTTTAATTAATTCTTGTATTGAAGCATTCTTTGGATCATTTAGTATGGTACATAACTTTTTTAAGTCAGTTTCCTTATCATATGAATCCAGAATAAGATGTAATAGCTCTTCCTCCATATCAACCACATATATTCCATGAATATGAATAATTTCATTTTCAGGAACATATGCAGGATTTGAGACATCATTTGGAAAATTTAACCTTGATAACATATCCACATTTGAGTGAACAATACCAGCCCTATGAATTATTGTCATTCTCCCTTTATATTCTTGAACAGCCAGTTGCCATCTGAACATATGTCTGTCAGGTGTTTTCAAGCTTAGTAGGGATTTAACTACACTGAAGTCAGTGACAAGTTCAAATTTCTGGTCATCCAGGTAATAATGTAGCTTCTCTAGAGCCCATACTACTGCTAAACATTCTAGTTGAGTGGCACCATATTTCAATTCACTATTTCTCAAGGTCCTTGAGATATAACAAATTACTACTTCTGATACTTTATCATTCATCACTTTTTTCTGATGGAGGGCAGCACCAAAACCAATAAAACTGGCATTGGTGTATAAAACAAATGGTTGATTAAAGTCAGGTAAAGCAAGAATTGGTTCTGACATTAAACAATGTTTCATAGTGTCAAAATCTTTTTGTCTTTCACTGTTCCAGACAAAAGCAACATCTTTCCTAGTCAGTTGGGTAAGGGGTAATGCTATGACTTGGTAATTTTTAATATACTTTTTATAGTATCCACACATTCCCAAAAAACTCTTTAGCTCTCTAACTGTGGTAGGAGCCTTTGTCTGTTGTATGGCTGCCACTTTGATTTGGTCAACACATATCTGTAACCCTGATACAACATGACCAAGCACCTTTAAGGAATGAAAACCAAATTTCCATTTATTCAAAGCCAGTGTAATATTTATCTCATCCATCTTATGGAAAACTTTACACAGGTGGTTAAGATGGTCCTCAAATGTTTTAGAGAATATAATGATATCATCAATATAAACCATCAGCCATCCTTCAATTATTTCTTGATGGAATGTGTTATCCATAACTTTTTGAAAAACTGAAGGGGCATTTTTAGGGCCAAATGGCATGCTAATACACTTATAAATACCCATATGAGTAGCAATCATCAGAAAATTCTGGGAATTCTTCTCAACAGCTACCTGGTGATATCCCTTTTCACCATCCAGACAGCTGATATATTTAGCACCTTGTAAGGTAGCATGTATAGAGCTAATTCTAGGTAAAGGATAGGTATAATCGACAGTATAAGTGTTCAATTATCTATAATCACCAAATAACCTGGCCATATCTTTCTCATAAGAAATTAGGACAGGTGAGATAACACAATGTTTAGGTTTTTCAACTACCTTTTCAATAATATTCATTTTTAAAAGGGTAGAGATATTGTCTTCAATATCTTTTCTCTTTTTGGGAGAAGCTGGATAAGGCTTCTTCTTTAAAGTAGGTGGTATTTCTGTCAATGAGAAAGATAATGAAAGCTTCATTTCTTCTTTTACCAATCCTAATTCATGTGATCCATGAGCAAAGGCCATAGGAAAATATTTGATCAATTTAATGATGGAATCTTTATCCTCACCAGAAAGTTGTTCTCCAAAAGAAGAATTGTCAATTTTAGACACAAGGGCAGGCATTTCTTTTGTAGATCTTCCTTTATATTGAACTACAGAATGAAATGTTTTCAATCCTGGTGTTAATAATTTCTTGGGGGAGGAAATTTTAAATTTTCTCTTCCCATTCATCCCCATTGTGAAGCATTGGTTTGAAGGATTCAATTTTATGCCATATTTGGTTAAAACTTCATTTCCCACAATGAACCAACCACTCAAGTTATCATTTTTCATGACAAAAAAATCACACATAGCTCTTACAAAACCATTGTTATATTTGAAAAATACTGAGGCTTTGTATTTACCAATGGGGGACAAAACTGAGCCATAAACTCTCCAATTCTCAGAAATGATAGGAATAAGTTTTTATTTATAATCTTGGTCCACTGAAGCAAGTTCTTTTTCAGATACTACACTTCCTCCAGCTTCAGAATCTAAGACAACATCAATGTTATTTCCATTGACCAAGACTGGCTCCTTGAGAGGGGCAATAATAATTGAGCTGTCCCCAAGGTTTTTTATGATCTCAGAATCCTCTACTGTAGATAAATCATTATTCTCAATATCAATATTATTTAAATAATGAATATCCTCTTCCAGCATTAATATTTCCAGGTGAGATTCATATGAGATATTGCTGGTGCAATCACTTGAGGTTTCATCCAGTGCTATTGTGTCATCAGCATGTTCCTCTGCTTTCTCAACAAGATGTATCTTCTTGTCACAAAAATGGCCTTTCTGCAAAGGCTTACTGCATTTGAAGCAAGTGTTTGTTGCATAATTTTTGGGTGCAACAGGGGCAGAAGGTTTACCAACCTTTTCCAGAGGTTTTTGTTGGTAATTGGAGGTTTTCTCCAATGAAGTTCTAGAAATGAATCTTCTAGCATCATACTTTTTGTTAAAAAGTATCTCATTACAAGTATTAATGAAAGAAAAAGGTTACCTTGAGAACTCAGTCCTAGCAACTATTAAGTCTCTCAGAGACATGGGTAATTTATGGAGGATCCTGTCCTTCCATAACTCAAACTCCATATCTGGGTCTATTTCCCTCAAGATTTTCACAAGTTTCATCAGGAACTCAATAGGTTTTTCTGTATAGGAGCTATATCTGCTTTCTTAATATTGCCTTTGTTGAGCTAATCTAAACTTTGAACCACCAAATTGTGCTTTAATTAATTTTTTTTAATCTTCACATTAGTAATCATTATTATCCAAGAGAACAGATTCATACCACATTAGGGCTACATTGGTAAATAAAGAAATTAATTTTGACACAATTTCCTCATCTGGGAGTTTGTAAGAATTTTTTACATTATCAATCCTGCAAATGAACTGATGCCAATCAGAGGAAGAGTCACCATCAAATGTTTGATACTGGTCAAGTTTTGGCCAATTCTTTTGATTTGAAGTATTCTCTTTGTTACATGTTGTTTCTGAGTGAGAAGGAGATGTAACTTCTCCCATTGGGCATTAATCTCATTGTTTAATCCTTCTATAGGTGATACAGGTACATCATCAATTTTTGATGGAAACTCAGTGGTATCAACAGGTATTTCTGGCACTAATTTTACTTTTGATGAACTAGGAACAAGTACAATTGGGGTATCCTGCTCAACATGTTCTTTCAAAGAAATGTCAGAAAACTTTTGATTATATAACAATGAATTCAATTTCTCTTCAATGGTTGTTAACCTAGTTTTTACTCTTGGAATACTAGATAAATTCTCATTGATGGTTGCAAAAGATAAATGATTCTTATTTTTCAAAGATGAATAATGGTTACTCAATCTCTCTAAGTTCATCTTATGTCTTTCTAGCACCTGGAAACAGATGGACACTTCATCTTTTAATTTAGATAAATCATTCTTCATATTTTTCCATAAAGCAGCTTTCTTTTCATGAGTTACTTTATAATGAAACAAATCATCAGAAGCTCTCTGTAACTCACTCCTCAATGCTTGATAACCCTGTTCAGTTAACAAACTATTATATTTCTGAGTCAATTGCATGTTGTTCATTATATGATTTTGTTTAGAAATAATATCCCTCAAATATTCATCATTAATGTTAGCTACATCTGGAGTATTTCTCAATAGTGAAACAGAATAACTTTCCAGATTCTCATAAAACTCATGATCAATTTCCTCATCAATAATAGCCATATCCAGATTTATCATTGAAGTAGCAATCAAAACCAAAGGATTAGATACATTAGAATATTGAGCAATTTGTATACTATTTTCAGCCTCTACTGGTCTCACAGTCTCATCTCCTCTTCCAGAATTACCTGAAGGAACTGAATCAGTTACAACAAATGGTACTTGATATTCAATAGATGGGCTTACCATGGATTGGTTAATACTTGAATGTGATTTTTTTTCTCTTTCTTCCTCCTTGCTAGGGGTGAGAAGGTGTGGGGTTGAACTGATTGGTTCTTGAAGGACCTGCCTGAGGTACTTGTTGCTGTTGTTGTTGGGACAGATAATCCCACTGCCACTTTGAGACTTCCACCTTTTCTTCTTGCTGGGGGGCCAATTGTGGAAGGGCTTTTGGAGGGGGAGGTTTCCTCTTCTCTTGAAGGAAGGACTCTATTTTTCTTACCTTGTCTTCTAGAGAGTCTGTTTTCGACATCAGCTTGAGGTTTTCTGACCTCAGCTTGAGGTTTTCTGACCTCAATTCCTTGATGTGAGCGGAGAGATTTTTGACTTGCTGATTCAAGGGCATCTTTTTTATTTTGAAGCCTTTTGGAAGCTCTTCCAGGGGGTTGATAGAAGGCTTTTGATCTTGAGAAGTTGTCTCCACTAATATTTCTATCTCCTGCATTTCTACATCCTGATTGGTCCAGTAATTGATTAATTTGAGCCAGTTTTGTAGTCAAAGGAGAACTTAAAGAAGAAGCTTCATTATAATCAATTAAATCAAGTTCCTCATCATGGCCAGCAGAAGCACCTTGATCAGTCATAGTTGTAATTAACCTGAACTGAGAGAAAGAAATATTTAATCAGTTATTACTTTTACTTTATTTAAAGAAAAATAATGGGAAAAAATTATATAAGTAATTATCAGGACTTTATAATCAACTGGAATAATTAAAATATAATGTTTATCAGGACAAAAAATCAACTGAAATAATAATCACAATTTTATTAATTTTAAGGTAATTTTATAACCAGGATTTAAAATAAATCAACTGAAATAGTAAAATAATTTAATAAGTAGTAATATTTTTATAATTATCAGGACTAGAAGTCAACTGAAGAATTTAATTACCAGGACTTAATGTCAACTGAAAATAATTTTAATTACCAGGACTTAATGTCAACTGAAATAATTTAATTACCAGGACTTTTTGTCAAGTGAAATAATTTTAATTACCAGGACTTAATGTCAACTGAAATAATTTGATTACCAGGACTTATTTTCAACTGAAATAATTTGATATAATTAATCTAATTAATTTTTAATATTATTAATTTACTGCCAGTAAAATTTGTCAACTGAAACAATTATATAAAATTTTTATTATCAGGACAGAAGTCAACTGAAATATTTAAAAAAATTTAATATAATTAATTTAATTTTTTAATATCACTTCTAGGACTAAGAACAATATAGTTCTATCTTGGTCAACTAGGAAAAAAAAATTATTTTCCAGACACTTCCCCCTGTAAAATGAGCAAGTTAATGCCACTTTATAGAGTGCTGAGTAAAAAAGATGTACATGGACAATGAAATGTGCAAAATGACCCACAAATAGTAATCAAATAATTACCACAAATATATATGACTATTGTCAATATATGAACCTAAAATTTGGAGCACGGTTTGATTCCCAGTTGCAGCAAAAAAGTAAGTCACGTGGTTTATGATGTTTGTTGTTTTTTCTGTTTACTTGTCCTACTGGTCCCTTGGTTGCCGGCTTCCATATATCAATGCGCCGTCGACAATTTGAAAAGGGCCTGAAGTGTCAAAGGGTCTTTTAGGTCTAGAAGGTTTTTAACAGAGGTCCAACAGCAGTGATAGGGGGATTTTGGGATTTCAAAGTTAAAGTACGTATGTTTATCTTTTATTTGCTTTACTCAAATTAAATAGGTAAAAAATTTATAAATATTATTATAATTAATGATTTATAATTGCGTGTTTTTAAATACTAAAACAATAAGAAATAGTAATAAATATTTTAAATGTAGTAAATGTTTTAATAAAATAAGTAAGTAATGAGTGATCAAAAACAACCAGAAAGGGAGGCCTTTTACAGGCAAAGGAGAGACAATGCACGGTGTTAAAATCCTAAATACAGTAGTATGAGAGAAGAGAAGAATATTCCAGAAAAATATTTTCAAATAATAAGTTTTTTCCAAAAAGAAGGTATCAGAAAAGTGTATTTAGTGTATATGACAGAAATAAATTAGTTTATTTAAAATTTACTGTAAATGTCAATTCTAAATAAGTAATTTGAATTTTTTGTATATATTTATTTTTATTTGAATATTAAATTTTTATTTCAATTTAAAATATTTTTTTATTTTAATATTAATTTTTATTTCTCCTAACTTGTCATTGAGCACGGTGTTAGAAAATAAAAATATAAGGGACATTTTAATATTAGTTTTAATTATTCACTAACTTTATCCTTTTTTAATTAGTTAATTTATTACAGGTAAAGTTAATGTAAATATATTATAATTAATAAAAAAAAATAATAAGGTGTGGCTTCATACCAGTAAATAATTAATTATTTTACTGGGTAAGTCTAGCACCCTGGCTGACACTAAAGGTCATACTTGTAAGAAAAGAATAATTTTTTTAAAAACTCAAAATATTCTGAACCAAGTAATCATGAAGATGAAAAGGAGGAATCTAGTGAGTATTTTAAAAGTAAGATTTCTTAAAGTGATGATGAAAATGAGATATATGTATTAGAACAGGATATTATGTACCTGAATTATGCAATACCTCATACAGATACATCTTTAACTTCCATTGAGGAAGCTGAAGTAATTAAAGATGTAACTCATTATACTTACAAAATAATACCTATTGGAGCACATGTTATTATATGTGGAAAAGAAATGAATGCCATTATTGACACTGGGGCTGCAGGTAGTGTAGTTTCTATTAATACATTAATGAAACTTGATAGTAAGTATAAATAAAAACTGGAACCTGTACAGACAAAGAACTGGAGGGGTTTTAGTTTAGTATTACATCCAATTGGCAAATACAAAACTGCTGTATTTTTAATTATAATAAGGGATATGTAAGAGAATTATGTGAGTTTGTAGTAATGGATAATAATAACTGTAGTGATTGGTTTATTATTGGAAATGACCTATTGACCAAATTTAGCATCAAACTAGATCCTGAAAATAGTTGCTTCACTATAGGTGTTAATGGGAAAATAAAATTCAAAATTTGCTCTGAAAATTCAGTTTATTGCATCGCTCCTAATGAAGAGAAACTGCAAGGTGGAAGAGCCACCTCTGAAGTAGTAGAATTGGAAAATGAAATCCAAAAAGTCTCTTTCAGTCCTCAACTCTTAAAAATTGAAGAAAAAAATATTTTTATATTGATAAAATCTTATCCTATGGCATTTGCTCATGGTTCAAATGAACTAGGATTGGTCAAAGACCATGAGATGAGGGGGGGAAGCGGTGGAGGGGAGAGGGAGATGAGGGGGGGAGATGGGTGAGGCAGCCTTAAGAAGACAAAAAGGGGTGCCTAAAGGGAGGAAAAAGAACTCCTAAAAGGGATAAAAGGGGGGAAAGTTGAGGAAAGGTGAGGAATGAGTGGTGAGGAAGAGAATAAGGGGGGAAAGGGATGATTGAGGCAGTCAAGAGGGGGGGGAAAGAGTGAAAAAGAGCAGGACAAGAGAGAAAAGAGGGAGAGAAAAGAGGGAGAGAAAAGAGGGAGAGAAAAGAGGGAGAGAAAAGAGGGAGAGAAAAGAGGGAGAGAAAAGAGGGAGAGAAAAGAGGGAGAGAAAAGAGGGAGAGAAAAGAGGGAGAGAAAAGAGGGAGAGAAAAGAGGGAAAGAAAAAAAAATAGTTTAACCTTTAAAAAACATGATTGAAGCACTTACAAAATAAAAAAGTAAATAAATAAATAAAAATCAAAAAAAATATGATTAGCAAATAAAAAATCAATAAAAATGAAAAAAATGACTTACCTGGTGAGATGAGTTTAAAAAAATGCAGCCAAAATATTTGAGGGATGTTTGAGGAGAGGAGTGAAGATATATGAGTGAAGAATGAAAAAAAGAAACACTTAAAAAATATGTGATTTTAGAAAGTATGTGATTTCATGTTGAGCTGGTGAATGAAAACCAATGAGCCATCCAAAAAAGAGATATTCACCGTAAATTCAAAAAAAAATGAATATGCAACAAACAAAAATGCCAACTCAAGTTAATAAAGTATAAAAAGTGGACATTTGGAGAGTATGAAATCAAATAATTAAAAGGATTGTGTGTCAAAATGGTGGAGGGTGATTGGCATAATGACAGAGTGTATGCTGGTTGAATGAATGTTTTGTGATTCAATGGATGGGCAAGCTGGTGCTGGTTCAGGATCCTTTTCTTCATAAAGATCATTCCACTCATCCTTTAAATCAGTTAGGATATTGTAGAGTATAACACAAGTCATTATCAAATGATTTGAGGTTTTTATTTCCATTTTTTTGAAATTGGATTCTGAGTTCCCAGAGACTAGAGAATCATCCCTTTAAAATCTCAATAGCATGTTTAATCTGTACTCTTGATTGGGGAAGGTGATAATTAAAGGTGGTTTTGGGGTCATTTTCTAAAGTTGCACCACAGAAAGCAGGTATAATATAATTGCCACTTACATATGCTGAGTCTGCAAGGAGGTATTGAGATTTGTCAAATTATGAGTCAGGAATTTGAGAAATCCTCATTCTTTGGAAGATGGGAGAGTCATGAAATGAGCCAGGGCAGCCACTATTAAAAGCAATAAAATTTTTGTTGACATCACAGACAAGTTGAATGGAAATAGAGTATCTACAAAGATGATTAAAAGTTAGTTTATGAAAGATGTGAAATTGGAGAACATTTTAAAGAAACCTTTTTTTGCAATCAAAATAATGGTTGCCATCATGAGCAGGTTTTTGACTCAAAGGTATAGTTGTACCATCAACAAAACCTACACATCCAGTGAAACCTTCAGCTTGCATTACTTGAGAGGATTCAAGTCACTGTTGTGGAGTTGGCCAAGCAAGTGTTTGAGACTTGAGCTAAAGGATATAAATCATGCAGCGCTTTGTGTACAATATGATGGTACCATATCCTATGGTAAAGAGGTTATCTAAACATCTTACAGAAGCACTATTTCCATTTGAAGCAAAGCAACATAGTGCAACAGCAAGTTGAATGGCAGGATAAAACTGTTTATTAAAAGAAATGTTAAGAAAGATAGTGTGATCAGAGATGATTTGATAAATTTTTATTAAGGAATTGGGAAAAGTTTGAAATAGTTGGGTAAGTTTTAAAGGGTTAGTTTTGAGAAGTGAGTGGAGACAGTATCTGGGATCATGAACAAGATTTGGGCCCCTTTGGTTGATTTAATGCTTTTTGGAATGAGTATACATATAATCTAAAGTGCTTTACAAATCATATTCAGAATTCAGAGTCAGCAATTGAAGCTAAAGAAATAACATTCATAGTTGATTCAATTTGCTGTCTAGTAAATAGGTGCTTCATTGTTGTTGGTTGAAGGTTTAGGTTATAAGAGATAAAAATAGTAAATAAAATTAGTATATTTAAAATATGTTTAAGTGAGTGTATAATAAGGAATGAGCTTCCAGAGAGGGTTCCAAAGCCCTTTTATAGGCAAGAGGACATTCTGGAGCATTCCAATAGTATGTAAAAAAAAAGTAAAATAATGTGAAACAATTAATTAAAAGAATCTAAATAAAAACATAAAAAATAAATCGGTGAATAAACAAATATTTTTCCCATCAGAAATTTCTAAAAAAGAATAGAATTAATATAACAATTAACTACGTGAGTATGAAAAATGAGAACTGTGAGAAAGAAATCTAAAGAAGGAATACAAATAGCTAAAAATTTTGAATTAAAACAAAAGGAATTATTTTTACGCTTTTAATAAATCTTAATTCAGTATAAGAAAAGGTAATTTAATTATTTTAACTATTTCAAGTAATTTAATTATTAAATTAATTGAAACAACTAATTAATTTTATAAAGTAACTTATTTAAAATGAGAAATTAAATTTAATCATATTAAATAAAAAAAATTTAATTAATTTAGTAATTTTAGTGACACAATTAAGGGTCAAGGAAGCGCCCAATATTTATGGATAGTATTATATGATCAGTTGTATTTAGTTTATATAAATTTTATTATTGAAATTATAATTACAGTGTAAGTTAAATTTACACTTATAATATAACTTTAAATAATTAATTTATACATACAAATTGCGCCATGATATTATAGAATATTATATTTGTTTATGTAATAAAATTTATTTAATAATAAAATTAAGTATAGTAATTATTTTATTTATTCATAAAATATTTATAATTTTATTTTAATAATTTTTTTGTAATTACATAATGTTATTCCTTTATATGATTGCAGTAATTTATTGTATAAATTACTGGACTCCTGAGATAGCCTGGCTGACATATCCTGTGTTATTCTTATTTTTTGGCCTGTGAGACAGTTCTTGTTTTGTGTGGGGAAAATCCCTTGCTTACTAGGCCTGTGAAAATTCTTGAAGTAGATTCCATGAGGAGATGAGCACCCTCAGAGTGCTGTTATGGCTGGGGATAGCAGTGTAATGGGTCTGGGAAAACATAGGGTGGAGACCAGGGATTTATGGGTATATAAGGAGGAGGTTTTTGGGCTATTATTCTACATTTGTTTACTTCAACTTTTAAACACATGACCAAAAAATTACATTACATTTTAATTAGTACTGTTAAAGTCTTTTAAACATTGTTCTAAAATCATTAGTTCTATTTTTTTTATTAACTGTTAGCTGTATACCATTTATAATAAGTAAAATTAAATTACTGAGACCATTATATTGAATTATATTTTAATACTTGTTTGGATCTGGACAACTATATTCATACTGGACCATTAAAATTTTCTAGGCAACTGATTAATCAATCTATTCATGTCTCTGTACTTGAACTAAGCCTGAAAGTATGAGTGGGCTCAGTTTTTACATCAGCTGGTAACAAGTAAGGCATATAAGAAGGTAGTGGAGGTGTGGCTGGGATTGGTGTTAGATTTCAGGAAGGGGGTAGGGGTGTGTATAAGTGTTGAAAAAGAAAGGATGAATAAAAAGTGCAGCAAGGTGAGGTTGAGTTTTCCAAAGAGGTGCTTGATGGGATGCCAAGGCTGCTGAGCTCCCAGTTTGAGATGGATTGGGAGGGGGGTTGATTTTTACCAGTGTGAGAGAGTAAGTCTTTTTCAGATATACACTAGGGGTCTTTCTTTTTCAATTGTTGCGCTTGTGCTAACAAAGTGGAAGTTTTGGGTTGCTGATATTATTCACTGGTACATGCAGCCCATAAGCTGTAAAGTGGGATCAGCCAACAGGACTCCAGAAAGAATCGGAGAAACTGGAGGGACCTGCGCCTACAAAATATACACTCTCTACAACATAACTAAGTACATTAATCCATACACACTTAACAAACGTAACACAAAAAAGGCATGGGTTTTCGAAATTAGAATTTGTCAAATAATTTGATCTGAGAACTAGTGGGTGGAATATTAATTTGGAATATCATGATAATTTGATCTGATGGATTTACAGAGTATCCAACATCTCCTGCCTAATGAAGATTACACTAATCTTGGATGAGCATATTGCATCCACTTGACTCTTCATATACTCTGTTCTGACTTAAAAATTCAATTTGATTGGCTGAATTATAGCATACTACCGTGTTTTAAAAAATGCAATCAACTTATTCCAACTCTTATATCCGACAAAATAGGGTTTTGTTATAATACTTGGTTTCAAATTTATCTTTTAAATGAATAAAACCGTATCCAGGCTGCTACCTAACTGTCATTATCACTAATCTTAGTAATGTTCTATATTTTTGATTAACTGAGCCTGCATCCAAGATACCTTTTGTTTTCATCTCTTGATTCTTTGTATCTAACCGTAATTTTCATTTACCAATCAAGTCAGAATGGGATGCTCGAAATGGTGACTGTAACATTAGTAAATAATTTTCCCATTGTCTCTTTGATAACACAGATCATATTTAAAACCATCAAACTTCATATTGTATCAGGGCTCTTGCCAAGGGAGATTAAGCAGTGAGTATGGCCTAACACAAAACCACATATGTTGTATTTAAAAAGTTTATTACCAGAAACTCACGATAGTGACAGGTGCCAAAATTCCATACAAAAACTGTTGGTTGGGTGAAGGTAATGTCTTTTGATTTTATTTATCTTTTGAACTAATTCATGAGGAAGAGAGACAGATAAAAAGTACGTTAGAAGTGCAAGTTGTTCATTGAAAGCATTGATCGAGAGTTGTTTTTATGGATAGATTTAACCTTAATTAAATGGATGGTGGTGGGAAGTTCAAATAAAAAACATGTGGGTAAAAAGTTAAAACAAGGCAAGGTTTTTGTAAGAAGACCATGAGGAACGGTTTGTACAGAAAATGTTGAGGGGCCTGTTGGATGAAATAGAGATAAAGATAGAGATAGAGATATAGATTGTGGAGCAAAGATAAAGTGGAAGAGCGGGAGAGAAAATCATAAGTTTCAAAATTCAAAATCGAACCAATTGAACTAATCTTAGTTTGTGCAAATTTTCCAAAGTCGTAAAGCCAGATCCGAAAATATTGAGACAAAAATGAAAATTTTCGAAAATTTATTGACAGCCCAAAAGTTGAGCTGCAGTATTTTTTTGACTTCTTCAATTCATTTAATGACAGTCTGCTTGACTTCTCTTTCAACTCAGATGATGAAGAGGAGCGAAAAAACAGAAAAATCAACCCACTTGCCACAAAATGAATTGAAGATGTCAAAAAAAAAAAAAAAATGATGCAGTTCAACTTTTGGGCTGTCAATAAATTTTCGAAAATTTTCATTTTTGTCTCAATATTTTCGGATCTGGCTGTACCTGCTTTTGGAGCAATCTCACTCATCTTGTAAAGAGTTGAAAAACACTCAATATAAGAGTGTGATTGTCAAAGACCATACAGGTATCGAAAATGATCATAAGTGTGTCCATAATTGGCTTGATGTGTTCGACATTTATTTCATATATTGACATCAACTCGGCCCCTAAATCAGTTATGTCAGGCATTTGTTTATACTATTCGCATTATGATAAACTTTCAGCCCCTAAATCTGATATGCTAAGACACCTTGATGATTGCGTCTAGCGATCGCTAATGGTATTTTATACATTGGGAAAATATACTTGTCTACCCAATTGCGGAATTAAAACAAGCCGACCTAATCACGGAAGCTGGGTGATACTAAAGAAGATAGAAAACATGGAGTGAAGGGCTCTTACTCATGAAAGTTTATTATAACTTGAGTAATGGAACTTAACTCTTCAAGAAAATTTATACGAAACTTACAGCAAATAACAAAGAAAGAAAAGGTGAAGCACTTGTAAGAACGGGGGAAAAATAAATAAAGAGTCTATTAAATTACACAAACACATTAGGCACGCAAACAAGATAATTATTAAGTAAAAGGTTTAAACAGTCCTTGTGGTTATCCACCCATGACTTCACGAGATGCATAAGCTAATAATGAAGTCATGGGACCAAAACATTATTTGAAACATGCAAGAAAAAGAAGTGAGTTATGCATACAACAATATCTAAATAGTTTACGGGCCCATGAAACCTGGGAGTAGAAAGGGTAATAAATGGAAAAGAAAAGAATTTTCATGAGAATGATGAACAAAAGTAGAGAAGGGGAGGGTGAGTGAAGATAAGATTTAGCAGAATAAGGAAAGAACGCAATATCAAAGCCTCATAAGTCTTTCCTTACTGAAAACGGTGATGATCATCGTAGTGTTTAACATCCAAACAAGGATAAAAATGAGGAAGGAAGGAATAGCAGAAGCAGACCTGCAATATAATAAATATGAGTTGCATAGTGATAGAGATAAAGAGAGGGAGACAAAAAAGAATATGAAAAGTCAAATAAGGCAAACAGTAGAGAGAGAAAAATAATTGAATAGATTGGAGAATGGAATAGAAAAACAAAAACAAAAACAAAAACAAAAACACAAAAGAAAATTAATAAAAATACAAAAAAGAAGCACAAATCAAAAAGAGCAGATAAGAATAACGAAAATCACTTTATTGCAACAATATGCGTTGCCTCAATTGTATGTCCATGGAATATGTATCTGGATGTATTAGGATATATTCTTTAACAAATTTCAGTATAAGGTTTGCACCACAAAAATCATTCAATTTGTTGTTTCTCTTCACCCTGTTTTTTCTGTTTCCCTCAATTTCTACGTTACCATTTCCTTTAAAGCTGTGATTTCTTACTCGTTGTCTTTATTGATTTCTTTTTTCCTATTTTTCCTTTCCTATTCTCTTTTTTTTTTTTTTAAAAATTCTTTTCTAAAATTTATATTTGATTTACTTTTCCTCCATTTTTATTTTTATTTTTCATTCTCATTTAATTTGCCACATTTATCTAATCATTATACTATTCTATTACGGCACATTATCTCCCATCTTAATTTAATAACTCATTACATTCTGCTTTCGATTACTTTTCCTTTCCCTCTTTGTTATTTAATCCACATTCAATATTTAGAATGCCGATTCTTCATCACCAATTTGTCCATCCCTTACCTCCACCCCACAACCTTCAAAGCCTGCCTCCAGATACAAATGTATGGTATCTGCACAGAACTGGTGAAATATTCTTAGACTACGAGTTAGTTGGTTTTCGTCCCTTGTAAAAAGTGATAAATAATTTTTTCCATTCCACCAACAGCTTCTTCATTTAAACCCTTACAGATCCTACTCATCTCGGATTCTGTTCTATCTCCAGCAGATCTTTGAGTGCCAGCTGACGGGCCAAAGGGGATTGAGCTATTTCCAAGCGCTAGAGTCAGAGCAGCTCCAGGTGGCCAGATTAGCCCTTGCTTTTCCTTTTCAGCTCCAGCGCCATGTTTTGCACTCTATAGCCTTTCGTAAGCTTCTTCCCTCTCATTCTCTTTCTAGTTTCATATTATCTCGTTTTTTATTCCTTCCTTTTCCTTCACCCGATTTCTTATCATTATCAACCCCTAAAACATCGTTATTGTTTTCTTTTTCTTTTTCATTGACTGGTACCATTAACATTGTTTTTCATTATTTCTTTTGATCTATATGTCTTATATTTATTTTTTCATTTCATCTCAATGTCCTCCGTTCATTTCTCATCAATTAAAGAGAAAGTTCACTCTTTGGATCATCTCGTCGACAAAGTTTACTCTCGCTATCAAAATAGATTTTACCCTCAGGAGAAAGTCATTGTCAATCTTGGACTTGGAGACAAACTCTCAGCTCGCATCGCCAAAGTCTTTCCTCCACGCTCTCTTCGTATGCTGCATCTTCCTTCTAATTTTGAAGAACTTGGAGACAATCAATACGAGTGCGTTATTCACATGAAAGGCTCTGATTTAAGCTTGGATGAAGAACAAGTTCAATCAATCGACAATGCTGCTGATTATCAATACACTGTCCAACTTATCGATGACTCTCGTGAGACTGAAGGCTTGAATCATTTTGAGAGCTCTTACATGGAAGTCGGCCCCAAAAAACTAAGGTGAGTGATTTACTTGAATTCCTTCCCTGAAAAAATGACAACTTTCAACCCACTCAACCTTTTTCAGTCGTGATCCAGCCACTTTTTCCAAAACTATTCTCTCTCATTTTATTCAGCATTCGGTTTACCAGGACACCTCATCTCCTAATCCTTTGTGGCTTATTAAACCTGATGTTATCCAAGACCTTGATCTTTCCATTCCACTTCCTGTACAGATTGGGTCATCCATTTCGTCCTTTGGGTGCCAAGCACTATCATCCCCACCTAAGAAACGAAAGCGCAGTTTAGTCAATTATAACCACGCCTCTTTGAAAATGTTTGAGGATGACGAACTCAATAATAAAGACTTAAGTAACATAACTGAAAAACAAGAAAACGCTTTTAAAAAAGAACAGGAACGTATTACACAGTTAAAAAGTGATAGAAAGGAATCCGAAAGATGGTTAAAAGAGAGCAAGAAGCCTGTTAAATATCCAAGTGTGTTCTTGATATTTGGTAATAGTGCAAGTTTACTTAGGGTGTTAACTTTGCTCCGGCTGTTTTTTCATGTTGTCATTATAGCGGAAGATCTAGAATTGGATCCCATAAGCGTTATTGATGGTCGAGTTCTTCGGCGTTTTTCTTTTTCTCCTCCTCGATTACCGAAAAAACCTCTACCTAACCAGAATTTGCCTGTTTCTGGCTCCAATTTCGGGCGTTTGTTGATGATTTGGAACTTTCTCAACGTTTTTTGTAAACCATTACAGTTAAAACCATTCACTCTAAATGAATTAGTAGTAGCTTTGAGTGATCAATCAAACCAAACAAACGATTTGGTGGTTTCAATTCATACCAAGCTCATTGCATTGATAGTTGCCCAGGATACTCTCCGATATCCCACAACTTTGGCAAATTTGACAACCTATACTCCGAAATCAAACCTTCCTTTGCTTGCAGTCAACAAAAATGAAACTTGCAAGCTAAGTGTAGAGCATCGAGAGTACTGGATACGGCAGGGGTTGAAAATATCTCAAAAGTGGGATCAGAAACGTACTAAAGATCACTGGGTTGTGAAACTAATTGGTGCTCTTTGTCAAAGAGGAGGGATTGAAAAACTGTCAAGTTTAGGAAATATAATGAGATTTCTTCTTGCTGAAAGTGGTGGCATGGAACAAACTGCAGAAGAGAAACAAGAATATTTAGTGTTACCTTTGATTTCCTCCACTGATCAGGACGAACCCGCCACAGAGAGAGCCGAAGCTGAGGAAGACAATGAAAGTGATTATGATGGTAGTGAAGTTTACGGTAAAGCTAGAGGGAATCCAAACGAGCGGTATTGGATGCTCAAAATTGAAGACAAGTTGGATATTCTTGGCTATTTGTGTGATCTTGTTGTTGAAAGTAGACCAATTAGAAATTTTGTGGACCAAGCGGATGAAAAACTTACTGAGCTCAGAAAAATAAGAGCAGATATCAATAAAGAAAAGAAAAGAATGTAAGTTGTATTTTCCTTTGCTGGAGTAATAGTGATTGCTAATACATTTAGCTGTGAAAATATTTACAACTTGCGTGACGTCCCATAGGCAAGATGAACTGGCTAAATTTGAAGCTCGAAATAAACCAACGCTTGATTCTTCTTCTTTACCCTTACAAAATAATGAAGTGCAATCAAAGCCACTGTGCTCGCCCCCAATGACCCATTCATCTCCTTTTCGAAACGCGCGATCTATCGATGACAATGCCGAATCTGCCACCGTTGAAGATGATAAATCAACTCATAAATCATCTCAGCTGACTCTTGGTAAACCTGCGAAAATTCCGAGTACCAATTTGACAAACACGGGTGGAAAGAGAGCTTCAAAGTCAAAAGTCGCTCAGCCCGATAGTTCTGAGCAGCCTAAAAAATTAAAGAATCAGCACAAAAGTGAAGAAACTAGTATCAAAAAAATCATAGAAAATTCTTTGAAAGAGATCATTAAAAGAGAAGCTGAAGTGACTGAAAATTTTAGGCAAAGTGCAAGCGTGATTCGTTTACGTCCTTTGGGAAGTGATAGGTTTCACTGCAAATACTGGTGGCTCGATGGTGCTGGAGGTATGTCGCAAAAAAGTGCGCATGGGTTTGATAGTGGAAAATTATTTGTTTCTGGTCCAGGATTAGAGGAATACAACTTGATGAATGAGATGTATGGGGGAGCGGAAGCAATGCGGACAAAAAGGTTAAGAGAGGAGTTGGGCCTTCGTGATGATGCTCACATTGCTCTCAAAGAAACCTGGCCTGAAGGCATATTACAGCCTGGAGAATGGGGATGGTATAGTGACATAGATGAGGTGAATTTTTCATGTTATTTTGTTTTAGTTTGAAGCACTTGTTCTTAATTGTTGACAACCTATGTATTTTTGTACCATAGATTGATCAATTACTAAGTTGGTTAAATTCTAAAGGCATTAGGGAGGCAGCTTTAAAGCAATCACTTCGAGATTGGCATGAGTTAATTGAGATTGGGATGAAGCGACGTGTAGAAGTAAGTCATTCAGCTTCTTATATCTGCTGTGGTCTGTGTAAATCACCAATCTTGATAATGGTGTTACATTGCTAGTATGAAAATAAGCAGGCAGAGATTTTACGAGTTCAAGAAGAAGAAATAGATATGATTGAAGAATATGACTATGATACAGCAAAAACTATCATTGGCTTGAATACTTGAGTTAAAAAAAGGCAAGCAATCAAAGATTAATTAAGAATCATGTCACCTGTTTATTGAAAGCTTACCACCCGCCAAAGCAATACCGGACATTAGAAGCTGATCCGTAATGATGGTGTACCACTTCAAGTAAATAAAAATATTATATAACTATTTCAGGGTTTTATATCTCGTATACTTTATTCAATCTTATTGTCCAAGAACTTTACTGATTTCTTTGCATATTTTAATAAGAATAAAACTTAAAAATACAAATTGGCGTTTTTTTTTTTTTTTTTTTTTTTTTTTTTTTTTTTTGTATTTAAGTTTCATGCTCATGGCATCATACCACAATGTAAAAGTTCAAATCATATCAAATTTCTATCTATCATGTATCTTTCTCTTTTCTATTATTTTGATAAAATTTACTCTTGATAGAAGGTAATGAAAGAGCAGACCATCTAATTCCATTTGATATTCTGATCATCATTCTAATATATATATAATCCATTCATTGGCTCAAAACATGCATTATGCGGCAGATGTAAGAGTCTAATTGTGTAGCGAGTAACAGCCGGCTATGTGCTGAAATGACTAATTTAAAAAATAATAATATTGTGCATTAGAAATAAGTAAACTGAATTAAAGGTTTTTAAGGTAACAGAATCTGCCGAGGTAAAACATTCAAAAAGTTCTGTATTTTTGGTACAAGAAAACTAATTATTTGAATCAGACAAGGGATAGAAAGAGAGAGAGAGAGAGAGTATGTGTGTGTGTGTGTTTGTGGTTTATTTCTTGAGGAAAAAAAATATGAACATGCCAATTATTGGGTGGTATGCTCAGATCAAAGTTTGGTAGCACTTCCCTAAAAAAAGTAACAATGGAAATAGTGAAAACACCCAAGAATGACAAAAAAAGATACTGTCAGAGAAGTGGTCATGGTGCTTATCTGGAGATGAACAAGATTTGGGTGGATTATTGGCATTAACAAGGGGCGAAATTGTGTCACATTTGTGTTTTGGTTAGCAATGTCACACATGCAAAACATAAAACATCATGTCTCAAAATAAAATGGGACAGCTCACTGTGGGCAAAAATGTGTCACATTTGGATTTCAGGTGGCAATGTCCTATACTCAAAATGAGACATGTCGTATTGTAAAAAAACAGGACATCTGATCTGGCACATGTTATGCACAAGCCATGCATCATGTCACACATGTTGCTTGTAGGGGGACATAATTGAGTTGCATTGTGTGTGTGTGATGTATGTACTGCAAGACAGCTGTGAAATTTCATGTCATGTAACTTATACATGAAATACGCCCCCCACACTATGTCATGTTTAATTGTGGGAAATTGCCACCTGAAATGCAAATTTGACATAGTTTTCCCCATATTAGGGGGTATCAAAGTTAGAAATTTGTAATTATTTAAAAGGCATTTCACAACACAAAAAGAAAGCCACAAACTTGACATTAAATCTCAATAAAAAGGTGTTTTTGGGGCACAATATGTCATATTTTAAAAAAAATAGTCATGGTTGATTTGGTGGAAAAAAGAGGTATTTTGAAATGGAAGATTTCTAACTTTGATACCTCCTATTGTGAGGTGGGGTGGCATGTGTGTGATGTATGCACTGTGAGACAGTTGCAGGATTTCATGTCACACAAATTGTGCATGACATGGTCTCCCACACTGTGTCACATTTCATTGCAAGTCATTGCTACCCAAAATGCAAAACTTTCACCGTTTTGCCTAAAGTGATTGCTAGGGCATCCACAGTTTCAGCAAAACTGTAAGAATTAATTACATATTACTTGCAACTTAAACTACTGAAATAGGGTAACCACACCACCCTATGCATTGTATCATTCAATATGGAAGTTAGACAGAAGCACAAGCCACCAGTTTATTTAGTAAATACAGATTGATTTTACCCACCCTTGCTTTAGTTCATATCATGTAGAGGAAATAGATTTTTCTTATGTAATCTATTGATATAGTTGATGAGTAGTTATCACATGCCATGTGACACTCAAAGTAAAAGTCAACCTTTTAGTCCATAATCCAGTACACAAATTCATATGCAAAGCACAAAAGTAACATCTACATAGCAACTGCCTTTTTCCCTTTGTGTCCCTTGATTTGACGGCACTATTTAAATCTTAAATTCTAAATTATTCAATCATATGCTTATACTTTTCAATCTTAAGTAAATGTGTGGCATATTAGTGCTATGAAAAGATGGTATATTCTAAATGTGTGTTTTTGTGTATCAGAGGGTAATTAAGGGTCTGTGAGTAGGAGTAGCAATACAGTTAAATGATCTGTGAGTTATATTGGAGGGCCAGTGATAAAATAATGATGGTTTATTAAAGAGGTCAATGCAAGGTGGAGTTATCTATATAATTGGGTGGATTTGGTTCAACATTCCTTAGAATTAAATTATAATATCAATGTGATAGTAGTTAAAATTATATTAAAACTATTATTGTTTCCTACCTTTCTTAATAATTAATTTTACTCAATCTTAAATTCCTAAATCTTTCTTTGATTGTTAATTTCCAACCCTTTGTGAGATTAGCCTGAATAATTAGTGCCATTTTAAATATACAATAGTATTCATCTTGAACCTGTCACCAGACAGCCTATGAACAAGGTTGAGGGTGTTCCTGAGTAAGTGAGATTGGTAAGATAAGGGAGGACTACTTCAAAGCACAGATGCTTACTTTGAGGAAGTGATTCAAAAAAATGTTGAAGATAAATTGATACTACGTCAAGATAAGTTTGAGGTGAATAATAATGTAATTTTAAAGTGACACTAAATATTCAGGTTAATCTCATGAAGGATTGGAGCTTAACAATCAAAGAACAATTTAGGTATTTGAGATTGAATGAAATTGATTATTACAAAAGGTAGGAAACAATAATAGCTTTATAAAAATTCAACTACTATCACAAAAATATTATACTTTAATTCTAAGGAATTTCAAACCAAATCCACCCAATTATATAGATAACTCCACCTTGAATTGACCTCCTTAATAAACTGTCTTTAATTCATCACTGAACCTCAAATATAACCTACATATCCTTTAACCATACTCCTATTTCTACTCACAGAACTTTAATTACCCTCAGATGCACAATAACCCACATTTAGAATATACCATCAACCATAGCAGTAATACACTACACACTTGCTTAAGATTGACTGATTTAGATTTAAGGTTTAGATAGCATGGTTGCTAGCATGGTCAAATTGAGACACGCAAAGGGAAAAGGCAGGTTCAATGTAGATGTTGCTTCTGTGCTTTGCATATGGATTAAAAGATTGAATTTTACTTTGAGTGTCACATGGCACATGACAGAACCTATCTCAGAGCAGTATTAATCTCTTTTCAACATATCTCCAAATCACTTCCTCAAAGTAGTCCTCAATTACATTTCCAGCTTTACTTAATCAGGAACACCCTTGACCTTGTGCATAGGCCTTCTGGTGATAGTATAATTTAATTCTCCATATTTCTCATTTTTTTGGCACTACTATGTATTTTCAGGTGCTAAGTCTAAATGGCAAATGTTCAATGCACTCCTCCTATGGATGCTACTACTAGGGCTTTTGCCAGAGATATTTCACACACTCACTCTCTTGAACCTCTCAAAATAAGGGGACAGGAACATTTAATCCAATATTTGGAGGACATCACCCAGAATTTTGAAGATTCTAGTGATGAAGAAGGCAAGGACACTATGCATGAGGCACCATTTGCCATGGCTACCAACCCTTTGGGCCAAACTTCCAATCCTGACCCAACTACTTCATTTGAAGAATTAATGAAACTCCTAATGAAATCAATTTCAAATCCTACTTGTTCTGAGGACTCTAAATTCACAACTCCTTCAATTAAATCTCCAGATAAATTTGATGGAGAACACACAGACAGATTGCAACCTTTTTTGCAAACTTGAAAGTTAATGTTCAATAACAACCTTTGAAACTGTAAAACTGATCTCTCCAAGGTTATTTATGCATTTTCATTCTTATGTAGAAAAGCGTCACAATGGTTTGAACCATACACCACAAAAAATAAAGTGGCACCTGCTAGCAGGTGCCTATCCCTATATTCAGTTTTGATTTAAGGGTAAATTTGATTTTATGTTGCACAAGCTAGTGTCCTCATTGTTCACTGTGCAGTTTTTCCAGAAGAATTACAGCTGAGCTAAAAATGAGTTAAGTCAAAGATAGGGACTGGCACCAGCTATCAGGTGTCCATTTTTTTTCTGGTGCATATTTACTCATTCTCTCTTTGATGGAAACCCATTTTCTTATTAATGATTGGGAGAAATTTTATGATAAAATTTTATGTTGTTTGGAAATCCCAATGAAACTGATAATACAGAAATTGAACTTGATTTCTTTGCATGAATGATAATGGGAAACCTTCTGAATACATCTCAAATTTCAGGGCTCTAAAAACTGGAGTAGGTTGGAATGATGCAGCTTTAAAGTATCATTTCAGAAAGGGAATTCCTTTGAGGATTCTGGATCAATTGAATCTTCATGGTGAAAAATGGAAACTTTAAAAGATTTAATGGACAGGACCCTTGAACTTGATGGTGTTCATCAGGGCCATCTTCAACAAAAATGTCATGCTGATAAATCTAATTGTTTGAATTTTGAATCAGGATCTTCTTTGAATCACCTTTGAAAAACTCAATCATCATTGAATCAATCCAAAAAAAATATAAAAGGTAAGGATAAGACTCAATCTAAATTCTTGACCCCTGGCAATATCAGTAAAGTATTGGACCCAAAAGGGGAGGAAAAGGAAGCTGAGAGGAAAAGAAGAGCAGATAATGGGTTGTGTATGTATTGTGGGGGTAAAAAAAATTGGAATAATGTGCTAAATTAAAGGATAGAGAAGGTAATAGCTCCAAATCAAAGAACTAGTGAATAGTTTAATTGTGCACAAAGAAAACTATTTTATCTCTCAAAGTGCACATAACCTCCATGTCCTAAGGACTGGAGTTGTCCTAAAACTTTTGAGACTAATTCTTTTTAAGGACAATATCCCCTTCAGTTTTCTTATTGACTATGGAGCTTAAATTTCATTTATCAGTTTATCTTTTGCTGAAAAACTCAAGCTGAAATTTCTAGATATCAACTGAATTTCAATTTATCTGGTCAAATCAGAGGGACCCAAGTATTGGGTTAGTAAGAAAGTTTTATGGGTTTTTGAATTTCCATATTTTCCCTCCTTCAAGTGGGAATTAACAGTGTTGGATGCCCCAAAGATAAATGATACCATTCTTGGCCATGAATTTTTACAGCATTGGAATCCCAAAATTGATTTGTCACAAGGATTGATCACCTCTTGTCCTGAGTATATGTCTGATTTATCAATGCAGGTCAATAGGGAGTTAAACAACCTGACTGATCATGTCCTGCTAGAGGACTCATCTCTGACAGATGTATTGCAAGCATCTGATCTTTCTTTAAATCAGAACTTTTCTAACAGTTCTAGCTTGACTACTTCACTTTTAGAGGATATCAATAGCCTCAAAGTATCCAATTTTTTTTCTCTAAATTCAGGTATACCCTTTACAGACTTCTTCAAGGAGGAAGAGGATTACCAAAAAAGTATTGAAGCCATTAAGTCAACTCTACCAGAAGTTTACCATGATTTCCTAGATGTTTTTTAAATACACAAGGCCAACAAGCTACCACCTCATGGACCCTATGATCATCAAATAGATTTAATAGGACCAGTACCATCTGCAGATTCTGTGTATTCTTTATTAAAGTATGAATCTCAAGTTCTTCAAGACTACATTTCAGAGAATGTAGCAAGAGGTTTCATTCAAGCCAGTAAATCTCCAACCATCTCTCCAGTTCTTTTTGTCAAGAAAAAGGATAGAAATCCTAGGTTATGTGTTCATTATAGAAAACTCAACACAGTGACAAAGAAGAACACTTATCCGGTGTTGTACACATATTTCAAAGATGCAGAAAAAGTCTCAGGAGCACAGAAAAGACTCAGTTCTCTAAAAGAGCAACAATGGGGTTGCCAAGAAGGATGGTTGCAGAAGTTCAACTAAGGGGTCTTCAAAATTTCAGGAAAAGATAGACTATCCATGCACATTTTTTTAGGGGAAGTATGGATATACAAGCAGTGACAATCAGAGAGACAGAAGAAGTGTATAATGGACTATAAGGCTAGACTATAATATGTATTTAAGGAAGCTACAATCATTGCTAGAAGCATAGTATAGATTAAGGGGTATGCAGCAATAAGCAAGGGTATGAGTTTCACACTTAGAGATATGTAATAATCTTTGAATGTAAGCTATAAAGGCACAGCGGTAATAGAAGCCTTGATAGGAAGAGTAGTGCTAGAAGTACAAGTGGGTTGATGATCAACGCTCAACTTATAGAAGAAAAGGAAGTAAGAATTGAAGAAAAGGGTACTTACTTAAAACAAAGGGTTTCACAATTAGTGAATACTCACATGGCAAGTGTGGGTCATTATAATAGGTATGAAAGGCAGTTCAGTACTTATTATATAGTTAGTAATCTCAAGGAGTATAGGGTATGCATGGAAAGATAAAGCATTGGACTCTAATAGTAGAATTAAAATAATGTTTTGAGAAATATTAGGACCAGGATTTGTGCTAACCATTGTACATATATTAATGAGATATTTAGATACCATTTGATATTTTTGAATTAGTTTTGAACTTGTGTAGGAAAACCCATAGGGAAAGAAAAATAGAGAAGAGGCATTGAACATACAATATATATAAAAGGGCACTCAATTTTAAAAAGAGGGGTCGTGAAGAAAGAAAATTAGTGTAGATAGGTTAGTATATAAAAATAGAGAGTTAAATAGAATTACTATTTGTAGAAAAGAAATTTAGATATATTTTATTTTTTTGTTCACATTGGGTGTGCATACCAGAAGTAGAACTGTAGAGTAATTTTATTGCTACAGTAGGGATAGTATTAGATAGAGCGCTTCACTAGGGAGTGACTGAGAATACTAATGCTTACTGAGAATAGATCTAGCCAACAGATAGATTACTTATATTTAAATATATTATTTCTTTCTTTGAGAAAGTTCTCTATTAACCCATTCTACTTTCTTCCCCAAAATATATAACCACACTTATAATAGATGCTTTCACTGCCTTTAAATATTAGAGTGGAATGCAATTCTTTTTGGATTATTTTTAGAAAGGAGAACCAACCCATCTTGGATTGTGTCTATAGCTTAGTATTCTAGAAATATCTTTCTACACTGGTTCCTCCTATGTCATTACTTCCTACTTTGTTTAATGGTGCTAACTTCTTCTCTAAAATTGATCCTAGAGGTGTTTAAAATCTTATACGTATTGCAGAAAGCCATGAAACTTTAACTGAAATGTGTACCAGGTTTGGTAGTTTTGAATATATAGTTATGCCTTTTGGATTGTATAAAGCACCATCAACTTTTCAAAATTTTGTCAATGACATCTTCCAAGATATTGTTGAGAATTATGTTGTTGTATATCTAGACAAAATTTTAATCTTCTCAAAGACCCTCAAAGAAAATATTGCACATGTCTAACTAGTTCTCATTTGCCTTAGAGAACAAGGTATCTACACCAAGCACACTAGATGTGAATTACACCTAAAATATATTGAATTATTGGGTTTTACATTATCTATGGATTGTTTAGTCATGGATTATAAAAACTTTCAAAAAGTTTTGGAATGGCCTGAGACAAAAACTCTAAAATCCTTAAAAGGGTTTTTAGGTTCGCAAATTTCTATAGATAATTTATAAAAGATTACTCTAAAAATATTACAAATCTTATTTCTCTTCTTAAAAAAGATACTCCTTTTTTCTTCACAGAAATAGCACAATAGGAATTCAAAGCGTTGAAAACTGAGTTCAACACAGCTACATTTATTTGACATTTTGATCCTACAGCCTCAACAATTTTTGAGACAGTTGTTAGAATTTTCTCTATAGAAGGGGTCATATCCCAATTAAATCCTGAAAAAAAATGTTTCATACTGTTGCATTTGAATCACACAAACTAATCTCAGCAGAAATAAATTATGAAGTTCATGATTAAGAACTACTAGCTATTTTTGATTGTCTTAAAAAATGGTGTTTTTTATTCTCAGTCTTAATATTTCTTTTCAAATACTAATTGATCATAATGCTTTGAAATAATTCATGTCCCCCAAAGTACTAACCAGACATCAGGCTAAGTGGGCTGAGTTCATATCTGAATTTTATCTTACAATTACCTACTTCCCAGGTAAAACTTGCATAGTTCCAGATATTTCATCACATCAGGACAAAATTTATCTGCAACAGGGGAGGCATTTGCTGACAAAAATTCAGAAAATGTTAAATCAATTTTCAATGAATCAATGTTAATGACTCATCAACTTAATGTGATGACAACACAATCAATTCAAAATCCACTATCCAGAGTTAGAGAAGATCAGTCAAAGGATGATTATTGTTTGGGGATTAAAGACAAAATACTCAAAGTAAGGGGCCAAGAGATCCAGTATAGAATCAGGTCTGTTATTATTTGAAGGTAGAGTACTCATACCCAACAATAAGGATATAAAGTTATGGATTTTTAATAGTAAACATGATTCTCCATTAGCTGGTCATTTTGGTGTTGATAAAACCTACAAGTTAATAGAGAGGGATTTCTTCTTTCCAGGAATGACCAGGAAAATTAAGGCCTATATCAAAGCCTGTAATGAATGTAGTAGGAACAAGGTACCTTGACATAGGAAGTATGGGTTGCTTCTACCACTTCCAATTCCCTCTAAGCCATGGGAACCAATTTCAATGGATTTCATTTCTCAATTAACAAAATAAGATAATTTTGATGCTATATTAGTCATATTTGATATATTCTCTAAAATTTCTAAATTTTTTAAAACTAATACTAGTGCAACCACAGAAGATTTAGCTAAAATATTTCTAGAATATGTATTTTCAAAACATGGCTTACCTACTGATATTATTTCAGACAGAGGCTCCCTGTTTGTTTCTACTTTCTGGACTCAAATTTTTCAACAGTTAAATATTAAAAAGAACCTATATACAGCCTATCATCCTGAAACAGATGGCGTAGAAAGACTCTTAAAGTTGCCTTGCTGTACAAAGAATCCAAGGGAGTTGGATAAACAGAAGAAAAACCTGTCCCTTTAAGTAAATATAGAGTTCAAAATTAACTAACCTGAAGCCTCTACTTAATTAGAAAAGACCATATGACCAATTTCTATTAACAGTTTAGAGATTTAGAATCAGTGTTCTTAAAGTTAGGTGAAAGAAATACAACAATAAAGTTTTACTAATAAAATTTATTTAAATGATTGAACATTTATATTTTTATAAAGCTTTTATTTTTATTAACTGATGTTATAAATGATTCCCTGAAGCTTAGACATTTAAAATGATACCCTATAAGTATATATTTATGAGTTGTTATGTAAAATTTATGATGAGTTATATATAAGTGTTATTTTATAAGGGTATTAAATTTTTTGAAATTTTATGTAAATTTACTGATGGTTGTTGTTATTACATGTTTTTGTTTTATAGATAGATTGTTAGATAATTGTATCCCCCTCCTAATTTTGAGTCTGCAGCCTTTATATGCATAGTCAAGTTACATGCCCAGCTTTTCCTGCCAGAGCTTATCTGGACTTCTGGACTCAATTGAAACCCTAAAGCCTTGATAAAAAATCTAGAATGATTAAATATCATATTTCTACTTCTCCTTTAAATTCTCAAATGATTTTCATAGTCTAAAAATCCTTATTCATCTAACTAAAAATCATCAAATTTAAGTAATTTAACAAAAATCAAAAATATTTAGTAAACTTTATAAAATAATTAAAAGTATAAGAAAAATAGTTAAAATTATAAGAATATTTTCTAGGGCTCTTGAGCTTCTCAAATTTCATTTACATATATTTTCCGTCCTTTAAATCTAATTTTCATCCATTAAATAAATGTTTTATCTTGACTTGATAAATTAACCCATTTTTGGCATTAAACCATCCATTATTCTAATAATAATAAAATATAAAATTAGATTGGCCTTTCCAATCTCCATAAAAATCATGAATATTCCATTGAAATTATTTTTAAGTGCCATAATAAACTTTAGACTGACACATCCTCCCTCCAATGAAGAATTTCCTCATTCTTAAATTTGCATATTTGAATGATCATACATTCATCCTTTCTTCATCCTCTTCACCATCTCCTCCAATAAACATATTCAGTCTCATTTTTATCATCATAATTATAATATTTCTTCAAAGGATTTAGCCTTCCCATTAAACTTATGTGCCAAATACCAGGTTCCTTGCTTAATATCTAATCATTTCCTTCCTGGAAGAACTGCCTGTGACCTCTGCAGGCTAAAAAAGCTCAAATGTATTTGTCCAATAATTCCTTCCAGAACCAATGTCTACAAAGGTCTAGTAGCTTTACCTGATCCTACTATACCTAAAAAGAGACTATCTGAAATTCCAACTTTCTTTAGAAATATTAGGGCCAGAACAGCTTCCTCCTCCAAAAATCCTAATCCTTATCCTGAGCTTCCACTTCCATCTCAAGATCCTAACCCTACTAGATTATCTACTCCTTAATTTTAAGCTATTGAAATTACCAATACAGATGATTTTGGCTGGGTAAAATTTGACTATTTAAACCATTATCCTACACTTCATAGATACGTCTTTTTTAGATTTTTGCAATGATATGAAGCAAAAATTTCTAACTTATTTTCAAGAAACTCCAGCCAATAATAATGAAGAAATTATGAAGAGAAGATTACTTATGAAAATTTTTGATGCTGATTAAGAAATATTTCAAAGATATTAATTTCTTTGCTTGTTCTTCTCTTCTTTAAAAATTTGTTTCCTTAGTTCTGTTTAAGCATTGGGTCTGGTTGATCCTTTTTTTTCTGTCTGAATTTTATTGATATAAACTTGAATTAAACCATATTTACCTTGTGATGATTCAACTACTGAGGGAAAGGTTTGAATCCCTTCAGACTTCCCTCTACCAATCTCTAATTTTTATAGCATGAGAGAGTGGGCTCCTCACCCACTGAGCCAAATACTTTAATTCAATTCTTACCATAAGGTACTCCAAGCGTTCTACAACATAGTCTACCAATGAGACCCACTAATAATCCAACTATCTTTCCAACTTTAAAAGATTCAGCACCACAAAATTCAAAAATAATTCCAACCCTTTAAACTTCTTTTATAATATATCAGAATTTTTCATATTTTTCCAGACTTTCTTAGCACCATTATTTCCAGCCTTTGAGTGCATCCCATCTCTGCAACCTATTATCCAACACCTTTACACTCTCCATATTTTAGGGTAACAGCCTTTTCTCTATCCAGCTCATCTGCTTCCTCATATCCCCTCTAACAAAAATAATTCTTCATTCCCCTAGGATCTCCATTGAGCACTAATGCCAACTGCTTATTCAGCCATAGTTTCTTTGCCTTTGATAAGGTCCTATCCTTTACAGATGTGTCATAGCCTCTTATGAGTCCAGCTAAAAAAACTTTACATACATAATAACTGATGATAGTTAATCCTCATCCTGGAGGTCAAAAAAATATCTGATGTTTCATAGTTTATACTCTTCCTACAGTATAAAATAAAAAATGTTGTTGTTAATAGTTTGTAGTCTTTCTGGAGTATATATAAAAAATGATAGTTTTTACTCATTTTGGAGTCTCTTTTTCCCTTACTGAAACTCCCCTAAAGTGAAATCTTTTGGATTGATCTGCAGCTATTTTCCACATCCATTCAGTGCCATGCAGTTCCTCCAGTAATTTAATTCTGATCCTATAAGGACCATCCATCTATCCAAAAACATGTTTTCCCATTGAATTTTAATACTTATGTTATGTAACAACACTAATTCTCCTTGATTTGATGGCTTCTTTAATCTATGCACCAAGTGCTCATCCCAATACTTTACTTCTTTGTTTAGGATCTGCATCATTCTTTCATATTCTTTCTCCACAGACTTGTCCTTTTTTTCCAATTTTGCTACTCTTTCCAGAATCAAATATTCCATAGAGCACACTTGATCCCAATCAAATCCTAGAAATTACCCTTCTTCAAGGTCAATAGAAAAAACTGCCCTCTTTCCAAAAATTAATTCATAATGTGAGAGTCCTGTAGTTCTTTTAACTGAAACCCTATCTTAAAATAACACTAAGGGTAAATAACTCTTCTGTTTAGCCCCATTAAAGCTACATATATTAAAAAGCACATATTTAATCACTGGATTTCCTCACTCAAAAAAATCTTCTGCTTCTGGATAATATGGAGTAGAAACCTGTATTTTAGCACCAATTCCTTTGACAACTTCTTTAATTTCTCCAAAAAACTCAGTGCCACTTTCAGCATAGGTATACCCAGGACTGAGTAATTCTTATGTTTAAAATAAGATAACCTTAATTAAATTAAGCTTATAAGTTAAAATTAAGGTTATAATACTTATATATATGGTTATAATACTTATACATATGGTTACAATACTTATATATATGGTTATAATACTTATATATATGGTTATAATACATATATATATAATTATTACACTATTATATGACTTATAGTAGTTTAAATAGCTTATCCATAGACTTATAATACTTACTAAGGTACTAATGGAGTCATAATATACTTATCTTAAGTGATATTAAGTAATTATTGACATACATAAGCTTATATGTATACATAAACATCATATTCAGTGAAATATGTAGTTATATTATGTATATTTAGGTCTATAAGTGGGTTTTAACCTCTTAATAGCCTATAACCTTTATTTTTCTGCTTATTTTAGGTCATATGGATGTATTAAGTTGACTAACGACGCCTACACAAGCATATACACCTTTTTCAGGTGCATATATCCAGCTTGGACAGCTTAATCTGATTCCTTTGATGGATTTTGATGGATTTATGGGTTGGGATATGATTACTGGATTAATATGTATGCTTGGGAATGTTATTGGGGGCTTGGACAGTTAATTTTGGTTCCTTTATATGCTTTGGGTTTCATTATATACTCTTTGGATGAGTTATTTTACCTGTTTCTTTATGGTATCCACTTTTATCTTTTTATTCTATTTATGGTATGGGTCTGTGATATCATTAGTTGTGATGGAGGGTCCTTACTGGAGGTCTGGATGTTGAGAATTCTTGAAGTGGAAGCCATGTGGAGGTGATGAGCCCTCACAGTGCTTTAATTTCTGGGGATAGCAGTGACATTGTCAGTATAGTCTAGTATATAAGTATGATATAATAGTGTTTATTTATGGTCCTACTACTTATTGATAAATGATTTAGTGATTAAACCTCAGGGGAAGACTAATAAAATAGTTATACTCAAATAAAACTCACAATACTTGGATTTAAATGCGTGCTAGTGGTGGAAAATAGATGAATAAAATATAGTTATAGCTTTATATAAAGATAATATCAATTTATAGTGGCTTTATAATATATTTCTAAATGTTAATAATTGTATATTAGTGTTTTTTGGAGTTGTAGTAATTGAATGATGATAAATAACCTTCAAAATAACTCCTTACTTATACCCAAATCCACTGGAGTGCACAGACCTTCAATCCAGATGATGTCACTGCTATCCCCGGCAATTACAGCACCGTGAGGGCCCATAACCTCCCCATGGCGTCCACTTCAAGCAGTTTCAACACCCAGACCTCCAGTAAGGACCCTCCATCACTATTAATAATAACACTGATCCATACCATAAATAGAAAATCCAGATAAAAGCGGATACCATAAAGAAACAGGTAAAATAAACAATCAAAAAGAGATTTAATGAAACTAAAAGCATATAAAGGAAACAAATAAAATGTCCAAGCCCCCAATAACATCCCCAAGCATCCACATTAACCCAGAAACATCCTTCCAACCCATAAATCCATGAATAACCATCCAAGGAAGTAATTTTAGTTGTCCAAACTGGGTGTATGCGCCTGATATAGGTGTCTATGCTTCTGTAGGCGTTGTGAGTCCACTGATTTCATCCATATGACCTAAAATAAGCAGAAAAACAAAGTTTATAGGCTATTGAGGGGCTAAAACCCACTTATATACCTAAATATACATAATATACTGCATATTTCACTGAATATGAGATTTATGTATACATATAAGCTTATGTATGTCAATAATTACTTCATATCACTTAAGATAAGTATATTATGACTCCATTAACACCTTAATAAATATTATTAGGCCATGGATAAGCTATTTAAACTATTATAAGTTATATAATAGAATAATAATTATATATATATATAATAAAATAATATATATTATTATTTTAACCTTATTTTTAAGATATAAGCTTAATCTACTTAAGGTTATCTTATTTTAAGCATAAGAAATACTCAGTACTAAGGATATTTAGGCTGACAGACATCATCTGGATTGAAGGTCTGTGCACCCCAGTGGATTTTGGTATAAGTAAGAGAGGATTAGATGGGTTATTAGACATCACTTACTAAAAATCAAATAAACATTATAAGACAATTATTATCATATATAACTATATTATAAAGCATTTATAAATTGATATTATCTTTATATAAGCTATAACAATATCTTATTTATCTATTTTCCACCACTAGCATGCATAAAAATCCAAGTATTGTGAGTTTATATTGAGAATAACTGTTCTATTAGTCTTCCCCTAAGGTTTAATCACTAAATCATTTATCAATAAGTAGTAGGACCATTAATATTTACTATTACATCATACTTAGATACTAGCATAAAAAGACAGTCACCATCCACAGTTACTATTTTAATCACCCCATATCTATACAACCACTCCTTCTTTGAAAATTTGGCTACATTACTTGCCTTAAGATTAACTAAGGGCTTCACTTCTACCCATCCTGATAAATAATCCCTAGCTATTACCAGATACTTAAGTCTCCCCTCTTTAATATGGACTGCATCTAAGCTGATTCTGCCAAAAATTATATCTTTTCCTGTTTCCCTTCCTTCTAATTTTGCGTTTCTGTAACACTTGTGCTGACATTCTGGACAATATTTGACCCAATCTTTAACTTCATCTTTCATGCTAGGCCGCCAAAATTATTCCTTAACTCTTCAATAAGTTTCATCTTGTACCCTGTGTCCTAAATTTTTGTGTAATTCATTAAGAATCTTCTCCTTCTCTTCCCTATCTACTATGACTAGTTGTGGTGTATAAGACTTATTTCTCCATACATTTTAATCTTTGATATAATATTTTCTGGTGTGTTTCTCTATTTTTTGCCATGTATCTTCATCCCACTCTTCTGGATGACTATTCACTTCCAGATACATCTTTAACCATTTGGTCTCTTTAATTGTTTTGTCAGATAAATATCTGCCTCCTAATTGTGTATCACTTTTGTGGCTTAATATTGAGTCATCATCCTCTTCAGATCCATCAGACTCACTTATTCATGAATTCCCGGTTACTACACTAGATTCTACATAATAGCAATTTTCTCTCCTCTAAAGACACCCTTTAAAACTTTTCTTCATTTAACTTAGTGCCTAATTTAATGCCATTAAAATCTTTTAATGATTTTCTAACATTTTTTCCTTAAATGTCCTCATAAAACTCATGCTTTATTTTATAGTTGTTGCAGATGTCCTTTAATAGTTTTGCATCTTTGTGGCTGACCCACAATTGTTTAGCCTCCTTGCAGAGGACCTTCCTAAATACTTGATTGCAATAAGCTATTCCATTTATCCACTTCATATCTTCTTCAAACTCTTCTGTCTCAGAGTCCTCTTCCCATACTAGTCTTCTAGATAAAGAATCATTCATAGTAAAGCTCTTCCCTGGTTTTCAAAATAATTCAAAAGAGAATGAATTAATCTGATCCACTCATCTTTTCATTGGAACATCAGGAAAACTTGGACCACTAATCATCTGAACTAATGACAGTTTATCCACCTGTAACTCAAAATTCTGTCGCCAAAGCATCCATTTCAATTTCTTGAAAATCTTTTCAACACCACAAAAACCTAACTTAGACTTTGATTACTTGGTCTCAACCTTCATAAAAGCCTTATACTATTCTAAATTCTTTAGCAGTATATCCTCTCCAAAATTTTTTTTAATAAATTCAAATAGCACCTCACATTCTTTGGTGAATTCACACTCAACATCTTTTTGAGTTAAGTGCCTTAAAGATGAAGATAAATGTGTAAAATTACTGATGAAAATTCTTACATATGTGCCAATTCCCAAGAATCCTGGAACTTCTATCATTTTCCTTTGTCTTGGCCATTTAGATACCTTGTTCTTTTGTTTTTCTGCATACCACATATCCAATGATATCTAGATCTGGAACACAACATGATAATTTTGACCCTGAAACTGTTAATCCAACCTCCTCTATCCTAAAGAGTACTCTTTCAAGATTAATTGCATATTCCAAAATAAAACTTTTGATTCTTGAATTCTCCTCTAGAACATTTCAATCATAATCACTAACTGGTACTTTTACACCACACCATTATCAATAAATATTCCCACATATTCTGGAATCTCATCCTATAATATCCACATCATCTGCACCTGATACACTTCCTCTGAGATTGTAGCACCCTGTGGTAAACTTGTCAGCCTAAAGCACCCCAATGGAGCTTCAAACTTAGTCATGAGCCTTGAAGAAACATCCAATTTGTGCTCAGTGTAAGCTCCCATTATATCTCCAAATCCATAATATTCCTGTCATGAAAGAATATATACAAACTCTACTGTTGTTGGTGATAATCCTTCATCCTTCACTGTAGCCTTGTTCATTTCTCTTAAGTTATGAACAACCATAAACTTCCCATTATGCTTCACCTCACAGAAAACTGGGCTTGAGTAGATCAACATAGATTTTTCATACAATCCAGAACATAACCTTTCCCTAATAATCTCAGTATATTCTTACCTTATTGCTTTCAGTATTGTAAAAGTTTTCTTCTGCCATGGTGCATGAGGTATAAATGGAATTATATAAGGTTTCCCATAAGAATGCTTTAATTATCCCCTATCTTCTTATGAAAATTCAATAGCCTTTTCCTAAGTACCATTACATGCAATAGTAAATTTCTTTCTTTTTGAAACAACCAATCCTCTGGTCCAAAATTAATCATCTTTAAGTGCTCATTTTTAATCCTTTACATAGGTACAAAATTTGGTAGAAACTTAGCTAATGGTGTGTAATAAGGATTCCTTGATAGCACTGGCCTCTGAAAAGGAGGGTTTAAATCCTGCATATAATGATCAACAGGTCTTACCTTGACAACCACTGGTTTATAAATTGAAGCTATAATATGCCAGATACTTCTTAAATTACTCAATATTAAAATTTTTCTATTGTAACTATGCGTAGAACATAAATCACATTTTTACCTTTTCTTTTTAATAAATGAATAGCAAAAACCAACATTAAAGAAATGAAAAATCCCTGGTATAATGCACTCTACAGTAGTTTTTCCCTGACATCTATGAAGTCCTGCTTTATGTATCCCTTCTTGGACTGGCTTTTCATTATCTAGGTTCCTCTTGTTTTAAGAGATAGTAAAATTTAAGATTTCAGTCCATAATGAAAAAGTTGGTGCTTCCCCAGAGGTTGTCCATTTTTTTCATCCAGGCTTTCCTCATAAAACTCTCTTTCTTTCTCCAAACTAGTAGATCCAACATACCTTGTTTCCCTGCCACAGTCCTTTGGCACTACTGAAATTGCTGTTGCTAGAACGCCATCATCTCTCATAATCCTAATTCCTATAGTTTTATTAAAACAATAATCAATAGTTTCTGGATAATCCATTAGAAATGGCATTTCCAAAACTGACTTTACTACCCTCATAGGAAGATAAACATGAAGATCTGGCTCTTCTTATGAAACTCAAAAATTAAAATACTCAGCTTCTCTTATATCAGGCAGCCTTCTTCTGCCAATTCAAGATATGGTCCTTTCCCATCTTTTACAGGAAGACCTAAGTCCACTGCATCATCCACTGAAACTACATTAATCTGAGAGCCATTATTTACCAGAACTTTAATTTATTTTCCATTAATAGATAAAGTTAGATACTTCAGAAGTCCTGCATAATGGGGTGCCTTAGGTAACCTAGAAACTGGTTTTTACACTTGTGCTGAACCATCAAATTCTGAAAAGTTAGTAATTATTTACTTTTGACACTTTTTATTGGCTTGTATGTTAAGTTAGGATGATTTATATGGTGGATTTTAAAACAATAGTATGAAAATGTAGTGGAATTTCTAGTTTAATGACAATTTTATAGTAATTTAATAATATTTTATTTCTTCTCTTCACATTGAACAGTTTTCCTTCAAATAAATGATTTAAGTAAATAAATAAATTATTTGTATTTGATTTTTATTGTATTTAATATATATATATGAAGTGAAATTATAATAAAAGATGATCTAAAACAACAAAAGGAAACACCTTTTATAGGAAAAATGTAATACAAAGTGAGTTTTGTTGAATCCAACAAAATCATTGATAAGTAATTTAAAATTTTAATATAAAATTCATTCAAAATGAATTGAGAAGATAAATTTAAGGATTAAGTTAAGTTTTAATAAAATAAATAGAATTTAATGAAATGAAATAATTTAAGTTTAAGTTTGATTAATTAAAAAGTTAAAATATCTTATCCCTTAAAGTTTCAAGGAAATACTAAAGTCTCTTTCCTTGATCTCCCTGGCCCCCCTCTAGCCAACTTCAAGAAAGGCCTGAGTCCCAGTAATTACATGGACTTAGATCTACAACTTTTCAATTGGTTTTTATAATTTTTATTCAATTTATTTTATAAACATGAAATAAAATTTTAATTAAATTTAAATGTTTGCGTAAAATAAAAATAACAAACTTAAAGAATATAAAATAAATTTTAATATAGTTATTAAATATAGTTACAAAGTATAGTACTTAAAGATTTTGATTAAATGTTTAAGTAATTAAGTAATTGAGTAATCTAATCAAACCAGTTTTACTATGTTAAATGAGTTACTGGATGACTCTTTTCTACTAACCCATTTTCCACATCTGTTGCTACCTCTGTAAGTACCCCTTAAAAGAAAAGAACTGTCATCTTAAGACATTCTGTAACTAAATCTTCCACTGCCTTAGGAAAATCCACATGTCCTGGATGCTGCATCCTCACATAGGTTGCATTTTTTTTGCACCTGCATTCACTACGCCCCTTGTAAGATATCCCTGATGGGGATATCCATACGCGAGTTGAGGATAATTGAGTGAGGGAAATAAGGTAAGAAAAATAAATGTAAGAAAAATAAGTGCAAGAAAAGTAAGTGAAAGAAAAATCATTTGCAACCATGATAATTTTTTTTTCAAAAAAAAACATTATAAAAAAATAGGAAAAAAATTTAAAAATTAAATTAAAATCATTTTGTGAGAAAAAAAAATAATTGAAAACCGAAATTCCCCATGGTCCCAAGATATTCTTCTTATATTTATTTTTCTCACACATATTTTCTGTCCTCATGTCACTCCCTACAATATCCCCATCAGGGATATCTTACTTGGTGCATAGTGCTTAGTCTTACCAGGAGGATTTTTAGCAGTATTATGTTTTGCTCCTGAAATTCCCTCTTCTGAAACTGTCCTTTTCTGAATTACTTCAGGCTCATTTATCATTGAACTTTCTTTAAGCTGTATATAAATATCATAGTCAATTTTTTTTCCTTCTCTATCATCCATTTCTACATCCTCAAGTGGTGCAGAAGTGTTTTCAATAGTGGTATACCCCTTTTCTTCAATATTTTTGGGATTCCTGTACTTTGCACCCATACTCCTTGTCTTAGAAGTAGTTGGAGGCGCCTTTTTCTTATGTTTGTCTTCATAAATATCTAACCAAGCCATAGTAAGTGGCTCTGAAACTGCACCCTCTTTGACATTAAAATCCAACACAGTGAAAGTTACCACAAAATTAACTTATTTTTCATCCTTTCCTTTATCCTTAGATTCAGGCTCTTTAAATTTACTAGACCTAAATTCCATAGCTTTCTCATTAATATGATAAATTAATTTTTCCCACATCCCTCAATACTTTTCTGTAGTAAGTTTTTTACCCTCCTCCAGAATTAGTGTAGTTCTGTCTTCAAAAACCACCCTATCCTCTTTATCTTTTTAAGGCATATTACACCAAATTCTAGTGTCTCCTTCTTTATTACAATAATCTCACATTATACTAGTAAAGCACCAAGTTTGAGGAGAGTATTTTGGCTTATAGGAGTCCCTCTTTTTAGCCACCTTGGTTATCTTTTTCTCCAGCTCACTAATTTTCTCCATAACCGATTCTGGATCCCTGTATGATGTCTTCACTTTTTCTGACAAAACTAGAGAAGGAGAGCCCTCTTTTGATGACACCTCAATTACCTCTGTTTCCTCCAATGATACTCTTACTGCCCTGCACTCAACCTGGCACAACTTTGTCTTGGCTTCTACTTCCTTTTCCACCTCTTCTAAACCAGGATGCTTATAATTTCTGTCCCACTTCTTAACCAACTTCCCTTTGTTATCTAGGCTCCTCTTTGCCCATTTCTCTAATTCTGGTTCTAAGGCCTTCCAAAATCAAGGTAATGATGTATTAAAATCACTGAAATTTTTATTACTGACCAAATGTTTAACTATCTGATTGAATTCTTCTCTAAATTTTTAAAATCTTTCATATCTTGAATACCCCCTATAGCTTTAGCCTTATCAGCTAGAGTGTCCAGATTCTGAATTGTAAACCTGGTTTCCTCCATAATTTTAGGTCATCTTTTTTAAAATCTGTGCCTTCAAAACTGACTAGTTCCAAGTCTCATGACTTTCTGAATCCTCTAGTTTGTCTTTACACTTGTTTTTTACAAAAAGAATACTTGGTGTACCATATCACATTATGTAGACCCATGAACTTCTGCTTCTTTCTCAGAACTTTGGTATTAATACCCATAAGAAACTAACTTTCTTCTTTGCATTTAATTGTTGTTAAAACCCTAGGGGGAAATGCTGCTGTTGAATTAGTCAATTCATCCCTTTTGTGAGTAACCTTTGAGGTAGTTACTTCTGGATCCATAATACCCTACAAGCTTTAAAAACTTTAAACAAAAATTAAGGGCTAAAAAAACTACACTGATTATATTCTATAATACAGACATACACTATCCTCTGATAAAAGCTTCTTGATCCACACATTGTAGACCCTACAACTCTTATTTTAAAGAGTTGTATTGATTAAATTCTCTCAAAAAAATCCTGGAAACAATAAATAACAACACTTAAAATTTTGCCACTGTTGGGACACCAATTGTAGAAAGACAGTTCTATAGTTCTAGGCTATAGACACAATCTAAGATGGGTTGGTTCCCCTTTTTTAATAATATAAAGAAGCACCTGTCACTCTAATATTTATAGTAATTGTAATAATGTTGACAGTGTTGTGAAAGAAGAAAGTGTATAAAAACATATAGGAAACAAGAGAATATTTAGAAGATATTTTCAAAATAGAGAATTTTCTGACTGGAAATATCTATTCTCAGTAAGTGCTAGTACTCTAAGTCACTCCCTCTTGAAGTTCTCTCTCTAATAATATTCTTACTTTATCAATAAAATAAACTTACAGCACTTCTATTTGTCTATGTATACCTGTTTGGCACACAAAATAATAAAATATCTTTTTATCTTTACTATTCTCTACTCTACAACTCTATATTTCTCCATTATAATAATTTTCTTACTATTCTTTGATCTACTTTTACATTAAAGAATGTGATATCTTTTATATACCCTTTATGATCAGCACTACTCCCCAATTCTTTCTTCCCCTACTGGTTCCCTTTCACAAGTTCAGCACTAGTCTAACTATATCCAACAGTAAACTAATAATCTGAGTATACTAGGTACAACATCTGAATCAGCCTGTATCTGACTAATAGTGCCTATGGTTTTATGTAAAGTACAACTTTTAGTGTCTTACACAACACTTATTCTTTCATACCTTATGTTTCTTGAGATCCACAATTATTTAGTAAATACTGTACCACCTTTAGTACTTACTATGAGGTGTGCACTTTTTGAGAAATTTTCCACTTATTTTGGATCCCACAGTGCTTATTGAGAGTCACTTACTTTTTTAGCATATTATCTTTACTTTCTTATCCTTGAGAGCTGCATATACACTTGTTTGTCAATCCTTTTAATTTCTAGCACCATGTTTGACCTATCCTTTTCAAGGTTTTAAGCTAACAGCAAAAGATACCTGTGTATCACTCTTATTTTACATAGTACCTGTCCTAGTGTGAAGCCTGTACCATCACTTGATGCTGCTTCCTAAATCTATGCTATGCTCCTAATGCTAGTTGAGATTATTTTAAATACATAAAGTGATTGTGTCATATAGTCTTGTATTTACTTTCCTTCATTTTCTACTTGCTGTGGCACATATATCCATATCACACTAAATAAACTGAGCTTGGAGAGTCTAATTTTTCTGCACTTTTGGAGACCCCTTTGTTGCAATTGCTTAAAAATGAGCCAATTACTGTGTTACTGCAAGATGTGTACCACACTTCTTTGGAAGACATTCAGTCTTAATTTTACCCTAGGCTGAATATCTCTCAAGGAGTGAGAGAACTGTGGAACATGTAAGGGAGAGATGACAGGAAGTAAGAGACTTGTTGCAGCCCCCAATACAAATTCCAATGATGATAACTTTCATTTCCTCAGTGAGGTGTTACTTTTTAGTACTCAAAGTGAACATTGTGGAATGAAAATTATCACTTAATTAATTGAGAATTTCAAGAATGACTTGAGATGGTGGTGGTATTGAGAAAAAAAAATGACAGTGGAAAAATAAATAAATTTTGTGGTGGAAAAAACTTGTTTCTGGCCACTGTACTATTCCCATATAAATGTAAGTGATAATCTTCAAATTCAAATAACTCTCCCATTAATAATCAGATATTTCTCAAACTTAATATTCAGACTCTCCTTCTTAATTTTTTTTTGGTAACAATAAATTAAGTTTTTTAACTTATACTATTTTTAATAATTTTTAAAAAAAATTGATGTCCCCCAGCCAATGAGATAAAAAATCCACCACTTTAACCAGCTATTTAGCTCCTCTTCATGAGTGGGTTTTGCAAAAAAAATTGATTTTTTTTCTCCAATTTTCACCAATGGCAGGATCCACCATCATTTTTTATGACTTCCTCCATTTGTTCAGGCATTGATGCCACCAAACCTTCCAAGGAATCTTGAGAGATGTCATCCCAAGCTTGCAGAATGGCTTTATGAAGTTTCACAACTGTTCTGGTCTGATAATTTTGAGATATGTTGTGCTTGACTTGAGACAACAAATTTTCAATAAGATTCAAATCAGGTGATTTAGGAGGCCAATCAGTGATTTTTTTCAACACAACTGTCTATTGAAACTCCCAAGAGACCTTGGCAGTGTGCACAGGCACATTGCCCTCCATCAATGTCAGTTTTTGTTTGGGATCTGCATTTTTGAGCCAATGAATGAGGTTGGAGATTTAAACATTTTGAATTAAACTTAATTCCAAGCATGTTTTTAGTGGAAGAAAAAAAACAGGAACTTTGGTTTCATTGAAGAAGGCCCCCCAAATTATTACCAAAGAATGTCCACTTCAGAAAGTAGGTTGAAGGCATAATTTCATGAATTTTACACTATTTTGCCTCCAAACCTCAACTTGAGAAGAAATCTTCCCTAGCTCAAAAGAAGACTCACCAGACTAGATGATACTCTTCCAGTCATCAAATTTCCAGTGGAATTACTTTTTTTGCAAAGGTGGGTTGTTTTTTCTGTTGTTTTATGTTTATAGAAGGATTTTTTGCAGCAACCTGGTTAAAATACCCCAAATAGTGAGCTCTTCTATAGAAAGTACAAGCAGAAATAGGAGTTTTGAGTCAAGTGAAAATCCCACTAAGAGTTCCCTTCTGATTCCCTTTTAAGTATCTATCCAGTTTGCAGAGTTCCTGAGCTGAAGTTCTACAAGGGCATTCTGATTTTGGTGCATTTTGGACTAATCTGGTTTTTTGATACTTTTGCACAATTTTGTGCACTGTGCAGTAAGGAAGCTACATATGCTTGGAAACATGGGAGATATTTTTGAACTTAGCTTCTAGGCCAGATATATCTCCCCTTTCTTCAGGTATTAATTGGGTTTTCTGAGAGTGAGGTAAAGGCATAGTTGGAGCAAATGACTAAAAAAAGGGTAAAATTTATTTCAGAAAGAAAACCATAGAAAAATAATCCATTTTATGAAATGAACTTACAGGATTATAAAGAAATAGGTTGAGAACCTTTTCAAATAACTTTGGAGGGAAAGAAGAGATGATGGTCAACAAAGAAAAGGTTAAAAATGACAATTAAAAAATTATGGATAAAATTACTACTTACATTTATCTGGGAACTGTACAGTGGCTGGCAAAAAGTTTTTTCCACCACCTAATTTTTTCTTTTCCACTACCATTTCTCTTTCCTCAATACCACCACCATCTCAAGTCATTCTTGTAACACTTACTTAATTAAGTTATCATTTTCATTTCACAATTTCCACTTTGAGTACTACACAGCAATGAAAAGTATCATCATTGGAATTTGGATTGGGGGCTGAAACAAGTCTCTTATTTCCTGTCATCTCTCCCTTCTACCTTCCACAGCTCTCTCAGTCCTTTAAAGATATTTAGCTTGGGTTACCATCAAGACTTCACATCTTCCATAGTGGCTGGTGATCTATCATGGTTTGGGGGGCTTTTTCAACACTACCAAACTCCCCCTTGTGGTCCTCCCTTCACAATTTCAACCATCAAATACAATGATATAAGTGTACTGCAGCTCCCTCATACCCTTTTTTGAAGTAAAAATCTCTCCTCATGAGATTCTTCTTATGGATGACAACATTCTAATTCACACATCTAATCAAACTCATACATTTATTGATCTAGTGAGCTTGAAGAAAATGTAATGGCCCACCAAATCACCTGATTTGAATCCAATTGAGAATCTTTGGAAAGTAATGAAGACAAATATCCATCAGTTTTATAACCCAAAAACAAAAGAAGAATTGACAAACACTTCCAGCTAACATGTTAGATAACTTGATTAAGTCTATGCCACAGAGGATGTAGGCAGTAGTAGATGCCTCTGGGGGGCCTACTAATTGGTGAAAAGGAAAAGAGTTTTTTAATATGATTTTTAGATATTTAGAATCTAGATATGCTGTTTAGCTGTGATACATGTTTGCAATGAAAACTAAGTGATAGTTTGAGAGAAATGAGAGTTGAAAAAAAAAATTCATGGGGTGGCAAAAACTTGTTTTGGCCCACTGTACATGGTAACTAAGTATCTTTACATTTTGTACCTAACAAATGTGAGGTTTTTATTTGCTTGCTCAATATTTTTTGGGCTTTTTTTCAAGCTTTATGTTTGATCAGCCCTAACTCCCATTTTTAGCACTTAAAGGTCTTAAGTGCCAAAAAGCAATTGTTTTGTTTATATTTTTTTTATTTTTTTTATTAATTTCATACAATCTCACCCAAATGAGGGGCATGAAGGAGAGGCCAATAATTAAAATACATCTAGGGTAGGAGAAAGCACTAAGAAGGATAACTGTGCAATAAAAATTAAGAAACAACTGAGTGGGGCTAGGGGGAGAGGGAAAAGCCATTAGGAAATCTGTTGGTATTTACAGGGAAAGCAGCTACTAAAAGGAGGATGGGGGAGGGAGAGAGGAGAGTAGATGTGTGAAAATGGACTTTGTTTTTTTTGGCAGCTTGAATGAGGAGTACTTAGCAAGGAATGGGAAGGAAAGAAGAGGAGGACATTCTTTGGGGTATCTCTTACATTCCTGTCTCATAGTTATAATTCTGTAACCCACAGCAGACCAGGTCAGTCTCTTCAGTCTTTTATCCAGAAAGGATAGAGACCGGCTGGTTACAGCGTGTAAAATATATACATGCGGGAATTGTTGTTCCCTAACCTAATTTGGTTATATCCTTACTACTTATGTCCTAACATCTCCCTCATCATGATGACTGCATAACTATATATAAGTTCTAAGAAGTGAATAAAGTAATATAAAAATGTTTTTAAATAAAATGCTTGGTGAAAAGTTCTGGTAAATATACCATAAAGATATAATGAATGAATGAAAAAATAAAGGAAAATAAATGAAATTAAAATAAAATATGAAAAAAAATTATATTGTCAGACCCAAAATATTTAATACCTGTGACATTCTTATATGTTTTAATGCTTTTGTCATGCAATCAGCAATCTGTTGATCCCCAGAAATCTAATTGACAGTGAGTTTCTTCTTGTAAATTAATTTATTCAAAAAATAGAAGTTTCTGGTTGCATGCCTGGTGTCTTTGTCTTATTGTCTGTTGTAACTGATATCTATTTCTGTGTTATTTTCACAATGTAGAACTACCTCTTCCTGTATACCTGATATATACTCTATCAAATTCCTAACCCATAATTTTATCCTTGTGCCCATCCCCATTGCCATGTACTCTGCATTTGACGTGGAAAGCCCAGCTAATTTTTGGTGCTTTGCCATCCAAATAACAGGTACACCACAAACCATAATGACATTACCATGTCCAGCCCTCCAACCCTCACCCCTCCATGCAGTATCCACATAAACATTAACCATTACTCAATTGTCTTTTTTTGGTTCAATTTTTAACTTCAGGTTGTTTGTTTTTGTTACACATCTGATTAAGTGTTCAAGTTTGCTCCAGTGTTTGTCATTAGGGTGACTGGAAAGGCTTGCAAGGAAATTCATAGTGTAACTTATGTCACATCTTGATCCCTGTGAAACATAGCTAAGTGCACCAATACTTGATAGGAAATCAGTTGATTTTATGACTGGTTTTGTTTTATCAGCTGTTTCAAAATCACATCTTGAAGGTAATGGTAGAATGGCAAGTTTCTTTGATGGGTTGCATTTGTCAATTAATGATTTTATAAGCAAATGTTGAGAAAGAAGGTAAGCATTGTTTGTTTTTTTCAAATTTTAGTCCCACAATTTGTGTTAAGTCTTTACCCCATCTTATTTTCATGAAAATGCTTAAATCATTTTTAAGTTTTGTTAGTGATGCCTGGAAAGGACTGGCAACTACCCCATTGTCTACATGTAACCATATTACAGAGGATGTTTCAGGCTGTGTTCAAGTACAGAGACATGAATAGCTTGAATAGTCAGTTTTCTAGAAGATTTCAATGGTCCTATATGAATACTGTAGTGCAAATCCAATGAGTTCTAAAATATAACTCAATATAAGGGTCTCAGTAATTTTAAATCTCACTAATTATAAATGGGTTAAAATCTTGTAGTTGCTATAAGAATAGATGTAATAATTCAGATACTATTTAAAGACCTTAGAAGTACTATTGATATGTATTGTAATTTTACTGGTTATATATTCTAATTGTAATCATAAAGAATGTAGAAAACAAGACCAAAAACCTCTCCTTTTATACCCAATAACTCTCCAATGCACCATCTTAATTTACCAGTCCTATAAACAGCTAATGATGCCTCATTCTAGATAATACACCTTTCCAAAAACATAAAGAATGAAAAATAACATAATTAGAATGATATCACCTTCCAAAATCCTGGAGTAATAGGGATAATCTATCAAAATAAAAGAATAAGCAAAAAAGAGAGTATATGCATGTTATATTTTAAAATAAAAGACCAAAAAAAGAAAGAATAACACTAAATTTTAAGCCACATTAAGAGGTATCAACAGTAGAGATTATGGGGCTAATTATTACAAATTACTACATGAAATCCCCATCCAAAAATTATCAAAATTGGCTGAGAAACCACTGAGAAGCCCAAAAAAGGACGTGAGATGTGGGGTAACTACATGCAGTCTTTGGAATCCACTTGCACGGGTAAATAATTGACTATTTTAGGAAACTTTAAGTGTGGTAGTGAATTAAAGGTGCCAATCTTGATGTTATTAATGAAATTAGTGCATATAACAAGGTCAATGCACCTATAATTAAATTAGGAGACTAAATAAGCACCTGTTGCCTATTTTAGTGTGTTTCCCCACAGTGGGAGTAATATAAGGGGTAGTTATAGTGTTAAAAAGCTAAATTTTCTAAAAATGAAGATATTCACATGGGAAAAATGCAGGCAGTATGTGGCCAGTACACAGAAGCCATTTCTGGCATAAAAAACACCAAATTTAAAAAGTGTTATTTTTATGCATTTGAGTATCCAAATAAATAATCCTAATTAAGGAAAATTGATCTGTCAAGGTGCATTTTTAATATTATTAAACTTATAGGGCATATATTCAACTTTTAAGTGATTTAAAGAACATTTCTTGTTTTTCACATAAAACAATGAAAAAAACCGCTTTAAGTCTACTTAAAAATTATGTAGCTTTATTTTTAAGGCTCTTAAGGTTACCCTAGCATATTCCAACTTAATATTAAGTACATAAGACTTATAAAAGGTGGATATATGCATGTATCTAAGGTGTTATAATGGCATATATTGTATTTTATCATAAATTTCACTTATGTATACAACTTGTGTACCTTTATTTATTTTTCCCATGTATACTCCAGGTGTTTAACATAATTTATAAGTATTTTTACTCAGTCCTGGAATTATCCAGGCTTAAAGGATGTTTGGTTTTGATTTAAGGTGTAAACAGATGAATTAAAAAAAGATGGTTTGTGTCCAAGTGTTCTTAGTTTTGATGATATAAATTGCCACCAACATTTACCTGCCTTCTTTGTCCCATAGAGTGAATTTTTTAGTTTATAAACTGGACCTTGTCCTTGTTCAAAAACCTCTGGCTGGTGTATGTATACTTCTTCCATTATTGGGCTATTTAAATAAGCTTCAACAATTTCAAAAGATTTCAAATTTCAATTTAATTTAGCAGAAAGTGTAAAAATTAACCATGAAGATGTGAAATTCACAGTTGGTGAAATTTTTTTTCTATATTATTTGTTGTATTTTTGTTTAAAAACTTGAGCCACAAGCCGTGCTTTGTGTTTTGTTTTTTTGCCATTTGCATCTCATTTTAAAGTAAATACCCATTTTCCACCTATGGCATTCTTTCCACTTGGTAGAGGTACTAGTTCCCACACGTTTTTTTCATTTATATTTTTGATTTATTTTTGAAAAACATCTTTCCATTTTTTAGCATTGGTCTACTTAATTGTTTGTTTAAATGTTTTAGGTTTGTAGAAGTAAATATTGGAAAAAAATTTATGGATTTTTTCAACAAATTTGTCTCTCTCTTCTATCTCTTTATATAGATTGCAATCATACTAGTTCAGTGAGCTTAATATGAAGGGTAGAAAACCTTTATTCACATTTCCTTTGACTTTGTTTGTGAGTGATTGTTTTTTCAATGATGGGAAGACAGCTGTGGCTGATTGGAATATCACTTTACGTTCCAAGTCCTAAAATAACCACCCCTTATCTCCTTCTACATATCCAACTACCTTTCACTTCACTGCCCTGGGATCCAGTTTTTTTTGTAGTTCCTTATGAATGTGTACAAAAAAATCTTCACCAAATATTCAGAGAAAGTCTAGATTTGGTTTAGTTTTTAACAATGCTTGGTAAGGTGTCAATTTTTCAGTTATCTTTTTTGGGAAATTTTTTGTGTAGAAAAACTGCACATAAGAATGCTGCACCCCAGAAAATTTTAAACATACTGCTATCAAAGAGAAGTTTTCTCCCTATATCTGCAATTATCCTGTTCAAGTGCTTGGCTACACCATTTTGTTCATGATGGTATGGCATGGCGTTTTCCCAGGTCATTCCAAACTTGTTAAGTCATGATTGTAATTTTTGATTGAAATACTCACCCCCGTGATCTGAACGCATTATTTTGACTTTGTAACCAGTTTTCAGTTCCATTTTAAACTTGGAAATTGTACAAATGCATCAGGAACTTGAGATTTTGATGTTAAGAGTTTGCATACAGTGTAGCTGGTGGCCACATCCCTGAAAGAAACAAAATATACTGCTCCTTCAAAATTTGCCACTTCAAATGGCCCTATTATGTTGGAGACAATTATTTCTAAGGGTTCAGGTGTACAATTGTTGCTTTGTAAAGTGCCATAATTTATGCTATTTGAAATTCTGCACTGTTCACATTGAATGTTGTTGCCTTGTGGTTGTCAGGCTAAGATCAACTAAAAGGACATGAACTAGCTTGAAAAGTCTTTGTCTAGAAGATTTATATGGTCCTATATGAATACTGTAGTGTAGATGCAACAAATAGTAAGATATAATTCAAAATAAAGGTCTCAGTAATATAATTCTCACTATTTTTATATATAGATTACAATCTTTTAAGTTGGTAGAAAAATAGAGTTTAATAATTCAGATACTACTCAAAAGACTTATAAAAGTACTAATTGATTTTTATTGTAATTGATTTGGTTATATGGTGTAAATTGTAATGATAAAGAATGTAGAAACAAGACCCAAAAACCTCCTCCTTTTATACACACTGAGTTCCCTAATTAATCCCTTGATGTACCACTCTAATACACAGTTAATGACTCCTCAAACCAGCTAATAGAAATGCTCATCAACATCCCCAGTAACCCATGACATAATTAGAAGAGTAACAACCATCAAAATCCTGCAATAATAAAGAAAATCCATCAAAATTAAAGAATAAGATAAAAAGAGAGTATATGAGTATTAAACAATAATATAAAAGACTAAAGAGGGAATTTTTAAGTTTAATAATAGCTTAATAATAGGAGGGATTTACTGTAGAAATTATGGGGCTAATCTTGAAATTATACTACGTGAAATTCCCATTCAAAAATGACCAATATTGACTGAGAAACCACCCAAAAACTCAAAAAAGAGCATGAGATGTGGGGTAACTACATGCATTCCTTGGCAGGTGCTTGCATGGGTAAATCCTTGACTAAATTTAGGTGAATTTAAGCGTGGTGATGAAATAAGATGCCAAGAGTGAGGTTATTAATAAAATTAGTGCATATAAACAGGGTCAATGCATTATTAATTAAGCTAGGACACTAAATAAGCGCCTCTCGCCTATTTTAGTGTGTTTCCCCACAGTGGGCGTAGAATATGGGGTAATTATAGTGTGAAAAAGCTAACTTTGCAAAAAATGAAGCTATTCACACGGGAAAAATGCAGGCAGTATGTGGCCAGTACACAGAAGCCATTTCTGGCATAAAAAACACCAAATTTGAAAAGTATTATTTTTATGCATTTAAGTAGCCAAATCAATAGTCCTAAATGAGAAAAATTGTTCTGTCAAAGTGCATTTTTAATATTCTTAAATTTATAGCACATATAATCAACTTTTAAGTGAAATAAAGCGCATTTCTTGTTTTTTGCATAAAACAGTGAAAATAACAGCTTTAAGTATACTTAAAATTTATTTAGCCTTATAATTAAGGTTCTTAGGGTTACCCTAAAATATTCCAGCTTAATATTAAGTACATAAGACTTATAAAAGGTGGATATATGCGTGTATATAAGGTGTTATAATGGCATTTTTTGTGTATTATCATAATTTTACTTATGTATACTGTTTGTGTACTCTCATTTATTGTTCCCATGTATAGTTCATGTGTTTAACATAACTTATAAGTAATTTTTACTCAGTCCTGGGGATATACAGGCTGACAGTGGTAATGATTCTGGTAAGCCCTCAGCCACTGGATCACTCTCATGCTTACATGTCCCAATGCCCTGTGTCAATACATAAGAACAGGATCATTCTTACATATTTACTCAGAAACAGGACCACAAGGTTGATCAAGCAAAATAGGAACTTGAGGACTCAAAATTGATTTATACAGGGTAACAATAGAGATTAAATTACTAGAAGCCATGGATCTATTACTAATAACATGCACTCTCCACAATTTTTCATCTGTGAATACCCCTTTAAATAGAAATTGATTGTTTTTAAAAATATTAAGTTTATTTAATGAATAAAATTCTGCTCTTCCCCCTTGTCTTATGAGTGACCCTACTGAAATAAGTTTGCCTGTGGCAGTTGGACAAAAAAAGACTTTTCTAACAAGTACATCATTATCGACACCTCTTATTTCTATTGCTCTGATACCTGTAAGGTAATGAGGTGAAGAAGATTTTGTTGCCACAACCAAAGAGATTGGATTGGTTAGCCTTGTTAACCAGAGGAAAATATCCCTGTTACTGCTTACGTGTTCAGTGGCTCCCATATCAAGTAGTGCCATGGCTCCTTCTGAAGACCAGTTGGTTGTTTCAATTTTAATTGCACTTGGTAGAGGAAGTTTATTTGAGGATTGATCAGAATAATCAATTTCAATAAACTGTGATTTTCCTTTATTCTTTGGATATACTGGTCTATATGTGTCCAACTGAGGTTTTTCATTAAAATTGTCTTTTGTAGAAGGACCACATGAGCAAGGCACATTACAGTAAAAGGTGGTATTTGATGCTGCTTGTTGTGTGTTTGACTGTGGCTTAAAAGTTTGGTGAAGTAGTGGGCATTATGCCTTCCAATGACCTTTCTTTCTGCAATTGAAACAGCTGGCACCTTTATAATTTATCAATGCCACATTCAAAGATACAACCTCTTGTAGGGCAGGATTAGGTTCATCTTTCTTTTTGTAGATAAAAGCAGCACTCATTGTGGTAATAATGTCCATTTGAGTAGATCTAGAACTGAGTTTTAAAGTTTTTTGTAGATTACTTGCTCATTGATCTATTTCTACTGGACAAAGTTCCATATCCAACATTCACATGTGGTTGTCCATTGTGTTAATGACATCAGTGGAGAACTTGTGTGGTATTTCTAGTGAGCAGGAAAAGAATAGATTATGAAATGAATTCTTGACCAGTGAGAAACCATTGGCATAAAGTTCCTCCAATTTTTTTTGAAAAGTAGAGGCATGTTCCACATAGGGGACTTCATCCAGGTTGAATTTAAGAAGTAGCAGATCTTTTAATGAGCTGAGTTGTGAACTGATCAATCTCCCATTGAACTGTCTGCCAAGGAATTCATAGGCAATATGAGCTGGATGCATTGGTTTAATTTGATCCTTATGCGCATTAGAGATGGAGCTGTAAATAGCCATGCAAGCAAGTTTGTTGACATCTTGGTGAAAAACTGTTGAAGGAGTTTCTGAAAAAAAATAATCTGGGTCTTAAAGGTAGGTGTTCAGGGCAGATGATAAATCCCTCTTCCAGTGAATGAAGTTGTTGCCACTAGGGGACAATATTGTACTTTTTTCTGCTTGTTTTCTTAATTGTTCCTCATACCAGTAGTAATGTTTGCCCTTCAATAAGGCTCCAATTCCCAGATAATGAATAGGAGAATCCAAGGGGGTAGTGGTCTTTGCTTTCCCTTTTTCTTTAATAGAAGATTCTGTCAGCCTAGATATCCCTAGGACTGAGTATTTATTATACTTAAAATAAGATAACCTTAAGCACATTAAGCTTATATCTTAAAAATAAGGTTAAAACAATAATATATATGATAATATAACATATATATATAATTATTACTCTATTATATAAATTATAGTAGTTTAAATAGCTTATCCATAACCTAATAATACTTATTAAGGTGTTAATGGAGTCATAATATACTTATCTTATGTGATATTAAGTAATTATTGGCATACATAGGCTTGTATGTATACATAAATCTCATATTCAGTGAAATATGCAGTATATTATGTATATTTAGGTATATAAGTGGGTTTTAGCCTCTTAATAGCCTATAACCTTTGATTTTCTGCTTATTTTAGGTCATATGGACGTATCCAGTGGACTCACAACGCCTACAGAAGCATAAACATCTATTTCAGGCGCATACACTCAGCCTGGACAACTTAATCTGTTTCCTTGGATGGATATTCATGGATTTATGGGTTGGGAGGTCATTGCTGGGTTAATGTGGATGCTTGGGGATGTTATTGGGGGCTTGGACATTTCATTTGTTTCCTTTATATGCTTTGGGTTTCATTATATTCACTTTGGATGAGTTATTTTACCTGTTTCTTTATGGTATCCGCTTTTATCTGGATTTTCTATTTATGGTATGGGTCTGTGTTATCATTAATTGTGATGGAGGGTCCTTACTGGAGGTCTGGGTGTTGAATCTGCTTGAAGTGGACGCCATGGGGAGGTGATGGGCCCTCACAGTGCTGTAATTGCCAGGGATAGCAGTGACATCAACTGGATTGAAGGTCTGTGCACTCCAGTGGATTTTGGTATAAGTAAGGGAGGATTTTGACGATTATTAGACATCAATCATTCACTTACTACAATTCAAATAAACATTATAACACAATTATTATCATTTAGAAATATATTATAAAGCCTTTATAAATTGATATTATTTTTATATAAGCTATAACTATATTATATTCATCTATTTTCCACCACTAGCACGCATTTAAATCCAAGTATTGTGAGTTTTATTTGAGTATAACTATTTTATTAGTCTTCCCCTGAGGTTTAATCACTAAATCATTTATTAAAAAGTAGTAGGACCATTAATAAATACTATTAAATCATACTTAAATACTAGATACACTGACAGATTCAGTGTCCATGTTGTTAAATATCTTGTTGGTGTGGGATGATGAAGATGATGAGTTGGAAGATTGTTGAGGTGGTAATGGTGATTTGAAAGATGATGGTGATGATGGTGTTGGTGATGTTGGTGATGATGGTGATGATGGTGTAGATGATGAAGAAATTTGATGTGTTTGCGAAAAGGTTAAGACCATCCAACTATGACGTATTGAGACTCTTTGACAGCAGGTTTAATAAAGGCAGTAGCACTACTAGACACCCATAACCCGTAGCCGACCAGGTCAGTCTCTTCAGTCTTGTATCTGGAATGGATCAATTACTAATTACTAACCTATAATGCCGTAACCCGCAGCGGAGCAGGTCAGTTTCTCCAGTCTCGTATCCGGAATGGATAGAGACCAAACCGTGACTTCTTATCTATCTAAAATTTGTTACTTGGCTGTAAGAAAAAAAAAAGCCTGCCTTGATATACTCACATGTCGTATATGATTGTGTTACTACAACATGTGAGCTCGCTTTGCCTTGGCTCTAACTTCATTCTAGTCATTGTACGTGATCTGCGTCTTTTGAAAATTGTTGCTTACTTTTTTATTTGTCATCATTTACACATTCTACGGAACATATTTTGTTACACCGTAATTCTATCTGATGAAAATATAAAAAATTAACCAAAAAACGTCCCCGGACAGGCTCGAACTGTCAACCTCCTGATCGCTCCAGATAACAGTCAGACGCGCTAGCCAATTGCGCCACGGAGACGCTTGTTTGCTCGCTCATTTTATTTATTTTTATTGCGTGATGCGACAACAAATTGCTTGTAGTGAGAGATTGTTTACAGCCATATCGACAATTACTACCAAATTTGTTTGTTATGCCACACAGCGTACAGTTGTGTGACGGTTGTGTAACAAATACATAACAACTATTATTGACTGCTAGGGAACATAAAGATTGTTATGTATTTATTATGCAACCGTTACACAAGTGTTACGCATTTATTACGCTTTGTGGCGTACCGAATGGTGTTGGCAGTGAACGGTTGGTGCGCCTATGCAAAAAAAATCAAAACTTTTAGACAGAATGATTGACATCTGAAAGTGAATGTGGCAGATTTTTGGTGAATGCGAGCTAAATTTCCTGTCAAATGTCAATTGATCTGTCTAAAAGTTTTGGATTATTTTGCAAAACTGCACCAACCGCTTCCGATATGGCTGTGCACTGTATACTCCTTAACAATTGCCTTGTAAACAATGAATTTCAATTTCTTACTCTACAATAAATTCTGTCTAAAGGCTTCAAGAAAAAACAGACCAAGTTTATGAGATAAATTATAAACTCGAAATATATATACATATATACCACAAAAAAACATCAGGCGCCTGTTAGGTGCCAATCCCTCAATTCATCTTTGTTTCAAGAGCAACTCAGAGTTGATGCTGCGCAAGCTAGCGTGCTCATCGTTCAGTGCGCGGTCTTTCCAGAAAAATTACAGCTAGGCTGAAACTGATTTAAATCAAAGGTAGGGATTGGCACCTGCTATCAGGTGCCCCCATTTTTTTCTGGTGATATTTGCCTAAAAAGATGGTCTAGCATCAGATGATGTTTAGATTAGAAATAGTTGCATTGTCGCAAACTTATTGTTTTATCATGATCTGTTCTCAAATGCGAAAGAGAATTGGACGAGGAGGGCAAAAGTAATTGGTCTTGGTGAATAGTCCCTGCTTCTTGAACATCATTAGGGAAAATTGTTTAGTTGATGACTTGCTAAATGTTCTTTTTTAAACCAAAATGTTGATCTCTGTGAGGCTTATTGTAATACTTGGGCAGCCAAACTTCATCACTTGAGTGACAAAATATATATTTTTTGAGACAATTTCGCTCACAATGACATACCCTTTCTTAAAATTTGACCCGGTGCTAGAAATTTATGAGGTGTAAGCTACTGGGTATTATCTATCAATATGCTCCATTCTAATTTTTGTCATGTTATTTCGCAATGAAATCATATTTAATAAAGTGTTACCATGATGACTAGATAAAGCGGATATCAAAATATTGTATTGATAATAATTGCTATTCTGAGTTTACGATTTCACGATTATGTTATGAAAGCGTGGTTTTGTTATTTTGATAGCTATCAACAATTTTGACGGTTGCCCTTATTATAGACTTCTGTGTTTGTGCTTCACGAAAAATTCATAAATCATTCCCCTCGTTAGATTTTTGAGAAGACAAATGTAGTCTAAAATATTTCTCGATATCAAGTTGTATAAACTATCTTATGAGATGGTATTTTTTTTCTTAAAAAACATGATAAAACAATTATTATCAGTACCAATTCTCTCATATCATACCATTCATAATAGCATGGAACAATAGACCACGGCCAGGCACCAGTAATTCACCATCGACACATATGATTTACAAGCCAATGCTCAGAATGCCGTTGCATCAGCCAATGATGATGCAGATAATAGTCGCACAGAAGTTAGCTGCTTGTGAGTAGTTTCATGCCCTTAGGGCGAGAGATACTACGGATAAATAAATAAATCCTCTAAAAGTTCAAATGCAACAGTGCCCGAGCCAATGTCAATTAAAACAATGGCCAGTAGCCAATCAGCAAAAAACTTAATGGAACCTATGGTGCTATGCTTAGGGGATCATGGCAATGTTTAAAAGAGAAATGCGGAGTGTTTCTTTGTTTCTTTTTGTGCAGTTTTGTATTTTTTTATGATGAGCCACCTAACTCTGTGCAAAAGGGCAGATACATGAAAGGTAGAGTCCCATCATGAGTATACACAGGGGGCAAAATTGTAACATGTTTGAGTTTCAGGTGGCAATGTCCTGCATGAAAAATGTGACATCATTTCTGGTGATAAAATAGGGCAACAGGGGGGAGCCAGGTGTTTTGAGGACACAGATGGGGTTGCCATAGGGGGGAAGGGGGGAGGTTAATCCTCAAGGGGTCACTGTTAAGACCTAAGAGGGCGGACTACTGCTAATGCTAGCACTAGTCAAGGATGGGACTGACTATGCTCATTTCAGCAGTGAGACTAACTAGACTAACTATGTTGGGGCCACCAACAGTGAGGGTTACAACTCCAGGAGACTAACAAGTAACTGGATTACTAAATAAGTGGTCTGATGAGGAGCACCCCACAGTGCTTGCCCCATAAACTGTCAGGCTTAGTTCAAGTACAGAAACATGAATAGCTTGATTAGTCAGTTGTCTAGAAGATTTTAATGGTCCAGTATGAATAGTGTTGTATAAAGCCAATTAAGTAATAAAATAAAATTCAATGTAATGGTCTGAGTTATTTAATCTCACGAATTATAAATGATAAACAGCTTACAGTTAGTAGAAAAATAGAACCAATGATTTATAACAATATTTAAAAGACTTTAACAGGACTAATGAATATCTAATGTATTGGTTTGGTAATATATTTGTAAGGTGATGTAAAAGAATGTAGAATATAAGCCCAAAACCACCTCCTTTTATACCCATGAATTCCCCAATGTTCCTCCTTGATTTACAAATCCTTTACATGGCCAATGGTGCCCCAAACTAGCAGTCACACATGCCCCTCAACCTAAGGATCAACCAATAACAAAAGAAGAATCATATCACATGCCAAAATATACAAATAACAGGGGTTAATCCATCAAAATAAAGTAATAACCAAAATGAGAGTATATGTGTGTAATTCTTAAAATAAAAGACTAAATGAGGAAAGAAAGGACCTAAATATAATGTCTAATTAAGGAGGATTGACAGTAGAAATGAAGGTCTTAATTATTACAAATTTATACATGAAATCCCCATCCAAAAATGACCCATATTGCTTGAGAAATCATTGAGAAACCCTAAATAAGATGTGAAATGTGGGGTTACTGAATGCAGACTCTTGGCAGGTTCTTGCATGGGTAAATCCTTGACTAAGTAGGAAATTTTAAGTGTGGTAGGGAAATATGGGCACCAATCTTGAGGTTACTAATGAAATTAGTGCATATAATGAGTTCAATGCACTAATAATGAAATTAGGACACTAAATAAGTGCCTCTCACTTATTTTAGCATGTTTACACATATGGAGAATACAATGTGGGGTAATTATAGTGTGGATTTACTAACTTTTTTAATAATGAAGCTATGATGTGGGATAAATGCAGACAGCATGAGGCCAGTACACAGAAGCCATTTCTAGCATAAAAAACATCAATTTTTAAAAGTGTCATTTTTATACATTTAAGTAGCCAAATCAATAGTCCTAAAGAAGTCAAATTGATCTGTCAAAGCGCAATTATAATTTTATAAAATTAATAGCTCATATATTCAACTTTAAGTGATTTAAAGTGTGTTTATTCATTATTTCACCAGAATAATGAGAATAACAGCTTTAAGTCCACTTAAAAATTATGTATCCTTATGTATAAGGTTTTTAATACTAACTTAAAATATTCAAACTTAATATTAAGTACATGAGACCTATAAAAGGTGGATATATGCATTTATCTAAAGTATTATAATGGCATATATTGTAATAACTGACTTATTTCACTTATGTATACATATATTATACTTTCATATATTTTCCCCATGTGTAATACATGTGTCTAGCATATTTTCTATGCATTTTTTACTCAGTCCTGGGGATATCCAGGCTGACAAAACCCCTTATGCAATATCCCTCCCTTCTGCCTCTTACGATGCATAGTGCCTAAGGCACTCCTCCTCCTCACCTCTCAACCCAGATCCTAACAATACCCCCTCTTTCACCCTTCCTGCCCCCTGCCTTCCATCTCAAACTCCTTTGCCCTTCCCTTAGCATTACCTAGATTCTCTAATGGATCCCAATATCCATCTATTACTCCATAACCTTTCCAATGCACCAAATATTGAGCCTTTCCCCTGTATTTTGGCTTAGTAATAATCTTTTCCACTTTGAACTCCTTATAATTTCTTACATAGACTGGAATCATGTTATTTTATCTTCTTGGAACTTTTTGAGTAATGAAATATTGAACACTGGATACACTTGTCTCATTGAAATTGGTATTTCCAATTCATATGCCAAGTTGGATATCCTGCACTTAATTTTGAATGGGTCTACCTTCCTGTGATCTAGTTTGGTACTTGGGTGTAATGTAGAAAGAAATTGTGAGCATACCTAAACCTCATCACCTAAGTGTAGCTCCTGATGCTGGGGTTTTCCTTGATCATGATGGCACTTCATTGACTGTTGAGATAATTTGAGAACTGCTTCTAACTCTTGACATAAACTCAGTATTATCTGAATCAATTCTTCCGCTTCTGGCACTTGCAGTGTTGATGGGGTACCAATTGAGAATGTTGGGTTTTATCCATAGTTGGTTTAGAAAGGTGACATAGCTGTTTCAGCATGTTTCTGGTTATTGGATGATAATACAGCCAATGATAGCAGCTGCACCCAATCATCCTGTTGGTAATTAATGAAGTGGTGCAAGTATTGTTCAATTTCCTTATTCACTATCTCAGATTTCCTGTCAGTCTGAATATGCCATGCTTTTGATAAAATGGGCTTAATTTTTATTTGCTCATACATTGCCTTTAAAAACTTAGAATCAAAAATACTTCCCCTGTATGATACTATACTTTCAGGAAATCAATGTAACTTCCAGGAATGTGCAACCATTAAGTCTGCAATACCTTCTGATGTGACTTTTATGGTAGCGGGGACAAAGTGTGCCATCTTGGTGCAGTGGTCAACTGCTGTTAAGATAGAATTCTTTCCTTACAACTTGGGTAACTCCACTATAAGATCATAAGATAATTCCTTCCATGGCTGCTTGGGTATACTTAATGGGGTTAGTGGTGTGGCTCATTGGCTGATCTTGTTACTTTGGAAAGAGTCACATGCTGCTAATTAGCACTGGAAATATACCTTCATGGAATTCCAATAAAATTTACAATTTACAAGTTCCACTGTCTTTAGGGGTCCTGGGTGTCCTGCCATTGGAGAATCATGCTTTATTTGACCACCTTCCTATTTAGCTCATCATTGTTTGGCACCACTATACTAAAATTCTAATAAAGCACTTCCCCTTCCAAGTGATTCTCTTCAAATCCCTTCCTTACTAATAACTTGTTAGATAAAAGTGCCTTCACCAACTCCTGAACTACCTCATCATTTTCCTGCCCCCTCTTTATCCATTCTATCAAATCTTCATCCACCAATTCTACCTCATCTAGGATTACCCCCTCTTTAATATTCCCCTTCAATAAACTTGAAACAACATTGTGTAGCTGGTTTGGTTCTGGGTGCAGGTCAGGGAATCGTGATAGTGCATCAGGTTTGAAAACTTCTTCCCTTATCAGAATTGAACAACAAAGTTGATGCTACTTAGCAGTATTTCCAAGCTCACTTTCCAGCAAGTTGGATTTTTTGTTTTCAGGAAGGTTTCCAAGTTTTTGTGATCTGTGTAGATAATAATTTGTAAATGGTGTGTTCCCCCTTTCAAATAGTGGCACCAGATGCATACACTTCTACTAATGCCAATAGCTCCTTATTGTATATTTTATAGTTCAATTTTCTCTTAGAAGTGTATGTGAAAAATATGCTACTGGCTTTAAAACATTTTCAGCACCATATTGGGACAATACCACACCTAGTGCAAAATCTGAGTGGTCACATTCCATAAAAAATGGCTTTAGTAAGTCTGATATTTTAAGAATAGGGGCCCTCATAAATTTCTTTTTCATATAGTCAAAAGCATTTTTTTGGGTACTTGTCTAAGTGAACTTTTCTTTGTGCTTTCTGAGGTCATGAAGTGGAAGGGAAATGTGTAAATAGTTTTTGATAAAATGGTGGTAAAAATTTTCAAAGCCTAAGAATGACTGGAGCTCCTTTACTGATGCTTGTGTTGGCCACTATGTTACAGCTTTTACTTTCTCTTGGCCCATCCTCACCTTATCTTTCAAAATTATCATACCCAGATAGGGGATTTAGCTTACTGAGAAGAAACATATTTCTGGTTTCAACTATACTTGTGCATCTCTCAAGCGCTAAAAACAATCATTTACTTGTATCTAGTGTTCCTTCATTGATCTGGAGTAAATTAAGATGTTTTCTAGACACACTTTCACATTTATACCTATTCTATCTCTGAAGATTCTTTTGGTGAAGTTTTAGAAAGTGGAAGGAAAATTACATGGATCAAAAAGTATTACCAACCATTCAAAATTCCCAAAATTAGTGCAGAACTCCAGTTTTTGTTCATCTCTTTACTTCAAAAATATTTTGTGGTAAAATGCCCTAATATCTAGGGATGTGAAAATCTCTGCACTTTAAAGACTGTAAATCAACTCACCAGTCAATGGAAGGGAATATCTGTTCTTTACCATCAGCATATTTAGCCTTCTGAAATACATGCAAGGTCTCAATAACCCATCCTTTTTACCTGCAAAGATCACAGGGGCTTCCCAGGGAGATTTTGATTCTCTGATGAAGCAATTTTTCAAGTTTTCATCAATCATCTATTTTAGAAAAGTTGAATACAAGGTGAAAAATAGGATTATGCAACTAAATTGAGGAGTTGAATCTGCCACTATTTAAATGGCAACTTCATAAGTTTGATGAGGTGGAAGAGTCTTGACTTCTCCATCTTCTAACAGAAATAAGAATTCCCAATCAACTTCAGCAACTTTTTCCTTGAGGCTTTTAGTTGGATTTGAGGACTGGACCTTGGCTGCAAAATTGAAAGATATATTCCATGCAGATGTGTCACATTCCAGCTCCTCCTCTTCCTCTAGCACCCCTCCAAGTCCTGAACCTTAGCATCAAGAGAAAGTTTCAGTTATTGAAGCAAGTCTACTGACAATAAGAAAACACCAGGAGACTTCCAGAAGGGGCCACTGACCCTTGAAGGCTTCAGGGGGCCAATAATTTATCTGTGCCATCCCCATTTTAATCTCCTTCACTATCCTTTCTTTGTTCCCTCTCTGGTCTTTTTTGGTGCTCCATTTTGACACCCCATCCCCACTATTCTGCTTAAAATCAAGAGAAAGCATCAGTTCTAGAATCAAGTCATCTGATGATACCATAACGTCAGAAGACTCACCAGGATGGGCCCCTGACCCCTGAAGGGGCAAGGGGGCCAATATGTTAGTTCCAGTGTCTCCTTTCCTTCCCTTTTAAACTTTACTTTCCCTCCAGTGAATGTGTGGGTTATATTGGTCCAGCCATGTCATACTGGTCTTTCAAGTTTTTTGCATATGCCTTGCAGTGAGAATTCCTTCCATCACATCAGAATCTGAAAAGAACCTTCTCTATTACTTCTCCTCCCCCCTGGTGATCTGTAAAACATAATTAGATCCCTGAGGTAGTCCAATTTTTCTTTTTTCTTTTTATTCCTCAGTAAAAGATTGTTGGAAATAAAACAGTCTATGGCCCCACAGTACAACAGGTCTCATACATTTTTTGTGTTTTCAATAGTCATTAAAGGCAGGTTCAGCAAAGTACAATTATTATTTTCTTCAAGTGGCTTACACACCTATGATTCTTGTACTAAATCTACTTTATCCTCTCTCTCTAATCCACTCAAGGAGGGAATTTACCTTCACTTCTGAGAGCTTTCTTTTAACTGCACCATTCCTGCACTATCCTCAAATTCACTAACCCTTATTTTCCCTCTACACTCCCTTTCCAAGTGGCCACCACTTCTGCAACTTAGACACAAACCTTTGCGCATGCAACTTTTGTATTATTCATCTGAAATCCTCCTCTTCCAACCAGTGCCCCATGTGCTTTCTCCTTCAATATCCATGGTATTTGGGTCCTGATTACTGGAGCCACTTGATGGGTAAAAGTTACACCAGTGAAAAGCACCACTTCCACCATCCATTTTCAGATGTTTGAGCTGGTTATCAATTTAAATGGTCAGCTCCATGAGCCCTTGGAGAGAGGTTTTATTTGTTTTACTGATAAAGACATTCATGATTTTAATTGAAAGTCCATTTCTGAAGTGAAACATGAGTTCTCCTTCTCCCCATGTTGTAAGATAACTGGAATGGCTACAGAACTCCAACACATACTTTTTGGTCAATTTTTTCTGATATAGCTGATTTAGCACATGCCCCAAGTTTTTGGCTACATCAGGATCTCCAAAGTCTAATTCAAATGCTGCCATGAACTGGTGAAATTTTTTTTCTTATTGGGTGTTTTCAAGGAGCTCTTTGGTATATGGTGTTGCCCAATGTGCCACCTCATATGTGAGATATGATATTTCAAACCCTATTTTTTAATCACTCATCTTGGAACTGATTACAATTGAGAAGGACATAGAGTTTTACCTACAATGCACACTGATCCACCTGGGGGCCTTGTTTTCCATTGAAGATTTCTTGGGCCACAATCTTTGGGCCTTTAACAAGTGGCACTGGTGTCACAGGCAGTTCCTGCACTTTGGTTTCAGAAGCATCAAAATCTGCTTCTTTAGGGCCACAATATGAAGGCTTTTCTTATTCTAGATTTTCCATGAGCTATGTGTTCTGTTCCTACAAGCATGCCATTTGCTCTTGAATTTTGGCAAGGATTTCTGCTTCAATTTGACCTGAGGGGTTCATGATTCTTCTGTGGTGTGCCAGTTGTAGATCAGAAAAAATTTTAAGACCTATAAGGGTGTAATACTAATAATTGTAGCACTAGCAAATTATGGGGCTGACTATTCTAATTTCAGCAGTAAGACTAACTAGACTAATTATTTTGGGGCCAAAAAAAGTGAGAGTTACAACTCCAGGAGACTAAGGAGTAACTGGATTACTAAATAAGTTGTTTGATGAGGAGAACCCCACAGTGTTTGCCCCATAGAGCCCCCTTATGCAATATCCCTCCCTTCTACCTCTTAAGATGCATAGTGCCCAAGGCGCCCCTCCCACTCACCTCTCAATCTAGATCCTAAAAGTCACAGTATGATTGGCAGGGTTTTCTAGAATATAAGGGGAGTGAAATTCTGCAGCTGATCTAGGTGAATGACCAAGCATGATTTTACAGATAATGTAGGTTGGAAAAGTGGGGTCAGGATTTCAGCCTTCACATAAATGTCCATCCATTTTGGGTTTATGAGGGAGAATAGAGATGTCATGGTGGAAGCAGGACATCAAAATAAGATGAATATAAGTGTGCCAACCATGGATGAAAGGGATGTGATTAAAAAGGGATGATGAGGCAGGGATTCAAATCTGCAACACACAATTCAAGGTGACAAGTTTTGATCCAGGAAATGATCTAACCACATAGACCATCTTGCCCCCTCACACATGTCATGCAAAATCTATGCATGATACTGGCAGGTTTTATATACATAGTCATAAGCATAATTAGAAACCATAGTGAGATAGTATCTATAGAATTTAGACCTGTTAGTTTATCTATAACAAGGTTTTACAAAATTATCAGTCCATTTTTAAGATAATTCAGGCACTTCCACACCCATAAATTTTTTACTAACAATTTGGGTTGATAATTTCAAGTAAAACCCATACTTCCACTCACTTAATTTTAACAAGAGATTCATCTGAGATTCTACCCTGCACAGGGGGGGGGAATTATGAACTAGATAACTAGTTCAGTTTTGTGAACCTATTTCATTCATAGGTGCATTTTTGTGACAAACCATTGAATGTCACTTTTTGATACCACCTTATTTATTGCCTTTAGAAGAGGATTAAGGTGGTGTGGTGTGGGTATGCTTTTAAGATAAGGAAAGAGGAGGTTAAAATAGAATTTTTGGATGAATCTATGAAGATGAGAGGACATGAGCCAAGGAGATGTTAATTTCAGAAAAGCAAAAAAATAAGGTGGGGTCAAACAGTTTCACTTCACAAATCAGACCCAGAGTCATACTCTGCAACCAAAAACTGAACTAGACATCTAGTTCAGGGATTTTTCCCCCTGTGATGTTTGTCACTTTATGTGTGACACATGACTTATTCAAAGAAAAGAAAGGAACATTGGAGCAAATTTATCATGAACTATCCATTTATCATTGCATATACACCTCAACGGTGCTAACCAAATCAATAGTGAAAATTTTGTACAAAGGATATATGGTTTTGTAGGTGAAAAAGGCTTATTTAAATTATTTTTGTATAGTTACTATTGTTTTCCTGTGTACTTTTTGGTTAGAACAAATAGGGATCAAGTCCAGTTAAAATTAGTAATTAATTAGCCAAGTTGGAAACAATTCATTAATGGATGATTAAGAGTAAAAAGTGGGTGATAATTCAATAATTTCATAGCCTGGGTGTTTTACAGATATAAAATAGGGGTCACCTGTATTAATTTTTCTTTAGAATTAAATTATCATATGTTTCACTCTTACATTTCCTAGTATCCTTTCACATTTAAACTCTTTTATTGAAGATATTATTTACTAAGTTCCAACCAACCTTTAAAATCAAATACTCCTTTTAAAACCTTTAAAACTCCTCCATTAATTTTTTAAGATAAATTGAGTGCTTTTCCAATGTATCCCTTAAGCCTTATTAGTTGAAGTTTGGAAAAAAATCTCAAAGGACATCTCAAACCCTCAACAAATAAATCTTCTTGTAAATATCACTCTTAGTTTTGCTTGAGCTTCTAAAACTAAGTGCATAGGCTCTCCAATGACTGTATAACTTAATTCTCCCTAGTTCTCATTCTTTTTACTACTAAGATTACATGTTCCAACCCTAAAATGGCCCCTTTTCAATGCACTTCCCCTCCTAATGATGTGGGTACAAGATAATGCACTAGAAGACTCTCAATTTCTCAATAAGAGGCTCCACCTCTGAAAATAGAACACTTGATAGAACCTTTAAATCTTTAAGAGAGAATTTAAAATGCTTCCTCTTTGGATCACTAACCTAGGAGTATCTTGGAAGCTCTAGAACCTGATTCCTCTAATGAAGAAGACAAGAAAACTATGATAGAAGGAAAAAGAGAAAAATTCTTGAAAACCAGGAGCCAACAATAGCCCACTTAATCTTGGATCCTCCAACCCTACCATAGAAGGCTTCATGAGAATTTCATGAACATGGTATCACAACCATCTTCCAAAGAAGGAGTTAAATTCAAAACACCTTCAGTAAAATTTCCAGAGAATTTCAATGGAGAACACCTTAAAAAAATTTGTCTTTTTTTGAAACATGCAAACTATTGTTTCAAAATGACCCTCAAGCTTTAAGTATGGATCAAGAGAAAGTCATTTATATGTTCTCATACTTGGCCATTAAAGCCACCAGGTGTGTTTAGCCTTCTCTTCTTATTTTGGAATCTACAGATAAGGAAATGCTCATCAATAATTGGGAAAAATTTGAGGACAAACTATTTATCCTTTTCATCAACCCAAATGAAACTGGCAATGTGAAGATATAGTTGGACCTTTTTAAGATTAAGAATAATTGGAAAGCTTCTGATTAAATTTCCAGCTTTTTAGCCCTTCAATCTCAAGTGTTGTGGATTTATGCAGCCCTTAAATATCACTTTAAGTTTTTCCAAGAATTTTCAATCACTTAAATTTAGAGTCCAAAACTATTTACATTGACCAATTTTATGGATAGGACACTAGAAGTTGATAGCTCCTATCAAGGTAGAGTTAAGTATCAAGAAAAAAGGAGCAACCAGACATTGGATTCAGTTCACACACTGAATTAAATCAATTCAGTATGTGAACTTAAACCAAAATCAGGTTTTAATTTTTCCCCCTGTGATATAAAACTTCACATGATTTAATTTAAAAAAGTGAATCAACCTTAAGTTACCCTCAAACCTCTAAAAATTATCTGATTCAACCCAAATTAGGCTCAAAGAAACCATCCACCTCAAAATATAGAAGCTCTGCAACTATATCAGATATTAGTAAGGTATTTAACACAAAGGGAGAAATAAAAGAACCTGAGAGGAAAGGAAGGATGGATAATAATTTTTGTATGTATTGCAGGGTAAAGAATAAATTTGAAGATTGTGCTAAACTAAAAGATAAAGATTGTAATATTTTGAATCCAAAAACCTAGTGGATAGCTCTCTTGTGCACAAATAAAACTATCTTTATTCTCCCAGTGCACAGAACCTCTGTGTTGTAAGGAAAGTAGATTCACTGAATCAATTGAGATTCATTCTTTTCATAGAGGCTACCCCATACCGTGTCTTAATAGATTCTGGCACTAAGAGCTCTTCTATGAGACTAGAATTTGTAAATAAGTGTTGGCTAACACAGGTGAAAAATGGTGAACTAGATGTCTAGTTCAGTTTTGTGACTCTATTCAATTCCTAGGTGTATTTTTGTGAAAGACCATTGAATGTCACTTTTTTAGACCAAATTATTTTTTACCTTTAGAAGAGGATTAAGTTAGTGTGGTGTGAGTATTCTTTTAAGATAATGGAAGAGGAAGTGCAAATAGAATTTTTGGATGAATCCATGAAGGTGAGAGGACATGAGCCAAGGAGATTCCAATGTCAGAAAAGTAAAAAAATAGGGTAGGATCAAACAGGGTCACTCCAAAAATCAGACCCATAGTCATACCCTGCAACCAAAAACTGAACTAGACATCTACTTCAGGAATTTTCCTCCTGTGTAAGTTTTAAAAAAATTAACAATATACCTCTCTATTTGGTTCAATGAGAGGAGCCCACATTTTGGGTAAGTCAAAAAGTTGTTTATCTTTTCAACTTTCCATAATTTCCAAGATTGAAATGAGAATTGTCAGTATTGGATGCCCCTAGAATGGAAACCCCCATGTTAGGCCTTGACTTTTCTCAATTTTGGAATCTGGTAATTGATTTCTCTAAGGGAATGATCACCCCTTGAGCTAGGATTTCTACTGTTTCTCCAATTTGTTCAACCAGGGAATTAAAAAACCCTTCCCAGAGAGCTCCACAAAAAAATATCTCTAAAAGATGACGTTCAAGCATCTGAATTTTCTTTTGAAGAGCCACTGGCAACTAATTCTAGGTTGACACCTCAAGTCAATGAGGTTTTATCTAACCTCAAGGTTATTGAAGATGGCTCCGATCAAATTCATTCATCTAATTTTGATGCTTATGATGACAAAAAGGATGTAACAGTAACTTTATGATTGGACATTCAAATTCCTCATCACATGCTCCCTTCTTGTTTCAGAGCTTAATTCACAAAGCTGAGTTTGAGTATCTAAATAAACTCCAGAATCTAAAATGCATTACAGATGAAAAATCTACTAATATTTGAAAAAGATAAATATATTAAGATATAGAATTTTCATGAAAGAAAATGACTATTTAGTTAATGAAATGATGAAAAAGTTGTGTTAAATTCATACTAAATTGCTTGGTTCCTCAAAAAGAGGAATGTAAAGGGAAGCAAAAAGAAAGGAGAAGTGGAAGCAGGAGGCAGAAGAGGAACAAGGGTCATTTTTGGACTTTAAGGTATAGAAAAAATAAAATTCGAGTAATTATTGTAGTTAGAAATCTAGTCAATAAATATTCTATACCATCAGTATCATAAAACATAATTGTGATATGAAAAGATAGAGATTAGAAATTGAAATTGAAATAAAAAATTTTAAACATTAGAAACACAAAACACAAAAACTGAATATATTAATACAGGATTAAACTTAGAGATAAGAAAGATAATTAAGGATATAATAAATGTATCAACTAATGATCTAAATGTAGGATATAGGCTATAAAATTTGGGATAAGCCTCCAATCAAGAGAGATAAAAATAAAGAAATATTTAATTTTGGATGCTTGGATGCACTAATAGAACAATTAAAAAGACCAAATATACAGAAAAAAATGTAAGGCTAATCTAAAACTATGATGAGTTGGTGAAGATACAAGACAGAGATAAAGATATCTTGATACATGGAAACACTAAAAATATAAGGCTTGTCACTAATGAAGGCAAAAGAGCAGTGCATACAAGGTATCCAAAACAAATCAGTAAAAAATGAAAGCTAGATGGTTTTTTGTGAATTGAAAAAAGATAATTTCAAAGTATAAAAAATTAAGATATCTTTAATTCACCTCAGTTATTTTTTCTTTGCTACATTCCAGGCCTAGAAATTATATAGTTGCTGTTAAAATATGTCTACAGCTCAATATTTTTCCTGTCAATATTTTATTCAAAATGGTTTAATATTACTGAAATAAATAAAAAATCTCACCAAGTTTATTTAATTGGTACTTAAAAAGCACTTTAATTAGTCTACAGAATTGGGAAGTGTGAAACAAATAATATTTGGGACACAAAGAATGTAAAACCACACTTTTGCCTTATTAATGTGATTCCTAAAATAAAATAATTGATATATCAGCTTAATTAACCTATGGTATAAAGTAAATTTTCCACTGATAACATCATAAAACTCACTTTTTTATGGATTTCCAACTTCTGTAACTTATAATGTCTGATAATGAAAACCCACCCTGGACATGTAAGGTGCAATTTTTTAATATCAAATAACTAAATATATATATTTTTTCTCTTCATCTCACTCATACCTTCAAGAAAATATTGAATTTGTAAGCATCAAATTTACAATAAGCTCGAAATATTATCTAAAAATTCTAGGACTAATGATTGAAAAAAGAAAGATTTTTGAAAATGTATTTAAAAAAATCCCTTGTGATGTTCCAGATGTTGCAGAACCACTCAAGGAAATCTTGAGAAAATGTAGAAAAGTAATACTTTTATGTAAATTTTGTAACGAGTGTTCTTATAACCAATATGTAACATTATGCATTCCACAGATTATGTAGAAAAATGAAATTATCCCTATTTCAAAAACATCAAAATTATTGAAATTGACAAAAATCCACCACAAACATCAACTAGTTTTCTACGAGAGAAAAAGGGAAAAATCAAGAAAATGGATATTGAATCCAATGATGAAGAAATGAACCATATACAAAAGAAAAAATGAGGTCAGATTTATTATCAGACACCCAGTCATGTTAGAAATTTCACATCAGAAGAAATGTTGGAGTTAGTAAGAGAATAAATTTCAGAGCTAACAAATTCAAACTAATCATTGTATTGTCTGAGGTAGAATGCAAAAAAGTATGAATAATTTTTCTGAATAAACTCATTCTTCTTTAAATCAAGATGAAGAGGAAATGACTCAGGAGAGTGGTATGTTTTTTTTTTCAAGAAAAAAAGTAGGATTTGTAAAAAAAATAATTTAAAATCATTTCTTCAATCATTTTAGTAGGGTCTCAACATGATAGGCCTCATGTTACTCACAGTCAACACAAATCATCAAACATGCTTACAATAATCAGTAATACTGAAATTTGGCTACTAGTGCAACAAATTTATGGTGAGTATTTAGGAAACATAAGCAGGAAAAAGGTCATATCAGCTTGGTCTGAAATTGTATTGTTCCTTGAATTTCATTCCCAAGGAGCACAAGAGAAGCCATCTAGTACCATTAAATATCAAAAAAAATTATTTTGAGTGGAAAAAGGTCTGCTAGTGAATGGAAAGAAAGGATTAAGGATCCTTTTGGGTACTGAAATGACTTATTGAAAATTTAGTCAAAATAGAAACTAACTAAAGAATTACATAGAAATTCTGTTCTTTGAACCCCTCTCTCAATCAACCTTGATTTTGCAGTGATCTCATTTACTTTTAAAATATCAGAAATATATATGAAACCTCTGATAAATACCCAGTGCTTTCAAACCAGAAAAAAACTACTCATCCCAAGTCACATCTTGATTTACTTTTCTACTGTATTCAATATCCAAATAAGGATTCCATGATTAATTTTTCAACTATAATGGGGCAATCAATAGAGCTATTTGGACACAATCTTTCAGTTGAGTCACCACCACAACCCACAGTTGAAAAGTATAATTTGGTCTGAGGAATCAATAAGTATGGGGTTTTTTCTTACAAGTCATGATTACTAACTTTTCTCAGCCTCTGAATTTCTTGCATTTATTGGTCAGTTGGATGTTCTTAAAATACAAAGTAAGGTAAGAATAATTGGTGAAGATTTGATTTGGAGTCATGTGAAATATTACATTTAAAGCCTCTTTATTTCAGTAATGGAAAACCCTGACTTTCTCCCAGTATTATAATAATACAGTAGAGTAAAAGAAGTTCTCTAGAGCACTGGCTTCAAACTCTCTTGAACACTGAAAAAAGCAAGGGCCTCAAGCCCCTGTCTTTTCTGGGTTTGAAGATGTAGAATGGCCAAAGGGATAAATAAATATTGTAAAATTTACTATTAAAAGTGATACTATTTTTCTGTAAAAAAATTGACCCAATGACATCATTCAAATATTTTAATAATAATGATATTTAAATATTTTTGGGAAACAATGAGTTCACAAAAAAATCACCAAATTTTAAAGATAAGCTCCAAGATGAAATTCAGATAGTTATAAAATTGAGTTGAGTCAAAATTTACAAAATTCATATTTTAAAATATTGTGGCATGCTAGAAAGTGAGTACAATAAAACATTATCATTACAAAGAATGGTGGTGATGTTGCATGAGGAGGAGAAGTGACTATCAGGCTCAGTGAAATTTCAAATAAAGATAAAGAAAAGTTATCAAATGAGTTCGGTTAAAACTCTGGTAGATTACTGGTCCAATTCTGTTCATATGCAGGATTAATGCATTTCAAAAAAAAATTCTTCTCAGAATTGCATGCAGTCCCCCCCCTAATATTTTCTGGTTCTTGTAGGGTACCATTGGATAGCTCTCATTCTTGGTGACTACTCTTATTATAAAATTCATAAAATATAAAAGCATTAAAAGTGCTTTCTTTTCAGAATATATTTCTGTCTCTGGTGTACTTTGGCATCTGTACTAAGTATCTTCTGACTCTGTTGCAATAGTAGAAACTTGGACTATGTAATAGCTTCTCTGGTGTAATGTATTGTACATTTCAGTCTCAGAAACAAAGATTGTCGCTTTTCCTAATTTATTTATGGCTGTGGTATCATTTTTATCTGACACTAATTATCTTTTCTCTGGTATAACTTCTTTTGTATTCTAGTTTATTTTTATTTATAACAAGTGCTATTCATCTCATATTCAAAAAATTTAATTTCAAGACACTTTTCTCTCACCAAGTAGACTTTTCAGCTTAGTTAATTGAAAAACACACTTTATACCTAAAGCAACAGGGGTTTCTCTTGTTTCTCCAATTCACTTGGTTATGCCAACAGCAAGGTGACTGTAGGATTCTTTCTACAACATAAAACTCAGAAAAGAAAAGAAATCCCAGTTCAAATTTCCAAAATGGCTGATATATGTGCCCTCTCAAACAATCTGATTTTTTAATGCTTCAGGCCTCTTTCTATCAACATCCTCTTCTCCCTTGCTCCATTTCATTGAATAGAAAATAGAATCCATTCTCTACCATCTCTCCAACTCACCTAATCCCCAAACTCCCACTTTTTCCCCCCTCCCCCTCCTCCTTCTCACCTCAAATTCACAAGTTGCCTCCTAAAAAGACCACTCAATCCACCAACGTCTTATTCTCTAGCCCTCCCACACTAAATATCAAACAGTTGAACCCCACCTCCCCAACCCTTACTAATTTCTCCAATATTCAACTCCTCACCATCATTAATAACCACATAAAAGCCCAGAAAATCTTATATCCCCCTTTCTGCTCCCCCATTCATGTAGGAGGGGTCCTCTGACACCATTAAAACAAAATTAAGCTCTCACTTTCCTTTGAAGAAAAAAACTTTCCCTGGCCAACTCATGGATTAAATGGATCCCTCCAAGCATGATCTACAAACCCTCCACCTTCCCTGTAGCTTTCCAAAGCATCCCAACTACTTTTTACCCCAAAAATCAATGCTGAATTAACTCACTTACTGAAAACAATACTGAGCTTCTGAATACTGTTTACCACATTTCCAGGCTTATAAATTCAGAGGGAGGGGTAGAGAAAAACACACCTCTGTTATCCTCCATTTTCTTGAAAAAGAGGATGCTGACCTTCTTTAATCTCCTTCCCCCTCTTTTCCTTTCATATGTGATGAAAAGATAGAGAGAGAAAAATAAATAAACTGATAGTGCATCATTTACTTTCAATACTAGGTAAAATTACACCTCTCCATCTACTATTCACTTCCTCCAAGATTTTCTAACTGTGCTTGTGTGGTACACATCTTTCAACATCATGTGAAAATTATTTGAAGTGAAACACTCTTCTCAGTCCAGGAAAGATGCAACAAAGGGGCTGTTAAGGGGTTTAAAATGGGGTAACTATTAGGATCTCCCACTAGAGACATAAAAAAGGAGAGTTTATGCAATCAATAGAAACACAGGAAAAGAGGTACTCTTTTCTCAGTATTTTTTTATGAAATATGTCAGTTCTGCAGCCCCAGGTCTAGTTAAGGGTTCTGCAAAAATGGGCTATGAATTTACAGCCATGTATGCAGTTTCAAATTTTTTAGGAGACACAAACTGTATATTATGGTTTTAGGAAATAGGAACTAGCAATTTTATGGGCTTTAACTAGAGAACTAATAAGTGCAATGGAACTGGGATTAGTTAAAGAGATCCTAGTATTACAGCTAGAGAAATAATGGGTGTGATGTCTAATAGTAGTGGAAAATAAAATAAGCTGCAGGAACCATAGTTGAAAAAGAAATGGTGCTATATAAAGCATTAGAGATAGCCAAAGAAGCTAATTTTAAAATGATTTCACATGCAAGTTCTTGATTCCAAAATATCAAGTAGTCAGTTAAAAAAAACTGTTACAAGTAAAGGCGCTGAAGGGACCTATGGAAGTGTGAGGGAGTTTTACAACAAGCACACATTCCACAGTAATTACAGGAAGCAGTACAGTTTTTGCTTTATATTTAAAAATCTCAGATAGCATGCACAGGGGGGGATGGTGAACTAGATGTGTAGTTCAGTTATGTGACAAACCATTGAAGTTCACTTTTTAAACCCACCTTATGTTTTGTCTTTTGAAGAGGATTAAGGTGGTGTGTTGTGGATATGCTTGTGAGAGAAGGGAGGAGATGGTGAAAATAAAATTGTTGGATGAATCTATGAAAATGAGAGGACATGAGACAAGGAGATGCCAATTTCAGAAAAGAAAAAATAATAAGGTGGGGTCAAACACTGTCACTTCACAAATTGGACCCACAGTCATACCCTGCAAACAAAAACTGAACTAGACATCTAGTTAAGGGATTTCTCCCCCTGTGTATGGGTTATGTAAGGTTAGATAGCAGTTAGGGTGCTACAGTAGGATCTTCATAGAATATAGGATGCTATAGACTGATAAAAGTGGTGTTCCTGGAGTTCTGAAATACTTAGTTAATGGTTTGATATTTCCAAACAGTGCTAGAACTTGTGAAAGGGATCTAATAGGACAGGAAGCAGTGTGTGAAGGGTTCTGATTACTGGAGGACCTATAATAAGGTAAAATTCTCTTCAGAAGAGTGATATAAAAAAAGATATATAGATATGGATACTTATAGACTTACTCACACATGTATATACACACAGACACATAGAATAGTACTTAGAGTGTATTGTAGAAAGTAGAGATAGTAATTAGGCAATTAGAATTATTATCATAAATTCCCATACAAATAAATTATTATTTTTTTGTGCAGGATACTTTCTATTTGAGAACAGATATTAAGAAAGAACTGCTGTAGAGTTATTTTTATTGCTACAGTAAGGATAATAGAGGTTAGCCAAGGATACTAGCACTTACTGAGATTAGATAATAGCCAAGAATTTTTTCAACTTTTACCTGTAATTTGTTTTTATATAAACTCTTACTTAAAACACTTCATCATACAAATTATTAAACTGTCTTAAAATATTAGAGTGGTAGTCACTTCCTTTCACTAAGGAGAACAAGCCCATATTTTGTAGTCTCTATAGCTTAGTATTATAGAAAAGCTTTTCTACACCAGCCATCACAATACAAAAACATGTGAAAAACCTATAATGACCTCTCCAGTCTTCTTTTATTGCATCAACTCTTTCCCTCACAACTATCCCTAAAATATTCCTCCTCCACACTTCAGGAAGTGTTACAGGACCCCTTTTTCAACCCCCCTATCTTCCATCTTCCTCTTCATAGTTCTTGTGCTCTTAACCTTTCCTGATAGCGACCTCCTCAGCTTTTAATAAATCTTTTCCTTTACTTTTCAGAGTCTTTCAACTTAATTTTAACTTCTCATTAAATTGTTTTCAATTGCTTTTTGTTGATATCTTTACAGAAACCTTTGAAATTATTGCGGTTTAGGAAACCTTCTTGTCTCAGGACCCCTTCACTTTAGCCCATTCAAAAATCTGGGACCTAATTTCCCCTTGATTCTTTTCCTCTACCTCTTTTCCTTGAAAACATGTACAGTGGGTAGAAATATGTATATGCCACTTACTTTTTGGCTAATAAAACTTACTCAAATGACCTAAAATCTTTTACTATGATCAATTTAGAGGTCTAAATTAAAAATTTCATATCAAAACATGAAAATAAAAGAAATTTTTTTATAAGATTGAACTTTGTAGAATATTTGAAATTTGACCATAAAAAATTTTTGTTTCATTTAAATGACACTAAGCCCATTGGAAAGAGAAAGTGAAATATATTCATATTTTAAAAAGGATTGATTGAAAATTATGTATTTTTGCCCAAAATAAATGATATTCTATGGACCTTTTATTGTTATATTATTGGGTGGATCCACCAAAAGTAGCAAAAATTCCAAAAAGAAGAAAGAAGAAAGATGAAAGATGAAAGATGAAAGATGAAAGATGAAAGATGAAAGATGAAAGATGAAAGATGAAAGATGAAAAATAAAACAAAAATGGAAATGAAAACGAAAATGAAAATGAAAATGAAAATGAAAATGAAAAATTTTACCAGAGTGAGAGGGAGCAGAGTGTTGGAGGGGTTGTCAAATGATATATTTAAAAAAAGATAAAACTTACTGGAGCAAGGGGGAGTGGAGTGGTGGAAAGAGGGAGAGGAGGGAATTGAGTAGGTGGTGATAGGGTTGGGGTGGAAAATTTTTGCAGTCAGGGTTGGTTAGGGCCCCAGTGTGAATTTTAAAAAGAAATGATTGGTAAAAAACCACAAAATATTATTATATAGATTACTATATTTTACTTTCTCTTTTCAATGTGCCTAGACTTTTTTTACTACAACAACTCTTTTTTAAGGTCGTGTCTCAAATATTTTACAAAATTAAATATTTTTTAAAAAAATTCCTGTTTATCTTCATGTTTTGATATTAAATTATGAATATAGGCCTCTAAATGGATTATATTCAGAAATTTCACATCATTTGAGTAAGTATTTTTAGCCAAACAGTAAGTGGCATATACATATTTCTACATGCTGTATGACCCCCACTTTCACCTCCACCCCCCTCCTCCTCTCAACTCTGTAACCTCACAAGAACCTCCCATGCTTCCTTTTTTCTGACTCAAACCTCTACCACAAAATGTGAACAGATCCCTCTATCAATCACTCAAACCACCCAGATGCCACTCCCTTCCTCATTACCATCTCATCTCTTCCCTTAACTTGTCACACATCTCATAACCTGGAGTCATCAACTTCAGCAATACCAGGAACTTTACTTTTGTGATTGTTTTAGTTTTTTCAAATGCAAAGGTAGTGAACCTCATAATAAAATGCATTACTGATTCCTCTGATTCATCCTCTCACCCCTCTGACTACTGCTCAAATTCTCCCATTATCCTTCTCTCCCCTCCTCTCATTCCTCCAAACTGTTCCTTTAGATGTTGGAGCTTACTTGATAAGTCATCTTCCCTCACCCCTCCATTTCTTCCTCAGCCAAGATTTATTTAGCTTCTGAACACAACTAATAGATCATTTATCATGCTTCAGAATCCCAGCTCAATGTGTCACCCCTTGTGGGATAGGAAAATTCTGGACCCACTCAAGAAGGTGTGCTTCCAAGCCCAGAATTGCCTCAAGTCCTCCCAGGCTCCACACCGTGTTGCTGAGTTCACCACAGGATGAAAAGCTTTCTGCTTTAAAATTAACTACCTATGCAAACAACACGGACACAACAACCTCTCCTCCCTTTTTCCATCCAAACTACACATTCCAGCTAAGTTACACCCTGTTCGGATTTGGTTGGGAGGTGAGGAGGAGGAGTGATATGGGCACTATGCATTATAAAGAGGTGGAAGAGTGGGTATTGCATAAGGGGGTTAGATGGGGAAAGTGCTTCATAGTAATCCTCATTGGAAAACTTATATAGTAATCCAGTTGCTTCTTAGTCTCACTGCTGAATCAGCATAGTAAGTCTAGCCCCAGGCTAGGGTCAGCACTAGTAGTAGTTGGCCTTCTTAGCTCCTAAAATTTTGTCCAATATTAATTGGAGCACTACTTAAGAAAAGTGAATCCCTCAGTTTAACCTGATTCAGAAACCCTTGCTGCAATGGAAGAACAAAATGCCATACTCATGGAATGTCTAGGGAAGGAAAGGCCCTCATATTACGGCCCCACTAAAGCAGAGCTAGATGCTGCTGAAGCCAAGTCACAGGAACCTCCTACAACACCATTTCCACTTGTAAAAGGCCCAAAAATTGCAATCCCAGAAATATTCAATAGAAAACAAGGTGCCCAAGCAGATAAGTATGTGTTGCAGGTAAACCTCTATATCCTGCTCAACGGGAATCAGTTTCCAGAGGAGCAATCAAAAATTGGTTTCACAATATTTTACCTCACAGATGAGGTGGCACACTTGGCAAGGCTGTACACCAAGGAGCTCCTTGAAAATTCTCATTCAGAAACAATGTTCTTCCAGTTCATGGCAGAATTTGGGTTAGCTTTTTGTGACTCTGATGTGGCCACAACCTCAGAGCATGCCTTAAAAAATTATTCCAAAAACATTCAGTAGCCAAGTATGTGCCAGAATTCCAGGGCCACCCCAGCTATGTCACAAAATGGGGAGAAGAGGCACTCATTTTTCACTTCAGGAACGGGCTCTTATCAAAAATAAGAAATGCCCTAATCAGACACCCTTGTCCAACATCCCTCCAAGCACTCATGGAGCTGGCTATCCAAGTCAATAACAATTTTATGCACCAGAAAATGTATGGCTGGAGTGGCACAGCTACACCTCAACAAGTGGGGCCAGTGCCAGGGACCCAAATGCCATAGATATTGCTGAAGTAAATGCATGTGGTTCTAGTGGAAAAAGAAGGTTATCTGATGAGGAATATCAGAGGAATATGAGCAGATGGCTGTGCCTCTGTTGTGGGAGTAGTGGTCATCTGGAAAGGGAGTGTAGGGGAAAAATTAGGGTTAGTGAGGCAGAGGATAGCACAGGAAAGTTGCAGGTATAAGAAAGTGCTTGGGAGTTAAGGTTATGCCCACCTAAACTTTATTAGAGGGAAAGAATAAAGGAAATTTAGTAGAAGAATTAGCAGAATGTAAGCCACTTGAAGTAAATGATAATCATATTATATTGAACTTGCCTTTGATGACCCTTGACACCACAACAAATTTATGAGCCCTACTGAACTGTGGGTCCACAGAATGTTTTATTTCTAACAAGTTTTTACAGAGAAATAAAATGAAAAAATATAAATTGGACCACCCCAGGCATCTAATTATGTTTTACAGATCCCCAGTTGAGGGAGGAGAAGTAAGAGAGAAGGTTTTTTTCAAATTCTGGTGTGATGGAAGGTAGTCTCAATGCAAGGCATATTCAAAAAACCTAAAGCGCCAGGATGAAATTGTACTGGGGATGACATAGCTGGACAAGTATAACCCATACATTAATTGGAAGAAAAAAAAGCTCAGATGGGAAGGAAAGGGGATGCTGGTACTAAAGTATTGGCCCCCTGGCCCTTTCAGGGGTCAGGGGCCCATCCTGTCAAGTCTTCAGATTTTTTGTTATTATCAGTTGAATTTCTTCCAGAACTGATGCTCTCTCTTGATTATAAGCAGAAGGTTAGGGATGGGTCACCAACAGTGAGCTCTGGAGAGGGCCAGAGGGAAGATGAAAGGCACCAAATGAAGGAGAAGGTAAGAGAGGGAAAGATGGATGACACACAGAATGCATTTTCCCCTTGGCCCCTTCAGGGGTCAGGAGCCCTTCCCAGAAAGTCTCCTGGTGTTTTGTTATCATCAGTAGACTTTCCACAAGAACTGACACTTTCTCTTGATGCTAAGTTTCAGGACCTGGAGGGGGAAGAGGAGGAAGAGGAGGAGCTGGAATGTAATTCAACAGAATGGAATATATCCACCAAGATTGCATACAAGGCCCAGTCCTAAAAGCCAACAAGAAGCCTCAAGGAAATGGTCCCTGGAGCTTCTTGCAAATTATTACCACTTTTTGAAGATGGGGAAGTCAAGACCCTGCCACCTCATCAGCCATACAACTTTTTCATTGATCTGATGCCAGGTGCAACCCCTCAATTTAGCTGCATAATCCCATTATCAATCTTGGAGTCAACAGTGCTAAAGGAGATGATTGATTAATATCTAAAAAAAGGTTTTATTAAATAGTTGAAATCTCCCTGGGCTGCCCCTGTTATCCTTGTAGGAAAAAAGGATGGGTCATTAAGACTTTGTATGGATTTCAGAAGGTTAAACATGCTGAAAGTAAAGAATAGATATCCCCTTCCATTAACTAGTGAGCTAATTGATAGTCTTCAAGGTGCAAAGATCTTCACATTCCTAGATCTTAGGTCAGGTTACCACAACATATGTGTAAAAGAAGGTGATGGACACAAACTGGTATTCTGCACTAAATTTGGTCATTTTGAATAGTTGTTAATGCCATTTGGTCCATTTAATGTGCTTGAAACCTTACAACACTTCCCCAACAGTATCTTTAGAGCCAGAATAGCAATAGATGTGGCAGTATACCTGGACAACATCTTTATTTACTCCAGATTAATAAAGGAACACCAGATACGTGTGAAGGACTGTTTGTAGCGCTTTAGGGAGGCCAAAGTATGGTTAAAACCAGAGATATGTGTCTTTTCAGTGGGTTAAATCCCCTACCTGGGTATGATCATTTCAAAGAATAAACTAAAAATGGACCAGGAGAAGGTAAAGGAAGTAACAGAATGGTTGAAACCAGCATCAGTAGAAGAACTCCAGTCATTTCTAGGTGTTGTAAATATTTACCACTGTTTTATGGAAAATTACTCCCACATTTTCCAACCATTGCACAACCTCACAAAGAAGGAAACAAAATTTATCTGGACAAGTAGCCAACAAGATGTGTTTGACTACCTTAAAAGACAATTTTTGACAGCTCCTATTCTTGCAATCCCAGAATTATTAAAGCCTTTTGTCCTGGAATGCAACTTCTCAGATTTTGCATTAGGTCCAGTTACATCCCAATGCAATGCTGAAAATGTCTTGCACCCAGTAGCATATTTGTCACAAACACTTCTATGCGCCAAATTGAACTATGAAATAAATTATTAGTAGTTATTGGCACTAGTAGAAGTGGTATGCACCTGGAGCCACTATTTGAAAGGAGTTCCTCACTGTTTACAAGTTATTATCTACAGGGATCATAAAAACTTTGAAACCTTCCTGACCACTAAAAATTTGACTCACAGGCAAGAGCGCTAGGAAGAACTGCTATGTAGCATTAATTTTGTTGTTACATTTTGACTAGGGAAGAAAAGTGGAAAACCTGATGTGCTGTCACAATATCCTGACTTGCGTCAAGAACCAGGCCAGCTACATACTGTTGGTGCAACATTATTGAGGGTGGATCTCAAAGAGGGGGTAATCCTAGATGATGTGGAATTGGAAGATAAGGAGGGGGTAGGAAAAGGATAAAGGAGTGCAGGAGTTGCTGAAGGCACTGTTATCAAAGGAGTTATTGGTAAGGAAAGGATTGGAGGAGTATCACCTGGAAGGGGGAGTGCTGTATTAGAATAGGAGGATATTGGTGCCAAATGATGAAGAGCTTAAGAGGAAAGTGGTCAAACCAAGGCATGATTCTCCAATGGTAGGACACCTAGGACTGCTGAAGACTGTGGAGCTTGTGAATTGCAACTTTTACTTGAAATCCATGAAGGCATACATCCAGCACTATGTAGCAGCATGTGAGTCTTTCCAAAGAAACTAGGTTAGTCCAACAACAACAACACCACTTACCCTGCTAAAAATTTCCAAAACACAGTAGTTGACCACTGCACTAAGATGGCACACTTTGTCCCTACTACTACAAAGGGTACATCAAAGGGTATTGCAGAATTAATGGTTTTGCATGTCTGTATGTTACATGGACTACCCAAAAGTATATTATCAGACTGGGAAAGTACTCTTAACTCTAAATTGTTAAAATAAATTAATGAGAAACTTAAAATTAAGCCCATTCTGTCAACAGCATGGCATCCACAGATTGATGGGAGATTGGAGATAGTGAACAAGGCAATTGAACAACACTTGCACCACTTAATTAACTATCAGCAAGATGATTGGGTTCAGCTACTACAATTGGCCAAATTCTCATACAACAACTGGCATGTCACCATTCTATGCCAAATATGGATATCACCCAACATTCTCAATTAGTACTCTGTCCACATTACAAGTTCCAGAAGCTGAAGAAAAACTTCAGAATATACAGAGTATATGTCAGGAGTTAGAGGCAGCTCTTAGGCTATCCCAACAGTAAATGAAGAACTACCATGATCAAGGGAAGACTCAATATTGGGTGTTAGAGGTATGTGACAAAGTCTGGCTAAGCTCACATTTCCTTTCCACATTGCGCCCAAGTTCCAAATTAGATAACAAGAAAGTAGGCCCATTTAAGATCAAATGTAAGGTATCTGACTTAGCATACAAGTTGGAGCTACCCATTTCAATGAAAAAAGTGCACCCAGTGTTCAACATTTCATTACTCACAAAGTGCCAAGAAGATACAATACCAGGGTTCTCAGAAGAACCACTAGCACCAGTCAATGTGGGAAATGAAGAGGATTTTGAGGTTGAAAAGATTATTGCTAAACAGATGTACAGGGGGAAGGTTCAGCATTTGGTGCACTGGAAAGGCTATGTAGTAGGGAACAGGTCTTGGGAACCATTAATGAGATTGGAAAATGCTAAGGGGAAGTTGAAAAAGTTTGATAAGGAGTGCAGGGAGAAGGAGGGGTAAAATAGGGGGTAATGTTATTATTTGGCTGAGAGGTGAGGAGGAGAAGCACTATGGGCACTATGCATTATAAAGAGGTAGAAGAGTGGGTATTTCAGCTTCAGAGTGCTCCTCATCAGACAGCTTATATAGTAATCCAGTTACTTCTTAGTCTCACTTTTACATCAGCATAGTCAGCTCTGCCTCACTGTTGGTAACTCCAACATATTCAGTCTAGTTAATATCACTGTTTAGTAGCATAGTCAGTCTTGTCCCAGGCTAGTTTCAGCGCTAGTAGTAGTCCGCCTTCTTAGGTCCTAACACACCCTCCCCTTGCTTCCCCACATTCTAACCTAACATCTCTCTCTTTTCCCAGGATAGTTCACCTATCCTGGACAACATGGAAAAAGGTGGCTATCCTCTGTGAGGGAATCTTAGTAGCCACTATTCCATGTAGCCTGAACACACTCCCCCTTCACCCAGTGTGAATTCTTATTAAATCTCCTCAAGGGCAAAAAGAAGTGGGCTCCTGGTCTGGATTGTTTCTCTAATTCCCTGCTCCACCTCAACCCCAAAGCCATGTGCAACCTCCTCCTCTCAATCTTCCAAGCCTGCCTCTCCATGGGATATTAACCTAAGATTGGAAACAGACAAAAATAATTATTATTCCCAAACCTGGTTGGCCCAACTACTCCATCCCCAATGCCTACAGCCCAATTGCTTTCTTGGACACAATGGGTAAATTTCTTGACTTCTTACTCACTAAGTGACTCACTTTCCTTGTGGAACCCAATAAACTTCTTTCAGACACACACTATGTTGGATGCCCCCTCAGATCCACTTCAGATGCCCTTTTCCACCTCACCACATGTGCCAAGGACTAGTGACACAAGGGTAATGTAGTCAGTGTTATGAACTGAGAAGGTGGATTAATACTAGCACTGGTGCTAGCCTTTAAACAGGACTGACTATGCTAATACAGCAGTGAGACTAACTAGAATGAATATGTTGGGGTTTCAAAAAGTGAGGGAAGACAGGACTGACTATGCTAATACAGCAGTGAGACTAACTAGACTGACTATGTTGGGGTTTCCAACAGTGAGGGAAGACAGGACTGACTATACTAATACAGCAGTGAGACTAGAGAGTAATTGGATTACTATATAAGTTATCCAATGTGAAGTGCTCCACAGTGCTTCCCCCATATAACCCCTTTATGCAGTATCCCCTATTCTGTCTTCCACAATACATAGCACCCATAGCGCTCCTCCTCCTCACATCTCAACCCAATTTCTAACATTACCCACTCTTTTACTCCTCCTGCCTTCTGCGCTCCTTCTCAAACTCCTTCAAATTTTCTTTGGTATTCACCAGATTATTTATTGGTTCCCAGGACCTATCCTCAACTCCATAACCCTTCCAATTCACCAAGCACTGAACTTTTCACTTATACACCCTCTTAGAAACAACCTTTTCCACCTCAATTGGCGCTGGCAGCACTTCTGGACATCCTGGAATTATATCTTCCTTATGCTTTGTGAGTAATGAAATGCTGAAAACTGGATGTACTTGCCTCATTGAGATTGGTAGCTCCAGTTCATAAACTCAGTCTGATACCTTGCGTTTGACTTTGAATGGTGCCACTTTCTTGTGATCTAACTTAACACTGGGGGGAAATGTGGTAATAAAATGTGAGCTTAACCAAAAATTATTACCTACATGGAATATCTGGTGCTGGGTTTGTCCTTGATCATGATGGTGCTTCATTTACTGTTGAGATAAGTTGAGCACTGCTTCTAGCTCTTCACATATTTTCCGCAACTTCTGAATTCTCTCTTGTGCTTCTGGAACATGCAGTGTCAATAGGGTGCCAATTGAGAATGTTGGGTGATATCTGTAGTTGGCATAAAATGGCAACATTCCTGTTGACACATGCAAACAGTTGTTGTATGAGAATTCAGCTAGTGGTAGCAGTTGCACTCAATCCTCTTGCTGATAATTGATAAAGTGGTGCAGGTATTGTTCAATTTCCTTGTTCACTATCTCAGATTGCCTGTCAGTTTGTGGATACCATCCTGTTGACAATACGGGCTTAATGTTCAGTTGCTCATACATTTCTTTCAACAACTTAGAGTTGAAGGTACTTCCCCTATCTGATACAATGCTATCAGGAAAACTATGCAACATCCAAACTTGTGCCACCATTATGTCTGCAATCCCTTCTGATTGACCTTGGTGGTGGTTGGAATGATGTGCTCCATCTTAGTGAAACAGTAAACTACTGTGAGAATATCATTTTTTTCTTGATATTTTGGTAATTCCACTATAAGATTGTAGGAGAGCTCTTTCCATGGCTGTTTGGAAATGTTTAGTGGGGTCAATGGTGTTGATTTTGGACTGACCTTGTTTCTCTGGCAAGAGTCACATGCTGCTACATAGTGCTGGACATATGCCTTCATGGACTTCCAGTAAAAGCTGCAATTTACCAGCTCAAAAGTTTTCAGTGGTCCTGGTTGTCATGCCATTGGGGAATCATGCCTTGATTTGACCACCTGTCTCATGATCCCTTCATCATTTGGCACCACTATCCTCCCATTCCAATACAGTGCTTCCTCTTCTAGGTGGTACTCCTCCAATCCTTTACTTACCAATACTTCCTTTGATAACAGTGCCTTCACCAACTCCTGAACTCCATCATCCTTTTCTTGCCCTCTTCTTACCCATTCCAACAAATCCTCATCTTCCCATTCCACCTTGTCAAGGATTACCCCCTCTTCAAGGTGCCTCTTCAGTAGTGTTGCACCAACAGTATGCAGCTGGTCCGGCGCTGGGCGCAAGTCAGGTTGTTGTGACAGCACATCCGGTTTCCCACTCTTCTTCCCTGGGCAGAATTGAACTATAAAATTAATGCTATCTAGCTGTTCCGCCCAGTGAGCTTGCCGGCATGTCAGCTTTTTTGTGGTCAAGAAGGTTTCCAAGGTTTTATGATCCGTGTAAATAATGACTTGTAATCAGTGAGGTCCTCCTTCCAAATAGTGGCTCCAGGTCTACACTGCTTCTACTAGTGCCAATAACTTCTTATCATATATTTCATAGTTTAGTTTGGTGCCTAGAAGTGTTTGTGAAAAATATGCTATGGGTTGCAGGACATTTTCAGCACTGTATTGGGATAATACTGCACCTAATGGAAAATCTGAGCAGTTGCACTCCTGAACAAATGGCTTCAACAAGTCAGGGATTGCAAGAATGGGGGCTGTCACAAATTTTCTTTTCAGGTAATCAAACACATCTTGTTGGCTACCTGTCCAGATAAACTTGGCTTCCTTCTTTGTGAGGTCATTCAATAGTTGGAAAATGTGGGAGTAATTTTCAATAAAATGGTGGTAAAAATTTGCAAAGCCTAGGAATGACTGGAGCTCTTTTACTGATGCTGGTGTCAGCCATTCTGTTACAGCCTTTACTTTCTCTTTGTCCATTTGCACTCTATTCTTTGAATTGATCATACCCAGGTAGGTGATTTCACTCACTGAGAAGACACATTTCTCTAGTTTTAACCATACTTAGGCCTCCCCCTCAAGCACTGAAAACAGTCCTTCACGTGTATCTGGTGTTCTTCCATTGATTTGGAGTAATTGGCCAACATGGAATTATAGCTTTGATGAATTTAAAGATGTGGCAGTTGGTGTCATTAAAGATCAAGAAGATGTGAATCTAGGTGAGTTTGTCCAAGATCTTGAAGAAGAAGGACAAATTGCCTGGTATGTCTAAACACAAAATATCAATCAAAGGTCCCCTGGCCAAAAAAGAAGGCTGTCTAGTCAAGATTGTTTCAGGCAATTTCTTAACAAGGTTCAAAAGACTCCAAACATTCAAAATATTTTTTTATGTATTGAGCATAGGAATCCCAGATCTGTTGTAGAGGTAATTTTTTCTTTTCTTGCCTTGTATCACCACGCAATATTTGTGGGGGACTTGCTAGCAAGTCCTCAACTTGAATTCAGATGGAATTCAGACTGAACTCAGACTAAACTCAGACTGAACTCAGACTGAACTTTACTTTGAACTCATCTTGGGCTCTTAACCAAACATGGATGAGTCTGTGCTTGAGTAATAGTGAAAGTTTAATAAATAATCTATAGAAATAATAACAAGGGAAGATTAATAATCTGATCCATTCACAGAATTTTTTTCACAAAACTCATTTTCATTTTCATTTTGAATTTCACCTGATCACTTAAAAGACTGAAAATTATACTATTTATTTCAAAAACATCACTTTTAACCTCTCTAATTATTTTATTCTATTTTTTTTGAAAAAATATAAAATAATATCAGTGGTTCTCTTTAATGATAACTCCTTTTAACCAAGAATTTGAAGCTTTTATTTTTTAATTTAAACCATATTACCTGATATTTTTTTTTTGTATTTTTATTATTTCTTATTATGCAATATAATTATTTTAAACTCAATGGAATTATTTAATAAAAATATTGAACCATAAAAATTCTCAAGTTTCTATTCTAGAATACTGTGAAAAGACTCATAATTAAGAAAAATAAAAGATAGAAATATGTTTTCATAATTTCTGTTTCAATGAAGTTCTCTAATATCTTCTTTACACTTAGCACTAATAATTGATAAATTGTTTAATTATATGTCTAGAAAGAAGTATAATTCTTATACAAGTGAATTTTAATCCAGTTTTTTCCATTTTTGTATGCAAGAAGATGATTAAAATTAAAAGGAAATATCTTTTTGCTCTTTTTTTTTCTATCGAATATTCAACTACTAAGAATTTTCACAATATTAATTTATTCAATGTAATACACATATGATTTTCTGGAACTCTTCATGATGTATTTCATCAAAATTCAATGTAAATATGGTTATTTGGTAGAGTAATCTCATGAGTTGAAATAATTAATCACTACTTAGTGAATTTTTCATATGAAAGACTGAAATTCAAGCTAGATGTAAAAATTTAAAGATAATTAAAACAAAGTAGTATAAATTTATTTAAACTTTAATTTTAGTACTTAATTTTGCTTCAATGCTGTATTGTGGGATAATTTCAGTGTCAACCTGGGAATAAGCACCATATAATTTGAAAAGTGTTCTCATGTTAAAAAATGTGCTTCAGGTAGATATTTTGATTGTATTATTGTTCAAGAACTGAATTAAATAGGTAAAAGTGGTAATTTTTCATAATTCTATCAGTTTCAAATTAAAAAACTATTATATGATATTCATTTTGTAAAAAAGACACAATAGGTAATTTAGATTATACCCATGTAGAAAAGCAGCTGTAAAGGCAATCATCTTTTTATTAAAAATAATATTATTCCATGTTTTAAATGAAAAGAAAAAATATTTCAATTCTATGGTTTTGAAAAATAAATTAAATGAAACATTTCAGGTACGCTTTTTTAGTCATTAGAATCAAAGTTTTGATAGGAGTAATTCACAACTGAACACTTACACGCAATTGTAAAATTATATATATGGGTTCAAGATTTATCAATGATTTATTGGAATTATGATATTTATGCTGATTGGTAGATCTTATATGATGTTTCTATTCAGTTTCTAAGTGTATGAAAAACAATCCCTTTGATATTTTATTTAAACAGAAGAATTTAAAAATTTTCTTGAAATTGGCCTTATCACAAAGCAATACTGGAATGGTTATATTGTTATAAAAATTAATTTAAATAGCAATATTTCAAATCTTCATAACAGATTTTAAACTAAACATAAATATTAAAATTTGACTTTTTATAAAAATATATATTGATTTAAAAGATATTTACTTATTTTTTTTTTTACAAAATGACCAATTTTATCCTGTGAGGCTTCCATTCAACTTAAATGTGTAAGTCTAAAAAATTAATATGATGCTCTGAATACTCTATATAATGTGTACCTAAGGCAAAAATAATGTTTTTTTGAAGTACTTTAAATCTAAGCAGAAGAGCTGATATCTTTTTTATGTAATATAGTTGTATAAAATTGATTTTTAGGTAGTTTCGTAATACGTAATATGGAAAGAAATCATATCATAATAATATATAATCAACTTAAAACTTTTTTTAATATAATATTATCTAAAAATAATTCTTAATATGTACTTATTTTTAGAACTTCAAAGTGTTTAATAAAAATATTTTGATATAAAAATATAATTATTTTTATATTTAAAAGTAATTAATAAAACTTCTAAAAAAGTATAAATTTTTTCATGGCTTAAATTATTATGAACCACACTTGGAAACAAGATTGCATTGAGAGTTCAATCTAAGTTCCACCAAAAACATTATAAATAATTTTTTTGAAAATGTATATAGTCATTGAAATGAAAAAAAATTAGTAAAAGAAAGGACTCAGATATTTTATTCTGTTACTGAATAGATTATCATAAATATATTGAGGTAGATAACTTATTGAAGTTTTTTAAATTTGCAGTTATTACAGTCAATTATCCAGTTATATATAGCAATCACAAAACAAGAAATAAGCCTAAATGGTTATATATGTGGATAAATCTTTTCCTCAACCTTTACCCTAATTATTTAATTTAATTCAAAGCTATTTTTAATCTAACCAACATATTTTACTATTACATTTAAAAATAAATACAATAAACTCAAAAAATACATAAGTTCAATAGTTTAAAATTTCTTTAAATGTTTTATTCTAGTTTTTAACTTTTTGCTACAATTTTCCTATTATATTATTTATTTATATCATGTATAGTTATCAAAAGAATTCTGTGAATTATTGTGTAAAAAAACAAAATAGTATTTCATTATCAATTATTTTACTATATTACTTTCTTAGTCTTAAAGTGCATTGTAAATCAAAAATATAAAATAAAGACGTATAAACTATAGGTTTAAGTTCAAAAATATCAATAAAAAATAATTATCAATCATTTTCCATATCGGCAGAATAGAGCTGTAGATTGAGGGGGTGGACTCTGATGTTCGCCCGAAGAACAAAGTTCACACTCCATTTTTCACTACCTCAATGGACAACCTCTCAATCTCTCCACACAAATTTTTCTGCTTTTTCATTTCTGTTAATTCTATTACCACTCACCACCCTTTTATTGCCCTCCTGATACATTTGCTACACCCTTTAAGCTTCAAAATCTATGTTTAAGCCCTCCTCACTACTCCCCTCCACTCTATTTTCACTTTTAACACAACTACACCCCTTTTGCAACCTCTCGCTCACCTCCCATTCACCTCACTCACCCCACTCACCTCCATTAGCCCTCACCAGCCTTTCTCTCACATTCTAAAACTATTACTCACCTCCCCAGTTTATTGTCCACATCCCCCAGCTCTCGCTTACCTCCCCTAGCCCTTTCTCACCTTCCCAATCTTTCCAGCCCTTCACTCACCTCTTCCAGCCTCCCCCAGTCCCTTACTTTGGCTGGAGATGTGAGCGAGGTGCTGTAAAGACTAAGGAAGGCTGGGAGAAGTGAGTGAGAGGCTTTTATTACCTCCCACAGACTTTCAAAGCCCCTCGCTCAACTCCCCCAGCTTCCCAAGTCCCTTAATTTGGCTGGAGATGTGAACGAGGTGCTGTAAAGACTAAGTAGGGCTGTGAGTAGTAGGTGAGAGGCTTTTATCAACTCTCCTAGCCCTTTAAGGACCCTTGCTCACCTTTTCCAGCCTTCCCGAAGTGGGTTAGGGGATTTTATAACCTCTCCCAGCCCTGTAAAGCCCCTCTCTCACCTTCCCCAGCCTTCCCCAGTTCCTTTATTTTTCTGGGGGAGGTGAGCGATGAGATTGAAGAGGTGAAAAAAGTGTTGGGGAGGCATGCAAGGGCTTGGGAAGTAGCCAACTTTTTATAAACTTGAGAATAATTAATATGTATAAATTAGAAATAACAAGGAATAAAATTTTGAGGAATTATAACCCATTCCAAGAGGTAAATAATGTAACTAAATACATATTTCAGAATTTGAGTTGCTTGTGTTTACTAAAAAAATGTGGCCAATCGTTGAGAAAGGAAGATTTTTGTAGGGAAGAAACATGAAAAATGAAAAAAATACAAAGTAAAATAAAACTAAATAATGACAGTGGGCTGGGAAAGGTGAGTGAGGGTCTGGGGGAGGTGTGAGAAATGAAGAGAAGAGAAGGGAGAGGGGGGGAAGGAGAGGAGAGTTGTTTTCTCACTGTGAAGGAAAGGAATAGGGAAAATGGGTAAGTAGATGGCAAGTTTAGAAATGAGATAAGGGGGTAGGATAGGAAGTCAGATTGAAGATAAGGGAGAATTAGGGGAGGGAGGCATCAGATGGAAGTCCCACTTGTAATTCTACCAGGAATCAATTCAGGAAGCAAAAAAAAGCACTAGACATCTAGTGCACACTTTTTTCCTGCTGTGAATATTTTTTGAACTATTAATCAACTGTGGTTCAATGAAGGTTCAAATCAGTTTCAAGGTGTTTTCAAAGTAAATTCAATATTTCTTCATGATTGTTTCATCACCACCTCAATGTGTGCTGAAAAAGATATGAATTAGGGTTCAAGGTTGCAGACTTGCTAGCAAGTCCGCCCCCCCATATTGCGTGGTGTATGATATTAATTCCATATTGATTTCAGAAAAAAAAAAGCTTTATGGAGACCTCAAAAAATCTCATCAGTCAAATCCAGATTCAGATCAATCACCATCTCCATCTCAAACTGCTACTACTGCTGCTATTTCTTTGGCCAACTGTCATGAAAATTTTCACACTATTTTGGCTTTGCATATCCCTTGACCTGACCTTTCAGGCTTAACTGAATCAAACATTGTTTTAAACCCTGAAAATCCAAAGCAGTATTTTGTACTGACTCCAGAGAGAGTATGTATGTGGGCCAAAGCAATAGTAAGTCTCTCTTGCCTTTGAAATTTGAATAAATATTTATTTTTTTGTTTTTTTTATCAGACTGTAAACCCAAGGGAAGTGACTCTTCTCAAGCCTCCAAAAACGCCATCTCTTAATTGGGTATCTGAACTGGTATCAAGAACCATCAAGAGGAGGAAGTGAAATAAAAGAAAAAAGAGAAAAAAAAGAGGCAAAAATAAAAAACTTACATGGAATTAGAAAGATGAACCTGTCACAGTTGAATTAAGTTGATGGGAAGCAGAAAAAGGAAATGTTGCAGTTGAATTGAGTTGATGGGAAGCACAAAAAAAGAAAAAAAAAAAAAAAAGAGAAAAAAAAAAAGAGGAAAGGGAAATGAGGAAAAAAATGGTGAGGAAGGGGAAGCGAGAAAAAAAGTGGGAAAGGGGAGGATGGAGGAAAATTTTGGGGCAGCTGATTGCATATCCCATCAATTGGATATAGCTGGTCAGCTGACCTGCACACGAGGTTTTTTGGAGGGCGGGAGGCTGGAAAATTAGCAGATGGCCGCAAGGTTTTTTCAATTAGCTGTATGATGTCAAAGAGTTTCTCCTGGAAAGACAGCTCAAAAAAAAAAAAACAACTCTCTCATTGCGGGCAAAACTTTGTCACGTTTTCATTTCAGGTGGCAATGTCCTGTAATGAAAAGTGACAGAGTATGGGAGCCCATGTCACGCACAAGTTACGTGACATGAAATCACACACACACACACACACACACACACACACACCGCACGACTCAATTACGCCCCCCTACAAGCAACATGCGTGACTTGAGGCATGGCTTGTGTGTGATGTGTGCGAGATCAGATGTCCCGTTTTATTACGAGATATCATGTCTCGTTTTGTATGTAGGACATCGCTACCCGAAAAACAAACGTGACACAGTTTTGCCCGCAGTGTGTTTCAACACTTCTTTACTGTTCTCCACTTGCACTTACATCATAGACGTTTAGTCGCTTCTTTTTTTTTTTTTTTTAATATTAAAACACTTACCCACAATCTTCTTCTCTTGCCAGGAAATCTCGAAATTTCCCATTTCGCTCCCCCCCCTCCCCCACAAGTCCAGTCATTTGTAACCGTTTATGCTTATACACTTGATTTAGTTGCTTCTTCCCGCTTCTAGCTGGGTGAGATAGTGTAAAAAAAAAAAAAAAAAAAACTGGAATTAAGGAGTGGGGTGGAGGATAGAATGAGTTTAGAGAAATTGTTACAATGAGAATAACTGTGAGAAGCAACGACAAAACCACTGCTTGGGTAGTCAAGTTTGAGATTTATATCTATCTATCTATTTATTTATCTATATCTGTCTATACACCAAAAAATGTCAATCGAACTCACACCCACACCCATTGCCCATCGTTCATCAACTGCTCATGGATATTAGATTATATGGATATAAAGGGAAAATCTAGTGAATACTTAATATATATGGAGAAAGAGATAGAGATAGATTGATAAATCGCCCTTTGATGATCTTCTTTTTCCCATTTTTTGAAAAAAAAAAAAAAAAAAAAAAAAGGAAGCGAAGAAAAGAAGGGAGTCCTGTTGCTGCTGCTACATTGATAAAGATGTTGTAGTTGTTAGGAGCAACCAAAAGACTAACGCGATGTAAGAGATATATTAGTCTAGAGAGAAGACTAAGAGATGAGATTAGATATTAGATTTGTATTAGTATTCCCATGTTGCGGAAGAAAAAGAGAGGAAAAGAGGGTAGAGAAGAAGTGGGTTTGGCGTGTTAACTAACCTAAACCCCACCCTCCTCCTCCTGCAAGAAAAAAAATATATATATAAAAATATAAAAAAAAAGACAAGAGCTATCCGACGACAACCTGTTACATAATCTTTTCCTGGTTCTCCATTCATATTAAACAAACTACAAGTTAGCAGTATCTTTCACTCAAACATGAAAGTAGTAGTAAGGTTCCTTTATAGAGATTTTAAGATAGGGCAAGATTGCTACAATTTTTGTTAGAAACATACGTTTTAAATAGTTTATATACAGCACAACTTAAGTTTGAACGCAACATAAGAAATTAAAAACATAATATCCAGGTTAATTTCTAACAACTAGAAAAGTGTTTTCTAAAAAAAAAATAATTAGTTATTGTTTAGAAAAATGAATCAAACCAAAATTTATATTAATAAGGAAACAATCTAGAACTATCTTAACTAATCTATCTGTATTCGTTACTTGGGGTAAAGCGTATATAATAAAGAATAAGGATAGACATCCCTATTACGGGCTCAAAGTTTAATTTATCGACAATATGGTTCCGAACAGATGATTTATGGTTTTGATATATGATTGACATAAATTGATCAGTAAATACTTTTATTTATAAAAGGAAAAAAAAAAAGGAAAAGTAAGTATTTCCACTCTTTCAACATAATAGGATATATATATATATATATATATATATATATATATATATAACTGATTGTTAAGCTACATCTTGTAGCTTTTACATATAATTATTAATTTTAATTTTTTACTTCACGCAATTCCTCTTATCTAGGAGTAAAACTTAGCAACTAAAGCAAGTGTAGATACAAATTAGTGTTCAACTGCTGAACTTGAGCGGTGAAATGGCAGATTTCAAAGTTATAACATAAAAGTATGAACCGAAGAGAGAAGGAGATGGTGATGATATACTTTAATATTAACTAAAAAAGGAGTCGACCAAGTATTAGGAATAGAGGAAGGGAAGAGCGATAATGGCTGCTACACGTCAATCATCTGTCTTCCATATGAGTCAATTCATAGATCATTAAGGTAAGAAGATATTGGTCATCCTTGACAATCTCAAGGAATCTTGCTCTTTAATGTTGACGCGTTTAGGCCCCATCTATGGAAAAAGAAGAGTTAAAACCCAATTAGGAAAAAATGATTGGTTTATTAATCATGGAAGCTTTAAGTTGCATGATGTATTTGGAAAAAAAACCAAGAAAAAAAAGAAAGAAGTAAGGAAGGAAAGAAATATTGAGTGCACAATGTAAAATATAATTTTAATTTAAGACGTATACATGTCTAACTAATTAATTGAGGTTGTTATAAAATTTAGAGGGAGCGAGAAATGGTTCTTGATACATAAATGTCAATTTTTTTTTCTTTTTTTTCTCTTCAATCTTTTTATCTCTTTTATTTTTTAAAAGAATCACCACAAACAACAAAAAATAAAATATGAAAGGAAAGTCAAGACCAACTACAACGACACCAGCACCAATAGCTACAACCAAACCAAAGAGATATAGGATCAGGAGATAACGGTGTAGACGTGAGGGATGATCATTGATATCACCAACATGCAATGATTTCATTTTTCGTCTCGTTTTTGTCATAATAGAAGGAAAGAGTGTCTGTTACTGTAAATGTAAAAATGTAATAATAGTTCATTGAAATTATTGAAAGATAGGTGAAGATGATATAGTTTTGATATATATATAGAGAGAGAGAAAGAGAGAGGGGAGGGTGCGAAAGCAAGAGTTGCCGTTATATTTGTTCACTTTTCCTTACTTTACTTCTGTTTTTTTTTTTTGGAGGGTTTGTAGCCTCATTCCTCATTTAGTATTACTTTTTATTTATAATTTTTTTAATAGCCAGTTGAAGCGAATATAATAAAGATTTCTTTCTTGTTGTCTTTTTATTTTTTTTCAAACCAAAAAAGAAAAACAAAGAAACCCCAATTTTCTTTCAAATCTTAGTTCTTCTTTAATCATAATAATTTCTTATCAAAATACTTTTTCAAGTTGTTCAAATTTAACTAATCATTTTAATAGGTTTATTTACTTTCTCAAGGAGAAAAAATCGTTAAGAGAGGGTGTTCGTTTTTCGTGTTCGTGAGTGTTTGTGTTGTTGTGTATCTAATTATTGACTCGTTCGTTGGTTAGGTCGGTCGGTCAGGTGGTCAGTGTCGTTTGATTAAATTCCAAAGAAAACTTTTAAATAGACGAAGAGAAATCGGTTTGTTAGTTGATTTTACTAGGTCAAATCTAAGTTGATATACCACAAACGATTTACAAGTGTTAAAAGAGTAATTTGTTTTACTTACTTCGTAATATTAGTAGTACAAAGGTAAGAAAGAAAGGTTTTATATTACCTACCCACTATATCCCTTCCACCGCTTCACCAACCGCATACACACTATTTTATTCTCATTCTCACTCTCTCTATCACGCACACTCTTTCTCCCTATCTCTCTGTGCGCTGTATGCTGTGTGCTGTGCGTTGCTGTGTGTGAACAGACAGACAGACAGACACGAAAAATGAAATAAACCTTGCGATTTTTTAATGACTAACATTACCTTTTCTCCTTATGACGATTGCATTTTATTATTATTTGGTGAAATGCGGTGGGGTGGGTATCGGATGTCCGGTTCAAAAAGCTAACGTGACCACCCGTTACAGCATCATCAGCAAAAGCGGCCGCACGACAAAAGCAATATATATTATATATCATCATCCATAACAAGCACACGAGGAGTAGAGAAATATATACATAGATATAAATATATATATAAGAAAACCCCACGGGGACGGAAATAAAAAAAAGGACAGCGCGACAACAAGAAAAGTAGCACAGCGAAGTAAGTAAGTCAGTCTTCTGAGAGTTTATATATATATAGCTACATATGTATATTTTCATATTTATAATGTGATTTCCAATTTTTCTCACCTTTCTCTCACTCTCACTCTCACTCTCATCATCATCAACATCACCGTCAACATCGTCATCGACTCCTCTCCCTTCTTCTTCTTCTTTCATCATACATAAATATCGACTATCTTACCGTCAGTTTACATAAACTTATATTTACAATATCTTATCGTATCGTAGCGACCGCTAAACTCAACGACACCTGATCGTAAATATATTCTACTTTGTATACTATATATCCGAAATAAGCCAGTCAATCAAAGCATTTTATTTTCATTTTGAGGTTGGTCTTTTCATAATGCTGGGTGAAAGAGTTGGTACTGTAGCATATCACTATCATTATCATTACTAATTACTGTTTTTTAACTTTTTAATAATTTGGGGGGAATTGTTGGTGTATGATTAGTCAGTGATAAAGTCAAAGCGTGTGAAACTTTACTTTCAACCAGCATTTTAATAATATTTTGGTTTTTTTCAGGTCGTGTATTAGATTAAAAGATTCCTCTAGGCCAAAGAAACAATAGATAACGTGGAAAATTCAAAAAACAACAAGCAGCATTCGCCAGCGAAAAAATCAAGAAAAATAAAAACACTACCATAGTGAAGAAAGGGAAAGAAAAGAACACTAAGTTGAAGTAATAGTAGTGGTTGGTGGTACGGTCTCCTTCGGCTGTAAGGCTAATTGAAAGTCTATTTCTATTAATTAGGAGAGAAGAGGAAAGTCTATCAAGGTGAGATTGATGCAATACTACCCTTAGTATTCGTTTTCCCCGCTCAATTAGATGTTATATATTAATTAAGCATTCCCTTGTTGCCATTGTCTTCTTTTTTCCCTTCTTTCCTGTCGGTGGCAAATTTGATTTTTCTTTTTTCTTATTTTTAATAATTGATAGTTTGATCTACTTGTTTCCCCTTTACTTTCGTTTTCTTAAAGGTCGGAATTTTTTTTCCCTCCTTTTTTTAGCTTTAGTCAGTTTGAAGCTTAAATGTTAGGGACTTTTTTTTTTGTTCAAGATTCCTGATTTTTGATTTAGGCTGTAAAAGAGTAAAGGGAGAGAATCTATCACAGGATTTGTGATCGTGGGGGAGGTCATCGGAAACTATTGTATAGAATTATTATTGAAATCGAATATATACGCTTTAACTAGGTGGAGGATATACATATACAGAAGCAGATACAGTTACAATAGATATAATAGATATAATAGTGATTACAGCGGTACAAACCCACCCACTCTACACAACCCACCTCAAGCCAACGCACGCTTCCCAGACCACTCCAGTCCAGGCTGAGTATCGGTTGTGAGTCATCGGTTGTCGCGCTATCGGATTAGCTGAGGTGAGCTTGACTATCCTGCGTCCCCCTTTTTATTCCTGCTCCAGTCCCAGGCACGGAAAGATATGAAGGGATCATTTTTTTAATTTCCGTTTTATTTCCCTTTTTTTTTTTAATTCCATTTTTTATTTAATATTTTTTTTTAGATTGGCAGGTGATAGTCAGGGAAAGGATTTGCCGACGGGAATTTTCCACGCGGTGTGGCAGCAAAGCAAGGGCCCCATCTGGGTTTTGCAGGGCCTGAGTGTATATCTCTCCGCTGAGTAGGTTGGGGCAATAAATACCGGACGACGATTCGTTGGGGTGGTTGCTGTCGATCGATGAAGGTGGCCGGATTTCCTCGCAAGCTTTGGCTTGTTCTCCTTTCCCTCGCTTTTCTTGCCGCGTTTTTCTGGCAGCACATTGTTCTCCTAGTGCACATTCTCTCCGTTTATGTTCTTTGGCCGCTTCTCTCCGCCCATCTCGCTATCTCCAAGGTTGGCGATGGCTTTGATCCCTCGTTTGTCTCGTATCCCCTTCGTCAGTATTCCGCCGTATGGCCGCCCCATCATGCCAACCAGTCTGCTCTCACCGATCTCCTTCGTCTTCAGAATGGCTCTTTGGCTGTCTTGGCGCCCTCCGAATCCTCTCATGCAGATCTTGTTCCTCCCATCCTTCATCACATCCTTCTTGGCATGGATCGCTCCACTATTCCGTCTGCTTGGGAAGCCAGTCGTAACTCTTGTTTAGCGTGAGTCTTTTCTCTTCCTCTTCCTCTTTCTCTTATTTTCTTTTTCTTTCTTTCTCTCTCTCTCTCTCTCTCTTTCTCTCTTTCTCTCTCTCTTTCTCTTCCTTTGTTTGGTTATTATCTCTCTGCGTTGCTTTTTGGAAATGGACTGGGAGAATGTGATGGGGTGAGGCCGCAAGGCTATATCAAACAAACCTAGTTTAGCCAACTGTGCTAATACTTGTAAACCCGTTTTGGCATTGTGCATGAGTGTCACATAATTATTTACGCCTTTTGTTTCACATCTTCCCTCGTTTCAAAATTCCAATTTTTTCTTGGATTCCATGTGTGAATGTGGTTGCTGATGCTTCTTCAAACTTGTCTGGCTGTCGTGGGGGCGTTGATCTGAATGTATGTAGGCTGCATCCCACGGAGGCAAATTACACACATTACTTTTGGACCGATTCAAGTGCAAATGCTTTTATGCAACAGCATTATCCTCAGCACTTCACTCACTTTTTGTCTTACAAGTACAACATTCAACGTGCCGATGCTCTTCGGTATTATGTTTTGCATCACTTCGGTGGCATCTTTCTTGATCTTGATCTCGAATGCTTGCGTTCCCTCGGGCCACTTCGTCGATTTCCAGTCGTCAACGTCAATGCCTTTCCGGTCGGCGTTTCTAATGGCTTCATGATGGCTCAGCGCGCTCACCCTTTCTTGGCCCAGCTCATTTCCAATTTAGCACTATATGATCGCAGTTGGTTAGGAATATCCTACATAGATATTATGCTTTCTACAGGACCCATGTTTCTTTCCACAGAACATTTGCGGTATCCATACTCTCTTCGCTCAAAACATCTTCGAGTCTTGGCGGAGTCTAGTCACAGACTAAACGGAAGAACCGTCACCCCACTGTTTCGGCATTTGGGAGCTTCATCTTGGCATCAAAATGACGCTAAATTTTTTCTGGGACTTAGACATTTCGCTAATCCTGTCGCTTTCATCATTGTCATGATTTTCTTTACCTGTCTCTCCGCTATTGGTGCATGGTGGAGTTTCTCACGTCTAGTCAACATGCGGAGGAGGATGAGCGGCCGAATTCGTTATGTCGCTTTGGAAGTGGCTTCAGATGATGATGTGGATGATTCTCCAACAAGTCCTAATCGAAAGCCTCGGCGGCGGTGGGTAGATGCTCGGTTTGTTCTCTGGCTTCGATCGGGTCGGAGATTTAGAGTTAGACTACCCTTGGTTGAAACTTCGTCCTCATCGTCTTACTCTTCTTTGGCATGCAGCGATGAAGAACATTTGGATGATGTCGAAATGGCTTTGTCGGCCTCAGCAATGACCGAGGATGACGATTTGCGTTCTCCCGATATCCTTCAGATGGAACAATTGGCGTTTCCTTCAAAACGCGTTTCCCAACAATAATTTGAGAAAGATATGGTTGTACTATATGTGTATAATGCAAAAACATTATTATGCTATAAGGATGTGGGATTTCTCTCGTCAAAACCAAAAAACATCAATCTATCCAGGAAAAAATCATTTTGTTTACTTTAATCATCATCACTCTATAATTTTTTCTTCTTCATATTCTTTTAGGTTGATAGTTCCTTTCCCCTCCCCTCCCTCTCTCTTTACTTCCTGTGCTCCTCTATTTGGTTTTATTTTGGGACAGTATGATTCACCCATTCATCTCTTGTCATCTTTTTTTATATTTTTAGTTATGTCCCGAAGGCTATTTATTTTCACTGGCTTTCAACATCTTGGAGGTTCTCACATTTACATTGGTTTCTTTGAAGGAGTATATTTCGGCACATTTACACTATTCAGCTTCGATTTGTCTTACAATCCTCTATGACTAATTTTGCTGAAACTTCGAAATGTTTCTGTGGTGTTTTTAAATATATTATATATATATATATATATATATATATTTTTTTTTTTGAAATTACTTTGAGTTTCTTTCTGATGCATATTATTTAATTGGACGTTACATCCAGTGTCAAAAGAAGAATATATATATATTAGAAATCTCATGCATGGGCAGAGCCTAATAATTAAATGAGATGGTACATGCATACACACATATATATATATACATATTCTTGGGTTGCCCTACTGTTGTTATTGTTGCTGTTGAATGACTAATAGTGGTATTTTTTTGTATAGTGACTTCTTTTTCTTCTTTCTTACATTTCTTAATTTTGTTAGTTCTTTTTTTGATTCTGCAGCTCATGTTTTTTGTAAAGATGATGTAATCAAAACTCTTTACATTATATATCTATATATAAAGATATATATTTTGAACCCTGCTTGAACCTACTACTTTGAACACAAGTTGGTCCATCCTCTAAATTTCATCTTGCATATCACATTGAATATGCATATGCAATATGGTATGCAATATAGAATATGCATATGTACAGTGGTCAGTGGGGTATCGCTGGCACATTTCAACTTAACATAGCTCTCACAAGAAAATTTAAAATGACATCAAAAAAGAATGTTGAAAAAAGAAATAAAATTGAGGTGAAAGAATTAAAAAAAGTTTGGTGTAAATGGCAGGGAATCCACCATATGCATCTTCCCAGTGTGAGTTTGGCAGTGTTTCAGCACTCTTCAAGGGATGAAAATTTGACAAAATTGATGTTGCAATGGGGTGAGGGGAGCAGATAATGCCTTTATATTTGGGTTTTTTATTCATGTACTTCTCTTCTTTGACTTCATGGTGTCCATTTGGGTGTGGGAAGCTGTTTGGCAGACCTAGAAAAAGTTGAAGTTGATCCATGAGGGCAAAAATTCAACATACTTTTCATTAGCCTGCAAATCAGTCAGCTTTACAATTAATGAAAAAAGAGCTTATGAAATGAAAGAGAAGAGGGTAAAGAATAAAGGAAATACCATTATCAAGTGTATTGGTCAGATGATGGTTGAACAAAGGAAAGATGAAGATGTGGCAAAGATCAAAAGTATGCATAAAAGTGATAATGATACCTTTCTGCCCACTTTACAGTACCATGCAAGAAGTCCTTGCAATTTTTTTCACATATGCTCTTCTGCCAGCCACCACATGGCCTGATTTCTTGCCACCTCATACTTACCATTGTACTCACATGTTCCTTACTGACTCTCATGTGTCTAATAGATCTTATAAATTGAATTTTATCTTGCTTTGCTGTTTGTATTTCAGACTTTTGGAAAACATCACTGTTGAAATGGCCAATCTAGACATTTCACAAGCACAATGTTTGCCATGAACTGCTTGAAAACAAGATCATGAGCTGGGGTATTTTAAATGGGTGGCTGTAAAAAAGCCTTTTAGATGATTGGAAATCTATTAGATGATTTGACAACTCACCTTTGGAGGTTGGAAAACATGCAGGCCCCACTTTAGTTTGGCAACAGAAACATCAGCAATCTAAAGTTTCTTGTTTCCAGCCCACATTTAAGAAAGGCTTCTCCTTTATAATGGCTTTCAGGGCTTTTTTTTATCTTACCTCCAAAGCAAAAAAAAAAAAAAAAAAAAAAATCTAAAGATTCCATCCAAAATGTCTCTATTTAGTATCCCTTCTTCCTTGGCTTGAGAAAATTGATCAAAGAAATAAACTCACCTTTATGGAAAATAATGCTCCTATCCATAATTATAAAATCACTTGTGAGTGCTGCATTAAATTTAACTTGAATACAATTGAAAAACAGCCTCCTCAATCACAAGACTTACAGCCAATAGAGAATATTTAGAATGAGTTGAAGAAAAACATAAACTACTTATATCACCCTCAAACCTTGGAAAAAAATGTATCAGGGTATCACTCAATCTTGTGATATAATATAATAGAATTTATTCAATCATTTTATTAACTCAATACCTTCCGGAATGTAGGCAGTGCTGGATGCAAAGGGTGGATCAATCAAATGGTAACCTCAATCAAAAAACAAACTTTTTCCATCAATTTTTTATTTTTATTTTAATGTAGTATTTTTTTTTTCTTTTTCTTTTTTTTTTTTTTTTAGTCATCAAGAAGGGACTATATGATCATGATGGTCTTTTTTTTTTTTGTTCATCATGCTGGTTGTTAAGAAGAAAATTTGACATTTTTCAAAAATAAATAAATAAATAAATAAATAAATAAATAAAAATAAAAAATAAAAAATAAAAAAAGTTAAAAAATCACATGGCAAATGTTTATTTTTTTTTTCTGTCATTAGATAATGAATCAGAATGGTGTCTAATTCACCAGGATATAAAATTTATTGTGTTTTTGAAATTTGATTAAAAGAGTTATGACCAAGTGAAAAGTGCTGGATATATTTTTCTGGCTGCTGTACAAGATAATACCATGATATATTCATATCAAATTTGCATTTTTTGTCTATCATGAATTTACATTGAACAGACAAATTGAATTTGTCTTATGTATCTATATTGAATATGTATCATGCATGTATATTGAATATGCATCATGCATTGTTGGTTGATATGCATTATTCATGCAAATCTTTGGAATATTGCACATCTAACATTGCATATGCTTATGTCTATATGTTTATTAAATTTTGAACTTGAATATGTATATTACATATATAATTTTACATCTGCATAATAAACAATGAAGATTGAATATGCATTTTCTCAAACTGATTTCAACTGTTGGTCAAGCAATGGTCAAGGCCTGATCATGTTGTGATCAAATAAGGAACAACCTGGGTCCAATCTTTGACAAAATACAGTTTCTACCAGTGTAAATCTGGTTTTACAACTGCTTCCAAAATGCCTCCTTACAACTTCCCAACAGTTTTTTTAAATCAATGGTTATGCTAGTAATATCTCCCCTAGTTTCCTGTGGTGTGTGGTAGTCCTTTCATTAATTTTTGATATACACTATGCAATATAGGGGGTGGACTTGCTAGCAAGTCATCAACCTGAACTCAGATGGAACTCAGATGGAACTCAGACTGAACTCATACTGAACTCATACTGAACCCATACTGAACTTTACTTGAGCACCCAGCTAAAACTGTCCTGCTGAGTGGTGTTCATCCCTGATTGTATGGTTCCTTTATCAATAGCTCAATGTGTGTTCAATCTATGGTGAGTTTGGGTCCAAGGTTGCAGACTCGCTAGCAAGTCCACCCACCATATTGTGTGGTGATACATATGAGGAGGGATAGAAGTAAATGTGAGAGAATTGTAATGTGTTTCTGAGAGCTATAAGGAAACTTTATCCTTGAATTATGGGAATATGTTCAAGTCTGGCTATAGGAGTCTGTATATTCTTTGCAAGGGATGATAAGAAAATTAGAACTGATTAAAGTGTGGAAAAATTGACAACTCAGTAACATAAGTTTAGTGCTCACTTAAGTTCAAATCAGTCATCACCAAAAAGCCAATCTCTTCTAGTTTAGTTTCTTTATAAAAAATAAATAGTTCATTTTTCAAAGATGGGGTAATGAAATTTTGCTATGTTTTAAAGAATGAGTGTTTTGGATTTGAAAAAAAGAAAAAAAAGTTATAAAAAATAAAAATAATTGAAAAACTTTAAAAAATGAAATAAATTAAAAAATTTGTAAAAATTTGTAAAAATTTAAAAAATTTAAAAAATTTGTAAAAATTTAAAAATTTAAAAAATTTAAAAAATTTGTAAAAAATTAAAAAATTAAAAAAATTTAAAAATTTAAAAATTTAAAAAATTTGTAAAAAATTTAAAAAATTTAAAAAATTTAAAAAATTTAAAAAATTTGTAAAAATTTAAAAATTTAAAAAATTTAAAAAATTTAAAAAATTTAAAAATTTAAAAATTTAAAAATTTAAAAATTTAAAAATTTAAAAATTTAAAAATTTAAAAATTTAAAAATTTAAAAATTTAAAAATTTAAAAATTTAAAAATTTAAAAATTTAAAAATTTAAAAATTTAAAAATTTAAAAATTTAAAAATTTAAAAATTTAAAAATTTAAAAATTTAAAAATTTAAAAATTTAAAAATTTAAAAATTTAAAAAATTTAAAAATTAAAAAATTAAAAAATTAAAAAATTAAAAAATTAAAAAATTAAAAAATTTAAAAAATTTAAAAATTTAAAAATTTAAAAATTTAAAAATTTAAAAATTTAAAAATTTAAAAATTTAAAAATTTAAAAATTTAAAAATTTAAAAAATTTAAAAAATTTAAAAAATTTAAAAATTTAAAAATTTAAAAATTTAAAAATTTAAAAAATTAAAAAATTAAAAAATTTAAAATTTAAAAATTTAAAAATTTATAAAATTAAAAATTTAAAAAATTTAAAAATTTAAAAAATTTAAAAATTTAAAAATTTAAAAATTTAAAAATTTAAAAAATTTAAAAAATTTAAAAAATTTAAAAAATTTAAAAATTTAAAAATTTAAAAATTTAAAAATTTAAAAATTTAAAAATTTAAAAATTTAAAAATTTAAAAATTTAAAAATTTAAAAATTTAAAAATTTAAAAATTTAAAAATTTAAAAATTTAAAAATTTAAAAATTTAAAAATTTAAAAATGAAAAAGTTAAAAGATAAAAAAATGAAATAATGAAAACATAAAAATACAAATGAAAAAATGAAAAAAATTAAAATTTAAAAAATTAAAAAATTAAAAAATTAAAAAAATCAAAAAATGTTAAAAAATTAAAAAATGAAATAATTAATAAAAAAGAAAAATAAATAAATTGAAAAAATTGAAAACATGAAAAAAATGAAAAAATGAAAAGATGAAAAAAAATGAAAAAGTTAAATATGAAAAAATGAAAAGAAATTTCATACCACTTAGTATTTACTGAGTGTTTTGACTTTATTCTATGTTTAAATCTAATGGTATACAAGGTTTGTGAAATTTAATCTATTCCTCTTCAAAGATTTAGTTCTTTCCACTGTTAAGCTCTAAAAAGTCTTTGGTAACTTTTTCAATACATTTATTGTACAAAACTTCTTAGATGCCCATTTTGATTTTTTAATCTATTATTTTTCATCATATACTTTCTTATTATTTTCTCTACCCTCATTTTTTCACTCTCCAATGCAAAAAAAGAAAATATAGGGTTTCAGTTCTGGCAAATCTATACTTAACTTAAGTGTAGATTTCAAAGCAAATGATTACTTAAATTTTGCAAAAAAAGTCTATTATTTCAAAATTGTGTGTCAGTTATGACTTCAAATCAGAACTTTTATCTTAATTTTTTTACAACCAATTTTTGGCCACAACATTCCATCCTTAGCTAACTTATTCCTGTCACATGTAACACAAAAATTATCCTTTCTACCCAACTATCCTTGGCACACACCCCTCACTGAAATTTGAAAAATTTTAGTGTGAAATTTTAAACAGGCATCTTTTTCTGCATCTTTTCCACTTTGTTTTTATTTATTTTTTCAACCTATTAATCTCTTTTCTTGTGATGTACCAGTTTCATAATGCCTCCTAGAAAATCCAACACTCAAAAGGCAACTCAAAAAATGCTTCATCAAAAATGTCTCCTTCTCAGGCTGAGATCAAGTACAGAGACTTGAACTAGCTTGAATAGTCAGTTGTTTAGAAGATTTTAAATGGTCCTATATGAATACTGTAGTAGAAATCCAATAATTATTTAAATATAACTCAAATATAAGGGTCTCAGCAATTTAAATCTCACTGATTATATATGGCTTACAATCTTATACTTGGTAGAAAAATAGATTTAATAATTCAGATACTATTCACAGAACTTATAAGTGCTATTGATATGTATTGTAATTTTATTGGTTATATTTTTGATTGTAATGATAAAAAATGTAGAAAACAAGACCAAAACCCCCCCTTTTATACACAATAACTTCCCCAATGAAACCCTTGATTTACCAGCTCTATACATGGTTAATGAAGCCTCATTCCAACTAATAGAAATTTCCAACAACATAAAGAGTGAAAATTAACATAATTAGAATGATATCACTCACCAAAATCTTGCAGTAATAGTGTCAGCCAGGCTATTCCAGGAGCCCAGTAAATGATATGTTAACTTATAGGACCTGAAAGAGGGCGTAAGAATTGTATTTAATGTATATAAATTAATATTTTATTGCATAATAAAATTATATAAGTATCTTATTACATATAAGTGTTATATTAATTTTATTGTTTATATAAATTTTTTATACATTTAAATTAAACATAATATATTTTATATTCTACAAATAATGGCACATTTTTATGTATTTAATAATTATAAATTTATATTTAATTAATTAAAAACATATATTATAATTATAAGTGTAAAATTGACTTATAATATAATTAAATTAATTAATTATATTTATATATTAAATAACATCTTTCATATAGTATTAAACAATAAATAATGACACTTCTTTTGACCCTTAATTGTGCCAGGAAAAAATTAATTAATACTAAATTGAAATTAATTACATATTTTGTTGCATCAAAATATTTTTTTTTTCACTTAAAAATCCTTAAATCAGACTGTACCATCTGTTTTGAATTATTTTTCTCATAGTTCCTATGTCCCAGGCTTGTTTAGTTATTCACTAGTTTTACTTACTGATTTGGGAATTAATTGTGGGAAAATTGGATTCTTAATTGGGGTTTTTGATTAATTGTTTCATATTTTTCTCTACATTGTTATGTTTCACTTATTCTTTTATATTCTTGTTTCATCCTATTATAGTTCTTGTATTTAAAAATATAGTGGCGCTTCAGAGGGCCCATTGCCTATAAAAGGGCCTTGGATAATCCCCTGTAGCCTCATCACTTACTATACACTCCACAATTTAACATATTTTATTATAACCAGTTTATTATTATTTTTATTAGTATTACAAATCTAATTTAAATTTTATATAACAAATTAAAGGTTGCATTAGGTCTGATAGTAATTACAGTGCTTGCCGCGCAGAACCCTTACTTGAAATAATATTATTATTAATAAAACCTCATTTTGTGTCATCTCTCAAGTTACTTGTCGTTGCTTTCCTTTAAATAAACTAAATAAACTTTTATATTTTATTTCTTTTATTTTTCTCCTTGTCCTCCTCCATTTTTTCCCCCTTTCCTTACCTTCTTCTAGACGATTGACTGACAAATAGGGACAATCCATCAAGAATAAAGAATAAGCAAAAAAGAGAGTATATGTGTGTAATACATTAAAATAAAAGACTAAAAGGAAAAATTAAGACTAATTAATACTCCATATTAAGGGGTATTAACAGTAGAAAGGATGGGGCTAATCATGACATTATACTATGTGAAATCCCCATTCAAAAATAACCAGAATTGACTGAGAAACCACTTAAAAACCCAAAAAAAGGGTGTGGGATGTGGGGTAACCACATGAAGTCCTTGGAAGGCACTTTCACAGGTAGTTCCTTGACTAATTTAGGCAAATTTAAGCTTGGTATTGAATTAAAGTGTCAAGCTTGAGGTTATTAATGGGATTTGTGCATATAATAAGGGTCAATGCATTTGTAATTAAACTAGGACACTAAATAAGCACCTGTCACCTATTTTAGCGTGTTTCCCCACAGTGGGCGTAGAATTTGGGGTAATTATAGTGTGAAAAAGCTAAATTTTCTAAAAATGAAGCTATTCACACAGGAAAAATTCAGGCAGTATGTGGCCAGTACACAGAAGTCATTTCTGGCATAACAAACACCAAATTTGGAAAGTGTTATTTTAATGCATTTGAGTAGCCAAATCAATAGATCTAATTAAAGCTAATTGATCTGTCAAAGCACATTTCTATATTATTAATTTTATAGCGCATATAGTCAACTTTTAAGTGATTTAAAGTGCATTTCTTGTTTTTCACATAAAATAATGAAAACAACAGCTTTAAGTCTACTTAAAAATTATGTAGCCTTATATTTAAGGTCCTTAAGATTACTCTAACATATTCAAACTTAATATTAAGTAGATAAGAATAATAAAAGGAAGATATATGCGTGTATTTAAGGTGTTATAATGGCATCTTTTGTATTTTATCATAAATTTACTTTTGTATACAATTTATGTACTCTAATTTATTGCTCCCGTGTATAGTCAATGTTTTTAACATAAATTATAAGTAATTTTTACTCAGTCCTGGAAATATCCAGGCTGAAACTCGCCCACCCAAAAAAAATAATAAAATGATAAGTTATAAACATTTTTTATTTTTCAGGTATTCAGAAAAATTCTTTAGCATTAAGGAGTAAATCTTTAAAGAAATAAAACATTATAAAATATTATGATTCCTGGCTCTTAACCCCTCAGTTGGTTGAACAGAAATTTCTTTCTGTTTAAATTTTTTGAGAATGGAGGATAAATTTGAAATTTCTTTTTCAGGTATCCATTTATCAAATTCATTTGATTTACCCTTAAATCTTAATAAATAATTAGTTCCTTTCTATTTAGTAAGGATTCTTTTTTTTGAGTCTTTTTTCAATCTCTTCTTATTCCACAATTTCTTCAGGTTGCTTTTTAGGCCTTCCTCTTCTTTTTGGAAATAAGTCAGGATCATTTGCATGGTAAGGTTTTAATAATGAGATAGGGGAAACTGGATGTTTCCTATTATATGGGGAATATAATATGACTTCCACAGCATTATTACCAACCATTTTGTTTACTACAAAAGGTCCTACATAGTGATACTTCAATTTAACACTACCTTGTAAGTTAAAATTTAGTGTTGAAATTAGGACTTCATCTCCTTTTTTGAATTCAAATTCTTTATGAGATTTATCCCACCTTTTCTTTTCATATTCAAATGCTCTTTGGATGCACTCTTCTGCATGCTTTCTACACATTTGTTGCATATAAATAAAGGATTTATTACCAGGGTGTAGATATAGCCTTGGTAATTTGTTTAAATGATTTAAAATTTGGTGTTAACCATTGTTTCCATCCAGACAGGAAATATCTTTTTCTCCTTTTAAGGTAGCATGGATATAAGCTATCCTTGGAAGAGGGTAAATATCATCTACAGTGAATGTATTAAGAGCTCTATAATCACCAAATAATCCTTCCTTATCTTTTTAATAAGAGATTAAAACTGGTGAAATAACACAATACTTAGGTGTTGTGTCTACTTTTTCAACAATACACATTTATAACAAAATTTTAATGTTGTCTTCAATGTCTTTCCTTTTAGCAGGAGAATCTGGTTAAGGTTTCTTTTTCAAGCTTCCAGGAATATTATCCAAATCACAACTTAAAAAGATTTTCATCTCATGGTCTTTGAACAATCTTAGTTCATTTGAACCTTGAGCAAATGCCATAGGATAAGATTTTATCAATCTCAAATTATTTTTTTCTTCAATTTTTAAGAGTTGAGGTGTCAGTGTATCTAGTATATAAGTATAATTTTATAGTATTTATTAATGGTCCTACTACTTATTGATAAATTATTTAGTGATTAAACCTCAGTTGAAGACTAATAAAAAATTTATTCTCAATATAAACTCACAATACTTGGAATTCTAAGAATGCTAGTGATGGAAAATAGATCAAAAAAATATAGTTATAGCTTATATAAAGATAATATCAATTTAAAAATGCTTTATAGTACATTTATATATGATAATAATTGTGTTATAGTGTCTATTTGATTTTTAGTAAGCAAGTGATGTCTAATAACCCGCCAAATCCCTCCTTACTTATACCAAAATCCACTGGAGTGCACAGACCTTCAATCCAGATGATGTCACTGCTATCCCTGGCAATTACAGCACTGTGAGGGCCCATCACCTCCACATGGCATCCACTTCAAGCAGATTCAACACCCAGACCTCCAGTAAGGACCCTCCATCACAATTAATGATAACACAGACCCATACCATAAATAGAAAATCCAGATAAAAGCGGATACCATAAAGAAACAGGTAAAATAACTAATCCAAAAGGGATAAAATGAAACCAAAAGCATATAAAAGAAACAAATGAAATTTCCAAGCCCTCAATAACATCCCCAAGCATCCATATTAACCCAGAAATGACCTCCAAACCCATAAATCCGTGAATATCCATCCAAGGAAGCAGATTAAGTTGTCCAAACTGAGTGTATGTGCCTGAAATAGATGTATATGCTTTTGCAGGTGTTGTGAATCCACTGAATACATCCATATGACCTAAAATAAGCAGAAAAACAAAGGTTATAGGCTATTAAGAGACTAAAACACACTTATAGACCCAAATATACATAATATACTGCATATTTCAATGAATATGAGATTTATGTATACATATAAGCTTATGTATGTCAATAATTACTTAATATCACTTAAGATAAATATATTATGACTCCATTAACACCTTAATAAGTATTATTAGGCTATGGATAAGCTATTTAAACTACTATAATCTATATAATAGTGTAATAATTATATATATATGTAATATAATCATATATATAATTGTTTTAACCTTATTTTTAAGATATAAGCTTAATGTACTTAAGGTTATATTATTTTAAACATAGGAATTACTCAGTTCTGGAGATATCTAGGCTGACACTCCCTTACCCAAAAAAAACAATAAAAAAATGTTAAGACATTTTAATTAAAAGTAAGGAGTGAATAGAAATTTTTTTAAATTTTCTATAATACATATACTGAATAAACAGTATTATTTTGATTTAAATTTTTTCAAGAGATTTTTAAGATCAGAGATTTCATTTTCTGGAATCCACTGGTCATATTCACTTGATTTATTATTAAATCTTAATAGATACTCAACTCCCTTTTCTTTAGTAAGGTGTCTCTTTTTAAGTATCTTTTAAATTTCTGCCTTTTCAACTATTTCTTCAGGTTGCTGTTTATGCCTTCCTGATCTTCTTGGAAATAGAGAAGTATCATTAGAATGGTATGGTTTTATAAGAGAAATAGGAAATACTGGATGTTTTCTATCATATGGTGCATATAGAATAACCTCAACAGCATTGTTACCAGCCATCTTTTTTACTACAAATGGTCCAATGAATGGATCTTTCAATTTAACATTACCATTTAAATTGAAATGTAGTGTAGAAATAAGGATTTCATCACCCTCTTTGAACATATGTTCTTTATGGGCTTTATCCCATCTTTTCTTCTCATACTCAAACACCTTATTTATACATTCTTGAGCATGTTTTCTGCATAATTCCTGCATCTGAAGAAAAGACTTAGTACCTGGATGGATATAAAATCTAGGTAATTTATTAGGAGTTTTAGAAGGGGTATTAGGTACATAACACAACCATAACTCAAATGGATTTTTGCCAGTGACAGAATGCACTGTACTATTGTATGCAAATTCTAAACCTGGGATAAGGGTTACCCAATCATGCGTAAATTTTTAATTGTCTTTAAATTTAAGACCAAAAGCACAATATCTTCTTATTGTATCATCTAAAGTTTGTATCATTCTTTCTGCTAGCCCATCAGTTTGTGTATGGTGTGCTGTAGAAAGTTTTAATTGACACCCTGAAAATCCATAAGTGATGTCCAGAACTCAGAAGTAAATTTAGGATCTCTGTCAGAAACTATTGCTTTGGGAAAACCTGCTATATTTAACATTTGTGTCCACCATAAAAAAGCTAAATCCTTTGCAGAGACCTCTTTGTGGGAAGGAATAAATTTGCACATCTTTTTATATCTATCTACAATTACCCAGCAGGAGTTATAGCTCTTATGCCCTGCTATTGGCAAACCTGTTACAAAGTCCATGTTAATTATTTCCCATGGAGATTTTGGTTGCTCAATTTGTTGTAATAAACCAGCTCTTTTTCCTGTTAATCTTTTAGATTTTTGACAAGAATCACATGTCTCAACATATTTTTGAGCATCCTCAGACATTTTAATCCACCAAGCTGTGTTTTTTACTCTGGTTAATGTTTTATGGAAGTCAAAATGACCTGCTAAGATATCATCATGACATATACTTAACATCAACTCCTTCATTGAAGGGGAAATTACAATTAAATTACTTAATTTTTTTCTGTAATATACAAAACCATCCTCAATGGAAAATTTTCCTTTTTCTAATGCCTCTTTATACTTATTTGGTAATGTTTTTATTAAAAAATTCATTGAAGCATTAGATGGATAATTTAATATTTTAGTGAGTTTACTCAAGTCAGGGTCTGAAGCATACATGTCAAGAACTGATTGCATAAATTCATCCTCAAGATCTACAATATAAATGCCATAAATGTTGATAATCTCTGATTCAGGAACATAAGCAGGATTATCATCATTATTAGGCAGAGGTACTCTAGATAACAAATCTACATTAGAGTGTAAGGTTCCTGCTCTATGTGTAATAGTCATCTGTCCTCTGTATTCTTTTACAGCCAATCGCAATCTAAACATGTGTCTATTAGGTGTTTTCATGTTTAAGAGTGACTTAACTGCACTACAGTCAGTTATTAACTCAAATTTTTGGTCTTCAAGGTAATAATTTAGCTTCTCAAGAGCCCATACTACTGCCAAACATTCAAGTTGAGTAGCACCATATTTCAATTCACTACTTCTTAGAGTACGTGAAATATAGCAAATTACTACTTCTGACATTTTTCCTTCAATAAGTTGTTTTTGATGTAAAGCAGCACCCAGACCGATAAAACTTGCATCTGTATATAATACAAAAGGTAATTGGAAATCTGGTAATCCCAAGATAGGAGCTGTCATCAAACATTCTTTCAACTTATCAAAAGCCTTTTGTCTTTCATTATTCCAAATGAAAGCTTCTGATTTCTTTATCAGTGTGGTCAATGGTGCAGCAATTAATTGGTAGTGTTTTATATATTGTCTATAATAACCACACATACCAAGAAAAGATTGTAAATCATTTACATTTTGAGGAATGCCAATATTCTTTATTGCAGCCACCTTATTTTGGTCTACACATATTTGTAAGCCAGATACAATATGACCAAGCACTTTTAAAGACTCAAACCCAAATTTAAATTTTTTCAATGCAAGGGTCATTTTTATTTCATCCATTTTCTGAAATACCTTCTTTAAATGGATTAAGTTTTCATCATATGTCTTAGAGAACACTATGATGTCATCAATGTATACCATTAACCATCCTTCAATCATTTCATTATGGAATTTTATATCCATTAACTTCTGAAATACTGATGGAGCATTTTTTGGTCCAAATGGCATTCTGAAATATTTATGAATTCCCATGTGTGTTGTTATCAACAAAAAGTTCTGTGAATTATTTTCAACAGGAATTTGATGGTACCCTTTATTTCCATCTAGTCAACTTATATATTTAGCACCTTTAAGGGTAGCATGTATAGAGGCAATCCTTGGCAAGGGATAAATATCATCTACTGTAAATGTATTTAATGCTCTATAATCACCGCACAGTCTTGCTTTATCTTGTTCATAAGAAATTAGCACTGGTGATATTACACAATATTTTGGTGTAGTTTCAACCTTTTCAAGAATGTTCATTTTTAATAACATCTTAATATTATCCTCTATTTCTTTCCTCTTCATTGGTGAAGCAGGGTATGGTTTCTTTTTAAGACTAGCAGGAGTATTATCCATATCATAGGTTAAACTTATTTTCATCTCATGATCTTTTACAAGGCCAAGTTCATTTTTACCATGTGCAAAAGCCACTGGAAATGCTTTAATTAAGTCCAAAATATTATTTTTCTCAGCTTCACTTATCTGAGTTCCGAATGATGCTTTAGAAATTTCTGTTTCCAGAATTTCCATCTCATTGGATTCTCTTCCTTTGCACGGAATATTTGTTACTGACTCAATGTGTAAGACTGTGTTAAAAGAATTTATTTTAAATTTCCTTTTAACATTCATTCCAATTGTAAAATTGTTATTAGCAGGGTCTAATTTCACACCAAAATTAGTCAGAATATCATTTCCAATGATAAAACAGTTATTACAGTTAGTATTATCCATTACTACAAAGTCACAAGCTACTCTTACATAACCATGTTGATGTTTAAAGAAAACAGCAGCTTTGTATCTACCAATGGGGTGTAGTACTGATCCAAAACCTCTCCAACTTTTACTTTGAAGGGGTTCAAGCTTAGAATTATATTCACTATCAATTTTTTTTAATGTATTAGTAGAAACAACAGAACCAGCAGCTCCTGTGTCCAATACTATATTAACATTTTCACCAGAAATGATAGCTGGAACCATGATAGGTGTCATTCTAAAGTTATCAGCTTGTATATCTTTAATGATTTCAGCATCCTCAAAATTCAATAAAGATTCATTTGAGTCCATATTTAATATTTGGTTTTCAAAGATGGACAAATAATCTTCCAGCATACAGACTTCATTTTCATCACTATATGAGATACTGCTGTCATAATCACTTGATTCTTTACTTTTTTAAGTTTCAGTTTCAGATTCACATTGATTTTCAACAATATTTATATTCTTTTCACATTTGTGACCTTTAACACAAGGTTGGTTACACTTATAACAAGTATTTGTTTCATACTTTTTTGGTACTACAGGTGCAGTAGGTTTTTTCTGCTTCTCCTGAAGTGTTTTTGAATTCTGATTTTTAACAGGTTCAGTACTTTTTTTATAAGTGGAATACCTTGCTTCATACTTATGGTTTAGTAATATTTCATTGAAAATATTAATAAAGTCAGAATATTCAGTAACATTAATTGTTCTAGCTACAACAATGTCTCTGACAGATATAGGTAATTTATATATTATCTTATCTTTCCATAAGTTAAAATCCATGTTAGGCTCAATTGCTTTTAATATTTTATTTAAATTCATTAAAAATACCATAGGTTTTTCACCATTCAACGGATTATACCTAGTTTTCTCATAAAGTCTCTGCTGAGTGAGCCTGAATTTAGAGCCTCCAAATTGTTTTTCAATTAGTTGTTTCCATTCAGCCCAAGAGTAATATTTACCAACACTCAAAACAGCTTCAAGCCATACTAAAGCAACATCCTAAAATAAATAGATTAATTTTGATGTTATTTCTTCATCTGGTAACTTACATGAGAATTTCAAGTTGTCAATTCTTTGGATAAAATGTTGCCAATCAGAGCTGGCTTCCTCATCATAAGTTGGGTACTGATCTATCTTAGGCCAGTTCTTCTCATTGGATTTTATTTCACTAATCTTAGGTAAATTCAACAACTCATTTACTCTTGATAAATGGTCTTGTATTTCCTCCTGTACGTATTTGTGACTCACATTTTCAGATTTGACACTACCACCAGATGGTTTTAGTTGTGGTGGTATAAGAAAGGAATGAGATTCACTTTTTCTAATGAAAGGATTATTATTATACTGAGCATACTTATGATTATCCTGGTTCATTAGTAGATTGGCAGTTTCAATCTCAACTTTAGTCAATCTTTGTAGCAGCTCAGAGACACTTTGATTTGTCTTGGAAAATGATAACTTAGTTCTTGATTCAGTTTTCAACAAGTGAGCCTCATACAATTTTTCCAAATCACAGAATTTGTTTAAAGTTCACTATATTTATTACTCAATGAGTCATAGTTAAGAGTTAGAGACAAATGTTCATTCTCTAATTCTTTATTATGTGTTTCCAGTTGAGAAATATTTAATGTTAAGGATGAAGTTGTATAACTTGTGAGCTTAACTGTCTGTTCCTCACAATCAGTCATTCTATTCCACAATGCTGAAACAATTCTATGGACAGTTGGATTATTGTTAAAATACTCCATGTCTTCCCTCTCAATTCTCTCACTATATTGTGAACTTCTCATCTCACTAGTAAGTGGTGGCAAATGAGGATTAACTGTATTATTATTATAAATAGTACTGTTGTTATTGACAATAGACAAGTCAGGTGTATCTACATCAAAACCTAATTTTCTTAAGTCCTCCTCTATTTTCTGCACAGATTTGACATCAATAATTTTACCTATATTGTAATTATAAGTATTGTGTTCAATCTGAGAGGGTAATCTACTTACCACGGGATTTGTGTGAGCCCTGATTTTTGGTGTTTTTGTTTTCCCTTGTAGGGGTGAACTGAGGAAGTCTGATGAGGAGGAGGATCCCTGTTGCAGCTGTGACTGGACCATTGTTGATGGAGCCAATCCCACCACCATTTGTCTACCAGTATTTTCTCCTGGGAGTGATGTGACCCTCCTTGGGTAGGGGTTTGCTGACTTGGCTGGCCTCCCTTTAGCTCTGCCAGTGATTGATTCATCTGCTGGAATCCTACCTTGCAATTGTTCTGCAATTGCTCTACCTCCTTGAGCATGAGAGACTTTGACTCCTCCAACTTCAGGACCTGTTTTGCAAGATGGAATAGTTGATCCTGAAGAGGAGGAGATGTCTTTTTTACTTTAATTATTTTTAAGAAGGCGTCTTTTTCCTCTATACTCAATTGCTCTGCCTGGGGGTATGACTGACCCTCCATGGTTATGTCCTTGAGCAATGTTTTTGTTAGCTATAGGCCTGCTATTATAAGCAGGCTTTTCACTTACATTGTCCTGAGGAGCACTCATATTGATAAGAATAACAATATATCACGTCTAAAAAAAAGAAAACCTATTGGAATTAGTAGATTAAAAGTATTAGCAATTTTATTACTAATAAAAAAGCACTGGAGCTTACCCTGAATTTACATCTTTATTTATTTAAATAAAATGTAATAAAAATTCAAAAAAATCTGTTAAAAATAAAAAAAAAAGTTTAACTAGAACTTTATAAAGTTGAATTAATATCTTACCAAGCTTTAAACAAATACCAATTTAATTGGGTAATATATTGGTGACCAAATACCAAGTGAAATTGGGTTTATATTGGGTACAGTTACTACTGTAAATACCTAATTTTTATTATAAAAAATTAGTACAATTATTATAAGGGTTCTTTTACACAATCACTGAGTTATAATGACCCACTAATGTGCAGCATACCTAAAATTAGGTTTGTTTTGAGCTATACTAAAGTAAAAATCATGTCCTAAGTCTTATACTAAAAAATCAATAATAATCAAGGAAAGACCCCCAATTGTCAGTGTATCTAGTATATGAGTATGATTTAATAGTATTTATTAATGGTCCTACTACTTATTGATAAATGATTTAGTGATTAAAACTCAGGGGAAGACTAATAAAATAGTTATACTCAAACAAAACTCACAATACTTGGATTTAAATGCGCGCTAGTGGTGGAAAATAGATAAATAGAAAATAGTTATAGCTTATATAATGATAATATCAATTTATAAAGGCTTTATGATATATTTATAAATAATAATAATTGTGTTTAAATGTTTAATTGAATTTTAGTAAGTATGTGATGATCAATAACCCATCAAATCCCTCCTTACTTATACCAAAATCCACTGGAGTGTACAGACCTTCAATCCAGATGATGTCACTGCTATCCCCGGAAATTACAGCACTTTGAGGGCCCATAACCTCCCCATGGAGTCCACTTCAAGAAGATTCAACACCCAGGCCTCCAGTAAGGACCCTCAATCACAATTAATGATAACACAGACCCATACCATAAATAGAAAATCCAGATAAAAGTGGTACCATAAAGAAACAGGTAAAATAACTAATCCAAAAGGGATAAAATGAAACCAAAAGCATATAAAAGAAACAAATGAAATTTCCAAGCCCTCAATAACATCCCCAAGCATCCATATTAACCCAGAAATGACCTCCCAACCCATAAATCCGTGAATATCCATCCAAGGAAGCAGATTAAGTTGTCCAAACTGAGTGTATGCGCCTGAAATAGATGTATATACTTCTGTAGGCGTTTTGAATCCACTGAATACGTCCATATGACCTAAAATAAGCAGAAAAACAAAGTTTATAGGCTATTGAGAGACTAAAACACACTTATAGACCCAAATATACATAATATACTGCATATTTCAATGAATATGAGATTTATGTATACATATAAGCTTATGTATGTCAATAATTACTTAATATCACTTAAGAAAAATATATTATGACTCCATTAACACCTTAATAAGTATTATTAGGCTATGGATAAGCTATTTAAACTACTATAATTTATATAATAGTGTAATAATTATATATATATGTAATATAATCATATATATAATTGTTTTAACCTTATAAGCTTAATGTACTTAAGGTTATCTTATTTTAAACTTAAGGACTACTCAGTCCTGGAGATACCTAGGCTGACATGAGGACTGAAAGAGGCTTTTTGGATTTCATTTTCCAATTCTACCACTTCAGAGGTGGTTCTTCCACCTTTCAGTTGTTCTTCTTTAGGAGAAATGGAATAAAATGAATTTTCAGAGAAAATTATGAATTTTTCTTTTCCCATTTACACCTATAGTGAATCAACTATTTGAAGGATCTATTTTGATGCCAAATTTGGTCAATAAGTCATTGCCAATAATAAACCAATCACTACAATTATTATTATCCATTACTACAAATTCACACACTGCTCTTACATATCCATTATTATATTTAAATAATACGGCAGTTTTGTATTTGCCAATTGTATTTTATACTGAACCAAAACCCCTCTAGTTTTTTGTCTGTACAGGTTCTAGTTTTTCTTTATACTTACTATCAAGTTTAACTAATGTGTTAATAGAAACTACACTACCTGCAGCCCCTGTGTCAAGAATGGAATTCATTTCCTTTATACATATAATAACAGGTGCTCTAATAGGTGTTATTTTGTAAGTATCATGAGATACAAATTTAATAATTTCAGCTTCTTTGATGGAAGTTAAAGATGTATCTGTGTGAGGTATTGCATCATTCAGGAACATGATATCCTGTTCTAATACATATATCTCATTTTCATCATCACTGTAAGAAATGTTAATTTTACAATCCTCACTAGATTCTTCATTTTCATCTTCATGATTACTTGGTTCAGAATCTTGTGAGTTTTCAATAACATTTATTCTTTTTTTACAAGTATGACCTTTAGCCCAAGGTTTATTACATTTGTAACAAGTGTTATTTTATTTTTCTTTTAGGGACAAGTAAAGCTGAAGGTTTTTTCTTCTCCAATGGTAACTTATTTGTAGTAGGTTTTACTACCTCAACACTTTGCTTGTAATTATTATACCTGGTTTCATATTTCTGGTTCAATATAATTAATTGCATATATTAATAAACCCAGAAGTATCTCTGATGGTTTCAGTTCTAGCTAAAATAATGTCTCTGACTGATATAGGCAATTTATATATTATTTTTTCTTTCCACTCATCATAATCCATTTTTGGATCCATGGCTTTCATGATTTCTATTAAATTCATTAAAAATACAATGGTTTTATCTCCAGCATTTGGATTATATATGGTTTTCTCATACAATATTTGTTGAGTGATTCTAAATTTTGGGCCACCAAATTGCTTTTCAATTAGTGCCTTCCATTCATTCCAGGAGTACTTAATTCCCTCAATTAATACAGATTCAAACCATAATAAGGCCACATCATAAATAAAGATATCAATTTTGATGTAATTTCTTCATCAGGTAATTTGTATAAAAATTTCAAGTTATCAATTCTCTGAATGAATTGTTGCCAATCAGACTTTGAATCCCTGTCAAAAGAAGGGTACTGATCTAACTTAGGCCAGTTCTTTTGGTTAGTTTTTGCTTCCCTAACCTGAGGAATATTAATTAATTCACTTACTTTAGAAAGATGATCATTTATTTCATCCTTTAATGATTTTATATTCTCAGAGCCCATGACACTATTTTCATGTTCAATCATTGGTTTATCATCTGAGTGTTTCATAAAAACTGGTACTCTTTCCACATAGGAGGTATTATCTTTTACTTTATCAGTATTTTTCAAAATGTTTTCTATTTCAATTTCTACTCTTTGTAACCTATCTTTTATTACAGGTACATGTGTTAAGGTATCATTTACATTTGAAAAAGCCAATTTTACACATCCCTCTATGTTAGCCATAATATTTTGAGAATGGTCTAATTTATTTTGTAAATTCTTAATCTCAAAGTTTAATCTTTTATCTTCATTGTTTAATTCACTATTTGAATTTTTTAAAATTATTAACCTATAGGCTGTGGTACTCAATAATTGTGTGAGGTTTAATAATACACTTTCTGTATTATTGTTTGACTCTCTAGAGAATTCTTCCAATTTTTCAATTCTTTATAGTAATTTGCTAATGATTTTTGATTCCATTGGATTTTATTTTAAGAAATATTCAATTTTTCTGTGTCCAATTCAGAAGACTCATCATCAGGCTCAAGATTTACTTCATTTGGTTCCATTTTAATGTGACTAGTATTATCCTGGTGATCAATAAAACTATGTACATTTTCATCATGTAAAGACAAGTTTAACATGTTATTTTCAAATGAATAATTTTTTAAATCTTTATCAATTATATCCAGTAGCTCTCTATCAATCTCATTACCTATAAGTAATTCATTGTTAGTATTATATATTTGATCATGAGAAGATGGATGACTTACCAAGGTCTTATTCCATTTCCCTGCCTCTCCTTGTCTTTCCCCTGTAAGGGTGACTGCTGGAGCCCTGCTGTTGAGGGTTGTTGTAGTTTTGGGAATACCAGTCCCACTTCCATTTTCTTACTGTAATCTTTTGGTTCTCCTTTTGGGCTGGAGGTGTGGCTGTTGACACCATGGAATTTTTGGGTGCAACTGTTTTTGGTTGAGCTTTTATTTCCACTAGAGCTTGATTGACTTCTATGATACCCTGAGTAGCTCTTTTCTCCAGATTGTTTATCTGGTCTACTATGTTGTTGAATCTTATTGTTAGGGTGTTTAGCAGAGTGGATAGGGAGTGAATTTTTCCTTGCAAAGTATTTTTTGTTTTCTTTATTGATACTTATTTTAAAAGTCTTTCCCTTTCTTCCAGAGACATCTGTGGAGTGTTGCTGTTGGTGTGAGAATCCTGGCCCTCCATTTAAATTTCCTGTAACAGGTCTTTCAGCTCTAGGTCTTAAGCTATAAGGTTTTGCCTTATTACTCACAATATCACTGTTGTTGTCACACATTTTTACATGGAATTTAAAACAAAAAATTGAAATTTAAGATATTAAAACTTCAAAAGGAGTTTTATCAGTATTAATAAATACTACTGAAGACAATTTAATTGCCTAATTGTAGGTATTTAAGTGAATTTATAATTTCCAAAAGTCAAATATGCTTTTAAGTGGTCATTTTATTTAACTGGTCTACAATATGTAGCTGTGTTTTTATATTTAAAAAAGAAAATTTGTCAGTAAGATTCTTTCTAAATATTAAATGAATTTTACAAACCAATAAAAAGGGATTAAGAGTCCTGTTGAAAAAAAAAATTTATCAGTTTTTATCAGCCAGCTTATTATCTGAAAAAATCACAAAATTAATTGAACTATTGACAGACTCCCACTAATAACAATTTTTATGTTAAATTAGTGGTAAAATTGTTGATTCAATATCAAAATTTTATTATATAACAGGGCTTCTTTTTCTGAAATCACTATATAAGTGACTTCCACCTGTTGTAATTATCCAAATATTTCTATAGGGATTTTATTTACTTGTAGCCTCTTTTTGAATGTTTTACTTACTGGAACATAAATAACAGAATTCTTGAGGAAAGGTCCCCAATTGTCAGGCTGAGATCAAGTACAGATACGTGGACTAGCTTGTAAGTTCAGTTGTATAGAAGATTTTAATAGTCCTATATAAATACTGTAGTATAAATCCAATAAGTATTAAAATATAACTCAAATATATGGGTCTCATTAATTTAAATCTCACTAATTATATATGGCTTAAAATCATATAGTTGGTAGAAAAATAGATTTAATAATTCAGATAATATTCAAAGACTGTATAAGTGCTATTGATATTTATTGTAATTGTATTGGTTATATGTTTGATTGTAATGATAAAGAATGTAGAAAACAAGACCAAAAACCCCCTCATTTTATACACAATAACTTCCCTGATGAACCCCTTAATTTACCAGCTCTATACATGGTCAATGACACCTAATTAAAACTAATAGACATTTCCAACAATATAAAGAGTTACAAGTAACATAATTAGAATGATATCACCCACCAAAATCTTGCAGTAATAGGGACAATCCATCAAAAATAAAGAATAAGTAAAAAAGAGATTATATGGGTGTAATAAATTAAAATAAAAGACTAAAAGGGAAAATTAAGACTCATTATTACTACATATTAAGGAAGATTAACAGCAGAAATGATGGGCTAATCATTCCATTATACTACATGAAATCCCCATTCAAAAATAACCAAAATTGACTGAGAAACCATATGAAAACCCAAAAAAAGGGTGTGGGATGTGGGGTAACTACATAAAGTCCTTGGAAGGCACTTTCATGGGTAAATCCTTGACTAATTTAGGCAAATTTAAGCGTGGTAGTGAATTAAAGTGCCAAGCTTGAGGTTATTAATGGGATTAGTGCATATAATAAGGGTCAATGCATTTATAATTAAACTAGGACACTAAATAAGCGCCTGTTGCCTATTTTAGTGTGTTTCCCCCCAGTGGGTGTAGAATTTGGGGTAATTATAGTGTGAAAAATCTAACTTTTCCAAAAATGAAACTTTTCACATGGGAAAAACGCAGGCAGTATGTGGCCAGTACATAGAAGCCATTTCTGGCATAAAAAACACCAAATTTGAAAAGTTTTATTCTTATCCATTTGAGTGGCCAAATCAATAGCCCCAATTAAGACAAATTGATCTTTCAAAGCGCATTTTAAAAATTGTTAATTATATAGCACATATATTCAACTTTTAAGTGATTTTAAGCACATTTCTTGTTTTTCACATAAAATAATGAAAACAACAGCTTTAAGTCTACTTAAAAATTATGTAGCCTTATATTTAAGGTTCTTAAGATTATCCTAACATATTCCAACCTAATATTAAGTACATAAGCCTTATAAAAGGTGTATAGATGCATGTATGTAAGGCATTATAATGGCATCTTTTGTATTTTATCATAAATTTACTTATGCATACAATTTATGTACTCTAATTTATTGCTCCCATGTATAGTCCATGTTTTAACATAACTTATAAGTACTTTTTACTCAGGCCTGGGGATATCCAGGATGACTCTCCTTGTAAAGCAAGCCCCCTACCTGAAAAGTCAAAGTTTGGAAAACATAAAAAGGAAAATTATCTTATCATAATCAACTCCCACAAAATTAAATCAAATTACAATGCATTTTTTGGATGTGTGAAGTCCACTTGTATTGGACATCCACCTTCATCAAAATTCAATGGCTTCTTGTTGATGGAAAATGAAGTAAATTAAAATATAAAAGGCTTGTTTCACTTCCTCTTCCACTGGCTTTGGTATTGATGATGATGATTTGGAGATTTGAATTACTAATTTTTCTGAAAATCACAATTTCATGTGTTCTTTCTATGAGGAAATGGATATTATTTTTGGCTCCCAAGTTTATTTCAACCCTTGTTTTCTTCACAATACTACCAAGGATATTCCCTCTGGTTCCCAATTATCCAATAATCCTCCTAACTCACCTGTACTTCATTGACATAAATCCCCTGCAACCTCTCACCATAGTTCAGCCAAAGATGATCCTGAATATCAAGCAGAGCAATTATTTTGAAGCAGATCTGAGTCCTCAGAGCCCCACTTTTTTTAATGTATGTTTACTTTTACTTTTTTAATAAATTATTCACTAAATTTCTCATTCTTTCTTTTCTAGTCTCCTCCTACTCAAACTCAAATTTCAAAAAATATTAGAGATTTCAGCAATGAGAATCCTTCTTTTCAAGCTGCTTTAGATGAACTTCCAAAACCCTCAAGCTCAAACTCCAAAATAACGCTTTTAGACTCACCTTCTATGAAATGGAACCATCTTTTAAAAAATGGTATTAATTCAACCAGCTCTTTGGGCTCTCTTGATGATTATTTTGAGAAAAAAGATATAAGTAAAATTTTTTCACTATATATCTTATTCAATAACATATTTATTTATTTTTTCTATTCAATTTTATCAGAAAAATCCTCTATTTAAAAAAATGCACCCAACTTTGAGATGATGATGTTTGATCATATGCTAATGAAAGATCAACAGGCCTTAGATTTGGAGGAATTTTCTTTTGCTTCAATCAAAATTCGAACAGGCAAGATTTGATGCAGGAGAGATGGAATGTGTTCATCTTTGCTCAGAGAAAACAAAATATCATGAATTTAAAAGAGAGATGGAAAGTCATGAATTTGAAATGCAAGAAAATTAAAAAAAAGAATTCATTATGTAATTTATAAAAAATGGCCAATCTTATAAGGGCATTAAAAAAATTTCTTGAACTTTTTACTTCATTATTTGATTTTTTTTGTAATGGTTAGCTCATATTTGCAATGAAAATATATTTTTTGCTGATTTTATTCATCCACCCCTCTTGGTAGCTTCAAAATGCATATTTGTAATGGTCATTTTGCATTTGCAATGAAAATTCCTGGTTTAATCACTTCATTTGTTTCCCCTCCCTCCTCAATTTCAAACTGCATATTTTTCCCTATTGCATAATTTTTCATTCATACACCCTCCCTATGTCTCAAAAAATTGGCATTTCCTTAACTCAAAGTTTCCCCTATCCCTCTGCCACTTTTCATCTCAGGAATTTTTTGGTGTTTTTTGGTAGAATTTTAAGATTTTTTGGTGGAATTTTTAGTGTTTCTTGAAAGTGTTTTTAGAGTTGTATGGAAGTGTTTTTTATTTATGTTTGGCAGTGTTTTTTGCTATCATTAGACCAAATTTTTACCTTTTTTGCAGGAATTTTTTTCTATTTTTTGGAAGTGTTTTTGGTTATCTATTGGAAGTTTATTTGGCTATTTTTTGGCTGTGTTTTCACTATATTCTGGAAGTGTTTCTTAAAAATTTTTGTAGGCTTTTATTGGAACTTTTAAGAGCTTTTTTTGGCGGTTTTTCAGAGGCATTATAGAATGATGTCAATATCCACTCATATTAACAATGATGGATAAAGCTTCTCTTCAGTATAATCTCTAACTTCTTTTTCCTCCTTTTAACTTTCCTCTCTATCTTCAGTCTCATCTTTAACCAATCAAAAAAAATATCCAGAAATAAGAAGAAAACTCGAAAGATAGAAAAAAATGGTGTGGATCTTCCTTTGTTCATTTAACAAGTATCAAATTTTTCAAAACTGGTGTTATTGAGAATAAAAAATATCCAAAAAATTTACCAGAAAATATTAAAGCCTTAACAAAAGATGATGGTGATAAAGCTATAGCAGTTGTCAGTAATGTCTTCAAACATCAATTTATCTTAAAGTTTTATTCTTTTAATGGAGCTCAAGATAAAACTTTTAATTTCTTGTCAGATATTATCTTGACTTTATATCAAATGGATTAGGTTAGGCAACCTTTAAAAAATAAAAGCAAGTATGAAGGTATTATGATTGGAATTGGATGGAGACCAGGATATGAAAAAGGAATTTCATTTGGTATGTCTAATTATTGCTAATTAAATTTATTTATTATCATTCTTATTTTAACAATTTTTTTAGGTATATATTATTTTCTTAGATGGATTATTTCTAAAAAATGAAAGAAGATTTTGAAAGTTGTAATAATTTGGGTTCTTTCAATTCATTTTTGGCAAATTGTTTGAATAAATTATGTATCTCTGCTTTTATAATTAATAATGAACTTGCAATAAAAATGGGACTACCCAGTTGGTCAGATGCTGAATGGGTTATTTTTGATGAAATAAATATCTTCTCTTCTAATGTTATCATTACTTATGGATGATTTCATAAAAAGATTCACATGGACAGCAATGACTTAAATTCTCTTACCTTTGTTATCTTCTCTTATATCAACCGTAAATCAGGTCTCCCAATTCCATATCAAAAGCTAATTAAAGTACATGGTTTATATTTTTCAGATCACAAATGTATTATTTACTTTTGTTTAAGAAACAGAATTATTGAAGCAGTTTGGAATTCTTCCAGGGACAACCATAAAACAGAAAGAGCCCTCTCCGGTTTGGAATCATGCTATAATTTCACCCATTTGGGGTTCTCATTTCAGATAAATCATGACATAATAAATCATGTAAGCAAGGTAAGAAAGGAATCTTCTGTTGAATCAAAATATCTAGGTAGACATGCAAAGTATGGGATCTAAGAAAGGTTGCCAATTTTCTCTTTTGATCTCATAATTCTACATATACAAGTCATTCATCCATTTCACTTACTTGAGGTTCCAGACTGTTGGGCCATGCTACTGTGGTTCATGTCTACATAATAATTTGTGGCATGTTTTCTTGAATATATTTGTGAATAAAATCTATTTTCTTGAAGTCTAATTACTTTATATTTGTGCTTGGCTCTGAAAAACTTATATATTGTTTATTTATGTATTTAAATTAAAATTTGGCAATCAGGACCCCCTACTAGGATAAAATGTAGGGGGAGGTATTGGAAATTTTTTTGACATAAAAATTTAAGAAAAAAAGTTTGAAAAAAAATTCATTTTATTTTATACTTATAAAATTGAAAAGAATGTACATTTCAAATTTGAGAATTAATTATTTATGCACTTACATGCATGAATTTTGGATTATAAACATGATATCAATAATTTTCTGGATTTTTATAGTACTTCTTATTTAAATTTTGATAAAAAAACATGACTGACCAAGTAAATAAATGTTCTTGTGCTGGAAAGTTATCAGGTGAAAATTTAAGCACAAGAACACTTTAAAAAGAAAGCAATGCTTTACTTCTTTTGATAAAATTTATATTTCAACTCTCAAAGCCTTACCAAGTGATTTATAATTTAATTAAATGAGTAGTAAATCTTTTTCATCTACTTGGAGAAAATACAAGGCACAAGGATATCAGCTCAATTAAGACTACAGCGAAATTTGCACTCCTTGAGTAGATTTTGATTAATATCATTTTCAGAATACAGAAAGTCAGCTAAAGAGTGTAAGGTGCCAAAGCTGTTGATGGAACCATAAAAGATGTGATGTCCTTGATGTCAATACAGACCCTTAAAAGCAGTTTAAATCATCAAAATTTTGGACTCATGAAGAGATGAAGAAGATAAGGTAAGAAAAATAAAAGTCAATAATTATTTTTATGGATGTTATAGAGGCACTAAAGATGAAACCTCTCAGGCCATCAAGAATAACAGAATCAGAAAGCTCTCAAAATATAGAGATTGATGATGAAAATGTTTAAATTATTGAGACTTGTGGATTTATAGTTTTCTGATAAAAGATAAGAGCCAAACTTATAACCAAACATAATTTATTAGCTATGAAACATTCACAAAATATATTTTGATTCCAGTACAGAGAGTAGTTTTAAGCTCAAGGATGTAGAGTAGATTTGAATTATAGAGACTAATCTTTGAGTCTAATTAATTAGCTAGAAACTGATTTCAAATAAGACCGCTTAGTCAACTTTCTGGTACAGGATCAGTTAGATAAAGAAAAAAAATCAACAAAAATCAACAGATGAAGAAGAAGATAAAGCTATTTGGTAGCAGAGTAAAGAGTATAGGAAGTCAAAACAAGAAAAAGAACTTGTGAAGGTATTTAATGAAAAGGCTGATGGTGTGATATCAGGAGTATGAAGGAAGTTATTATAAATTGGTTAATTAGTGAGTGATGAGTATATAGAATGATTTGATGATGTATGAAAAGATATAAGTATGGTTTTAAAAGAATTTCAAAAATATATCAAGGTAGAAATTCAGAGAGAATGAATCATACTTGCAGTAATAGTAAATAAAAATCCAAAGAAATTATAAATAATTAAAGATTAAATTAAAGCTAAATCTCCCAATGTTCTAGTGTGATTGGAAGAATTTTGAACCTTATTCCAGTGGTTTGAGAAGTATAAGTGTTGGATATAGTCGGAGGTGGTTCAATTTCTTCTTCTTATACAGCTCTAACCATTGATCTTTGAGGTCAGTAAGTAGGTTATGAAGTATAGTGCAAAACATAATCCATTTGATCACTGCCTCAATTTTGTATTTATTTCTAAGAGGAATTCTTAATTCCCTTAAATTAGAAAAATGGACTTTAAAGATTCCAATAGAATGTTCAATATGGACACTTAAATTTTCCAAATGATTGTTGAAATTGGAATTTTGACTGTCTTCTGAAGTTGCTCCCCAAAAATCAGGAAGTACCACCACAAAAAATCAAGTGGAACCTGCTAGCAGGTGCTTGCCCCTATATTATGTTTTGATTTAAGAGTAAATTTCACTTGATGCTGTGTGAGCTAGTGTGCTCATTTTTCAGTGTGAAGTCTTTCCAGAAGAATTACAGTTGAGCTGAAATTGAGTTAAGTCAAAGATAGGGATTGGAACCTACTATCAGCTGCCCATGTTTTTTTCTGGTGTACATACTTTCAATTCACATAAACAGAGTCTTACAGAAGAAACTGATCGTAATCAAAGAATTTTTCAGGTTCTTTTGAAATTTTAATTTGTTGGAAGATGTAGGAGTCATGAAATGATCCAGGATAGCCAGCAAAGAAATATTTTCTTTTTGTTGACTTTGCATATACACTGAGCAGAAAATGAATATCTAAGGAGAAAATATAGTTTTTTGTGTAAGTATGAAAAAGAATGAAAGGAATTAAAGATAAGCTAACTTTTTTTTATCAAAGTAGTTGTTTCCACCTTGAGCAGGGCTCTGACTCAAAGGATTATTAGTACCATAAACAAAACAAATACATCCCGGTAACCCCTCTGCTTGCATAACCTGAGATGATTCAAGTTGCTCTTCTTTTGTTGTCCAGGTCAGAAGTTGATATTACAAGGAGTTCATAGCAGTGATGCATTGTTTTGTATAAGTGTTAACAGAACCATACCCTAAATCAAAGACATTTTCCAAAAATTTCAAGGCAGCTCCATTACCATTGGAACCCAAATGACATAGTGTGAGGGCCAATTGAATTGAAGGATCACATTTTTGTTTTTGAGTATAATTGTGTAAGATGAGGTGATCCTGAATAAGCTCAAGAAATTTAAGGAAAAATTCCTCAGAAGTCCTGAAAAACTGTCTAAAAATGGGCACAGATAGGCTAAGAAAAGTCTGGATGGTGTACTTTCAGGTATGAAGTACTTGAGGTTTTCTTGGACTAAGGTAAATTTTCCTAGCCATTTTTGATAAAAAATCAAAATCTTCTTCATGATCAGAATAAGAATCAAAATCAGAGTCCAAGAGCAGATAAAGAGCTATCAAAGTCATTTTTTGATGTAATTTATCAAAATTTGTGAGTGAGGAAGTCATGACTCTAATATGATATAAAAATGTAAATGTTGTAAAATGCTTTGAGTTATGAAGTGTTATTCTTTGGAGTGCTGCTTATGAATGGGATAATGCTGAAGAATCGGTGAAGTGGGGCTTGATGGTAAAATCAGCACTTTTGGTTGAGAAAGTGTGGATTTGAGTGAAATAAGTGACTTATTTCATTTTGAAATCCACCAGTGTTGATGCTAGTGTGTTTCAGAAATCTGCACTTAGATAAGTGCAGACTTTTAGATAAGTATTTGCCAGAACTGACACCCCCTAATAAAAAGGTCATTGATTTGTTTATCCATTTAACTCCATTACTTTTTTTCTAATCATTACATCAATTTTTTCAAAATAAGTCTTCTCTTCTTTTTATCCTTAAATCCTTTTATTTTTTTCTCACATCACTTTTTCAAGCCTCATTTTTTTCTCTTTCTTTTCCTATCCTCCCATTTTCAAGCTTTAGATGAAACCATTTACACATTTTTTAAAGTTTTTAAGATACTATGGTTTAAATTAAAGCTTGAGAAGGACAGAGAAAAACTTTAGACTTCCTGAGTTAATTTGGGAGTCACATAATTATGATAAGAGAATGAAGGAAAATTTGGTATGAGTCTAAAAAAATAAAATCTTTAAAAGGCTTTCTATATATAATTTCAAGAACAGATTTGAAGAAATAAATTTAATTGAAAAACCTGTGAGTGTGTGTGGAACTGAGAGAGACTCAAAATTAGCTTCCACACCTAAAACTATAAATCCTACACATAAAATTATACAAATATAGAAAGAACTAAACAAATCTAAAATGTCTAAAAACTACAATATATCTTTAAAATGGGTGTAAGTACTTCAGAACTACCACACCAGGAAGTTGTGCTAAGGGATGATAATGGCCTTTACCTTCTTCCAAATTCTGAGATAGTAGCCAATATTCAGAGAAGGTAAAGAAATTAAGAATAGAAGACATGAGATTGCCACTGGTATTAGTCAGAGAAGGAAATTGGAGATATCATCTGGGATTGGGGTTCAATTATTTTTTGTATTGAGGAGATCAGAAATGAACTCATTGTGATTGAAGGGGAGTGAATGAAGTGGAAGGAAGGTTGAGAGCACATTGTATAGCAGCAACTGATGTCCTATCAAAGAGAATCTGTGATTTTTTTGAGTTTTTCAGGATGGTATTTTCAACCTGAGAGACTAGAGGAGGGTAAAGAATGCACTAGAAGAGGGTCAATGAAATTTTATGCTTTCTTTCTGCCAATAATTCTACCTTAAAGTTGTAATTTTGTTCATTTTTCTCCTTTTCTAGTGGAAAATAAATAAATCAACACAAAAATGTGAAATTTCCACACAAAACATAATATAATCTGATTTTCAATTGATTTTGGTAATTGGGAGAAGAAGAGTGCGGAAAATACTTAGCTTCTTAGTGCAATGTTGTTGAAGTGAAAAAAGAGAGAAGTCTCTTTCCATTATATTTGAAAAAGAATGTTATTTTTGTATAGAAGTCTTTTTGTACTGCTATGAAATCAGCTACATGGAGGTGGGCCTGGCAGGAATAAGTTGGCTTGAGGAGCTCTAAAATACTTTGGGTCTACTACATGTGACACTTGGTTCTGGGCTACTGTCATAGGACAAGGAATCATTATTTTTATAGAAGTAGAAATTAGATGCTTCCATCTAGATAAATTTGAACTGAGGAGAACATGGAAGAGGGGGCCTGCATTCAAGTCATCCCAAATTTTTAGCTGGTACTAAAAGGGTGTGAGTAGTAGATAATAAAAGGAAAGAACAGATGGAACAGTAATAAGAGAGAAGATATGGCAAGATTTTAGGATTGAAATACTTTATTAGAAGCTTAAGTACTGTCTAGTTTAAAAAAATCAATTCTGACAGATATGAGAAGTTCCTGGTGTTCAAAAAAGTCGAAATCCTGAGTTAAGAAGCAAAAGATATGTTGAGGGAGGATATTTAATAAAGGAGATATGTTGCTTCTGCACAATTCAAAGAGCTTCTAAGTACTTGCATAAAATTTTATACCCAAATAACTTCAGTAGAGGTAGAGAATTTCATGCAAGTCCCCCATTTTTTTGCTGCTATGGGGGCATATAAATTTAAGTAAAATTAAGGGGGAAGTGATTTTGAGTTAGATAAGGGAGATTTATAGACCAACTCTAGGTATGGAGGTGAATGGATGGACCAGGAGGTTATTTTTTACATGGAAAAAGCACCTAATTGGTGATCTGGGGAAAAGAGGGTTGAACAGATGGGAAGATAAAATTTCAGCCTTTAGTTCAACCTTAAAAACTATCTTGAAAAAGAAATGGCTCATGAAATGCAATATTTTCAAAAGATGAGGTGTGAGGGTTTTTAAAAAGCAAATGAAGGCAATGAAAAAAATTGTGCAAACTCAATTGAAAACTAGAGAATTAAAAAATGGGTCTTAGATGATGATTGAATTTAATCTCCCATAATAATTTTAGAAATAAAAATGAGGCAGCCATTAAAAAATGTGAGCTGCTCTTAAAGTGGTTTTTGCCACTCTTACCTAATAAAAAAAAATTAATAAATATTTTTTGAGTGAGAGAGAAAAGATGATCAAAATGGAAACCTAGCCAAGTATTTAAATCAGCATCTTGCTCAGTATGAATAAGTATGATTGAATAGCAAAGTAGAAGAATGACACAACATACATTATAGTTAAATATTAATGTAGAATAGTGCCACAACATATATGATTATGTCTATGCATGTGTAACCATAAAACTTACTTTTATAGATAGAAATAATAGATTAAAAATATAAATTATAGTAAAAATAAAAAAAAAGTATTTGTTCTTACAACCCTCTTTTCTAACAAGCATACCATTCTAACTAATTTTATTGAAAAAAATGAATTTTTACTTACTAAGAGCTTTATTAAAAACATCAGTAATCATATCCATTGTGGGAGTGTACTGGAGATCAATTTTACCTGAAGACACTTTCTCCCTTATCCAATGGAAATTAATTTCAACATGCTTAGTTCTAGCATGAAAAAAAGATTTTTAAATAGAGCAAATCATACTTGATTGTTTAAAAACAAATTTGAGGAAGATTTTCCATTGAAACTAATATAATTAAAAAGAGTTTGAATCCAAATTGCTTCTTGTGCAGTATCAACTGTTGATTTAGATTCTTCTTCAATATCACTGAGAGCTACAGTAAGTTATTTCTTACATATCCAGCTGATAGCAGTTCCATTATTAATGAAAAAATACCCAGTTGTTGAGCATTGTGTTACTGAAAAACCATCCCAATCAGCATCAGAAAATCCTGTTGGAATCAAATAAAAATAATTTCCTTCATTTTAAAAATTTCCATTGCTTCCAAAAGAAAGTGAGAAATTAATAGAGTTTTTTAAATACCAAAGAACTTGTTTGAAGGCTTTACAATTATTTATAGCAGGAAAAACTGCATATTAAAAAAGTTGAATATTAATGAAAGCACTTTCAGGTCTTGTTTCTTGAGAAATACAACTCAGTTATCCAAGTGCTTGAAAAAAATTTATATTTATTTTTTCAAACTGATTTATCTCTTTTTTACTAGCTGGAAATAAGTGTGTATTCATTTGCATTGGCATATCCACTGGCTTAAAATCTGAAATTACATAAGACGCAAGTATATTCTTTCTTTCTTTTTCTTGAAATAATGACAAAGTTCCAGAAACTGTGTCTCTAGTGACTTTCATACCTAATAAATATTTTGCATAATGAAGATATTCCATATCAAAGCATGATGAAATAGCTTCTTTAAAACATTGAAAATTTTAACCAAAAATTGACAAGTCATCAACATGCACATGAACATAACATAGATGAGTAAAGAATTTGTGAATAAAAAGCATGGTTCTAAAGCTCAGGTATAGAAATTAAGAGAATGAAAGAAGCTCATTAGTTCTATAAACCAGAATAAGAATGCTTTTTTAAGACTGTAGAGTTATCACTTCAGTAAAAAAAGCGGGATCTTTAAAATCTGAAGGCTTTTTCATTCCAAGCAGAATATTCATGTGCACAAATCTATCATTTTTTCCATATACAAACTTCCCTTTCAGATAGATTTGAGCAAAATCCCAATTCTCATGGGTAGCAAGACTTATTAGCACATATAAGGTAGTTAATCTGCCAGTGGGGTTTAAAATTCTTGAAATAATTGATTTCAGCCTTCTGATAGCCTCCTTGAGCACACAATCTAGCCTTATATTTTCATATATTCTTATCTGAATCATTTTTGATTTTAAATACCCACACAGACCCTATGGATAGAGTATCTATCAGTTCTTCAAGAATATCCCATGTATTTTTTAATCTTTCATTTTCAACTCTTTTTCAATTGCCTCCATCCAAGAATAACCATCTTTTGTATTTATTGCTTCAAAATAAGTGAGAGGATATGATATATATATATATATATATATCAGGCACTCCATCATGTTTAGGATTTGAGCTAATCAATTGAGTAGAATATAGATCATCTTTAATTTTAATGGAACTTTTAATCTCTTTGGAATTCTTTGTCTAGTCCCTTGTATAAAATTATTTTTATCAATTTACAAGCTAATTTTTTAGGGGCTATATCTGAAGTTAATTGATAATTCCAATATATATTGATGTAAAAAGGATTAGTCAAATTAATATCTTCATTGTTGTTTTGAGAGTGAGGAGAATTAATGAATGGATCAGGAAAATTTTTTGGGAGTATTTCAAGCTGAGTTCAAGTACAGAGACATGAATAGCTTGATTATTCAGTTGTATTGAAGATTTAAATGGTCCAGTATGAATAGTGTTGTCAAAAACCAGTTAAGTATTAAAATATAATTCAATGTAATGGTCTCAGTAATCTAATCTCACTTAATATATATGGCATACAGCTTAAAGTTGGAAGAAAAATAGAACTATTGATTTAAAAAAATATTTAAAAGACCTTAAAAGTGCTAATGAATATTTATTGTATATGATTTGTTATATTTTAAAAAGGTGATGTAAAAGAATGTAGAATAATAGCCAAGAAACCTTCTCCTTATATACCCATAAATCCCTGGTGTTCACTTCTTGTTTCCCAGACCCATTATACTGCTATAAATAGCCATTACACATCCTGAAAGTGCCTCATTATCCACTTCAAGCAGTTTCACAGGCCTTAATAACCAAAGTACTTTCCCCTCACAAAAGAATAACCATTTCACTACCAAAAATACAAGAATAACATTGGATAATCCATAAAAATATAGAAATAACACAAAAACAACATATATGCATGTTATTACTTAAATAAAACACTGAAAGAGGAATGAAAAGTACCAGAAATAACTTCTAAATAAGGAAATACATTATTAGAAATTAAAACACCAATTATAATAATTATTCCTGTCAGCCTGGATATCCCCAGGACTTAGTAAAAGTACTTGTAAGTTATATTAGACACATGGACTATACATGGGAACAATAAATAAAGGTACACAAGTTGTATACATAAGTGAAAATTAATGTTAAAATACAATATATGCCATTATAACACCTTATATACACACATATATCCACATTTTATAAGTATTATGTACTTAATATTAAGCTTTAATATGTCAGGGTAATCTTAAGAACCTTAAAAATAAGGCTAAAAATTTTTTAAGTAGGCTTAAAGCTGTTATTTTCATTATTTTATGGAAAAAACAAGAAATGCACTTTAATCACTTAAAAGTTGGGTATATGCGCTATAAAATTGATATTATCAAAAATGCGCTTTTACAAATCAATTTTTCTTTATTAGAGCTATTGATTTGGCTATTCATATGTATAAAAATAACACTTTTCAAATTTGGTGTTTTTTATGCCAGAAATGGCTTCTGTGTACTGGCCACATACTGCCTGCATTTTTCCCATTTCAATAGCTTCATTTTTAGAAGAGTTATCTTTTTCACACTATAATTACTCCACATTATACGCCCACTGTGGGGAAACACACTAAAATAGATGACAGGTGCTTATTTAGTGTCCTAATTTAATTATAGGTGCATTGACCTTATTATGTGCACTAACTTCATTAATAACCTCAATCTTGGTGCCTTTAATTCACCAACATGCTTAAATTTGCCTAAATCAATCAAGGATTTAGCTGTGCATGAGCCTTCCATGGACTGCATATAGTTACCCTAGTTCTCATGTCCTTTTTTGGGTTTCTCAGTAGTTTTTCAGTCAATATTGGTTATTTTTGGATGGGTATTTCATGTAGTATATTGTCATAATTAGCCCCATCATTTCTAATGTTGATCCCCCTTAATATTGTGTGATATTTAGAGTTATTATTTCTTTTTTAGTCTTTTATTTTAAGATATTATATGCATATACTCTCTTTTTTTCCTTATTCTTTTATTTTCATGGATTATCCCTATTATTTCAGGATTTTGGCAGGTGATATCATTCAAATTGTATTATTGTTTATTTCTTATGTTGATGGAAATTTGTATTAGCTAGAATGAGGCTTCATTGGCTGTGGATTATACTGATAGATCAGGGGAGTACATTAGAGAATTATTGGGTATAAAAGGAGGGGGTTTTGGTCTTTTTTCTACATTCTTTATCATTACAATCAAAATATATAACCAATACAATTACAATAAAAATCAATAGTACTTATAAAGTATTTGAATAGTATCTGAATTATTACATCTTTTTTTCTACAAACTATAAGATTGTAACCCATATATAATTAGAGAGATTTAAATTACTGAGACCCTTACATTGAGTTATGTTTTAATAATTATTGGATTTGTACTAAAGTATTCATATAGGACCATTAAAGTCTTCTATAAAACTGACTATCCAAGCTATTTCACATCTTTTTACTTGAACTCAGTCTGAAAATTGGGGACCTTTCCTCAAGAATTCTGTTGGTTATCTTCCAGTAAGTAAAACATTCAAAAAAAAGGCTATAAGTAAATAAAGTTCTTATAGAAATATTTAGATAATTAAAATAGGTTGTGGTCACTTATATAGCAATTTCAGAAAAATAAGCTCTGTTATATTATAAAATTGTGATATTGAATCAACAAGTTTACCACTAATTGAACATAAAATTGTTTTTAGTGGGAGTCTGTCAATAGACCAATTAATTATGTGATCTTTGCAGATAATAAACCAGATAATAAAAACTTATTAATTGATTCTTATAACAGGTCTTTTAACATCTTTGTCTTGGTTTGGAAAACTCATTTAATATTTAGAAAGAATATTACTGACAAATTTTCTTTTTAAAATATAAAAACATGGCTACATATTGTAGACCAGTTAAATTAAGTGACCACATTAAAGCATATTTGACTTTTGGAACTTATTGATTCACTTAAAACCTACAAGTAAGAAATTATTTAAATTAAATAGTGTTAATTCTTACTGATAAAACTCCTTTTTGAAGTTTTAATATCTTATATTTCAAATCATTGATTCCACATAAAAATGTGTGATAACCACATTGACATTGTGAGTAATAAGGAAAAACCTTATAACCTAAGACCTAGAGCTGAAGGATCTGTTACAGGAAGTCTGAATGGAGGGACAGGACTCTCCTACAAGCAGCACCACCCCACAAATGTCAGTAGAGGAAAGGGAAAGGTTACTAAATCAGATTACAATCAAGAAATCAAAATATTTGTTACAAGAACAAATTCACTCCCTCTCCATGCTTCTAAACACTCTCACCATCAAGGTCAAAAATATAATGGACCAAATGAACAATTTAGAGAAAAGAGCCACACAGGGCTTTATAGAAGTTAACCAGGTTCTAGTGGGACTAAGGGCTCAACCAACAACAGTAGTGGTGAACCCTTCCACAGTGGCAACAGAAACACCTCAAGCCTATGAGGAGGATCAAAAGATCACAGTCAGAAAATGGAAATGGGATTGGTACTCCCAGAACTACAACAACCCTCCACACCAGAGATCAAGCTGTCATCCTTACAGGGGAAAGGCAAAGAGAGGCAGAGGAAATGAAATAAGACCTTGGTAAGTAATCCATCTTCTCATGATCGATTATATGATACTAACAATGAATTACTCATAGGTAATGAGATTAATAGGGATCTAGTGAATATAATTGATAAGTATTTAAAGAATTATTCATTTGAAAATAGCATTTTAAATTTGTCTTTACATGATGAAAATGTACAAAGTTTTATTGATAACAATGATAATACCTCAAATATTAAAATGGAACCAAATGAATTGAATCTTGATCCAGATAATAATTATGAGTCTTCTGAGTTGGACACAGATAAAATTGAGTATTTCTTGAAAGAAAATCCAATGGAATCAAAAATCATAAGCAAATTATTATTATGAATTAAAAAATTAGAAGAATTCTCTAGATAATCTAACAATAATACAGAAAGTGTATTATTAAACCTGACACAATCATTGAGTACTACAGTAAATAAATTGGAGGTCATTGAAAATTCAAACAGTGAATTAATAAATGAAAATAAAAAATTAACCTCTGAGATCAAGAATTTAAACAATAAATTGGGACACTCTTAGAATATTAACACTACTATTGAGGGACATGTAAGATTGTATTTCTCAAATTTAAATAATAACTTATCACATTTACCTGTGATAAACAATAGTTTACAAATATTGGAAATTGAAGTAGCTAAAATTTTGAAAAATACTGATAAAGTAAAGGACAACACATCCTATGTGTAAAAAATACCATTATATATGAAACATTCAGATGATAAACCAATGATTGAAAATGAAAATAGTGTCATGGGCTCTGAGAATAGAAAATAAGTAAAAGATGAAATACATGATCATCTTTCCAAAGTAAGTGAATTACTTAATATTCCTCAGGTTAAGGAAATAAAAACTAACCAAAAGAACTGGCTTAAGTTAGATCAGTACCCTTCTTTTGATGGGGATTCAAGATCTGATTGGCAGCAATTCATTCAAAGAATTGATAACTTAAAATTTTTATAAAAATTACCTGATGAAGAAATTACATTAAAATTGATATCTTTATTTACAGATGTGGCCTTACTATGGTTTAAATATATATTGAATGATGGAATTAACTACTTCTGGGTTGAATGGAAGGCACTAATTGAAAGACAATTTGGTGGCCCAAAATTTAGAATCACTCAACAAATATTGTATGAAAAAACTAGATATAATCCAAATTCTGGGGATAAACTGATGGAATTTTTAACAAGTTTAATAAAAATCATGAAAGCCATGGATCCAAAAATGAATTATGACGAGTGGAAAGAAAAAATAATATATAAATTGCATATATCAGTCAGAGAAATTATTGTAGCTAGAACTGAAAACATCAGAAATACTTCTTGGTTTATTAATATATGCAATGAAATATTATTTAACCACAAATATGAGACAAGCTATAATCATTATAAGCAAAATGTTGTGGTAGTAAAAACTGCTACAAATACGTTACCAGTGGAGAAGAAGAAACCTTCTGCTCCTCTTGTCCCTAAGATACAAGAAAGTAACACTTGCTACAGATGTAATGAACCTTGGGTTAAAGTTCATACTTGTAAGAAGAGAATAAATTTTATTATAAACCAACAAGATTCTAAACCAAGAAATCATGAAGATGAAAAGGAAGTGTCAAGTGAGTATTTTAAAAGTAATATTTCCTACAGTGATGATGAAGATGAGATATTTGTATTAGAACAGGATATTACATTCCTGGATGATGCTATATCTCCAGAAGATACATCTTTAACTTCCATAGAGGAAGCTGAAATAATAAGAGATGTGAATCATGATACTTACAAAATCACATCTATTAAAACACCTGTTATTATATGTGGAAAAGAAATGAATGCCATTCTTGACACTGGGGCTTTAGGTAGTGTAGTTTCTATTAATACATTAATGAAACTTGATAGTAAGTATAAAGAAAGACTGGAACCTGTACAGAAAAAGAACTGGAGGGGTTTTGGTTCAATATTACAAACAATTGGCAAATACAATAATGGATATGTAAGATCAGTATGTGAATTTGTAGTAATGGATAATAATAATTTTAGTGTTTGTTTTATTATTGGCAAAGACTTATTGACCAAATTTGGCATCAAACTAGATCCTGAAAATAGTTGCTTCACTATAGGCGTGAATGGAAAAATAAAATTCAAGATTTGCTCTGAAAATTCAATTTATTCCATTTCTCCTAAAGAAGAGCAACTCCAAGGTGGAAGAACAACCTCTGAAGTGGTTGAATTAGATAATGAAATCCAAAAGGCCTCTTTCAGTCCTCCAGACTCAAAAATTGAAGAAAAAAATATTTTTATATTGATAAGATCTTATCCTATGGCATTTGCTCATGGTTAAAATGAACTAGGTTTGGTCAAAGACCATGAGATAAAAATCTCTTTGAGTTTTTATTTGGAAAATGTTCCTGACAGCTTAAGAAAGAAACCTTACCCAGCTTCTCCTGAAAAAAGTAAAGACATTGAAGTCAACATTAAGATGTTGTTATAAATGGGTATTGTCGAAAAAGAAGACACAACACCTAAGTATTGTTTTATTTTACCATTTTTAATCTTTTATGAAAAATATAAGGTAAGATTATGTGGTGATTACAGAGCTCTAAATACATTCACTATGGATGATATCTACCCTCTTTCAAGGATAGCTCCCATTCATGCTACCGTACAAGGAGAAAAATATATTTCTTGTCTGGATGGAAACAAAGGTTACAACCAGTTCCTGTGGAAAATAATTCTCAGAATTTCTTACTCATAACCACACACATGGAGATATATAAATATGTGAGAATGCCCTTTTTCCCAAAAAATACCCCTTCAGTCTTCCAAAAATTGATGGACAGTGTGTTTCATCAGGAAATGGTTGAAGGATAGCTTTTAGTTTACATTGATGACATCATAGTGTTTTCAAAAACATATGATGAGCATTTAAAGCACCTGAAAAGAGTATTTTAAATAATGGATGAAATTAAAATGAAAATTGTATTAAATAAATGTAAGTTTGGTTTTAAATCCTTGAAAGTACTTGGACATGTTGTATCTGAATTACAAATTTGTGTTGACCAGAATAAGGTGGCAGCAATAAAAAACATTGATATATCTAAAAATTTGAGATATGTTCAAAGCTTTCTAGTTATATGTGGATATTATAGGCAGTATATAAAAAACTACCAATCCATTGCAGCTTCTTTGACAACATTAATCAGGAAAAGTGAGGTTTCATTCGGAATAATGAAAGAAAACATGCCTTTGATAAATTAAAGGAATGTTAAATGTCAGATCCAATTTTGGGACTGCCAGATTTTTATCTACCTTTCATCTTGTATACTGATGCAAGCTTTACATGGTTAGGTGCTGCTTTAAAGCAAAAACAGATAATAAATGATAAATTATCTGAAGTAGTTATCTATTATATATCCAGAACCTTAAGAAAGACTGAATTAAGTTATGGTTCCACCCAACTGAAATGTTTAGCCATTGTGTGGGCCCTGGAAAAACTTCATTACTATCTGGAAGACCAGAAGTTTGAATTAATAACAGATTTCAGTGCAGTACCATTATTACTAAACATGAAAACACCTAATAAGCACATTTTTAGATGGAAACTAGCTGTACAAGAGTACAGAGGAAAAATGATAATCTCTCACAGAGCAGGAACATTGCATTCTAATGTGGATGTACTATCCATAAAGCCTTTGACAAATGATACTTGCAACCCAGCTTATGTGCCTTAAAATGAGGTAATACATATATTTGGGATTTATAAAGTGGATTTAGAGGAAGAATTTATGCAAAAAATATTAGAAAATTATTTATCTGATAAAAATTTGTCTAAATTATCAACCATTTTAAATGATCCAAAAAATGCCTCAATGAGTGCATTAATAAAAACTTTACCTCAAAAGTATAAAAATTCATTGGAAAAAGGTAAACTGTCAATTGAAGATGGATACATATATTACAGGAAAAATCTAAGTAATGTAATAGTTATACCTTCATCTATGAAAGAGTTAATGTTAAGTATTTTCCATGATGACATCTTAGCTAGTCATTTTGATTTTAACAAGAAATTAACTAGAGTTAAAAACACAGCCTGGTGGATAAACATGAAAGAAGATGTACAAAAATACATTGACACATGTGACTCTTGCCAAAAATCTAAAAGATTAACTGGGAAGAGAGCTGGGTTTTTGAAACAAATAGAGCAGCCAAAGGCTCCATGGGAGATTATAAACATGGAATTTGTAACTGGCTTACCATTAGCAGGAAAAGAAAACTTCAATTCTTTCTGGGTAATTGTGGATAGACTAGCCAAAATGTGTAGGTTTATTCCTACCCATAAAGAGGTATCTGAAAAAGACTTGGCATTAATATGGTGGACTCAAATGATGAATATTGCTGTGTTCCCCAAAGCCATAATCTCTGACAGAGACCCTAAGTCTACTTCAGAGTTCTGGAAATATTTGATGGAAGTATCTGGTTGTCAATTGAAATTATCTACAGCACACCATCCACAGACTGATGGATTGGAAGAGAGAATGATACCGACTCTAGAAGATATGATCAGAAGATATTATGCATTTGGATAAGAATACAAATACAATGAGAAATTTACACATGACTGGGTAACATTAATTCCTGGCCTTGAGTTTGCTTATAATAGCCCAACTCATTCTTTAACAGAGAAAAAAACATTTGAACTCTGTCAGGGATATGTACCAAATACCCCAGTAAATCATTTAAACAAATTACCAAGGTTAGACATACACCCTGGTACAAAATTTTTTATTCATATGCAACAAATGTGTAGAAAGAATGCAGAAGAATGCATTCAAAAAGTATTTGAGTATGAAAAGAAAAGATGGGATAAATCTCATAAAGAATTTGAATTCAAAAAAGGAGATGAAGTCCTTATTTCAACATTACATTTTAACTTACAAGGTAATGTTAAATTGAAAGATACTTTTGTAAAACCTTTGGTAGTCAAAAAAATTGTTGTTAATAATTCTGTGGAAGTCATATTATATTCCCCATATAATAGGATACATCCAGTTATCCCTATCTCATTATTAAAACCTTACCATGCAAATGATACTGACTTATTTCCAAAAAGAAGAAGAAGGCCTAAAAAGCAACTTGAAGAAATTGTGGAAGAATCAGAGATTGAAAAAATACTCAAGAAAAAAATCCTTACTAAAGAGAAAGGAACTGAGTATTTATTAATATATAAGGGAAAATCAAATGAATTTGATAAGTGGATACCTGAAAAAGAAATTTCAACCCTATCCTCCCTTCTTAAAAAATTTAAACAGAAATAAAATTCTGTTCAACCAGCTGAGGGGTGAAAAACCAGTACTCATAATATTTTATTATGTTTTATTTCTTTAAAGAATTAATCTTTAATGCTACAGAATTTCTGAATACCTGTAAAATAAAATAAAAAAATGTATAGCTTATCATTTTTTATTGTTTTTTTGGGTGGGTGAGTGTCAGCCTGGATATCCCCAGGACTGACTGAGTAAAATTACTTATAAAATATTTTAGACACATGTAGTATACATTGGAACAATAAATAAAGGTACACAAGCTGTATACATTAGGGGGTATCAATGTTGACCGATCCGCAATTAAATTAATTGCGGAAAATAATCTGCATACCCCAATTATCTTCGGCAATTATTTTTGCTAATAATTGGGTTATTAGACACTTTACGTGTCAATGTTCACCTCTTATCTGACATTTTTATCCTCAATATTTCATAACCACATCTTGGACAACTTTCTGGATATCCCAGCCTTCTACCTTGCTGCGCACTTCCATTCTCATCCCATCCTGTTCATTCTATCCGCTCAGAATTTATCCCCATTTCATCTATTTGATTCTGCTCCTTTTCATCTCGCTATCTCATCTGCTTGTTTCTGCTCCTTTTCATCTTCATTTATAATAACATGCCTCGTCATCCTAGATCTTCTCAAAGGCAGCCATCACCCAGTTGTTCTTCAATTCCCACTACTTCCTCTTTCCCCCGCTCAGCCAAGAAATCAAAGACTGTTCAATTAAAAAAAGATGAACATCTCATTCTTATCAACTGGCTGAAAACCAAATTTAACTATGATTCTTGTTTTGGTACTGAGTATGCCACTAAAGTAGGACGGCCCCCCGCATCAAAAGTTAATGGCTATCTTCTAATGGCAAATGAATTACACAATAAGACCAAGGGAAGGATTGATCTTTTGCCTAAACAGATGTCTGAACGCTTCAAGCATTACCGAGCAAAATACAAGAAGGCAAAGGCTCTTTCATCTTCCATTGGTTTTGGGATTACCGACAATGATATAACTAAGGGCATAAAATCCATAGACGATAAACTTGATTCTTTATGTCCTTACTTTAAAGAGATGGATGCAATTTTTGGAGAGCGAGCTGATGTTAATCCTGTAAACATGTTAGATGGAGAAGATCCTATCTCTGAACATGATGTCGAAGCAAATCTTTTCCCATCCTCTTCCTCCACTCAAGCCTCCCCTCATTTGAATGAGACATATCTAAATAGCTTTTCTGTAGATCCTATAGGTGATTTATCCCAACCAAATCTAACTCAGGTCTGTTTCTTTTTTCTTTTATCTTATCAATTCTATTTTTTATTTACTTATCTTTTTCTTATTTCTTAAAAGGCTGATGAACAAACCCAGGATCCTCAATCAACTGAGTCTGAAGCTAGTGACAATGATGAGGAGGAAAATGCTACGTTGAACAAAAAGAGAAGGGCTTCAACTAGTCTAAATTTCCTCTCCCAAAGAAGACGAAAAAGTGATAATTCATCACAAACACCTTTTTCTTCGATGGAACAGTTTTTAGAGAAACGTGATGCTGGTAAGTGATATCATACCTCTTATTACTTTACTCTGCTTTTCTTCTACTTTATGTTAATTTTTATTCTCACTCTAGAACAAGTGGAAATTGCTAAAGAGACTCTGATCTTTGAAAAGAAGAAATACGAGCTCTCTTTAAGGAGGGATGACAGAGTACAAGATTTGGAAGAGAGGAAGTATGAGCTCTCCTTACGGAAGGATGATCGGATCCAAGATTTGGAGGAGAAGAAGTTTGATCTCTCTTTACAGAAGGATGGTAGGGCCCAAGATTTGGAGGAGAAGAAGTTTGAGTTAACTCTTAGTATTGAAAAATCCAAAAATAAGGAAAAAACACTCAAGCATCAAAACTTAATGGAACAGATGAAGTATAAGCATGATCTCCAAGAAAGTTCTAAAAAGAAAGATTTCTTGATCAAATGCATTAAAGCAAACAAATCTGTTGAAGAAATAGAACGTTTAATGAAATTTTTTGTTGACTAGTTTCTTTTATTTCTTTCACACTTCATGTGTTCATATTTATTTGTACATAAATTTTACAATTATTTTCTGTATTTCTTGAAATATCGTATTTTAATGTTAAATATTCTTTTTTTAAATAAAATTTTCAAGTCTCCTTTGAAAATTTGACAATCCCCCACCCCTGGATTTTTTTGAAGTAAGGGGTGGGTATCACAAAAATTCTTTCATGTCATGAATCTTGAAAGTTTTATATGAAAGTTTGGCTTTACTACCCCCTGCATTTTACCGGTATCCCAAAAATTCTTACATGTCAAGAATTTCACAAGTCTTATAAGAAATTTTGGCACAACCCCCCATGGATTTTATTGAAGTAAGGGACGGGTATCACAAAAATACTTACAAGTCAAAAAAATTCTATATCTGTTTAAAAAAATTGGCAATACTCTCCCCTGCATTTTATTGAAGCAAGGGGTGGGTATCACCAAAATTTTTCTAAGTCATCAATTTCACATGTCAGATTTGAAAATTTGGCAATACCCCCCCCCCTGCATTTTATTGAAGTAAGGGGTGAAAGTCATCTAAATTTAATATAATTACATAAATTATTAAATAAATATCTAATATATATCAATTTCCCTAGTTTAAAGTAATGACAATCCCTCAAGCCAAAATGCAGACCAAGTCGAGAAACAAAAGTTTGGGACTTTCCACAGGTATAGGCAAGAGGAACCCCATGAAACAAATAAATGTTATCATGATTACCTTTTATACAACACAAGGTCGATGGCTCATCACATTACTTGAGAAAATTGATATATAAAAAATATTTATTAAAAATTTATGAAAAAATATAAAATTTTCGATGAAAACTCTAATCCCCATACTTTTTGGATCTAGATAAAGTTTTTCTAAATCGAATAACTTTACCTTATTTCTTTACCTTATTGATTCTTTGTATCAACTTATTACTGATTTGAAATGAGCAACCGAAATGAGTGAAATCTTGACAGGATTCCAAACCAGGAGGAGCTTTGGTCGTTTGATGATTATCCTTAGAAGAATTCCAAATAGTTTCAATGATACCATTTCCCAAACCAAAATCAATGATGCACCGGTGGTCTGGAAAATATAAACCATGTCATTTGATTTTAGCTGGAGATGGTATTGGGTGGCCAGTTATCGGATTGATATATGAGAATATTCCAAAAGTAAGAAAATTGGCATCATTCCTATTGATATGAATCCTATTGTGGAATCCAGAATAAGTGATAATAACATTAGAGAATAAAAGATATTTGTGGCTGATATCTTCCCATTTGGAGTCACACCCACCACACAATATGGGGGGCGGACTTGCTAGCAAGTCCGCAACCTTGGACCCAAACTCACCATAGATTGAACACACATTGAGCTATTGATAAAGGAACCATTCAATCAGGGATGAACACCACTCAGCAGAACAGTTTTAGGTGGGTGTTCAAGTAGAGTTCAGTATGGGTTCAGTATGAGTTCAGTCTGAGTTCCATCTGAGTTCCATCTGAGTTCAGGTTGAGGACTTGCTAGCAAGTCCACCCCCTATATTGCGTAGTGACCAATTCGGTATTCCAACTTTGGTTGCAAGTTCATGATTTTCTTCAAATGCTTTATTACAGAGCTTTTTGAGTCGAAAAGAAAGTAAAGAGTTAAAGGAAGGTAGAGTGTCCCATAAGCGAAAATCTTCATCTTTTTGAGCTTTAGTGATATTCTTGAGAAACGAATAAATGCCTAGATAATAATCATATAAGAGTTTCAGAATCCTTATCCTCTAAATATGCAATATAAAAATGTGAAATAAGAGAAGTGAAATTTGGAAAAAAGGCTCAACTTCAAAGGTCAAAATCTCAGCAAGGACTGAACCTAATTCAAACCTGTTTGAGGTAAATGAAAGAAATGCTTTAGCAGAATCTTCAGTTAAAGGACATGTGATTTAAATAAACCTAACCCTAATTTGTTACATAAAAAAATGAAATAAAAATTTAAATTGGGAAGAAAAAGGCTCAACTTTAACGGTCAATATCTCAGCAACCACTGAATCAAATTCAAATCTGTTTGTAGGAAATGAAAGGTAGCCTTCAGGAGAATCTTCAGTAAAAAGAACATTAGATTTGAATAAACCTAACCCTAATTCTGAGTCTGATTTTCAAAATTTTACAAAAACTTGAAAAGTGGTAATGAAGATGAGATCAAAAGGAGTTTTATAAGTTCACTGTTATCCAGATAAGAGTCATACATATATTTAAGTATGAAGTTTTCATAAAAGGAATGAGATATCATATAGGCATGAAAAAAAGGAGATGAAACTTACCTTGATTGAAAAGTAGGAAAAATAGAGTGAGAAAGATTGATGTTGGAATTGTGGGGAAATTGAATATGGAGTAAGTGAAATGCATAAAGAATGTGCAATGTATGTGTTTCAATGAAATGGAGCCAAAAAAAAGTGAAATAAGGGAAAGGGGGGATAATGACCATGCCAAGGAGGGATGAAGAGTAGGGTGATGGAGCTAAAAAAGAAAGTAAAGAGGGAGAGAAAAAAAGGTTAATTATACCATTGAAATCCAAAATAACCACTTACAAAAAAAATTTTGATAAAAAAAATAAAATAAACAGAAAAAAACAAAAAAAAATTATAATTAGTAATCAAAAAATCAAAAAAATGAATAAAATGACTTACCTGGAGAGATGAGATGACAAAATGAATGAAACCAAATTGTTTAAGGGATGTTGGAGGAGAATATGAAAAGGATATGAGGGATGAATGAAAAAAAAATCACTGACAAAATATGCAATTTCAGAAAATATGCGATTTCATGTTGAGCTGGTGAAAGAAAACCAATGAGCCATCCAAAAAAAAGATATTCACCGTAAATTCAAAAAAAAAATGAATATGCAACAAACCAAAATACAAAACCAAGTGAATAAAGTACACAAAGATGACATTTGGAAAGTATGAAAACATAAAAATTAAAAATTAAAAGCTTTGCAAAGTGAAATGTTGGAGAGTAATTGGCATTATAATGGAGCGTATGCCAGTTGATTGAATGATTTGTGAATCAAGGGAGGGGAGTGCCGGTGGTGGTTCAGGATCCTCTTCTTCATAAAGATCATTCCACTCATCCTTTAAATCAGCTAGAATATTGTGGAGTATTACGCAAGTCAAGATCCAATGATTTGCAGTTTTGATCTCCAATTTTTTTTGAAATTGGATTCTGAGCTCCCGGAGACTAGAAAATCGCCCCTTTAAAATACCTATAGCATGTTCAATTCGTACTCTTGATTGTGCAAGGTGATAATTAAAGGCAGTTTTGGGGTCATTTTCTGAAGTTGCACCATGGAAAGCAGGTATAATGTACTTTCCACTTGCATATGCTGAGTCTGCAAGGAGGTACTGAGATTCGTCAAAGTATGATTCAGGGGATTGAGAAATCCTCATTCTTTGGAAGACGGAAGAGTCATGACATGATCCAGGGCAGCCACTGTGAAAAGCAATAAATTTTTTATTTACATCGCATACAAGTTGAACGGCAATAGAGTATCTAGAAAGAAGATAAAAAGTTAGATTGTGAAAGATGAGAACTTGGAGAAGATTTTGAAGAAACCTTTTTTTGCAATCAAAATAATGGTTTCCATCATGAGCAGGCTTTTGACTCAAAGGGATGGTTGTGCCATCAACAAAACCTATACAGCCAGGGAAACCTTCAGCTTGCATTACTTGAGAGGATTCAAGTCGCTGTTCTGGAGTTGGCCAAGCAAGAGTTTGAGACTTGAGGGATAGGATAGCAATCATACAGCGCTTGGTGTATAATATCACGGTACCATATCCTATGTTAAAGAGATTATCCAAATGTCTTACGGCAGCACCATTTCCATTTGAGCCAAAGCGACATAGAGCAACAGCAAGTTGGATGGCAGGATTACACTGTTTGTTATGAGAATTGTTATGGAAGATAGGATGATCGGAGATGAGTTGATAAAGTTTGAAGAAAGAATTGGGAGAAGTTCTAAAAAGTTGTGTGAAGTTTAAATGAGGAATGTTGAGAATGGAGGCCAGATAATATCGGGGATCATGATAAAGATTTGGCCCCCTGGTGATGATGTAACGCTTTTTGGAAAGAAAACACATATAAGCTAAAGCATCTTCCAAATCAGAGTCAGATTTATAGTAGAGAACTAAAAGTAAAGTGATGGCATTAATAGTGGAGTGAAGTAGCCGTCTAGTAGAGAGGTGTTTCATTGTTGCCGGTGGAAGGGTTATGTGATGAGGGAAGTGGGAATTCACCGCCAAATGTGCAGTTGGGGTGTGTAGATAGAAAAAAAACTTAAGTGTTCGCCACCAAAATTAAGTAGCATAGAGTGAGGAAAGACTTAAGGATGGCATCAGCAATTATGAGTCATGTGACTTTCTTGCAAATCCATCATGGATGAGATGAGTTTGGGATCAGGAATTAGGAATGGAAATTGGGGTATAAGAGGCGGGATAATGCATTATTGTGGATTCCTTATCCACTAGCCCCGGGGCTAGTGGATAAGAATCTTCCGCAATTAATAATGTCTGATCCTGGAAAAAAAAATTCCTGATCCCTAATTGCGGATCCCTGAACATTGATACCCCCTATTAGTGAAAATGAATGTTAAAATACAATATATGCCATTATAACACCTTACATAAATGCATATATCCACCTTTTATAAGTATTATGTACTTAATATTAAGTTTTAATATGTCAGGGTAGTCTTAAGAACCTTAAACAGAAGGCTAAAAATTTTTTAAGTAGGCTTAAAGCTGTTATTTTCATTATTTTATGGAAAAAACAAGAAATGCGCTTTAATCACTTAAAAGTTGGATATATGCACTATAAACTTGATATTATCAAAAGTATGCTTTGACAGATTAAATTTTCTTTATTAGAACTTTTGATTTGGCTATTCAAATGTATAAAAATAACACTTTTCAAATTTGGTGTTTTACATGCCAGAAATGGCTTCTGTGTATGGCCACATACTGCCTGCCTTTTCCCCATGTCAATAGCTTCATTTTTAGCAAATTTAGCTTTTTCACACTATAATTACTCCACATTATACGCCCACTGTGGGGAAACACACTAAAATAGTCAACAGGTGCTTATTTAGTGTCCTGATTTAATTATAGGTGCATTGACCTTATTATATGCACTAATTTCATTAATAACCTCAGGCTTGGCACCTATAATTTACTACCATTCTTTAATTTACCTACATTAGTCAAGGATTTACCTGTAAAAGCGCCTTCCAAGGACTCCATGTAGTTACCCCAGTTCTCATGTCCTTTTTGGGGTTTCTCAATGGTTTTTCAGTAAATATTGGTTATTTTTGGATGGGGAATTCACATAGCATATTGTCATAATTAGCCCCATCATTTCTACTGTTGATGCCCCTTAATATTGTGTAATATTTAGAGTTATTTTTTATTTTTAAGTCTTTTATTCTAAGGTATTTTATGCATATACTCTCTTTTTTTGCTTATTCTTTTATTTTCATGGATTATCCCTATTATTTCAGGATTTTGGCAGGTGATATCATTCAAATTGTATTATTGTTTATTTCTTATGTTTATGGAAAGTTGTATTAGCTAGAGTGAGGTGCCATTGGCTGTGGATTATACTGGTAAATCAAGGGAGTACATTGGATAATTATTGGGTATGAAAGGAGGTGGTTTTTGGTCTTGTTTTCTACATTATTTATCATTACAATCAAAATATATAACCAATACAATTACAATACATATCAAAAGTACTTATAAAGTCTCTGAATATTATCTGAACTTTTACATCTATTTTTCTACCAACTATAAGATTGTAACCCATATATAATTAGAGAGATTTAAATTACTGAGACCCTTATAGTGAGTTATATTTTAATACTTATTGGATTTTTACTATAGTATTCATATATAACCATTAAAATCTTCTAGACAACTGACTATTAAAGATATTTCACATCTCTGTACTTGAGCTCAGCCTGAAAGTTCCTGTGAAAATCCCATTTAAAAATAACCAGTAATAGCTTTAAAACCCATTGAGAAACCAAAAACAGATGTAGAACGTGGGGTGACTGAATGCAGAGTTTTGTCAGGTGCTTTCACAGGTAAATCCTTGATTAATTAGGTGAGTTTACTTGTGTTTGTGTATTCTGGGTGCCAATCTTAAGTTTACTAATTTAATTGGTGTGTATAATGAGTTCAATGCACTATTAATGCAATTAGGACATTAAATAAGTGCTTCTTGCTTATTTTAGCCTGATTACACATATAGAGCATACACTGTGGGGGTAATTTAGCACAAAATTACTAACTTTTTTATTAATGAATCTATGTACATGGAATAAATTCAGGAAGCATAAGGCCAGTACACATAAGCCATTTCTAGAATAAACAATAATTAATTTTTAGAAGTCTTCTTTTAAGAAATTTAAGTAGCTAAATTGATTGAGCTGAATAAGGAAAATTGATCTGTAAAAGTGCATTTTAAATATAATTAAATTTATAGTGCATATATCCAGCTGTTAAGTGATTTAATGCACATTTATCAATTATTTAACTATAATCACCACACAATAGGGGGTGTCAGTTCTGGCAAATCCGCACTTACAAATCCGCACTTAAATAAGTGCGGATTTCCAAAACACACTAGCCCCAATACTGGTGGATTTCAAAATGAAATAAGTCACTTATTTCACTCAAATCCGCACTTTTTCAACCAAAAGTGCTGATTTCACCATCAAGTCCCATTTCACTGATTTGTCAGCATCATCCCATTCATAAGCAGCACTCTGCAGCATAACACTTTATAACTCAAAACATCGTACATCACTTACATCTTCATATCATATCATATGAGAGTTATGCCTTCCTCACTTTCAAATCGTGATAAATTACATAAAGCAATGACTTTCATGGCTCTTGAACTGCTCTTGGACTCTGATCGTGATTCTGATTCTGATCTAGAAGAAGATTTTGTCTTTTTATCAAAAATGGCCACGAAACGTTACATTCTTCCCAGAAAGCCTCAAGTACTTCATACCCCCAAGTACACCATCCAAACACTTCTTAAACTATCTACACCCAGTTTTAGACAGCTGTTCAGGACTTCTCAGGAATGTTTCCTTAAATTGCTTGAGCTTATTCAGGATCATCACATATTTCACAATAATTCTCAAAAAGAACAACAACATCCTTCAATTCAATTGGCCATCACACTATGTCATTTGGGTTCGAATGGTAATGGAGCCGCTTTGAAACATTTAGAAAATGTCTTTGATTTAGGGTATGGTTCAGTTAACACTTATACCAAACAATGTATCACCGCCATCAACTCCTTTTAATCTCAACTTCTCACCTGGCAAACAAAAGAAGAGCAACTTGAATCATCTCAGGTTATTCAAGCAGGGGGCTTCCCAGGATGTATTGGTTTTGTTGATGGTACCGCTATTCCTTTGAGCCAGAAACCTGCTCAAGGTGGAAACAATTACTTTCACATTCTCGTCAAAAATTTTCACCAAAATATTTACAAGTCAAAAAAATTCTATATCTGTTTTAAAAAATTGGCAATACTCTCCCCTGCATTTTATTGAAGCAAGGGGTGGATATCACCAAAATTTTTCTAAGTCATCAATTTCACATGTCAGATTTGAAAATTTGGCAATACCCCCCCCTGCATTTTATTGAAGTAAGTGGTGGAAGTCATCTAAATTTAATATAATTACGTAAATTATTAAATAAATATCTAATATATATCAATTTCCCTAGTTTAAAGTAATGACAATCCCTCAAGCCAAAATGCAGACCAAGTCTAGAAACAAAAGTTTGGGACTTTCCACAGGTATAGGCTAGAGGAACCCCATGAAACAAATAAATGTTATCATGATTACCATTTATACAACACAAGGTCGTTGGCCTATTACTTTTGTTGAGGAAATTGATACATAAAAAATATTTATTAAAAATTTACAAAAAAATATAAAATTTTTGATGACAACTCTAATCCCCATACTTTTTGGATCTAAATAAAAAAATTTTAAATTGATTAACTTTACCTTCTTTCATTACCTTATTGATTCTTTGAATCAACTTATGACTGATTTGAAATGAGCAACCAAAATGTGTTAAATCTTGACAGGATTCCAAACCAGGAGGAGCTTTGGTCGTTTGATGATTATCCTTAGAATAATTCCAAATAGTTTTGATGATACCATTTCCCAAACCAAAATCAATGATGCACCGGTGGTCTGGAAAATATAAACCATGTCATTTGATTTTAGCTGGAGATGGTATTGGTTGGCAAGTAATCGGTTTGATATATGAGAATATACCAAAAGTAAGAAAATTGGTGTCATTGGTATCGGTGTGAATTTTATTGTAAAATCCAGAATGAGTGATAATAACATTAGAAAATAAAAGATATTTGTGGCTGATATCTTCCCATTTGGAGTCACACCAATTTGGTATTCAAACTTTGGTTGCAAGTTCATTTTTGAGTCGAAGAGCAAGAAAAGAGTTAAAGGAAGGTAGAGTGTCCCATAAGCAAAAATCTTCATCTTTTTGAGCTTTAGTGATATTCTTGAGAAACAAATATATGCCTATATAATTGAAATGCCTAGATAATAATCATATAAGAGTTTCAGAATCCTTATCCTCTAAATAAGCAATATAAAAATGTGAAATAAGACAAGTGAAATTTGGAAAAAAGGCTCAGCTTCAAAGGTCAAAATCTCAGCAACCACTGAACCTAATTCAAACCTGTTTGTGGAAAATGAAAGATATGCTTTAGTAGAATCTTCAGTTAAAGGACATGTGATTTAAATAAACCTAACCCTAATTTGTTACATAAAAAAATGAAATAAAAATTTAAATTGGGAAAAAAAAGGCTCAACGTTAACGGTCAATATCTCAGCAACCACTGAATCAAATTCAAATCTGTTTGCAGGAAATGAAAGGTAGCCTTCAGGAGAATCTTCAGTAAAAAGAACATTATATTTGAATAAACCTAACCCTAATTCCGAGTCTGATTTTCAAAATTTTACAAAAAATTGAAAAATGGTATTGAAGATGAGATCAAAAGGAGTTTTATAAGTTCACTGTTATCCAGATAAGAGTCATAAATATATTTAAGTATGAACTTTTCATAAAAGGAATGAGATATCATATAGGCATGAAAAAAAGGAGATGAAACTTACCTTGATTGAAAAGTAGGAAAAATAGAGTGAGAAAGATTGATGTTGGAATTGTGGGGAAATTGAATATGGAGTAAGTGAAATGCATAAAGAATGTGCAATGTATGTGTTTCAATGAAATGGAGCCAAAAAAAAGTGAAATAAGGGAAAGGGGGGATAATGACCATGCCAAGGAGGGATGAAGAGTAGGGTGATGGAGCTAAAAAAGAAAGTAAAGAGTGAGAGAAAAAAAAGGTTAATTATACCATTGAAATCCAAAATAACCACTTACAAAAAAAATTTAGATAAAAAAAATAAAATAAACAGAAAAAAACAAAAAAAATTATAATTAGTAATCAAAAAATCAAAAAAAAGAATAAAGTGACTTACCTGGAGAGATGAGATGACAAAATGAATGAAACCAAATTGTTTAAGGGATGTTGGAGGAGAATAGGAAAAGGATATGAGGGATGAATGAAAAAAAAAATCACTGACAAAATATGCGATTTCAGAAAATATGTGATTTCATGTTGAGCTGGTGAAAAAAAACCAATGATCCATCCAAAAAAAGAAAATTCACTGTAAATTCCAAAAAAAAATGAATATGCAACAAACCAAAATACCAACCCAAGTGAATGAAGTACACAAAGAGGACATTTGGAGAGTACAAAATGGTATGGGAAAGAAAGGGATGATGTGGCCAACATGTGGTTTTGAAAAAAAAATCACAAAAAAAGTGCTGATTTGAGGTCAGAACTGACACCCATAGAAAAAAGATTAAGAAGTAGAAGAAATAAGTAAAAAAGAATGTAAACATTCCTGGTCAAAATATTGAAAATGTCAGGAAGGGGTGTGTGCCAAGGATTGATGGGTAGGTAGCGAGGAAGGTCAGTGTGTCACATGTGACAGGGATGGGGTAAGAAAGGAAGGGATGTTTTGTGGCCAAAATGTGGTTGTGAAAAAAAACGGGAAAAAAGTGCTGATTTGAGGTCATAACTGACACCCTTTTTTGAAATAAGGGACTTTTTTGCAAAATTTAAGTGCTGATTTGGTTTGAAATCCGCACTTAAGTTAAGTGCGGATTTGCCAGAACTGACACCCCCTAATATGGGGGGCAGACTTGCTAGCAAGTCTGAAACCTTAGACCCAAACTCACCACAGATTGAACACACATTGAGCTATTGATAATGGAACCATACAATCAAAATGAACACCACTAAGCAGAACAGTTTTAGGTGGGTGTTCAAGTAGAGTACAGTCTGAGTTCCATCTGAGTTCCATCTCAGTTCAGGTTGAGGACTTGCTAGAAAGTCCACCCCCTACATTGCATAGTGAATAATGAAGAACAACTTTAAGACCACTTAAAAATTATGTAAACTTATTTTCTAAGATACTTATAACTACCCTAACATATTCCAACTTTATATTTAGTACATAAGATCTATTAAAGGTGGGTATATGTGTGTATTTAAAGTATTCCAATGGCATATACTGTAGTATATGACTTATTTCACTTATTTATACATATTTTATACACTGGATTATTTTCCCCATGTCTAATACATGTGTCTAGCATATTTTATATGCTTGTTTTACTCATTCCTGGGAATATCTAGGCTGAAAGAATATATATAACATCTTCAATGACTGCTTCAACTATTTGAGGCTCAGTTAGTGAAGTTTGAATTTAAAAGTTTGATTCATCAAAAATAACATTGTAAGATTAAAATAATTTTCTATTTCCAAGTTGAAGAAGTTAATAAGATGAAATTTCCTAAGCATATACTAAAAAGAAGCATTTGATTGATTTTGGCTGAAACTTTCCACCTCGTTTTGATTTATCAATCTATGCATAATTGGCACATCCAAACACAATTACATGATCAAATTTTAGATTTTTACCATATCTCTTATTATATGGAGTCTCAAAATCAATTGATTCTGAGGGGAGTCTATTTTCCAGGTAAAATTCTGTATTAACAGTTTCTCCCCAAAATTCAATTGGCATCTTGGCATGAGATAATAAGGATTTTTCCGTTTTGGTTGTAATTATGTTATATTGTTCTGAAATAGGGTTTTTTTGAGGTGAATAAGGAAATGTTATAATTATTTTGAAACCTTATCTCATACTTAGATTGGTAAATTTTTCATTAATGAGTTCTTTTCCCCTGTCACATACATAATTTGCCATATTTGGATTAGAAACAGTTTTATTTGATTCTTGAAATCTAGAAAAACTTTAAAAAAATTGGATTTATTGACTAGAAAAAATACAAAATGGTATGAAGTAAAGGAATTGTAAATTTTGAAAAATTAAGAAGTTCCACCACAAAATGGTAGAGACAATACCCCACAAATATCACAATGTAGATAATCTAGAAAATGCATTCCCCTAGGTGATACTCCTAGAAATTGGGAGTAATTTTTATTTGCATTTACACATGGTGTGGCATGCCTGTAGGAAGGAGCAGTATGCATATGAAAAAGAAGAAGTAATTTGAAATATCACAAGATTTAAAATTTTATGCCTATAAAGGAAAGTTTTGATGCACAGAATGCATTGATGGGACTCTCAAATAGCTTATGATTTTCTTTTATTTTAATTTTTTAATGATTTATTAGTAATTTTTATGTTTTATGGAAGCTACTTGGGATTTTATGGTTTTGTTGTATATGTTGTATTTGGGGGTATCAAAGTAAGGAATTCGTAATTATTTAAAATTTATTCCACAAAAAAAAGAAAGCCACAAACTTGAAATTAATTCCCAGTAAAATGGTGTTTTGGGGCCACAATATACCATATTTTAAAAAATAATCATGGCTGATTTGGTTTAAAAAAGAGGTATTTTGAAATGGAAGATTTCTAACTTTGATACTCCCTATTTTAAATTTTTTTTCTTTACAAAATGAGTCTTTATTAGGTGGTTAAGTGGTTACTATCACTAGATAGCTTAGCTTTAGCTCTATGTTTCATGTATTAATTAAAAAAAATTGATTTTTTGATTTTTCAAGTTGTTTTTATGTTTTTTAGACTTTATAGTTTACTAAGTATTAGTTTGATAGGATAGGAACATCACAGCACACAAATGGAAAATTTTTCAATGGAATGCTATGTCACACCTATCCAGAGTGCATCTGGCCACAGAAAATTTTCTCAAAGCACACTAGCTTTTTTGTGAGGGAATAAGGGGAATTTCTAGAGGAGATTCAAGTGAGCTTTTTCTTATACTTTACCTTATCATTATTATTAATAATTGTGGTATATAAGAGGAAAAACTAAAACTTTTAATTCAATATTGTAAAAAGTAGTCTTTAAATTATTAAGCCATATAGCAATTGGGTTTCATAGAGCTTCTACATATCATTGGAGAGAGTTTTATGCTCATTATTTTGAGAATATTACTGTCCTCATTTTTTAATTTCTGGATTTCAAAACTCAGTCCCACTTTTATGAAATTAAATACTTTCACATTAATTTTCTAGAAATACAGGGGATTTTTTATCTTTCTCCAACTCTTCTGGGTTCTGCTCATAGAAAGGTGAATGTAAGAGTTCTTCTACAATGGTACACAGAGATTAAAATCATCCAACAATTTAAAACCAAATTTAGATTCCAGTTTATCAAGATATTTAGAATTGAAACAACCTAATCTGTAGTTCCAGAGTGTTTTTTATTTAGCTAAAAACATTAACTTGATATTTACAGTGAATTTCTTACCAAAAGTAGCATTCAAAAAAATGATTTCCTCAGAAGGATCCCATTTTTTTTTCAAAAATAATATCATCTAATTTCATAACTTTCATGGTCCAATCTTTGTTTGTATGCTGTTCAAATCCCCAGGTGATAAAAGGACCAGGACCAATAAAATTTTGATTTATTAGACAATTGGTTAAAGGGATGACTTCCCTTAGTTTGACAAGATTCACAGAGCCTTTTTTAATTCTATAGATAATATAGTCATTCCCAAGTTTTATTGTTTATTGAACGGTGAGATATTCTTTGAAATCAGAATGTTTTTTAATCATCTGAAAAGTGGCTCCAGTATAAAAGATGATGAGCTTCTAGGATGAGGCCAAAGTATTGCCTCAAAATGTTTTGCTGTACCACAACTGATGTTTGCATGAACTTCATCAGTTTTTAAAAGTTCTTGCATTTGGAAAAAAATTTCCCCTTCTCAGGATGGAGTTTTAAGCAGTCATCTTTTGAATGCTTAGCCTTTGTATTGTGCTTTCCATCTCAGAAATATTCCCTTTTTCTTTATTTAATAAAGAAAAACTGGAGGAGTTTCTAAATTAAATTTTGAAAAAATAAAAGGTTGAGACAAGACATTGGACTTGTGACAGATAAATGGGTTATAGTAGCTTCACAGACATGTAAAATTAAAGCCTTGTGCATGGAGAAGCAATCCAGGAGCTGTCACCACACAATATAGGGGGCAGACTTTCTAGCAAGTCCGCAACCTTGGAACCAAAATCACCACAGATTGAACACACATTGAGCTATTGACAAAGGAACCATACAATCAGGGATGAACAACACTCAGAAGAACATTTTTAGGTGGGTGTTCAAGTAGAGTTCAGTATGGGTTTAATATGAGTTCAGTCTGAGTTCCATCTGAGTTCAGGTTGGGGACTTGCTAGCAAGTCCACCCCCTATATTGCATAGTGTGTATTAGCAATAAATGAGCTTCATTTTCAGAAGATACTCCAATATTTTCCAATTCATTGAAAAAATTTCTCAAATAATTGGAAAAACATTTTAAGTTTCCTTCATGACATTTGAAATTATGATAGAGGGCAAAAAATGAGGCTTAATTAGAGGTATAATCAGAAGTGTACTGTTCAATGAGTTTGGTTCATATTTTCCAGGAATTATACATATCTTAATTAGTAAAAAAGAGTGGCTATATTTTCAGCATCAAGCTTGTAAATGGTAATATTTTATGCTTTATCTACATACTTTTGAAATTCCAATCTGACATTTTGGAAAGTGTCAGTTGGTGGAAGTGATTCAAGACCAAAGACAATGTTTTTGAGATTGTGATATTTGAGTAGAGCTCTCATCCTGATTTTTCAATTGTGAAAACTTTTACTACTTAAGACAGCAATGTTTTTAAGGGTGTGAACACTGGTTTCATTGGACAAATCCATTCATGGTGATGAAGAAGTTTGGGCAGTATCAAAACTTTAAGTAGAGGATTTTGAAATGTTTTGTGGTCCTGGTGATGGGAAAGTAAATGATTCATCTAAGGTCATTCACTAAAGTTCTGGGCCCATAACCTGTAAATACTTGTAACCCTCTTACAAATAAAAGTGTGACAGTCATTAAAAAATGTGAACTTCCCTTAAAGTGATCTTTGCCACTGTTACCTATTTATACTAGTCATAATTTAACTGAAATTAATATTATAGCTCAAATAAGAAAAAGAAATAATCCTTAACTAAAAACAAAATAATAAATAATATTTGAGAAAGAGAGATAAGACAAGCAAAATAGGAAACACAGCCAAGTATATAAATCAGTATCTTTCTCAGTAAGAATGAGTATGAGTGAATAGAATAGTAGATTAATGCCACAACATGCATTATAATTAAATATTAATGTAGAATAATGGAACAACATATTTGATTGTGCCTATGTATGTAGAAATATAACACTTAATTTTTTAGATAGAAATAATTGATTAGAAATATTAAACAAAACAAAAATAGCTTCTGGTTCTTACAGTAAAGGACTATTATGGAGTAGTTTTAAGACCTAAGAAGACAGACTACCACTAGTTCTAATGATAGCCTGAGACAGGACTGACTATTCTGAGTACAGAAGTGAGACTAACTAAGACTGACTATGTTGAGAGTATCAACAGTGAGGGAACACAGAACTGACTCTGCTGGATACAGCAGTGAGACTAGAGAGTAATTAGATTACTAGATAAGTTTTCCAATGAGGAGCACTTTACAGTGCTTGCCTCATATAACTCCCTTATGAAATATCCCCTCTTCCGCCTCTCACAATGCATAGCACTCATAGCTCTCCTCCTCCTGACCTCTCAACCAAATCCTAACATTAACCCCTCTTTTACCCCTCCTGACCCCTGTGCTCCTTCTCAAACTTCTTCAACTTTTCCTTAGCATTCACCAAATTTTCAACTTGTTCCCAAGACCTATCTCCAACCCCATATCCTTTCCAATGTACCAAGTACTGAACCTTTCCCCTGTACAACCTCTTAGAAACAAATTTTTAAAACTAAAACTCCTCTTCATTTCCCACCTATATTGGTGCTGGTGACTCTTCTGGGAGTCCTGGGATTTTATCTTCTTTATTCTTTGTGAGAAATGAAATGTTGAAAACTGGATGAACTTGCCTCATTGAGATTGGTAGCTCCAGTTCATAAGCTGATTCAGACACCTTGTGTTTGACTTTGAATAGCCCCAATTTCTTGTGATCTAATTTAATTCTGTGGAGTAATGTGGAAAGGAAATGTGAGCCTAGCCAAGCCTTGTCACCTACCTGTAGCACACAATTCTGGGTCTTTCCTTGATCATGATGAGGCCTCATTTACTGCTGAGATAATTTGAGAGCTGCTTCTAGTTCTTGACATATACTCAATATTCTTTGAATCTGAACTTCCACTTCTGGGAGTTTTAACATGGATGGGGTAAAAATTGAGAATGTTGGGTTATACCCATAGCTGGCATAAGAAGGTGACATGCCTGTTGCAGCATGTATCCATTTATTGTATGAGAACTCAGCCAATGGTAACAGATTCACCCAGTCATCTTGCTGATAGTTAATGAAATTATGCAAATATTTTTCAATTGCCTTATTCACTATCTCAGATTGCCCATAAGTCTGTAGATGCCATGCTGTGGACAAGATGGGCTTAATGTTCAGTTGCTCATACTTTTCTTTTAACAGCTTAGAATTAAAAGTACTTCCCCTGTCTGCTACTTTCAGCCTAGATATTCTCAGTACAGAGTATTTCTTATGTTTAAAGATAAGATAACCTTAATTTTATTAAGCTTATAAGTCAAAATTATGGTTATAATACTTATATATATGGTTATTATGCTTATATATATACTTATTGTACTATTATATGACTTATATGAATTTAGATAGCTTATCCATAACCCCATAATACTTATTAGGGTGCTAATGTACTCATAATATACTTATCTTAAGTAATATTAAGTAATTAGAGACATAAATAAGCTTATATGTATGCATAAACCTCATATTCAGTGAAATATGCAGTTATCCTATGTATATATAAGTCTATATGCAGGTTTCAACCTCTAAATAGTTTATAGGATTTAATTTTCTGCTTATTTTAGGTCATATAGACATATTCAATGGACTCACCACACCTACACATACATATACAACTTTTCAGGTGCATATATCTAGTTTGGACAACTTAATCTGCTTCCTTTAATGGATTTTAACTTATTTATGGGTTGGGATATGATTACTGGCTTAATTTGGATGCTTGGGGATGTTATTTGGGGCTTGTAAAGTCAATTTGTTTCCTTTATATGTTTGGGCTTCACTTTATTCTCTTTGGATGATTTATTTTACTTGATTCTTTATGGTATGTGTGTATGATATCATTAATTGTGATGGAAGGTACTTACTGGAGGTCTTGGTGTTGAAACTGCTTGAAGTGGAAGCCATGGGGAGGTGATGAGCCCTCACAGTTCTGTAATTTCCAGGAATAGCAGTGACATTATCTGGATTCAAGGTCTGTGCACTCCAGTGGATTTTGGTATATATAAAAGAGGATTAGGCAGGTTATTGTACATCACTTACTTACTAAATATTAAATAAGCATTGTTAAAAAATTATTAGCATATAAAAATTTATTTTAAATCCCATAAAAATTGATATTATCTTTATATTAGCTATAACTATATTTATTAGCCTGTTTTCCACCACTAGTCTTCATCAATCCAAATATTTTGAGTTAAAAATTGAGCATAATAATTTTATTGGTATTTCCCTGAGGTTTAATCAATAAATAATTTAATATTAAGTAGTAGGACTATTAATATTTACTATAAAATCATACTTAAGTGCTAGCATACACTGACAGATACTATACTTTCAGATAATCCATATAATTTACAGACATGTGACACCATTAAATCTGCAATACCCTCTGATGTAACCTTTGTAGTGGTGGGGACAAGGTGTGCCATCTTTTTTCAGAAGTCAACTACTGTGAGGATAGCATTTTTTCCTTGAAACTTGGGTAATTCCACTATAAGCTCATTGGAGAGCTCCTTCCATGGCTGCTTGTAAATGTTTAGTAGGGTCAGTGGTGTTGTTTTTGGACTAGCCTTGTTCCTCTGGTAAGAGTCACATGCCACTACATAGCACTGGACATATTCCTTCATGAACTTCCAGTTAAAGTTACAATTCACTTGCTCCATAGTCTTCAGCAGTCCTGGGTGTCCTGCCATTGGGGAATCATGCCTTGATTTGACCACCTTCCTCCTGAGCTCCTTATAATTTGAAACCACTATCCTCCAATTCCAATACAGCTCTCTCCTTCCAGGTGATACTCCTCCAATCCTTTTCTTACCAATACCTCCTTTGATAAAAGCACCTTTTCCAACTCCTGCACTACTTCATCCTTTTCCTGCCCCCTCTGTACCCATTCCATCAAATCCTCATTTTCCAATTCCACCTTGTCTAGGATTACCACCTCTTCAAGGTCCTCCTTCAATAACATTGTACCAACATTATGTAGCTGGCCTGGTTCTGGGAGCAAGTCAGGACCTTGTTATAGTGAATCAGGTTTTCCACTTTTCTTCCCTGGTCAGAATGTAACAACAAAATTAATGCTGCTTAGCAGTTCTTCCCAGGACTTCTGCCAGAAATTCAATTTTTTAAAGGTCAGAAAGGTTTCCAAGTTTTTATGATTCATGTAAATAATAACTTGTAACCAGTAAGGCCCTCTTTCTAAATAATGGGGCCAGGTGCATAGTGCTTCTACTAGTGCAAATAACTTCTTATAATATATTTCATAGTTTAATCTGGAAACTAGCAGCGTTTGTGACAAATACACTACTGGTTGTAAGGCATTTTCAGCATCATATTAGGATAATACTGCACCTAGTTCAAAATCTGAGCATTCAAATTCTAGAACAAATGGCTTTAATAAGTCAGGAATCACAAGAATAGGGGCTGTCACAAATTTTCTTTTCAGGTAGTCAAACACATCTTGTTGGATACTTGTCCAGATAAATTTGGCTTCCTTCTTTGTGAGTTTTTTAAATGTTCATAAAATATAGCAGTAATTTTCAATAAACAGCAGTAAAAATTTTCAAAGCCTAGAATTGACTCAAGCTCCTTTACTGATGCTGGTGTCAGCCATTCTGTCACTGCCTTTACTTTCTCCTGGTCCATTTTCACCCTATTCTTTGAAATGATCATACCCAGGTAGGATATTTCACTCACAGAGAAGACAAATTTCTCCAGTTTTAACCATACCTGAGCTTCCCCCAAGCACTGAAAACAGCCCTTTACATGTTTCTGGTGTTCCTTCATTTATCTGGAGTAAATCAAGATGTCATCCAGGTATACTTCTACATCTATTCCTCTTCTTTCTCTAAATATGCTTTTGGTGAAGTGTTGAAAAGTGGCAGGCGCATTACATAGACCAAATGGCATTACCAACCATTCAAAATGACCAAATTTAGTGCAGAATTCCAGTTTTTTTTCATCATCTTCTTTTACATGTATGTTGTGGTAAACTGCCCTAAGATCTAGATATGTGAGGATCTTTTTACCTTGAAGACTATCAATTAGCTCACTAGCCAAAGAAAGGGGATATCTGTTATTTACTTTCAGCACATTTAACCTTCTGAAATCCATGCAAGGTCTTAGTGAGCCATCCTTTTTTCCTGAAAAGATAACAGGGGCTTCCCAAGGAGTTTTTATTCTCTGATGAACCCATTCTTCAAATTTTTATCAATCATCTCTTTTAGCACTGTTGAATCCAAGATTTACAATAAGATCATGCATCTAAATTGAGGAGTTTCACCTGGCATCAGATCAATGGCAAAGTCATAAGGTTAATGAGGTGGCAGGGTTTTGATTCTTCCATCTTCAAAAAGTGGTAAGAAACCCCAATAGGCTTCAGGGATCACTTCCATGAGGCTTTTTTTTAGCTTTGAGTACTGGAACTTAGCTGAAATATTGATGGATATTTTTCATGCTGTTGCATTGCATTCCAGTTCTTCCTCTTCCTTCAGCGCCGCCTCCAAGTCCTAAAACTTAGCATTAAGAGAAAGTTTCAGTTCTTGTGGCAAGTCTACTGATGATAATAAAACACCAGGAGACTCTGCAGGAGGGGCCAGGGGGAAAATTCTTTCCCTTCTCTATCCACCTTTCCATCTTCTTCCTTCTCCTCCTTTTTGTGTCTTTTATCTCTTCTTTGGTCCTCTCTGGTGCTCCCCACTGGTACCCCATCCCCGGCCTGCTTCTTAGAAATATGAGAAAGAATAAGCTTTGGTGGCAAATCAACTGATGATAAATAAACATCAGAAGACTTGCCGGGATGGGCCCTGACCCCTGAAGGGGCCAAGGGCCTGATAATTTAGCACCAGTATTTCCTTTACTTCCCATCTGAGCCTTTTTTTACTTCCGCTCAATGCATGTGTTGTACTGTTCAAGCCATGTCATACTGGTCCTTCAGGTTTGCCACATATGCCTTGCATTGTGACTCCCTAACATCACACCAGAATCTGCACAAAAACTTCTATTTTAATTCTCCTCCCCCACTTGGGTATTCATAAAACATGATTAGACACCTAGGCTGGTCCATTTTTTCTTTTTTCTTTTATATTTCTCTGTAAAAAATTTTTAGAAATAAAACAGTCTGTGGTCCCATAGTCCAGTAGGTCTCATAAATTTGTTGTGGCATAAAGGCTCATTAAAGGCAAGTTCAGTATAATACAATTATCATTTACTTCAAATAGATTACATGCTTATAACTCTTCTACTAAATTCCCCTTATTATTTCCATCTAATTGGCTCAAGGAGAACACAACTTTTACTCCCGAGTGCTGTCTTTTACCTGCGCCTTACCTGTGCTATCTTCCACATCACTAGCCCTGATTTCCCCCCTACAATCCCTTTCTAGATGACCACTACTACCACATTGTAGGCACAGCCCTCTTCTCATACACCTCTGGTATTCCTCATCAGACAGCCTCTTCCTCCCACTAGCACTGAATGCATTGACTGCATCAATGTCCATGGTGTTTGGGTACTTGGCACTGGCCCAGATTGAAGAGGCATAGTTGCTCCACTTACAAGCACCACTTTAACAATCCATTTGCTGATATATAACTTTGTTATCAATTTGGATGACCAGTTCCATGAGTGCTTGGAGGGAGGTTAGATGAGGATGACTGATTAGGGTGATCCTGATTTTTTGTGAGAGCCCATTTCTAAAGTGAAAAATGAGTGCTCCTTCTCCTCATTTTGTGACATAGCTGCTGTGGCCCCAGAATTCTGACACACACTCGGAAACAGAGTGTTTCTTTTGTAACTGATTGAGAGCATTCTCCAAGGTTGTGGCCACATTGGGGTCACCAAATGCCAATTCAAATACTTCCATGAACTGATGGAAATCTGTTTCCAACTTGTTATTTCCAAGGAGTTCCTTTGTATATGGACTTTCCCAGAGCACTGCCTCATCTGTGAGATACAAGATTTCAAACCCAATTTTTGATTGCTCATCTGGAAACTGATGACTGTTGAGAAGGACATAAAGTTTTACCTGTGATGCATATGAATCTTCCCGGGGGCCTTGCTTTCCATTAAAGATTTCTGGGACCACAATCTTTGGGCCTTTAGCAAGTGTTGCTGGTGTTGTAGGCAGTGCCTGTGCCTTGGCTTCAGCAACATCAATTTCTGCTTCTGTGGGGCCACAATATGAGAGTCATTCTTCTGCTGGATGTTCCATGATTCTGGTGTTTTGTTGTTGCAAGTGTGCCATTTGCTCTTGCATTGCAGTGAGGAGTGTTGCCTCAGGTTGACCTGAGGGGTTCATTGTTCTTCAGTAGTGTGCCAATTAAGATTGGAAAAAATGTTAAGACCTAAGAAGGTGGACTACTACTAGCACTAGTGCTAGCCTGAGACAGGACTGACTATTCTGAGTAAATCAGTGAGACTAACTAAGACTGACTATGTTGAGACTATCAACAGTGAGGGAAGACAGGACTGACTATGCTGGATACAGCAGTGAGACTAGAGAGTAATTAGATTACTAGATAATTTGTCTGATGAGGAGCACTCCACAGTGCTTGCCTCATATAACTCCCTTATGCAATATCCCCTTTTCCGCCTCTCACAATGCATAGCACCCATAGCACTCCCCCCCCCCTCACCTCTCAGCCAAATCCTAACAAGTAGCATTATTCAGCCAAGAGGCATGATGAGGAAAATGGAAAAATGAAGGAGGCAATGAAGAGTTCAAAAACATTTCTTCTTGTGAGTTTTTTGATCACTTGAGCAGATGATTGCGCAGTAAGCAATCAATACATCAAAATAAAACTAAGGAGTGAAGCTTGGCTTCATCATAGGTTTTGGGTGTTATGGTGATCTGCACAATTGGAGCATCCAGGAGCAATAAAAAAATGATTTAAAAAATATCCCTCACTCCAACATTGGAAGCAGGTGCTATGTTCCCTGTTGACTGGTTTAATGTGTCATATTTGGCCCTCAAAAACAAAAGGATAAGAAAGGGTTGGGAAGCAAGTCAGTCAGTATTGCCTCTGTTGAGAAAGTGAACAATAATTGATGAATGATTTTTTCCAGTGATTCCCTATATGTGTCCTTTTTATTTAGGAGGCAGGACCTGCTGTAGCAAGATGAAGTCTTTTTTTTTTTTTTTTTTTTTTTTTTTTTGTGAATGAATAGAAAAAACTCTCAAACCTTGCACAATTGCAGATTTTGAGAAAATTGTTTTCATTAGCTTATCACTTATTGTATTAAAATTGAAACTTTTTGAAGTAAGGACGGTGGAATAGTCAGCTAAGACCTATGAATACAAAGACAAGAAAAAAAAATAAGGCTGAGTAAGTTTGAAGCTCCCATTTGTTTTGACATCATCCTTTTACCACTCTGATCCTACTACTACTGCATTTAATGATTATACATGCTGTATGAATAAAAAATCTAGAGTCAGAAAGAAGGTTTTTAATTTTTAATTTCAACTTCAAGGGTCTCAGTGGTGATTATTTTTTTAGAGCCTCAAGAGGTTTTTGATATAATTATGATGATGATGATTTTTTGAATTTATCTTGTTTTATTTATTGCTTGTTTGCAATTATTTATCTTGTCCTGTAAAGTCCTATCTATCATTTTTTCTCCCTAAAGCGACCTTATCATTATTATGTTTTTTTATTTCACTACTTCTCCTGGACGAGAACTCAGTCTCTCTTATTAATTGAGTCAATTGTTGAAGAGAATCAGTCAGAAAATTAAGACAAAAAATAGGCTACAACGTTCAACACCTCTTATCCAGTGCTGAGTGGATAGCAACGATATTTCGTGAAATAATACAGACAAAAAATAAGGGTTGTGATACATAAATCATATATATCTTACAACTTGGAAGGGACAACTGTGGACGCAAGAGTCTCAGTTTTATAGTTTCTGATCGTTGGATTGGACCATTGAGGGTTTCTTTTCTGTAAAGTGAATCGATCGCGCATGTGTGCAAACACAAGTGTATGTTTGGTTTCAGATAATATGCAAAAAAGATAAAAAATCAATCCGTAATAAGAAAATAATAAACCTCACCTCAACAAAAGCTTTGAGTCCCTCGTTGAAATCATTTCCTTTATAGACATGGTCATTATGATCAGCTAAAATATTAGCAATGGTAGTCCGTTCGACTCCATGATCAGGATGAAAAGCGTCCAGTTTCGCAATTTGTTTAGATGTCAAAAAGTTATGAGCATCCTGATTCAAGGTGTCCAAAATTGACAATTTGGTTAATTGAAGTGCTGTCGGTGAGTTTCGGATCAATTGAGAAGCCAACTTAAAAGCAGCGGGTAACAGCTGATCATGAGAATCAACGACTGAAACACAAAATCAGCAAAAAAAAAAAAAAAAAACTTTGATAAGTCAAAGTAAAGACAAAGATCGATTTGTGAAAAGGAGAGAAAAAAGGACCTTGGTTGACGAAACGGAAGCGTTCATGGGCTTCTTTGGCTGAGATCGATTTTCCTAACAGCAAAAGTTCTGTCGCCAACGGTCTACCCAGAGCCAGTACCAATCGAGGTATGCCACCTTGAAGGGCAGTGACGCCACGAGAAACTTCTGGCAAAGCAAAAGTCTGGGGAAGATATGAAAGAAAAGAATGGGAACGAAGACAGCGAAGAATTAGAATAAGAAGGAGAGAGTAAATAAATGAAAAGACGAACACTGTTGGAGGTCGCGAGAACAAAGTCACAGTTGATAATCATTTCGAAGCCCCCTCCAAGACAGAGACCGTTAACAGCAGCAATGATAGGCTTGGAGAGATGGCGGCGGGAGAGGGAGCCAAATCCATGGGGATTGCTGAGAATTTCTGAAGCAGTGTCTGCTGTCTTGGATTGGGAAAGCCATTCTGTGGAAGAAGGAAGAGGGTAAGCTTGAAGGAGTAAAACAGTGTAAGGATAAAAAGATTAAATAGACAGGCCTTTCAAGTCTTTTCCAGAACAGAAAGACGCAGGAGTATTTGTATCAGCTGATGGAGAGCCAGTCAAGATAGCACACCAGATAGAAGGAGTAGCATCAAAATAGTCCCAAATGGTGGTGAGGTCAGTGTGGAGCTGGAGGTGGGGTGACAGAAAGCAAGTAAGTGTGAGTGGAGTGTAATAAAAGAAGACAGAATAGGAACAAACTTGTTGATTGATGGAATTGAGTGCTTTGGGTCTATTGAGGGAAATGAGGAGGATTTTGTTGTCATTTAGGAGTTGAGTGTGAAGGGCAAGAGAATGGGAAGGTAGCATTTTAAGAGTCCAGAAATGAGAAGTTGTGGATGAGATGGGTCAATGTGCCTTCAATCTAGCTCCCAAGATCAGACTGACCACTCTCAATATTTAATACAAATTTTGGTCTTTGTGCCCAAAGGAAGGGAGCCAGCCAGTGAGAAGGACAGTCAGCTGTTCTCCATTACCTGGCCAATCCACAATACTAATTTCTTCACAAGATCCTTGCTTGACCAACTGGACCCATTCTTGATATCCTTCCTGTCTTGACCCAAAAAGTTTATTCAAATTGTGATATCCTGAAGAATGGCTGATAAATCTCTCTGTTTCTATACAAAACCCACCTTTGCTCTCTGGGATTATTCAAATAAATGATTACATTTACTTCTACTTGGCATGAGTTGAAGCACAGGTTTGAAACTACACACAAATTTAGAGTGATAGATCTGGAGCGAATGCTTTAATGAACAAGAACCACCAACCAAATCTGCGAGGCTGATTGGTAAGACAAACAATTGTTCTCATTCTCATTTCTTGTTGTGATCACTGTTCTTTGCTACTTGTTTCAACAACCATCTTGACAGCCAATGTGGGGTATGCATGCTATGCAATATGGGTGTCGCGCTTTGCCCAAGTCGCGTTTTTGGATCCGGACTTTTTTAACACGCGTCCAAAAAATGTCTGCCTCTCCACAAAATCATTCTTCACCCCTCAATTTAAAACGCCAAGGTTCATCATCGCCTCCTCCTGTAAAGACAAAAAAAAAGAAATTAGAGCAAAAAACTCTTCATAATATCAAAAAAACTCCCAAACTAGATGTAAGCCCCAAGGATGCTAGCGAAGAAGAAATTGAAGACAAAGACAAAGATGAAGATGAAGATCAAAAGATTGATCCACATACACTTGCTCAAAAAATCTTAAGAAAAGATCAAAATTCTTCAAAAGCTCCACCATGGCAAAAAGGCTCTGCGTTAGATTTTTCCTTTGCTGGGATGTTCATCACTATCCACTGAAACCCATTTCTTATCGGATTTCTAGAATTCCTTATTCATCTCTTGCTAATACCTTTAAATCTATCGAATCTACTACTAAACGGCTTGAAATATCAAGTTATCTTACTCAATATCTTATCCACGTTATTCAGCTTTCGCCTGATGATCTGGTTCGCGTTATTTACCTCTGTATCAATCGCGCAAGTCATTTATCTTCTTCGTTCGTTGTTTTACTTGAGTGTCAAAAACTGTTTTAACATAAACCCCTTCACAGTTATCTCCAGATTATGAAGGAATTGAATTAGGTATTGGCGAATCTCTTTTGATGAAGGCGATTGGTTCTGCTACAGGAAGATCTATTGATCAAGTCAAACAAGAATATCAAAAAGTCGGTGATCTGGGTACTTTGGCCAAAAATAGCAGAAACACACAAAAAACACTCTTCAAGCCAAAGCCACTCTCAGTCACAAGTGTCTTCAATGATTTAAAATCGATTGCCGTTACTCAAGGCCATCAAGTAATTATCTTTTACACCCTCACGGCGCAACCTGGTTTTTCTCTCTAACCCTCTCTCCCATTACGTTTGTTCAACTTTTTCTTAGTCTCAAGCGAAAAAGGTCGCCACAATAACCAAAATGCTTGCAGCATGCCAAGATGATGAAGCCAAATACATTATTCGATCCCTCGAAGGAAAACTTCGCATTGGATTGGCGGGTCAAACTGTATTGGTGGCCTTAGCTACTGCAGTAGTTACTACCGGAGTTGGTATGAAACAATCTTGTCTTTTATCATTGAAGTCTTTTATCATTCAACTATCTCCATATGATGTAGGCACACCAAACTTTTCTAAAAAAAGATCAAATGAAGAACTGGCCGAGGAAATTGATAGAGGTGTCCGGATTGTTAAATCAGTATTTTCTGAGCTGCCATCATATGATTTGATTATACCTGCCATGTTGGAAGGTGGGGTCGATGGATTAAGAGAGCATTGCAAGCTAACCCCTGGCGTGCCCCTTAAACCTATGCTGGCTAAACCCACTAAAGCTATATCAGAAGTTCTTGATAGGTTTGAAAATCAAAGATTCACATGTGAATATAAATATGATGGTGAAAGAGCACAGGTAGGTTTGAAATTTTACGTGATTCATATTGAGCTACAAGGCTTATCGTGATAGCTCTCTCTCAGATCCATTATTATGGTGATCAGCAGCTTGGAATCTTCAGTCGGAACTCCGAAAACATGAGTGTTAAATATCCCGATATGGTCGAACAATTACCGCGAGCGATCAAGAAAGATGTGACCAAATCTTTTGTTCTTGATGCTGAGGCTGTTGCATGGGACCCTCAGACTTGTAAAATATTGCCATTTCAAGAACTCAGCAAGCGTAAAAGAAAAGATGTCAAATCATCTGAAGTAACCATCAAAGTTCATATTTTTGCTTTTGATATCCTTTATTTGAACGGGGAACCTTTGATCAATTTAGACCTCAGCAAAAGAAGAGAATTACTCAAAAGTCATTTTCAGGAAGTTGATGGTGAATTTAAGTTCGCGTCTAGTAAGGACGCTGATAATGTTGACGATATACAATCTTTTCTTGAAGAAAGTGTTCAGAGTGGTTGTGAGGGCTTAATGGTCAAGATGCTTGATGGGGAGGGAGCTTTCTATGAGCCTAGTCGCAGAAGCATGAATTGGCTCAAGGTATGTGTCTGACGCAAATTGGGTTTCTTCCAAAACTTATTACCTGCGTGTGTTGGTGACAATGTATTACTTTACTTGTAACTTTAGGTAAAAAAAGATTATCTAGCTGGAGTTGGTGATTCCTTAGATCTTGTTGTTGTCGGAGCCTACTATGGTCGAGGGAAACGAACAAAAGTCTATGGCGCTTTCCTCCTAGCTTGCTACGATTCTAGTTCAGAAACGTATCAAACAATTTGTAAACTAGGGACAGGCTTTAGCGAAGAAGAACTGGAAAAACAATTCAACGTCCTTCAAGCACTTGAAAATCAAAGCAAGAGAAGTGATATAGATGCAGGTGATGTTAAACCTGATGTGTGGTTTGAACCAAAGGTCGTGTGGGAAGTTCTGGCTGCGGATTTGAGTTTGAGTCCTATCTACTGTGCTGCTAAGGGTTCCGTAAGTTGAACATATAGCTTTCTTGCAAGTTGGATGGGTGTGATTTGTTAATCTATCATGATCTTGCCTGTGCTGTCTGATGCCTGTGTTTAATAGTGCGGCGATGGAACAAGGGGGATATCTTTGAGATTTCCTCGATTTATCAAGCAGCGGGATGATAAAAATTCAGAAGATGCTACGGGTCCTGAGCAGGTTAGTTGGTTTCTGAACATATTTTTTCCTAAGCTCAAAGAGTAGATTGTGTTCTATGTATAGCTTGACTGATTGATTTATCAATGGTTGGCTATGTTGACGGATGACTTTAACAAAAGATTGTGGAAATGTACGAGCGACAGATATTAACCCAACAGCAACAAAATGAAAGTGGTGGTGGTAAGAAGGGTAAAAATGGGAAACGTGGCTTTGATGATGGGGATGATGGGTTTTGGTGAGGAACTTGCAAAAAAAAAAATTTAAAAAAATAAAGAAAAAAAAAGTGGAGATCTTTAAATCTTTCTTCTTATCATTTTTTAGAAGTTTTCAATCATAGGTTGTATGTTTGTGGGAGAGAGAGTGCTTGTGTGTATTCTGCAGACAGAAGTCAGTGTTGGTCGCTTTTCCTTATTAATATTGCTCTCTAAAAATTCACTCATACAGAATGACTTCATGTATATATTTTGGGTGAATAGCGTCTTGTAGATTAGTGATTTAGTCATGTGTTAAGCACACATTTGGTGTTTACTTGTTTCCATATTGTTCAGACTTTAATGGCTGGTAAAATATTCAAAAGTACTGTTGGTGTCATATTTCAGTTAACCAACCTTAATTTTCCAAAAATTATGTACAGTCGTTTGCCTTAAATCTCCTTCTGTCGATTGCATTTTCGCCCTTATCTTTTTTTTTTTTTTTTTTTTTTTTTTTTTTTTTTTTTTTTTTTTCTAACACCATTCCCACTGCCACTGATGCCTTGAGGTCAATACTAGTTTTTTTTTTTTTGCCCTTCATACTTTGATAACTTTTTTTTTTTTTCTTATTTTTCAACTAAAGTCTTACCTTGATTTTTTTACTGATCCCTTGACCTATGGCCTGGTCTCCAGCTCTCTCAAGAAACACTTGATGATCAAAGTAAAAGTCAAAAAGGGTTAGTATGTCAATGTATGGAGTGAATCCACATAAAATATCGCACTGTTTTTGCCATTCCTTGTTCTATCATGCACAATATGATATTGTGCATGCATCATCATCAACAAAAAAAAATATATAAAATATATAAAAAAAAGCATGATATAATTAATACAGGAATGTTAGAAACCCCCAAAAGATCTGGCCGCCCTAACAAAAATGGTCGAACATAAGATGTGTGAAATCTCTTATAATTTGGGAAAGAATCAAAAGCCTACTCTCAACAAGGTCACTAGCACACTCATAATGGAAAACTCTGCTCAAACTCTTTGTAGGTCTGCACATGAACTAAGCCTCCATAGTCAATTCTGATGTTAAAAAACCTTTCATTAATTCAAGTCGTGAAAGCCAACCTCACAAGTTTTCCAAGGAACATTTACAATGAATTGTTGATAGCTCAAAAAATGTACTTTGGTTGAAAAAGCCAAGTTTTAAAACTTGAAAAAAACATCAAGACAATTGTTAGTGCGACATCAAACCAATGGGAAGTATAGAGCAGATTGCCTTACTTCAAATTTCATGAGTGGGGGCTTCTTGATGATAGTGTGAAAATCTTCCCATAATAATATCAAGGGGCCTTTTGTTTTTCTTCCTCCCAAAAAAAAAAAAAAAAAAAAAAAGATTAACTAAGCATTTTATTAAAAATTTCCACCTTTCTGAACTCCTCCTCTGGCTAGCAAAAAATGATGCAAGAAAACAGCTTGTCTTGATGAAAGACAATGCTCAAATTTATATCTTTCAACTTTTTAAACATTTCTGACATATTTTCAAACTGCGAAAACTCTTACACTGGTCATCCCATTCTCCTGATCTCAATCCTACATGGTGGAATGAGTCAGAAAAGTATATCATACAGGAGGAAAAATGGTGAAATAGATGTCTAGTTCAGTTTTGTGACCAAATCAAGGCATGATTCCCCAAAGGCAGGACACCCAGGTCCGCTGAAGATTATGGAGTTGGTGAATTGTAACTTTTACTGTACATCCAGCACTATATAGTGGGGTATGACTCTTGCCAGAGGAACAGGGCTAGTTCAACAACAACACCACTGACGCCACTAAACATTGCCAAACAGCCATTGAAGGAGCTCTCCTATGATCTTATAGTGGGATTACCCAAGTCTCATGGAAAGAATGCTATTCTCACAGTAGTTGATCACTGCACCAAGATGGCACACTTTGACAGCCAGGCTATACTAAGAGTTTAGTAAATTATTATGTTATATTAAATAAACTTAAACAAGAGACAAATCATATTTAAAATATATACAAATTAAATATTATATTAAAATAAAATTATATAAGAATATTTTTTTAATAAAATGTTATATTAATTTTATTATTAGGGGGTATCAAAGTTGACCAATCTGCAATTAGGGATCAGACATTATTAATTGCTGATAATTCTTATCCACTAGCACCAGGGCTAGTGGATAAGGAATCCACAATAATGCATTATCCTGCCTCTTATACCCCAATTTCCATTCCTAATTCCTGATCCCAAACTCATCACCTCCATGATAGATTTTTAAGAAAGTCACATGACTTATAATTGCTGATGCCATTCTTAAGTCTTTCCTCACTCTATGCTACTTAATTCTGGTGGCAAACACTTAAAGTTTTTTTCTATCTACACACCCCAACTGCACATTTGGCAGTGAATTCCCACTTCCCTCATCACATAAGCCTTCCACCAACAACTATGAAACACCTCTTTACTAGGCAGCCACTTAACTCAACTATGAGTGCTATCACTTTACTTTTAGTTCTTTACTATAAAAAAGAATCTGATTTGGAAGATGCTTTAGCCTATATGTCTTTCCTTTTCAAAAAGCGTTACATAAACCCAAGGGGGCCAAATCTTCATCATGATCCCAGATATGATCTCTGCTCCATTCTCAACATTCCTCAACTAAACGTCACTCAACTATTTAGAACTTCTCCTGATTCTTTCTTCAAACTTTATCAACTCATCTCCAAACATCCTATATTTCATAACAATTCTCAAAATAAACAGTGTGATCCTGCTATTCAAATTGCTGTTGCACTATGTTGCTTTGGCTCAAATGGAAATGGTGCTGCTGTAAAACTTTTGGAAAATCTCTTTACCATAGGATATGGGACATTGATATCCCCCCTTGAATCACAAAACATTCATTCAACCAACATATGGTCTGTCATTATGCCTATTACTCTTCAAAATTTCTCTTCACTACCCTTTTAAATCATTTTTTTGTACTCTCCCAATTTTCAACTTCCTTGTTTTTTTCACTTGTGTTATTTTCATGTTCCATGTTTTTTCACTTTGATAAAGTAGATTTATGGCTTTAGTATCCTATTTAAAATGCTAATGTATGTCTAAAACTACTTTGAAGTTAATTTTTCACCTTATATATTTCATGTTTCAGCTAATATTTTATGGCAGTGAACTCTGTTCTTTGCCCAAAGAACAGAGTCCATCCTCCTATTTTTACACTCAGTTTTCACCAATCTCCATCCCTTTCAATTCTATCAAAACATGCTTTTCTTCCCTCCCCACCCCTTTTTCTACCTTCCTAGCCCCATTGTATGCCATCCTCTTTTGATCCCCATTTCATCCCTCCTAACCTCTCCCCAACCCTTTTCTGTTGGCCATTAGAAGATAAACATTGACTTTTGATGCTGGGGGACATCCTATTTAGTTGAATTTTTAGTACCAAAACAAGAATCATAGTTAGATTTAGTTTTCAGCCAGTTGATAAGAATGAGATGATCATCTTTTTTTAATTGAACAGTCTTTTATTTCTCAGCTGAGTGGGTAAAAGAGGGAGTAGTGTGATTTGATGAACAACGGGGGGAAGGCTGCCATTGAGAAGATCTATGATGATGGGACGTGTTAAGATAATTGAAGATGAACAGGAGCAAAAACAAGTAGATGAGATGGAAAGGTGTTTTGAATGGAGAGAATAGACAGGATGAGATGAGAATGGGAGTGTGAAGCAAGGTAGAAGGCATATCAAGAGATTAGTCAAAGATGTGGTTATGAATGAAAGTAAGCCAAGATGCAGTTATGAAAAATTGAGTAGAAAAATGTTGGATAAGAGGTCAACTTTGACATGTAAAATGTCTAATAACCCAATTATTAGCAAAAATAATTGCGGAAGATAATTGGGTTATAAGGATTTTTATCTGCAATTAATTTAATTGTGGAGTGGTAAACTTTGATACTCCCTATTATATAAATTGTATATACATTTAAATAAAAATAAAATTATTATTTTCTAAGACTAGCGCATTTTTATGAACTTAATGATTATAAATTAAAAATAAATTAATTAAAAGTCACAGGATAATTATAAGTAATAACATATACTTATAATTTAGTTTATTTATTAATTAATTTTATATATTAAATCATAAAAATATTACTTTAAAATTACTTTTAATTAAACACACATTTTCCTCACAATTGGACTAATAAATAAATAAGTAAATTAAACAAGTAAAAAATTTATTCCAAATATAAATGTTTTATTTTAATAAAATAATTTTATTAAAATACTTGTTTAATCACCATAACTATTATACTAGTAAAATTTGTTTAATTTACTTAATAAATATTTTTTTAAACTTTATTAACTAAGTATATAACAATTTGTACATCACACATAGTATAATTGTTATGTTTTACAAAAAATGGGATTTTTAATAAAATAACAACTGTTGTAGCATGTTTAGTATTACTATAGTTACAAACTATCTGTTTTATATCACTGAAGTATCCTATATAGCTACATTACACTGTTACAGGGTTCAAGGGGTTGATACAGCAGGTATTTTATTTCTGTTTTTGTAATTAGTACCATAGTAACCTCATTTTATTTGTTTCACTTAATATTAAATTGTTATCCTTCTTTTATTTTGTATATACACTTATTAGCTTCTCAGAAGGCCTCATCTGCCTATATAAAGGCTTTGGTTTCTCACCTTTAAGTCTGTATTACTTACATTACCTTACAATTTATAAATAACATCTTTGTTACCATTACTAGTATCTTTTCTATCAATTTTATTACTTCTTTTAAATTACATAAATTGAGGATTTAGACTATATATATGGTTGCTTTAAGAGTGGTTCATTGTTTTATTTTGTTTTGAAATAGTAGAGATAAATAGAATTACTTACTTGCTTTTAAATAAACCTTTTATGTCCATTAGTTGTTTTTGAAGTTCCTTATCTTCTTTTCTATTTGTTGCTTTCCCTATAAGTTCTTCTTATTATTTTCTTGCTTCTTCTTCTTCTTCTGTTTTTTTTTACTTTTCTTCCTTCTTTTAGATGACCTTCCAACAATTGGGAGCCTTTCCTAATAACAACATTTTTGATTTTTTGGACAAATGACTCAATGCATGGACCACCCTTGTGGGAAAAATGAACCTTTGCCACGCCCATGATTCAAACAGGGGTTTTAAAGTAAATTTTTATATATAATTAAAATAGTATATATTTCAGTGTGATTTTTCAATCACTGTAGTAAGTTTGACATTGATCTTAAAAAACTTTTACTTTGAGCTTTTATTGCAATAACAGTGTCATTGGCTATTTTTTCTGAGTCACTGTGTGTAAGTAATCCTATTTTTTTAAATTTTTCCTAGTTGAAAATTATAAAGTAACTCTCTTAGTCCTAGAAGATCATTATTTTTGATTAATTATTAAATTAATTATCATTAATAATTGATATTATTGGTTGACAATAATAACACTTAGTGTTTAGTCCCAAATAATTTTTTTTGGTTATTATTTTAATAAATATAATCAAATTAAATAAATTGAAATTAAAAATTGTTTTGATTATTGTTTTATAAAAATAAATAATAATCATTATAAATTTAAAATTGTTCCTCATATTTTTTATTTGAAATATTAATTACATATTTTTTTTATCTCATAAATTTAAATTTAAATCATTGTGAATTAACTTTGATTTTTTTCAGGATACTTATTTTATGTCTAGAAATTTGATTGATAGCATGGATAGTCTACATGTTGATGAAATAGAGGTAGATGTTGATTTTGAATCTGTAGGCTCTTCAAAATTCATTTACAAAGATTCATCAGCTGACAAAAAGCCATCAAATTCTTCAGGACATAGAAATTTCAGGAGGTATGATAAGCCTTCCTCCCTAATCAATTCAGAAAGAAGCCAAGCCTCCAATAAATCCGGAAAATGCCTTAAATAATTTAAAAACAAAAAGATCCCACTATCACAACAGGTAAACAATCTGTCAGGTCATATAAAGGAAATAAAAATAGAAAATATGAGGTACAAAGCCAGAGTGGATACTCTATGGGATAAGATGCAAGAGCTGTTAAATCACAAACAAGGTTATCATCAGCCTATACAGCCAAACCCACATCAGACCCAACAAACCTCAGAGACAATGGATGTAGAGCAGTTGAAATGGGATTATCTCATGAATCATTACCAGAAGAATGTGCAACCTTCTCTAGCTAATCAACATGGCCCATCCAGGACACCCACATACCATCTTCATCCTGCCCATCCTTACCAAGGAAGCTGAAAAAAGAAGGCTCAGGCACAGGGAAAGTTTCCTCCACTGCCATGGTAAGTAAACTTTTTGATAAGCATGTTGGTATGTACAATACCAAGCCTTCTTCTTCAGGTAATATTGCTGAGAGTAGTGACAGAAATTTAAAACCTCTTAAAAAATACTGTTATGAGTAGCCCTAATTATGTAATCAGTAAATTGTCATTTGATGAGCCTTTACATTTAACTTCAACATCTTTAGTAAATCCTTCTCTTGCAATTAGAAATGATTCTGTTTCCCCTAAAGTTTATGTCTTGCTTGAGAAAACTTCTGAAGAAATTTTAAAATATTTTCCTGATTTCACTGTTATAAAAGACAAAGTATTGAGAGATTTATTAAAGTATGAAAATGACAGATAAAACAATTTAAATTTAAATTGTAATGTGAGTTCTTCTGTAAAAGATAAAGCTTATTTTAAATTAAAGGACACCTTAAATCATATACTTGATCAAAAAAAATTATAGAAAATGATCAAAGAGCACTTCAGATAAAAATAAACATCTGAATACAGTTATTAGAGAGTTAAAGCCCCTCATAGATGAGAAAAATTCATTAAAAAATGATAATAAAACTTTACACAGTTAATTGAAGAAATTGAGAATTTATCTCAAAGCTTTGAGTAATGAATGCTCAGTAGAGGAAGACAGAAATGTTTTATCTCTTGCAAAAATTAATGATCATCTTTTTTATATTATTAAGTTAAGAAGAAATTTATCTAGTCTTGAGGACAAACTCTCTACATTGTCAGTTATTTCTAATGAAAATTGTGATGTGGTAAAGAATACTACTCAAAATTCTGCTAGAAATAAAGGAAAAAACCTGAATAAAGGAATTCTTCTTTTCCTGATAATATGGCCAATAAGATTTCTGAAAATGAGTCAATGAAATGATTTGTGACTAAATATATATTTTTTTAATACTCACAATGAACCAGCTGCCTCTTTGAACATTGAGATTTCTGAGCACCTTTCCAAACCTCAGGAATTAATTACAATGAATAATTCAAACATTAAAACTGACCAGCCAAGTAGAAATAAGAATTGGCTTAAACTGGATCAATACCCTACCTTGATGGTGATTCTTCATCTGATTGGGAAATTTTATTCAAAGAATTGATAATTTAAAGGGTTATTATAAATTACAATATGAGGAAATTATTTCTAAATAAGTTTCTTTATTTTCCAATATAGCCCTGATGTGGTATGAATCTGTTTTATTGGATAAGAATAACTATACATGGAATGAGTGGAAAAAATTAATTGAGAATCAATTTTGTGGTTTAAAATTCAGATTGGCTCAACAGAGATTATATGAGAATGCTAAATATACATCCTCCTCTGCTGAAAAACCTATTGTTTTCCTTATGAAAATTACCAAAATTCTAAGAGCCATAGATCTAAAGATGAATTATGATATTTGGAGAGACAAAATTCTCTAAGAGATTTGATTGTTTATAGAACTTAACATATAAGAGAACATTATTCTTTTATTAATATCTGTAATGAAGTTTTACTTAACCATAGATATGAACCAAAGAATTATCTCTTAAAATCTTATCATGATCAACATAAAAATTCATCAAAACTCCCAGAAAAACCTGGTAAACCCTCTTCCCCAATTGCACCAAAGAAATATGAAACAAATACCTGTTTCAATAATAAAAAATCAAGGCAGAAAAGACATTTTTTTGACAAGAAAATTCATCTTTTTGAACAAACTGGGGAAACTGAAAAAAATGCAGTTGACCTTAGTTATTCCTCTAGTGAGTGTGAAAGTGATATCTCTTATGAGAATTATTCTTCACATGAAGTCCTAAAGTTGGATCAAGATGTCCATTATTTAGATAATTTATCTGAAATTTATAAATTGGATTTATTTTCAGTAGAGAATTCTGAGATTATAAAAGATATTACTGAAAGTTCCATATTAATATCCCCCTTGAGAGCACCAGTTATCATAAATGGTAAAAATGTTAAGGTTTTTCTTGACTCTGGTTCTAGAGGTAGTGTAGTTTCTAAAAAAGCGCTTGCTTTAGTAGATAAAGATTATCATAGTAAATTATTACCTATGACATCTGAAAAATGGAGAGGTTATGGTTCTGTTTTATGTCCCATTGGCAAGTACGAAACCACTGTATTCTTTAAATATAATGGTGGCTTTGTCAGAGTGGTTTGTGATTTTTTTGTGATGATAAATGATAACTTAAGAAGTTGTTTTATTATGAGAAATGACATTTTAACCATTTTTGGTATCAAATTGGATTCAGAAAACAATTTTTTTCACATTGGGCATGAATGGGAAGAGAAAATATAAAATTTCTTCCTCTAAAAAATATTCTGCACATTTCTTAAAATTTTGTAATGCATTGATTCAATCTAAAGGAAGACCAAAAGAAGAAATTGACAATTTATTATCTGATATCAATATTGCTTCATTTGGTGAGCAGTTAACTTATGGACAAAAAGAATCTATAATTGCCTTGATTATATCTTTTCCTATGGCTTTTGCTCATGGATCTCATGAATTAGGAGTTTTTAATAAAGAAATGAAAATTTCTTTATCCTGTAACTTGAATGAGATTCCTCCTAGCCTTAAGAAAAAACCATATCCTGCTTCTACCACAAATAAAAAAGATATCGAGGATAATATCACTACCCTCTTGAAAATGAACATTATTGAGAAGGTTGATGTTACCCCAAAATATTGTATCATCTCTCCTGTCTTAATCTCTTATGAAAAAGATAAATCTAAATTATGTGGGTATTATAGAGCACTAAATACTTATACAGTGGATGATATTTATCCTTTAACCAGAATAAACTCAATGCATGCTACCTTGCAAGGTGAAAAATTTATTAGCTGTCTGGATGGTAATAAGGGTTATCACCAAATTCCTGTTGAAAAGAATTCTCAGAATTTCTTGCTAATTGATACACACATTGGAATATATAAGTATGTTGGAATTCCATTTGGCCCTGAAAATTCTCCTTCAGTCTTTCAAAAAGTGAAGGATAATACTTTTCATCAAGAAATAATTGAAGGATGGTTAATGGTCTATATTTATCACTACACAATATAGGGGGTGGACTTGCTAGCAAGTCCCCAACCTGAACTCAGATGGAATTCAGATGGAACTCAGACTGAACTTATACTGAACTCATACTGAACTCTACTTGAACACCCACCTAAAACATTTCAGCTGAGTCACCGCGCAATACGGGGGGCGGACTTGTTAGCAAGTCCACAACCTTGGACTCAAATTCACCACAGATTGAACAAACATTGAGTTATTGACAAAGGAATCATACAACCAGGGATAAACACCACTCATCAGAACAGTTTTAGGTGGGTCTTCAAGTAGAGTTCAGTCTGAGTTCAGGTTAGGGACTTTCTAGCAAGTCCACCCCCTATATTGCGTAGTGAGTGGTGTTCATCCCTGATTGTATGGTTCCTTTTTCAATATCTCAATGTGTGTTCAATCTGGGATGAGTTTGGGTCCAAGGTTGTGGAATTGCTAGCAAGTCCGCCCCCCATATTGTGTGGTGTATGACATAATTTTTTTTTCTAAAACCTTTAATGAGCACATGAGTCACTTGATTAGAGTCTTTCAGAAGATTGATGATATTAACATGAATTTATCTTTGAAAAAGTGTAAATTTGGCTTTCAATCCTTGAAAGTTCTAGGTCATGTTGTGTCAGGTTTAAAAACTTGTATAGATCAAAATAAAGTTGCTGCAATTCAAAATGTGAAATCACCAACTTCTGTATAAGAAATTCAAATTTTTCTGGGAATGTGTGGCTATTATAGACAATATATAAAAAATTATCAAGTCATAGCCTTACCTCTTACTAAATTAACCAGAAAAGATGTTGCTTTTATCTGGAATGATGAATCACAAAGAGCCTTTAATACATTGAAAAAATGTTTAATTTCTGCTCCAATTCTGGCTCTCCCAGATTTAAATAAACCTTTTGTACTCTACACAGATGCAAGTTTTGTTGAACTGGGAGCTGATCTCCACCAAAAACAAATTATTAATGATAAAAATTCAGAGGTAGTTATTTGTTATATTTCAAGAACCACAAGAAATAGTGAATTTAAATATGGTGCCACTCAATTAGAGTGTTTAGCAGTTGTATAGGCTTTGGAGAAGTTTCATTATTACTTTGATGACAAAAAAATTGAACTGGTTACTGATTTTAGTGCAGTGAAATATCTATTAAACATAAAAACACAAAACAGACATATGTTTAGGTGGAAGCTAGCTTTCCAGGAATACAGAGGAATAATGACAATTATTCACAGTGCTAGCAATATTCATACAATTTAGATATGCTGTCTAGATTGCCTCTGGCAAATGATGACTCCTATCAAGCTTATGTATCTGAAGATGATACAATTCATATACAGGGTATATATATTGTTGATATGGAAGAGAAGTTATTACAATTAATTCAGGATTCATATGAAAAAGATTCTGACTTAAATATACTAGTTACAATCTTAAATGATCCAAAGAATGCTTAAATTCAAGAATTAATAAAAACTCTCCTTCCAAAGTACCAAAATGCTTTGAATAAAGAAAGTTTTCAATTGATGATGATTATATTTATTACAGGAGAAAACTTACCAATTTTATTGTAATTCCTCCTTCCATGAAAGAAACCATCTTAGAAATTTGTCATGATGATATATTGGCAGGTCACTTTGATCTAGAAAAAACCATGGTCAGAATAAAAAATACTGCATGGTGGGCTAATATGTCTGAATACACAATATTAAATGTTGAATCTTGGAATTCTTGCCAAAAATCTCAAAAATTAATTGGAAAAAGAGCAGGATTATTGCAACATATTGAAGCACCTGATGCTCCATGTAAAATAAGTAATATGGATTTTTTCACTGGTCTTCCTGTAGCAGGAAAACACAGTTATAGTTCTTGTTGGGTAATAGTGGATAGATTCGCCAAAATGTGAAAATTTATTTCCACCCATAAGGATGTTTCCACCAAAGATACAGCTTTCTTGTGGTGGTCATACATGTTTAACATTATTGGTTTCCCAAAAGCAATTATCTCTTAAAGAGACCCAAAATTTACATCTGAATTTTTGATGTATTTAATGGATATATGTGGCCGTGAGATGAAATTATATACTGCTTAACATCCCCAAACTAATAGTTTAGCTGAGAGAATGATTTGAACTCTAGAAGATATGATTATAAGGTATTGTGCCTTTGGATTAAAATATAAAGACAATGACAGATTGACACATGACTGGGTTACTCTATTACCAGGTCTTGAATTCGCTTATAATAGCATTGTAGATTCTGTCACTGAAAGAAAACCTTTTGAGCTCTGGCTAGATTATGTCCTAAATACTCCTGCTAAAATTCTCAATAATAAATTACCAAATTTGGAACTTCATCCTGGTGAAAAATCTTTTATGCAAATGCAACAACTATGCAGAAAATATGCTCAAAGCTGTATTGATAAGGAAGTTTAATATGAAAAGAAAAGATGGGATAAATCCTATAAAGAATACACATTTAAAACGTGTGATGAAGTACTGGTATATACAGTCCACTTCAATTTACAGGGAAATAACAAACTCAAGGATCCTTTTGTAGGACCATTTTTTGTTAAAATAATGGTTGGTGATAATGCAGTAGAAGTAGTATTGTATTATCCATATGATAGAAAACATCCTGTTTTCCCCATCCCCCTAATTAAACCTTATACTTCCAACAGTGACTTATTTCCTAAATGAAAAGGTAGACCTAAGAAAAACCCTCAAGAAGTCACAGAAACTGCAGGAATTGAAAAAATTCTCAATGATACAATTATCACTTCTGAAAAAGGTACTGAATATTTATTGAGATATAAAAATAAATCATCTGAGCATGATACATGTATACCTGGAAAAAGAAATTTTTAACCTCTCTACTCTTTTGAAAAAGTATAAAAGGAAAAAATCTTAGCATTTTTTTATTGTTTTTTTTAGAGTGAGGGAGTGTCAGTCAGGCTATACTGAGAGTCAAGTAAAATCTTATGTTAAAATACAATAAGAGAAAATTTAAATTTAAATATATTCAAGCTAAATATTATATTAAAATAAAAATATATAACAATATTTTTTAAAATAAATTGTTATATAAATTTTATTATTATATATAATGTATATACATTTAAATAAAATATAAAATTATATCCTAAAAAAAGGTTGAAATAATTTTAGGTACTTAATGATTATAAATTAATTATTATTTAATTAGAAATTATTATAAGTAATAACATAAATTATAATGTAATTAGTTAATTATTTAATTATATACATTAAAGCGTAAAAATATTACTTTATAATTACTAGTAATTGAACACTCCTTTTTCTCACAATTGTACCAATAAAATAATATAAATATATATATAGATAGATAAATAAATTAAACAAGTAAAAAACTTTATTCCAAAAATAAACGTTTTAATTTAATAAAATGATTTTATTAGAATAATTACTTTTTTAATTACCATAACTATTATACTAGTGAATTTTGCTTAATTTACTTAATAAATTTTTCTTAAACTGTATTAACTAAGTATATAACAATTTTTACATCACACATAGTATAATTTTTATTTTTCACAAAAAATGGTATTTTTAATAAATTAAAAAATGTTGTAACATGTTTAGTATTACTATAGTTACAAAATCCCTGTTTTATATCACTGAAGTATCATATATAACTCTATTACACTGTTACAGGGTTCAAGAGGTGAATACAATGGGTCTTTTATTTTTATTTTAGTAATTAGTACCATAGTAACCTCATTTTATTTGTTTCACTTAATATTAAATTGTTTTCCATCTTTTATTTTGTATATACACTTAGTGGCATCTCAGAGGGCCTCATCTGTCTATATAAAGTCTTTGTTTTTTCACTTTTTAGTCCACATTACTTATATTAACTTACAATTTATAAAATATAACTTTTTTTACATTTACTAGTATTTTTTATATCAAATTTCTTACTGCTTTTCAAATACATAAATTGAGGAATTAGAATATATACAAGTTTTATTTAAAAGCACTTTATTTTTTTATTTTGTTTTGAAATAGTAGAGATAAAAAAAATTACTTACTTGATTTTAAATAAACCTTTCATGCCCATTAGTTGTTTTTGAAGCTCCTTATCTTCTTTGTTATTTGTTGTTTTCCATTTAAGTTCCTCTTCTTCTTCTATTTTGTTGTAATTTTTATTCCTTATTCTAGAAAACCCACCTACAATTAAGGTGGTGTGGTGTGGGTATGCTTGTAATAGAAGGGAAAAAGGTGGTGCAAATAGAATTTTTGGATGGATCCATAAAGATGAGAGGACATGGGCCAAGGAGATTCCAATGTCAGAAAATTAAAAAATAAGGTGGGTCCAAACAGGTTCACTCAAAAAATCAGACCCAGAGTTGTAACCTGCAACCAAAAACTGAACTAGACATCTAGCTCAGGGATTTTTCCACCTGTGTCACTAGGAAAAACCAGGTGGGTAGAGGGGGGGGATCTGCATGCAGGTTCAGAGTATTTATTTTTACTCAACCCGGAGACCAGAAGTACATGTGCAGAATGCAAGTAGCACTCTAGAAGCACACAAGCAACACACCCTCATTATTTATTGGTAACTGTTTATCTACCTTTATTTCCACCTATACAATTTACTTCACCACACATTATTACCCATTATTACCTATTATGAGTTTGTAACTATTTACTTAAAATTGCATTGTTACCTTTTATCATTTCAATAATTTTTTATTCATCTCAATATCTCCACTCATCACATTATAAATTTTTCACTTATCCAAAATTATCTCCTTTTATTGCTTTGGGGTAACTTTTCACTCATTTTTATAATTCAATTTTATCACTTTGGTATGCATTTATTCACTGCAATATCTCATTCATAGATTTGATAACCTTATCACTCCTCTCAGAAAATTTCCTTTTCACTTATCTCAATCTCTCCTTTTTACTCATCTCCATCTTTCCTTCATTCACTTTGGGGATTTGTTCACTAATCTCAATATCTTGTCTCATCACCTTGGTAATTTTTCACTGACTTGAATATCTTCTTTCATCTCTTTGGTAAATTTTGAATTACCTCAATATCTCCTTTTATAAATTTGATAGCTTTTAACTCATCCCAATACTTTCTTTCATTTATTTGGAGAATTTTATCTCATATCAATTTGTCTTTTCATCAGCTCAGTAGTTCTATAATCTTCTCACTTTCCACTCTCCAATATGTCTTTTGGTCAAATCAGTAACATTTGAATTGTTTTCTGGTCAGAATATACCGCATTCAAATTATCAATAGGATAACCAATTAGAAATCCTTAGTCAAAATCAAAGATGTTCCTTTCAGAACTATTTAATGCATTTTTAAGATCATTTTCAATAAGATACTCTAGTATTAATGATGAGTAATAGTGAATGTTTCAAAAACATGCATGATTAAAAACTATTTCTAATTAGGTGCACCTCTCTCAAAAATGATTTATGAGCCACTAGAATTGAATTCCAAGCATTTGAAGACACAATGTTCAAACATTTTAAGATCATTATTATGTTTAAAAGGGGATATCTCATATCAGACTGAAATTAGTTCATTGAAATGAAAAATAATCCAGAAAAATAAAATACCTATCAGAACCATTTAATAAATGTTTAATCACACAGAGCTAATCAATAATTTTCTTTGTACCCATATTTCCAGTGTGTAGTAAAAATATTCTCAGAGTTGATCCATCTTTTTTATGCTCATATTTTCAGTGCACAGTGGGGGGCCATTTATTTTAGTTGTTTTTCAATTCAGCACCACTCATTCATTTCTCATTATAAATCAATATAATTTTCTATTTATGTACTTGTGATTCTAGATATAACTAATCTTAATGTGAAAATAAAATTCAATGAACCATTATATATATATTTTTGTTTTACTAAAGATGTGGCATTTTCAATTTTTAAGAAGAAATGAAACACCCATAATACTTTTACCATTGGAAAACCAGTCCTGGATAAAGACAGATTGCTATTTCAAAATATCAAAAAAGTAAAAAAAAAGGTTTTTGGATTACTAGGAGGTTGATCCTTGTTAAGACCTTAGAGGGCATACTATTACTAGCACTAACACTAGCCTAAGAAATGACTGACTATTCTGAAGACAGAAGTGAGACTAAATGAGATTGACTATGTTAGGACTGCCAAAAGTGAGGGTTAAAAGTATAGGAGACTGAGAAAAACTGGATTACTAAATAATTTTTACAATGAGGAGAGCCCCACAGCACTTTCCCAGTAAAACTTCCTTATGAAATATCCTTCTCTCCTGCCTATTACAGTGAATAGTGCTGATAGAATTCCTCATCCTTGCCTCTCAGCCCAAATACTAACAATACCCCCCTTTTACCCTTCCCACCCCTTGCGCTCCTTCTAAAACTTCTTCACCTTTCCCTGAGGGTTACCTAAGTTCTTCACTGGATCCCAAGACCTATCTCCTACACCTTAACCTTTCCAGTGCACCAAATACTGAAACTTCCCCTGTTACACCTGCTTAGAAAAAATATGTTCTACTTCAAAATCCTCTTCATTTCTTACATAGACTGGCACTAGTAGTCTTTCTGGACTCCCTGGTATTGTATCTTCTTGGTGCTTTGTGAGAAATAAAATATTGAACACTGGGTGCACTTGTATAATTGAAATTGGTAGCTCCAATTTATATGCTGATTCAGATAACTTGCACTTGATCTTAAATTGGCCTACTTTATTGTGATTTAACTTGGTTCTTGGGCATAATGTAGAAGGGAATTGTGAACTTAAAAAAACCTCATCACCTGCCTGTTGCACCTGATTTTAAGTTCTCCCTTGATCATGGTTGAGCTTCATTGACTTTTAGGGTAGTTTGAGTGCTGCTTCTAACTCTTGAAATATATTTAGTTCTTTCAGAATCCTCTCTTAAGCTTCTGGAACTTAAAACATTGATGAGGTACCAATTGAGAATGTTTGGTGGTATCCATAGTTTGCATAGAAAGGTTACATTCCATTTGAAGCATATGTTTGTTTGTTGTATGAGAATTCAGCCAATTGTAGAAGATTTACCCAGTAATCTTTCTTATAATTCATGAAATGGTGTAGGAATTTTTAAATTGCCTTATTCACTATCTCAGATTGCCCTTCAGTCTGCAGATCCCATGCTGTTGATAAAATGACCTTAATGTTTAGCTTCTCATACACTGCCTTTAACAACTTAATTTTAAAAGTACTTCCCCTTTATGATACTATAATTTCAGGCAATACATGTAACTTTCACACATGAGCCACCATTAAGTCTGAAATATCCTCTGATGTGACCTTGGTAATAGTGAGGACAAAGTGTGCCATCTTGGTGCAGTGCTCAACTACTGTGAGGATATATTTCTTGCCTTGAAACTTGGGTAATTCCTCTATGAGATCATAAGAATGTTCCTTCCATGGCTGCTTAGTCACTCTTAATGGGGCTAGTGGTGTGGCTTTTGGGCTGACCTTTTTCCTCTTGCAAGAGTCACATGCTGCTACATAGCACTGGACATATGCCTTCATGGACTTTCAATAAGAGTTACGATTTACCAACTACCCTGTCTTTAGGGGTCCTGGGTGTCCTTCCATTAGAGAATTGTTCCTTGATTTAATCACCTGCCTCTTGAGCTCTTCACTTTTTGGAACCACTATCCTACAATTCTAATACAGTGCTTCCCCTTCCAAGTGACTCTCTTCCAATCCCTTCCTAACCAATACCTCTTTAGATTACAGCGCCTTCACCAACTGCTGCAATCTCTCATCCTTTTACTTCCCCCTCCTTACCCATTCCATCAAATCCTCATATTCCAGTTCCACCTCATCCAGGATTACCCCCTCTTCAAGATCCCCCTTCAGTAAAGTTACACCAACAGTGTGTAACTGGTTTTGTGCTGATTGCAAGTGAGGCTGTCATAATAGTGAATTGGGTTTGCCACTTTTATTTCCTGGTCAGAATTTAACAAAGAAGTTAATGCTACTTAACAACTCCAACCAGCATTCTTGGCTTTGTGTCAGCTTTTTTGTGGTCAGGAATTTTCCAAGTTTTTGTGATCTGTACAGATTATAACTTTCAAAAAGTGCAGTCCTCCATCCAAATAGTGTTTCCAGGTGCATACAGCTTTTAATGATTCCAGTATCTCTATCTCATAGATTTTTTAGTTCAATTCAGCACTTGATAGTGTACATGACAAATATGCTCCTGGATGTAAGACATTTATGGTGTCATATTGGGATAATACAGAACCTAGTGAAAAATCTGAGCAGTCAAATTCCAGAAAAAATGGCTTTATGAAGTCTGGGATTCCAAGAATGGGAGACATCAAAAATTTCCTCTTCATTTAGTCAACAGAATCTTGTTGGATACTTGTCCATGTGAATTTGGTTTCTTTCTTTTTGAGGTTGTGTGGTGGTCAGCAGATATGAGAATAATTTTCAATAAAGCAGTGGTAAAATTTTTCAAGGCCTAAAAATGACTGGAGATCCTTTACTGACACTAGTTTTGGCCACTCTGTTACTGCCTTTACCTTCTCCTGGTCTATCTGAAACCTATCCTTTGAAATGAACATACCTAGATAGGGGATTTTGTTTTCTGAAAAGACACATTTTTCAGGTTTCAACCATTCTTGCACCTATATTAAGTGCTGAAAACAATCCTTCACTTGAATCTGGTGTTCCTCCACTGATATGGAGTAAATAAAGATGTTGTCTAGATAAACTTCCACATCTATCCCCATTCTGTCTCTAAAGATGCTATTGATGAAGTGCTTGAATGTAAAATGTGTATTAAATGGACCAAAAGGCATTACCAGCCATTGAAAATGACCAAATTTAGTGAAAGATTTCAGTTTGTGTTTGCCCCTTTTTTTTACATGTATCACCACAAAAAAACAGCCAGCACCTGCTAGCAGGTGCCAGCCCCTCAATCTATTTGTGATTGAAGCATAACTCAGAATTGATACCGCGCAAGCTGGCATGCTCAGTGTTCAGTGTACAGTCTTCTCAGAAGAATTAAAGCTGAGTTAAAACTGAATCAAATAAAAGATAGGGATTGGCACCTGCTATCAGGTACCCACATTTTTTTTCTGGTGTATGTTGTGGTAACCTTCCCTGAGATCTACAGATGTGAAAATTTCTGCACACTGAAGAATTTCAATCAGATCACTAGTCAGAAGAAGGGAATATATATTCTTAACACTCAGCACATTTAAAATTCTGAAATCTATGCATGGTCTCATTGATCCATCCTTTTTACCTGCAAAGATCACAGGGCCTGCCCAGGAAGATTTTGACTTTCTAATGAAGCTGTTTTTCAGGTTTTCATCAATCATCTCTTTTAGAAAAGTTGAATCCAAATTTGAAAATGGGAGTATGCAGCTAAATTGAGGAGTTATTCTTGGCATCAGGTCAATGATAAAGTCATATGATCAATAAGGTGGCAGGGTCTTGACTACTCCATCTTCAAACAGTGGTAATATTTCCCAATAGGCTTCAGGGACTATTTACTTGGAGCTTTTTGTTGGATCATAGGACTGAACCTTGGATTCAGTCTTGGAAGATATGTTCCATGCTATTTCATCACATTCCAGCTCCTTTTATTCCTCCAGCACCCTCTCCAAGTCCTGATACTTAGCATCAAGAGAAAGTTTCAGCTCTTGTGGCAAGTCTACTGATTATAACAAAGCACCAGGGGACTTTCTGGGAGGGGCCATGGGGCCAAAATTCTCTCTGTGTCTTTTACCTTTCCATCTTTCACACTCTCCTACTCTTGGTGCACTTAGTCCCCCCTCTTGTCTTCTATTGTTCTCCCTGTTGGGGCCCCATCCCAAGCCTGTCACTTAGAATCAAGAGAAAGCATCAGTTCTGGTGGAAAGTCAACTGATGATAACAGAACATCAGTAAAATTGCAGGTATGAGCCCTGAACCCTGAAGGGGCCAGGGGGCCAATAATTTAGCACCATCTCCCCTCTCCTTCCTAATTAAATCCCCTTTTCCTTCCATTTAATTTTTGGGTTATATTGTTTCATCCATGTCATCCCCAGTACCATGCCATACTGGTCTTTCAGGTTGTGTATTCTTGCATTGAGACTCACTTCAATTGCACCAGAATCTTCAAAATCCTTATCTCTTACTTCTTCTCCCCCACATGGGGATCTGTCAAGTATAATTTGATGCCTGGGGTGGTCCAATTCTTCTTTTTTTTATATATCTCTGTAAAAACTTGTTGGATATAAAATAGTCTGTGGCCCCACATTGAACCAGGGCTTGTATATTTTTTGTGGAATCAAGGGTCATTAAAGGAGAGTTCAGTATAATACAATTATCATTTATTTCAAGTTGCTTAAACACTCATAACTCTACTGCTAACTCTCCCTTATATTCTCCCTCTAATCTGCTCAAGGTGGGCACAACCTTCACTCCTGAGCACTGTCTTTTACCTGTGCATTTCTTGTGCTATCCTCTACTTCACTAGCCCTTATTTTCCTTTTACACTCCCTTTCCAAATGGCCACTACTCCCACATCAGAGGTTCAGACCCTTCACAGGGAAAAAAAGTGCTAACCAGATTTCAGGTTTAGCTCACCTACTTAATTGAATCAACTCAGTATGTGAGCTGAACCCAACATCTGTTTTCCATTTTTCCCCCTGTGCTTGCTCATATTCCTGTGGTATTTATTATCAGATAACCTTCTCCTCCCACTAGCACTGTGTGCATCCACTTCATTGATATCCATGGCATTTGGGTCCCAGGAACTTGCCCCTCTTGATGAGGCATAGTTGCACTACTGACAAGCTCCACTACCACCATCCATTTGCTGATGTGTAGAATTTTTATCAATTTAAATGGCCAGCTCCATGAGTTCTTGGAGAGAAGTTGGACAAGGGTTAATGATTAGGTAATTACTGATTTTAAGCAAGAGTCCATTACTAATGTGAAAAATGAATGCTCCTTCTCCCCATTTTGTGACATAGCTGGTGTGAGCCCATAATTATGTCACATAATCAGATTCTGAGTGCTTCTGGGGTAATTGTTTTAGCAAATATTCCAAGGTTGTTACCTCATCAAGATCACCAAAGGCTAGTTCAAATGCCACCATTAATTGGTGAAAAGTTGTTTCTCACTCAGTGTTTTCAAGGAGCTTTTTGGCGTATGGAATTTCCCAGAATTCCACCTCATCTATGAGGTACAATATTTTTAACCCAATTTTTGATTGCTGATCTGGGAATTGATGACCATTGAGTAGGACATTGAGGTTTACCTGTGATGAATACTGATATACCTGGTGGCCTTGTTTACCATTTATTATTTCTGGGACCACAATCTTTCTTTGGGCCTTTGAAAAGTGGTGCTGGTGTGGTAGGTGGTGCCTATGCTTTGAATTTAGAAGAATCCAACTCTTCTTCAGTGGGGCCACAATATGAGATTTTTTCCTCTGCTAGACATTCCATGAGTCTGGAATTCGGTTCCTGGAATTGCAGCATTTTCTCTTGCATTTCCATGAGGAATGTTGCATTGAGCTGGCCTGAGTGATTCATGGCTCTTCTGTAGTGCACAGGTTATTGATTGGAAAAAATTTTATGACCTAAGAGGGTGGACTATTACTAGCGCTAAAACTAGCCTAAGACATGGCTGACTATGCTAAAGAAAAAAGTGAGTGTTACAGCTATGGGAGACTAAGAAGTAACTGGATTAATAAATAAATTGTACAATGAGGAGCGCCCCACAGTACTTGCTCCATAGAGCCCAATCATGCAATATCCCTCTCTCCCATCTATTACAGTGCATAGCACCCATAGTGCTCCTCCTCCTTGCCTCTCAACCCAAATCATAACAGTCCTCCACCAGAAGAAATAACTTCTTGAATTTGGGAAGGCATTGAGGAAATAGTGTTCTCCAGTATCACTTAGGGAAATTTATCCCAAGCTAATTGCAGTGAAACTCACATTTTTTCAATATTATTGGGGTGGTACTTCTATTGAATCTGTTATTTGAGTGCCTTCCAGATATCTTCAATTGGATTTAAGTCAGGATATTGAGGAGGATAAAATTCAATCTTCTTAAGATTTACTGAAGCTTGGAATTCCTTAGAAAATTTTGTGGTATGCACCAGTGAATTATCATCCATAAAAACAAGTTGATTCCTTGAGTCAAATTTTTTGAGCCATGGAAGAAGGGTTGAGACATATGCTTTTCTGATTGCTGCTTTGTGTGCAAAATTACAAGTGGAGCTTTTTTTGTGTTGGAAATAAGACCCCAAGCCATGATGGAGGTACAAATTCTCTTGAAAGTAAGTTGAATACATGACTTGAGATATTTTTTATTTCTCTTGCACCAGAAAAGTTGTTGTGTAGATTTTTTTCCAACTTCAAAACTGGACTTGTAAGACCCTAAAACTTTCTTCCAATCACTTACATACTAGTGGAGATGATTTTTGTGCAAAGAGGAGACATTTGAATTCATGAACTTGGCTGATATAGGGCTTCTTGACAGCCACCAGCTAGTGAATCCTAGATTGTGGATACATCTTCAGATGGTTTGGGGTGATATGTTTCTGGTAAATAAATCCACTATCCCATTAGTGGTTTCTTTTTGGGTATTTGACACTACATGACTGTTTTGGTGAATTTCATGAGTTTATATTTGGCATGGACATATACTTTGGGGGGAGGTAGCCACAGTTCCTTCTGAGGCTTTTTTTTTGATAATTTGGAACACAGTTGCGCAAGGAAGGTGGTAGTGGTGGGAAAATTTGGAAAAAGTGAATCCCAAATCTGCCATTTCAGCTAATTTCATCTTTATTTCAAAGTTTTGATGGCATTTTTGGTTGGGAGGTGCTGGCATATGAAGAGTAAACTGGAAAACCCCAATTTTTTTGAGTACCAAATTGATGTGAAACTTTTCCAAAAAATAAATAAAAAGAACTTAACTAGGGATTCAGAGACTTTCAAAGAGCCAGAAAATAAAATCTTGAAGAAAAAGAATGATTTTGGTGAACAGAGAAGAAAAGAAAAATATAGTGGAAAATTAATTATGCATAAAAGTGACCAAAAGAAATTGCCACCAATTGTATTGTGGCACTCATCTCAGCTCCAATGCACTATTTTTTATGCTTATATTAAAGGGTCTCAAACATTATCCTATATTTTTGGTGGAAATCAGCCTCAAAATGGTATGATTAAGACAACATGATAAATGGCAGACTTGGGGATAGGGATCTCAAATATAAGCATGTGTGTAGCAAATTCTGACCAATAATAATAATGAGATGAAGTGTGTAAATGGAATAGGTTCTCCCAATAAAGGTAATTTTAGGGTACAAACATTCCATTCAAGTACACCTGTCTTGAGTAGGTTTATTTCAACTAAAAGTAACTTACTTGGTTTCAAATTTTAGACAAGCTTGAATGGTGTATATGTATATTTTTGAACCTTCTAATATGCTATATCAACCAAAAAAAAATTTTCACTAAAATATAAAACTGGAACCTTTTATGATAGAAATTGAGAATCTAGCATTAAAAACATATTACTTTTAAGAAGGTAATATAAAAACACTACTTTATACATAAGTGGATATATAAGAAATCATTCAATAGGGGGTGTTAATTTAGGAAAAAAATTTAAAAAAAGGAGTTGAAAATTAGAACTTAAATTTTTGAAATAAGTTACTTATTTCAAAATGGGTGGGAGAGTTGGCCTCAAATCAGCAATTTTTTCATTTTGTTTCTCACAAATTGATAGCATAAAAACCTTTCCTCATTCATATTTCTGGCTAAAACTTTCCTTTAAAGAATTTTTATGATTAATATTCCTATTTCACATCTAATGAGCTTTTCAGATTTTGAAGTGGAGAAAAATTGCCTAAGGTATAGCCATTTCAATCTAACAAGTATTTTTCACTAATAAAAGCCATATATTTCTCAATTTGTTTAGCTAAAATTATATTTTAAAGATAAAGTACATTTAATGTCATAACTCAAAAAATAATTAGAAATTAAAGTTAAGAGTCAAAGTATGATATACCAATATTTAGCCATTTCAATTAAACATATTTTTTTGGAAGTCAATGCCCATCTTTGGTGGGGTGGGGATGAGATCATTGGGAACCATCCCATCTTCAAATGTGGCCCAGGCTAAGGTGATGATTTTATTCTCTGCTGGGTCCCAGAATAACCAAACCTTCATACCCATTGGGTATCCAATGACAAAAAATTTCTTTGATTTGGGATTGAGTTTTCGCCACTTTTCTTCTGGAATGTGTACGTAGGCAATTTCACCGAAATGGCAGATTATGTCTAACTGGGGTTTTATACCAAACATAGATTCAAACGGTGTCTTGATTGGGGAGACTTTTTTGGGGATGCGGCTTAGTATATAGGACACCCATTTGAAGGCAAAACTCCAGAAGTGTTTTGGTAATTGGCTTGCAAAGAGTACTGTCCTACCGGTTTTCGTGATTGTTCTATTGTAGCGTTCAATGCTACCATTTTGCGGATGGAAGTATGGTTGTGACTTCTTGTGTATGACCCCTTTTTCTTGAAGAAACTCATCTAGTTTGTTATTAACAAGTTCACTTCCATTATCAGTACGAAAGATTTTTACATTTGCCAAAGTTTGCTTTTCAAGACAATTTATAATATCTATGATGCAGGGAGTTGTATCATTTTTATTCTTTAGAATGTGACACTCACTGTAAGACATTGCCAGATTCCAAAGTTCAAGGGCATAGAGACCATTGTCTATCGATAGTTCTTCTACAGGACCAATAAGGTCATGTCACGCGCCACGTGACACTCAAGGCAAAAGCAGCTCATTAAATCAATAATAAGAGGTTTTAAATCCATACTCAAAGCGCAGAATGCAATTCTCCATAGCAACTGCGACTTTCCTTTGTGTACTCGCTATTCAACTGCGCTAGTCTAAACTCTAAATCTAAATTAGTCAATCTCTCAATAGTGTGTCTTAGTCTTTTTCTCAATAAGCGACGCACAGCGCAATAGTCAATGTAATAGTACATTAAAAAGGTTTTATGAAATGTCTGTGGATTATTAAAAGGGGTAGTGAGCATGGACGGAATGGTTAGTGGAGGACTAAGGGGTTAACAGATGTTAGTGAGGAGGGTCCAGGTATAACGGGTGTATTTTAATGGTCTGTGATGTGCGGAATAGTGGATGGGTATGAGGTCAATGCAAGGAGGAGTAAAGGATATAAAAGGGGTTGGGTTTTTGGTTCAATACTCTTTAGAATTAAATTGTAGAACGTATATATAGTTAATAGTGATAAGGCTTTAGTTAAACCATTATTATTGTATCTTTCCTTATTTTCTCAGTAATCATTTCTAAATCCTAAAACCTATGATTATTGAGTTTCCAGCCCTTCGCGAGATTTTAAGAATTTTAATATTACCTCTAACTTATATTAGATTTCTCCTCGAACATATCTCAAAACAGTAGCTCTTCCTTCGAATTATCTTCAAATCACTTCTTCGAACATTTCCTCTGTGCCTCGACGAAGTTTCTAAACTCCTCTCTACATCTCACTTCCAGGAACACCCTCGACCTTGTGTGTAGGTCGTCCAGTGACAGTATAATTTAATTCTCCGTAGTTCTCATTCTTTGCACTACTACGTCCCTTTTCAGGTGTTTTCTCTAAATTCTTAAAATGGCACCTGTTCAACGCACTCCTCCTACGGGCGCTACTACTAGAGCTCGCACCAGAGGCAGGCCAACAGCCACACGGTCTGTTTCCCGCACTCACTCCTTGGAGCCACTTGACCTTAGGGAACGGCAACATTCAGTCCAATCTGTAGAAGACATCCCACAAGATTTTGATGATTCTAGTGATGATGATGAAGGAGAGGATACAATGCACAAGGCACCATCCGCCCCTGCTAATCACCCTTCTGGTCAACCTTCAGAACCTGGACCATCTAATTCTCTGGAAGTTTTCATGAGACTTTTCATGAAGACCCTTTCAAATTCAACGTCTTCAGAGGGGTCTAAATTCAAAACTCCTTCTATGAAATCTCCTGACAAATTCGATGGAGAACATCCAGACAGATTGCAGCCCTTCTTGCAAACCTGAAAGCTCCTGTTCCATAATGACCCTCGAACCTTCAATAACGACTGATAGAAGGTTGTTTATGCTTCTTCATTCCTAGCCGGAAAAGCAGCAAGATGGTTCGAACCTTATCTTCTCATGCTCTCTTCGACCAAAACCCACTTACTTATTAATAACTGGGAAAATTTAAAAGACCAAGACTTCATGTTGTTTGGTGACCCTAATGAAACTGACAACGCAGAAATTGAACTTGATTTTCTTCGCATGAGTGATAATGGTAAAGCCTCTGAATATATCTCAAACTTCAGAGCACTTCAAACTCGAGTAGGTTGGAATGATGCTTCCCTCAAGTATCATTTCAAAAAAGGACTTCCTTCGAGGATTCTGGATCAGTTAAATCTTCACAGTCAGAAGATGAATACTTTAACGGATTTAATGGATTGAACCCTCGAACTCGATGGTGTTTACCAAGGACGACTTCAACATCGTCGATACGCCAACAAATCTCAAGGCCTAAATTTTAAATTGGGACCTTCTTCACACCCACGGACAGCTCAATCCTCCTCAACTCAATCCAAAACCAATAAGGGAAAGGACAAACCTCGACCAAAAAGCTCGACCCCAGGCGATATCAGTAAAGTACTGGATCCTAAAGAGGAACTTAAAGAAGCTGAGAGGAAGAGGCAAGCAGATAATGGGTTATGTATGTATTGTGGGGGTAAGCACAAGCTGGAAGATTGTTTAAAATTGAAGGAAAGAGAAGGTACTAGTTTGAAGTCAAAAAACTAGTAGATAGTTTACTTGTGTGCAAAGCAAACTATCTTATCTGGCCCAGTGCACAGAACCTCCATGTCTTAAGGACTGGATTTGCCTTAAACCACTTGAGATTCATTCTTTTTAAGGAGGATACCCCCTTCAGTTGTCTTATAGACTCTGGAGCTTCAATTTCTTTTTTCAGTTTACCTTTTTCCGAGAAGTTACAACTGACATTTACAGATATTTATCAAACTCCAATTTACTTGGTCGAATCAGAGGAACCCAAATATTGGGTAAGTAAGAAAGTTTTATGGGTTTTTAACTTTCTGAACTTCCCCCCCTTTGAGTGGGAATTATCAGTCTTGGACGCCCCAAGGATGGAAGATACCATTCTTGGCCATGACTTTTTATCGCATTGGAATCCTGAAATTGATTGGACAAGGGGATTGATCACCCCACGTACTAAGTATATTTCTGATTCTTCGATGCAGGTCAATAGGGAGTTAAACAACCCGCCTGACAATGTCCTGATAGAGGAAAAATCTCTGCCAGATGACTTGAAAGCATCTGATCCTTCTTTAAATGAGCAATTGGCTAACCCTTCTAGCTTGATGACTTCACTCAAAGAGGATTTAAATTTCCTTGAAGAAATTGAATTATGCTCTCTCAATTCTGGTCTTCCCTCGACAGATTTTCTCAAAGATGATGAGGATGACCAAATTGACGTTGAAGCCATTAAATCAACTCTACCAGAAATCTATCATGATTTCCTCGATTGTTTCTCAATCCGCAAGGCCGATAAGTTACCACCTCATTGACCCTACAACCATCAAATAGAGTTAATAGGTCCTGTTTATTCTTTGTCAAAGGACAAATCTCAAGTTCTTTGAGACTACATTGCAGAGAATGTAGCAAAAGATTTCATCAGAGCCAGTAAATCTCCAACTGGCTCCCCTGTTCTCTTTGTAAAAAAGAAGGATGGTAGTCTTAGGTTGTGTGTTGACTATAGAAAGCTCAACACAGTCACTAAGAAGAATGCATATCCTGTTCCTCCTATGTCATTGCTTCTTACCCTTTTCAATGGTGCTAATTTCTTTTCTAAAATTGATCTTAGAGGCGCTTACAATCTTATTTGCATTGTGGAAGGTCATGAACCACTGACTGCAATGTGCACTAGATTTGGTAGTTTTGAATATTTAGTTATGCCTTTTGGATTGTGTAATGCACTATCTACTTTTCAAACTTTTTTCAATGACATCTTTCAAGATGTTTTCGAATAATTTGTTGTTGTCTATTTAGATGATATTTTAATTTTCTCGAAGACACTAGATGTACATATTCATCATGTTCGACAGGTTCTAAATTGACTTTGAGATCACGGTCTCTATGCCAAGCATAATAAATGCAAATTCCACCTTAAATCTATTGATTTTTTGGGTTTTACATTATCCACTGATGGGTTAGTCTTGGACAACAAAAAGGTCCAAAAGGTCCTGGAATGGCCTGAGCCCAAAACCGTTAAATCCCTCCAGGGATTTTTAGGTTTTGAAAATTTCTATAGAAGATTTATTAAAGATTGCTATAAAATTGAAGACGGCGTTCACCACAGCTCCAATTCTTTGACACTTTGATCCTTCTGCTTCAACAATAGTCGAGACAGATGCAAGGGATTATGCTATCGCAGGGGTCATTTCTCAATTAAATCCTGAAACAAAATTGTTTCATCCTGTTGATTTTGAGTCACGCAAACTCATTGCAGCAGAATTAAATTATGAAATTCATGACAAAGAGCTTTTAGCTATTATTCATTGTCTTAAAAAATGGTGCTCTTTTCTTCTCAGCTTATATAGTCCTTTTCAAATCTTAACAGACCATAATGCCTTGAAATACTTTATGTCTTCCAAAGTGTTAACCAGGCGTCAAGCCAGGTGGGCTGAATTTCTGTCTGAATTTCCTTTTTCTATTTCCTATCTCCCAGGTAAAAGCTGCATTGTCCCAGATATCTTGTCACGTCCGGACAACGTTTACCCACAGTGGGGGGACGCATTTTCTGACAAGAACCCAGCAAATAAGAAATCAATCTTCAACAAATCAATGTTAACGACTCATCAACTTAATTCAATGACAATTCAATCCTTTCAAAATCCGCTATCCAACATCTTCAAAGCTCAGTCGAAGGACAATTATTGTTTAGGGTTAAAAGACAAAATACTCTCGAAGAAAGGGGCCAAAAGATTTAGTATTGAATCAGGTCTATTAGTTTTCAAAAGTAGAGTAGTCATACCCGACAACAATAAAATTAAATTATGGATTTTCAATAGTCGACATGATTCTCCATTAGCTGGTCATTTTGGGGTTGATAAAACCTACCAGTTAATAGCAAGGGATTTCTTCCGGCCAGGAATGACCAGGGAAATCAAGGCCTATATAAAAGCTTGTTACAAATGTAATAGGAATAAGGCTCCCCGTCACCAGAAGTATGGGTTGCTTCAACCACTTCCTATTCCCTTTAAACCTTGGGAATCTTTATTAATGGATTTTATTTCTCAACTTCCTCTTTCTAATAATTTTGATGCTATATTAGTAATAGTAGATAGATTTTCAAAAATTTCTATTTTTATTAAAACCACTACTACTGCTACAGCTGAAGATTTGTCAAAATTGTTTCTAGAATATGTATTTTCCAAAAACGGCCTACCTAATGATATTATTTCAGATAGAGGCTCATTGTTTGTATCCACATTCTGGACTCAACTGTGTCGACAACTCAATATCACGAGGAACCTCTCCACAGCCTATCATCCTGAAACTGATGGGCAAATGGAAAGGGTTAACCAAATCCTCAAACAATACCTTCGAATGTATGTCAGTTACCAACAGCACGATTGGACCACATGGTTACCATTGGCCGAATTTGCTTATAATAACTCGACTCATTCTACGACACAACAAGCTCCATTCGAAACTGTTTATGGAAGACATCCTCGATTCAACTCAATCCATGTAGGAACTAATCATCCTGCGGAACATTATCTTCAAACCATATCACGACTCCAAGAGGAACTTAAATCAAATTTGGAATTAGCGATTCGAAGGTACAAGGAACAGGCCGACAAACTGCTCCTTCTTTTAAACCAGGCGACAAAGTATGGCTCGACGTACAAAACATTCGAACGACTCGACCATCAAAGAAACTGGCTGAAAAACGCTTGGGACCATTCGAAATCAACTCTGAAGTCTCTAAAACTGCATTTCGACTCAAGCTACCTCCTAAATGGCAGGCTATTCACCCTGTTTTTCACATATCTCTCCTGGAACTGGCTCAAGAAACATACCCGGGAAAGAACCAACCTCCTCCTGAACCGGTCAAAGTAGAAGACCATCTACAGTGGGAAGTAGGCCGTATCCTTGATTCAAGAATGCGCAAGGGGAAACTTCAATACCTCGTGGAATGGGAAGGTTTCTTCGATGATTCAGACAAAACATCCTGGGAACCAGCCATCAATGTTTCTAACGCCCCTGAACTCCTAAAATCTTTTCATCTTAAATATCCTTTAAAACCAAAACCTTAAAAACTCTCTTTTATTTTTTCTTTCTCTTTTTTCCTTCTTTTTTCTCTTTTCTTTTCTTCTCTTTAAAATCTAAAACATCTTTAATTCTAAAAAATTCCTTAATTTTGTTTTCTTCTTTATTCTTTTTTCTTTTCAAAATTTTTTAACCTTCTTTAAAATAAAATAAAATTAAATAAAATTAAAATAAAAATAAATAAATTAAAATAAATAAAATAAAATAAAATAAAATAAAATAAAACCAAATTAAAATTAAATTAAATTAAATTAAAATTAAAAAATAAAACAAATAAAATTAAAATCTTTTTCTTTAAAAATTTTTATTTTTATTTTTTCCTTTTCAATTTTCTATATACATTCTTTCTTTAAAAATTTCTTTTCCTTGAACTATCAAAATTTTTCACGGACGCAACACGACAATCTTCTCGAACTTCACTTCAACCTCTAAATCTCTCTTTTAAAATTCTTCAAACAAATTACTTCTTTTCTTTCAAAAATCTTTTAATATTTATTTCTTCTCTTCTTTTCTTTCTTTTCTTTTTTCAAACAACTAAAATTCCTCAAATAAACTTTCATAAATAACAAATTTTTTCTTTTCATTAAATTTTATTTTCAGCAAAATTATTTCAATCAACTATTTCTTTCTTCTTTCTTTCTTTCTTCTTGCTTAATTCTTTTTTCTTTTTGAAATTTAAAACTAAAACTCCTTCAATCAAATATTCTTTCTTTTCTTCTTTCAAAATTTAAAACAAAAATTTATTTAATCTTTTTCTTTTTCTCTCAAAATCTTATAAAAAAATAAAATATTAAAATTTTTAAATAAAACAACAAAATAAAAATAACTAAATACAAATTGTTTCTACTTTTCTTTTCTTTCTTTTTCTTTTCTCCTTCCATTTTAAATTCTCTCCTTTATTTTCTCCCGAACCAATCCCTTCATCTTCTCCAAAATTTCCCTTATTTCCTTCCTAGATTTCTCAAAGACTTCCCCCTCTCCTACCGGAACCACTTCTCCAATTTCCAGTAGTTCCTTGGCCACATCGAAGGAGGCGGCATTGACAATCTTATCGATTTCGCCGCTCAAATCTTCAATTAACCTCACTCGCCGAACCTGGCGAGGTTTTTTTGACCATACCTGATTGAGGGTTTCGTCATTTTCCTCCCTCGAGGCAACCAACAGTAACTTTTCTTTGGTAGGGATCGATGATGCCACTTCCACAGCAGTGGGTTCCACAATGGTCGCTTCCACATTTGAAGCTTCCGCCATAGGGACTTCTGCGATGATGTATGAATTCTAAAACAAGATCATCAGTAACTAAATTTATAAAATATCAGGAGAATGGACTTACTTCGAATATGGGGCCTGCTTCTAAGAATAATCTTGGAGTGACCTCCAATGCCACTTCCTTCTCCTCTTCTTCATCCTTGATGACCACCCATTGCTTTTTTGGGGTCCGTCTTGAGATGGAGACCTCATCCTCCTCTTCAACTAACTCGTCTACTTCTTCTTCAACCACTTGTTTCTTGCTTGTGGCCCGAGTCACCCAGGTTGCTACATCATCTCCAGGCTCCTCCTCATTCTCTTCCACAGATTGATTGTCCCAAATATCCTCGACTACCTCTTTTGTCTTAGGGATCACCCAATATTTGGTCTTTGTGAACCGATGCTCAATGCTGGCATTCTTCGACAAGGCATCGCACGCCACCCATCTCCAGCGGCAAAATTTGCACTTCTGGCGAGGACCTCGTGTTGCCGTGCTTTCAATGCAAAAATACTCCATTGATTCGCAGGCCATGCAAGCCTTGGAATATTGCCGGGTAATGATTCCCCCATCCGCTTTAGGGTGTGGAGGCGTGGGAGTTGGGGTAGGGAAATCCGTCATAGTAAATTATAGAATAATTAAATAAAGAGGGAAGGGAAACTAGTGTGGGAAGTATGTCTTACGCTCAACGTAGCTTGTGTTTTTATACACGGGCATCTGTCACGGGCCACGTGACACTCAAGGCAAAAGCAGCTCATTAAATCAATAATAAGAGGTTTTAAATCCATACTCCAAGTGCAGAATGCAATTCTCCATAGCAACTGCGACTTTCCTTTGTGTACTCGCTATTCAACCACGCTAGTCTAAACTCTAAATCTAAATTAGTCAATCTCTCAATAGTGTGTCTTAGTCTTTTTCTCAATAAGCGGCGCACAGCGCAATAGTCAATGTAATAGTACATTAAAAAGGTTTTATGAAATGTCTGTGGATTATTAAAAGGGGTAGTGAGCATGGACGGAATGGTTAGTGGAGGACTAAGGTGTTAACAGATGTTAGTGAGGAGGGTCCAGGTGTAACGGGTGTATTTTAATGGTCTGTGATGTGCAGAATAGTGGATGGGTATGAGGTCAATGCGAGGAGGAGTAAAGGATATAAAAGGGGTTGGGTTTTTGGTTCAATACTCTTTAGAATTAAATTATAGAACATATATATAGTTAATAGTGATAAGGCTTTAGTTAAATCATTATTATTGTATCTTTCCTTATTTTCTCAGTAATCATTTCTAAATCCTAAAACCTTTGATTATTGAGTTTCCAACCCTTTGTGAGATTTTAAGAATTTTAATATTACCTCTAACTTATATTAGAATTCTCCTCGAACATATCTCGAAGCAGTAGCTCCTCCTTCAAATCATCTTCAAATCACTTCCTTGAACATTTCCTCTGTGCCTCGACGAAGTTTCTAAACTCCTCTCTACATCTCACTTCCAGGAACACCCTCGACCTTGTTCGTAGGTCGTCCGGTGACAGGTCAGCTGTTAGTATTTCCAGCTTTTCTGTAATTCTGCCCGTCTATTGTAGGAAGCACTTTTGTCTGCTTTTGCACATTTGACAGGAATCACATACAATCTTACCTGGGGGAAGCTGGTCAGGTAGACCTAGAGCCATATTTGAGTTGATCATTTTTCTTATTTGACGCAGGCTCACATGTCCTAATAGGCAGTGCCATCGGTAAAGGGTTTCTTCATCAGGGGATCTTTAGCAAGGGGTGGGGAAACTTATGGGCAATTCAAGTTTAAAAACATGAGGGGGAACAGTGCAGGAAGCATGCATTACTTGGTCTGTTATCACAATACTATTTACAACAAATGGTTCAATATCAATTTTGACAAGGGGGGGAAAAGTCCAGATTCTATCTCTAGCATTGAATGGTGCCACTAGGAGAAGTTCGCCATTGAGCATGATATGGAAGTCCTGTGAGACAGTGGTTGGCAATTTTGCTCTGCTTTTGATCAGGGAAGCTGGGGATATTAGCATACCAGTTGCTTCTTTGCAGTAAAATACTGGACTAATATTGATAACGTGACCATTTGCTCCAATCAATCTCACTGTTCCTTTCCCTGTAATGAAAGGTTTGGACCTATTAGTTTGCCACCTTCATTGGCATAGGGTTAGTGAAGGGTGTAAAATTTACTAACTCATTCATGTTTCCAGAGAAGTGATGAGTAGCTCCCATGTCAAAAAGTGGGGCAGGCAAGTAAAGCTGTTCAGGTTGAACATTGAGACGCTGGAATGCAGCAGCTGTGGCTTCGGCAGAGTCATTGGTGATTTCAATAGCCTTGGCTCTCATAGGGGGGGCTGACGGGCAGGAGCGGCTGATTGTTTTTGAGGATATACCAGGCAGTAGGAGTCCGTTTTCCCTTGGGAGGTGGGGTTGTTGGGTTAGATGCTAGTTGAGGTAAAAAGGAAGGTTGGATTACCATCAGATAAACCGGTTGGAGGCCTTGGGGCACAAAGTTTTGTTGTCTCTGTCTAGCTGCAAAGGTAGGGGGTCGAGGACATTGTGCTTGGTAGTGATCAGGCAAGTTACAATTCCAGCATGTAGGATTCCGTAACGGTCGTGCAGCGGCTGCATGGGGCTCTATTGCGGGATCCTTGAGTATGGAGTTTGAAGGCGGGAGAAAAATGGAGGACTGAGAAATAATTGGGTTTGAGGATGGTGTATCAGTCTGTTGACTGTACTCAATCAAGGTTTGTGAACCGGTTCACAGATATTGGGGGAATATTGCTTTGATTCCTGTTTTCTTGGTCATTTCTCATGTGGTCCCAGATCACCAAGAGGGCTTGTTGCAATGTAATGGTGGATGGATTTTGTCTGGAAATCTTGACAAGGAGCTCAACTTCATGCATTAATTTGGCACTAAACCAAATGTTGTCTTTTACGGCCCTTTGGAAGATTAGAGTGAGCATGTTGTCATCAAGTTTCATGTTCTGCGCTTTGAGGTCTGCATAGCAATCACACATGTGAGCCAGCATTGTGACTGGATTGGCAAAGTTGTGAGAGCATACATCCAGAAGACGTTCAAGGGCATTTAATTGGCCAGCATGGGAAATGACATTATATTGGAGACGCAGAAATTTGAAAGCTTTGGTGCTTGGGACAAGGGAGATAATTTGGGTTTTTATGTTCAAATCCACAGAGTTGACCAGTATGGCCCATCCTATTCTTTCTCTAGCTGAACCTGTGGAAGGATTTGACCTTGTTAGGAAATTAGGTTCCCCAATGTAATTGCTAAGCAGGACTTGAAGTTCTTTGTGCCAGACCTGGAAATTCGATCCATCTTCTTTAAGCTTGCAAGGCCAGTTCACCATTTCCTTTTAGACATCTCAGATTGTGTCGGTGACTTGCTTGCATAGAGCGTTTCAGGAGGCTGCCCTAGGATCTCTGTATTCTTCATCATCAGAGGGAATGTTTCATTCATGGTCTTCTTGGTGAGGGTCAAAGTCTTTGTCTTTGTCTATGTCATCCTCGTCGTCTTCAGGGTAGTCTGGCGGTGCTGATGGTGCTTATATATATATTTTGTTAACTAATTAAGTAGGAGCAAATAAAGAAAAGAATATGGTAAAGCAAAAAACTAGAAAGTATAGGAAGAAAAGATAGAGAAGAAAAAGGAGAAGAAAAGAGCTTTCAGATAGGGGTGCGCCCACCCCTACGTAATTCAGATCCTTGCGAGGGATCTAACCTAATTGCTTGAGAAAGAAAAGGAAAAAGGAAAATATGGAAAAATGGAAGTCAGAATGGTAAAATAAAATGAAGAGAAATAAAATTATGAAAGAAAAAAGACTAGGTGAAAAAAAATGAAGAAGGTGATGTTGTTGCCGATGATAAAATGAAGAGAAAAAAATTGCAATGAGAGATTAGGTGAAAAGAAAAAAGAAGAAATTGGAAAGAAAAGAAATAGTGATGAAAGGCTGACAAGGCCGGTATAGTCAAAGAAATGAAAATGTATGAGTATAAGGAAAAGGCACTTTAAAGGCCCATAACCTATTGGCGCTTATGCTTTTAGTGGTGAAGAGTTTGTGTTCTTAATTAATCTTAATTACTTTCATCTGGTAAATCATGTCTTTATATACATAGTGATACTGCGGCGTAGTCGAGACCTAACAAAAATCACACCAGTGCCACAAACCGGGCATACAGCCTGTCAACCAAATTGACAGCTCAGCTTTCGGGCCTGTCAATTTTTTTTTTTTTTTTGCGATTTGTGTCATCCTTTTCGGATGTCCCTGTAGGAGCGTTTGTTGCACGGTATCAGCACTCAGGACTCTAGAAAGAATCGGAGGACCTGGATGCCGCTGCAACAGGTTTTAATCAAAATAACTAAGTCCACAAGCGTAACTACTCAACAGCGTCAAGCTGTGTTCACAAACTGAATTGCTTCACAATTCAAAATTTACCCAACCGACTTCCTTCTCTACTCGCCAAATTGTTTTATCATGCAAAAAGTGTTATCTATGTAGCTTGGTTGAATTCTATATATAATTGTTTCCAGATATATTAAGAGAGAGAGAGAGAGAGAGAGAGAGAGATTTTTAGCTCGTAGTTCCATGGGATGAAAATTAAAAGCCATGAAGGTTCCATTTCCCAACATAGTAAAAAAAAAAGCATTTGCTTAAAATTTGATCTCACCGCGACATAAAATAGGATAAATTTATCAAATTGGCCATGCGTTAGTAATTTCATATTGTTTACCAAGATCTAAATGTATAAAGCAGTGAAACCCGTCTGTAGATATAAATAAATTGTTATTATCATTTCAGCGAATGCCAAAATAAAAATCAAAAAAGAAGAAAAAGATATGTAAGCGAGAAGGCGATCAATTAGATAAATGTCTAGTCATTCTAACTGAGATTCTCTATTTAGACTAGTTGTGGATTTTCACAGTGAATGAACGTGCCAACACTGACCAAGAAAATGAGGAAAAGACTTATAGCTAATTAAAATAAATAAACCAGTTCAGGATTCATAAAGTGTGCTGAATGAATATTTGGAATTATATATCATTCGTAGACGTAGCGTAACTCGAGTTCAGGCTAGTAGTGGTAGAGGGTGATTTAGGGTTGCAACCTTTTTAGTCCCAACTCAATGCTAAAGCTCTTTTCACACACCTCTGTGTAGAAAGTTTAGATTCAGACGGATGGACAAAAGCAGACATTTTTTATGGTTTTTAGCCAACTTGGGAGAAGTTGAACCAATGATTTGATTTATAATATCAGTATGTAAGCACGTGCTTTACAGTAAATATCTATGGGTTACCAATTGTAAATGATAAAAGCTACCAGATATCATGGCCAAATAATATCATCATATGATTAGGAGGGGAAGACCGCTTAAAATGGACAACATGAGGATAGAGGAATGGAATAGCAGACAGGGAATGAATAGGGGATATTAATATTAAATAAAATTGAAGGGTTGCTGGAGTGGATAAAAGGCTGCAGGAGATGGGAATAAAAGGGATGGATGGTTGCTAGTTGCCATACTGCAAAAGGAAAGAAGGGAATCGATAGATGGAAGACTACCAAGAAATCACCAATCTAGTCAAAAAGCAACCCACATTATCATATTAAAGTAGATTATTATTAGCTCTGGCCAGACTTGCTACTACGCCTACTGCTATAATATTTTACGTATCCATTTACAATCTTTACTGGCTACTGGATTTTTCGCCTTCGAGCTCGAGCACATTGGGAAACTTGTCTGGGTTTCTATTCACCCACGCTCTAAGTTGATACATACTATTATTATTATATTACTTTTACTTTTACTTTTACTTTTACTTTTACTTTTATTTTTACTTTTATTTTTATTTTTATTTTTATTTTTACTTTTATTTTTATTGGCACTCACTCACCAAGTGAATGGATTGCTGTCTGGATTGACTCTAGATCCTTGTTTTTTTCTTCATCCATCTTTCCTATATTTGCCTGTTGCCTTCCTGTGTTTTATTTAGTCTTTGTCCTTCTCACTCCTCATCTCAACAATGCATTCTCTATTCCGCTCCAAGAATCGTTCTCAGAAACCCATCAAGCCACAGTCTCCATCCACTCCATGTCCTTCGACAGCTCATTATGACGAGTTTGGTCGTCCTCTTGCTAATCCGAGCCCCGCCTTCTCTGTCTCGCATTCTTCTTCGTCCATCATCAGCAAAGATCCTTATACTTCACCTCCTCGCCATCGACAAGGACAAGCTTCGCCCAACCAATCCCCTCAGCTTGAGCAAGAACTTCAGCTTCTTTATGGCTACACTGGAATCTACACTGAAATAGAGCTGGAAGTTGCGCCCATTTTGGAGGCAGTCAAAGTTGTTGCCCAGCATCTTAAGCAACATGCAGTTGAAGCACCTCTGCTTTTCAGCACTCGTGCTTTGGATATTTCAGTTGAAGCCACACACTTTTTGATTCGCGCTTTTCACGACAGTCGACAGGCGTGGCTGGCAGGTCAGTCGCTTTGAGTAATCCGTCTCTTTTGACAAGTGTGCTGACTGGAAAACTCTCCTTGTGCGCGTTGGACTGCAGATATCCAGATCACCGCCCCTCACAATATTTCGGCGTTTCTCAAATGGATCCTTGCAAGGTACATCAACCCACAAGGCTCTCATGGGTTCATAAAGTGGGAAACATATGAGAAATTTAGGATCGCTGAACAAGGTCAGTCGGCTACTTGAAGAGTTCATTCGTCGCTGATTGCTGACTATTTTATTATTCCCATTGTGATCATTTGGATATCTGATATTGAATATCACGTCGACGGCGGGATCTCGCCTAAACTTTAAATGAAATCCGTCTGCTGGCTGCTGTATGGTCACTTTACTGTGATTGGTGCTTCCAATACCTGTGGCCTATCACATCCTTCAACAACTATCAATTGTCTTTTCAATCATATGCACCCCTAACACCATTCATCAATGATCCTTTGTGTTTTTTTTTATCAGAGCAAAACTACCCTTCACATTCTATTTCCACTTATTTACTCAGCCAACTGCCTTCTCAAATAGCTGCCCTATTGGTTGTTCTTTTCGACCTTTTTTCAACGGTTTCTGCTTACTCCTCCGCAAATGGAATGACCATTCATAAGATTTCTACTTTGTTTTGGTGAGCTTCTGCACTTCGACTATCAGGTGGGCGCATGAAAATATTAACAGGGTATTAATTTCATACTATCATTTCCTTTAGCTGCTACTTATTTGGCATTGAGGACGACAAGCCTTTCGAAAAGACTTATCATGACTGGCTTAAGTATTCGCATGCTTTGGAGCATCTTATTTTAGCCTTTGTATGTTTTTCGTCTTATAATCTCCCCTTATTTATTAATTTACTCAGGTTATTACTTTGCTATAGTTGCGCTATCAAAAGTCCAACTCCACTACTGGTCATCTTCCATCACGCTTAGAAGATTACATAAAACATTACCCTCAATGTCTTCCCAAGAATATACATGCTCCTGGTCCTTCTGCAAAAATAGAATCGGTGGTTTGCTTTCGTAAACACGCTAGATTCTATAGCAAAGACTTGATTGAAACTTGTAAAACTTGGGAAGTAGAACAATCAGTTTCTTGGAATCGTTTACTACCTGGTACTTATAATTCTAGTACTTCGACTGCTAAGAGCCCCAAAACTGGTCCAGTTTTCACTAAAGCGTATAGACATCTTCTCAATATCGACTCACGGGCAGATATACTCTTGACACCAGAAGTAGATGACCATAGCTCCGAAGAACTTGATTTAGAATTGCAGCGTTTCAAAACCCTGGTTGAAAAAGAGTGGTCGGGATTTATCAAAACAGGTTTTCAACCCCCTGACACTACTAAATTGACATTTGACTTGACTGAATCTGAACGCACCCGAAGAAGACAAAAACATGAAACAATGGATTGGGATAGTTTTGCTGGTGCCGGGTTTATTGGCCGCGAAACATTTTTACCTAATGACTTAGAGTTCAACTCAGATCTGGCAAAATCAGTCGTCAGTTGGCCAGACCAGAAAAAGAATTTAAGTAAAAAATTACAAAAGACCGACAAAGCTTTGCCTGCCTTCCCTTACGATGTGACTCCACGAGAGGAGCACGAACTTCAAATTGATGATGATTTTTTTGAAGCATGGGCTGATGTCTTGGTATCTTCTGGTTGGGCCAGAGATGAAATCAAGCAAGTCAATTGGGTGCTCGCTCAGTTCAAGGCTAGATCTACCCATTGCCAAAACATAGAGACAAGCGCTAACTCCAGCGACGGCCGGACAGCGGAAATGTGGGCACTATTTGAGGAAGTTGTACCTGAAGCCTACAGGATTGGATTAATTGAAAAAAATTTGAAGAACAAGAAGGGTGGGAAAACATCATTCCTTAGAATTATGACTCGAAAAGAGTTTAAAAAAAACGCCTCGCAATCTAAAAAGAATAATAGTTTAGGGATTGAGGATAAATCTAGAAAAGATGCTACCTTGATCAATCGTACAATGATGAGCCCTTCTCCCACTACTCTATCTGTAGCAGTTTCCACCTCACATGGTACAACTGGGCACAGTAGCTCCTTTCTGAATGAGTCTTTTCGAAGCTCAAGTCCAGTGGAAGGTTTCAGATATGATCTCAAAAACAAGACGAGAATTCGTCAGATGAATTATAATCTTGGATCTCTTTATTCTAACAACAATTCAATAGCATATATGCAGCCATCAGGTGTTGCTCGCTCTGATTTGAACGCATATGAACCCAGTACATTTAAAGCCGGTTATCATTATCCAAACACAAATGAATCTAGGGATCAGTCAAAAAATAATTGGAGGGATATTCATGATTCGAACAATCGAAATAGTATCGAGACTTTCCCTTCACCTGTTGAAGGCCCAAACTTTAAAACTTCAGATGGAAATCATCCTTATCAACATCATCCTAATCATGATTTTTTCCGTGTCAATATTTCTGACCGTCACAGTCAACAAAGTTTTGAACCTTGTAGACCTCATAATCCTTCTCCTCCACCAACAGCCTCTAGCAGATGTTTCCCATCTTCACAGTCTTCTGGTAGTTCCCCGAAGTTAGGGGGAAGTCCTCAACCGATTCCATATGATGTTCAACATAACTCGGAAGATGGCTATACCGATAGTAGAAGAGACTCCACTGGAGCTGACACTACTTGCTCGTTGGGCATCTCAGCCTCGTCTCGTACGTCTCAAAGCTCTACTTTCCCATCACCTGTTTATTCTCCGAGACAGAAGCCTTCAGACGTTCCGATTGCTGTCCCAGTTGGTAGGTGTCTTCCAAATTGCCACCGTCAAATATTTAGTTGATAAATAATTTTAACTATGGCTATTATTTAGGCCCTCGCAAAACAAATTTACAAAAGCCAAATAGATATGAAACGCAGACGAATCGTCAACCTACAATAGATGGATTGGTAAGTATGAAATAAAAACCCGTCTTTTTATCTTTTCCCTTTTTCTCTCTCCGTATTTGGGGTTTCGCACAATATTCTCTCTCCATGTTTGAAACCTTAAAGCCATCTGAATGCTCTGTGACAAATTAATAAGTTTAAATATGATACATTGCTCAGCTACTTGTCGTTCACTCCTACTGTGGGCCTCATTTTAGAATCCATGTTGGATTATCTTAAGTCAGCCTTTGGCACTTGCAATAATGGCGAGCGAGCAGTTGACCTACAACGCTCTGACTTATTCGAAATTACATAATTTGATGAAAAATCAAGAAACTGAAAGTTTAGTGCTAATGTCACCTTCTTTGTTGATTTCCCACGTGTCTGTGAAACGCGTGTTGCAACAGTCGATTAAACCCTTAGTAGACCGATCAGCTAACCTTGATGCTCAAATACCATTAACGAAGGTATCAAGTAGCGACTCCATGGCATTGTCACCAAAGTCTCGCCAGGCTTCCGAATCTCCTAAAATTAATCAATCACCACCAAGTCAACTGCCAACGTTAAACAAGGGTAAAAAAGGGACTTCAAATATGATCACTGTTAGAGATTTTCGCAGTCGAGCGCCTGAAGTTGTTTTAAAAAAAGTGGGCATACCTAAACATAACGATATGGAATCGAAACTAGACTCAAGGACAGAACGAGGTTTTGCTAGTATTTCGAATAAGCCTTTTGATGTTAAAAAAGTTTCTTCTAGTATGTTTTTGGTTTTTGCTCTGCGAATTGATCATAATATCTTGCTTATATGATTGGAACTTTTTTTTTCTCACTTTTTTGAATTGATAGTTGTCGATATGTTTGAAAGCACGGTTGAAGCGAACATCAATCCCAAGTTTTCATCACCCACTCGGCTTTCAAGTGGGCTAAGCACTGCAAACACTATAAACGCTGCAAAAAGTTGAACTTTTTAAACTTTAGTGACTCGATAAAACTGAGAATGTAATAACTCCGAACCGATAAACATGGTTATCAAAATGCTTTTTTTTTTTTCTCACTTCCCCTTAGAATAACTTTATTTTAGTACCTCAAATGTTTAGTCCCAACTCGGTTTTTATATTTCGTTTCATGATGCTGTGGAATGTGCTCAAGGATACCCGTTCAAGGATTTGTCATTTAAGAAAGAAGAGAATCAATCTAGAAGAAATAAAAAAAATTATTGGAGAGGGAGAATGTATGCTATAGAACTAGGGAGAGATGGAGGGCCACAAATAAGATCGTTTTTTTCATTAAAATATATCGTTCATAATTGTAATAGTAATTACCAATCCTTGGTTTCTTAGAAGAACGTATGAAACTACGTACAACTGGTGCTTGAAGATGTTTTAAAGATATGATCATAAAAAAGCTTCGAGGCATGTTTTGCGAAGTTACTCATTCATCTCATTCCCTCTCAGTTGCTTTAAATTCATTTTGTTTTATTTTCTATTTTTCTGAATTTTTGGATATGATTTTTTTAAGGTTATATATATATATATATATATCATTCGAGCACATTTTATAAAGATATTGTACGTTAATTGGTAAATTAGCTGTGATCTACAATTTTTTTTTATACTTTCAGGCTTATTTTTTAATGAAATTTCCTTTTTCGTTTATAACTAAAAAATATCAAGAAAGAAAGAAAGGAGAGAGAGAAAGGGTTGGTCGTTGATTGGTTGGTTGGTATTGCCTTGGGGGTGTTAAAGATGGGGGTTTTTTTTTTTCTTTTTTTTTTCTGAAGGGCTTTAAAAAGTAAATGAATAAAAAGTTTGTGTCGTTATTTAATTTTACTTACTTACTTGATAAATGAGTGAAAGAGAAAGTATGTTTCGGTTTGTGAATTTATTATATTGATCAAAGAAAAAGCAATACTGTTACTCTGGCATCTATAAGGAGTCAGGTACCATCCAGAAAAATAATGATGTATGTACAGTCCCTGACAATAAGTCCTCATCACTTTTCAAACATTTGGTTGACCTCAAATTTATGACTTAACTGACCTAAAACTTTTTCAATATGATCAATAATTAGTGAGTATTGTAATGAATGTAAGGCTGCAAATTGATCATCTTTATAAGTTTTAGGTGATTTTAGTCATGAATTTGAGGTCAATCAAATGTTTGAAAAGTGATGAGGACTTTCCTCTGGGGACTGTAGGTGTCAGACTGAGTTCAAGTACAGAGACGTGAATTAGCTTGATTAGTCAGTTGTCTAGAAGATTTAAATGGTCCAGTATAAATAGTGTTGTCCAAATCCAATTAAGTAATAAAATATAATTCAATGTAATGGTCTCAATAATTTAATCTTACTAATTATAAATGGTATGCAGCTTACAGTTGGTAGAGAAATAGAACTAATGATTTAAAACAATATTTAAAAGACTTTAATGGTACTAATGAATATGTAATATGATGGTTTAGTTAAATATTTTTTAGATGATGTAAAAGAATGTTGAATATAAGCCCTAAACCTCCTCCTTTTATACCCATAAATTCCCCAATGTACTCCCTTGAATTATCAATCCTTTACATGGCCAATGACACTCCAATCTAGCAGTTACACAGGCCCATCAACCCAAGGATCAACCAATAACAAAAGAAGAGTCATATCACCCCCCCAAAATACAAAAATAACAGGGGTTAATCTGTCAAAATAAAGTAATAACCAAAATGAGAGTATATGCATGTAATTCTTAAAATAAAAGACTATATAGGGAGTATCAAAGTTAGAAATCTTCCATTTCAAATACCTTTTTTTTCCACCAAATCAGCCATGATTATTTTTTAATACATGGCATGTTGTACCCCCAAAACACCTTTTTACTGAGAATTAATGTCAAGTTTGTGGCTTTCTTTTTGTGTTGTGAAACACCTTTTAAATAATTACAAATTTCTAACTTTGATACCCCCTAATAAGGAAAGAAAAGGACCTAAATATAATGTCTAATCAAGGGGGATTAACAGTAGAAATTAAGGTATTAACTATTACAAATTTATACATGAAATCCCCATCTAAAAATGACCAATATAGCCTGAGAAACCATTGAGAAACCCAAAATAAGATGTGAAATGTGGGGTGACTGAATGCAGACTCTTGGAAAGCACTTGCACAGGTAAATCCTTGACTAAATAGGTAATTTCAAGCATGGTAGTGGAATCTGGGTGCCAAACTTGAGGTTATTTATGAAATTAGTGCATATAATGAGGTCAATGCACTAATAATGAAATTAGGACACTTAATAAGCACCTCTTGCTTATTTTAGCATTCTTACACATATGGAGCATACAATGTGGGGTAATTTTAGTATGAAATTACTAACTTTGTTAATAATGAAGCTATGCACATGTGATAAACATAGGCAGCATGAGGCCAGCACACAGAAACCATTTCTAGCATAAAAAAATATCAATTTTTAAAAGTATTATTTTTATAGATTTAAGTAGCCAAACAAGTGTTCCTAAATAAGGCAAATTGATCTGTCAAAGTGAAATGTCAATATTATAAAGTTTATAGCACATATATTCAGCTTTTAAGTGATTTAGAGTGCATTTATTCATTATTTCACTATAATAATGAGAATAACAGCTTTAAGTCCACTTGAAAATTATTTAACCTTATGTCTAAGGTTCTTAAGATTACCTTAACATATTTCAAATTAATATTAAGTGTATAAGACCTATAGAAGGTGGATATATGCATGTATTTAAAGTATTATAATGGCATATATTGTATCAATGGACTTATTTCAATTATGTATACATATTGTATACTTTCACTTACTGCCCCCACATGTAATACATGTGTCTAGAATATTTTCTATACATATTTTACTCAGTCCTGGGGATATCCAAGTTGACAGTAGGTGTCATCAGGAAAAATAAGGGGGGGGGCTGCATGCAAGTCCACAATAAGTTTTTTTCTTTGTACCACATTCATCCTGCATATCACCAGAATTTGACCAGTGCTCATTTGGTAACTTTTCTTTATCTTTCTGTGACATTTTAATGAACTTGCTAGTCACTTCTTTTTCTTATGTGACATTATCCCCATTCTTTGCCCTGACAATGTTTTACCTTAATCACTTTCTAAAATGCCACAATATTGTATTCTATGAATTTGGTATATTTTGATTCAGCCCAATTGTATACTTCTCTGTATTTTCATCCAGGAGCTTCTCTCTAAAATTTGGTTTTTTTTGTGAACTCATTGTAACCTCAAAATATCAAAATATCATAATTATTAAAATATTTGAATAATGTCATTGGGTTAATTTTTTACAGAAAAATAATATCATTTTTAATAGTACAGTGGGCTTATCAAAAATCTGTTAACAAAATTTTTATGCATTTTGCATATTTTGCACTGAAATTTCCTTCCATTTCACCATTTTGTTCATCTTCTCATGACAACCATTTATGGATCCTCACCCTTTTTACTCTTCAAGAATTTTTTCTTCCACTCCCTACCTTTATCACAGCTTCATACATCAAACCCATTTTTTTTTGCTTCAATGGAAACACTTCCAAAGTCTTCAATTCATGCAACTAAGCTTTTATCACCTTACCCACACTCCTCCAAGGCTTATCCTATCTCATATCTGCCTGCACTTACTGAAATTTCTACTCTGAATCATTTTTTAAGTCATCCTTTCTTTTCAGGAGTAACTTTAAATGAAATTTGATTGTTCCCTTGGGATGATTTGGAATTTTGATAACCATGGCACTTAGGAGGAATCAACACAAAAAATTGACCATCTTTTTTAACAATTTTGTTTTTTACTTTTGCTTTTGAAAAGTCATTCTGTGATATCTGGGCTATGTTCATGTAAGTATTTCAAATGTATGGAAAAATTTTTAGGTGTAGCTTACAATATTTCTTTTTAGATTTTGAATTTTTCTTCATGTTATTCCAGTTATTATATATTTTTAGTATGTTAGATTGATTAAAAACATTCTTTTTAACCAGAATACAAAAAAAAGATGTTTTTCTGAGAAATATTGAGTGAGATACATTAAAAAAAGAATGTTCACATACTTTTTGGCAGGGAACTGTACATTTTAAAGTATTTATCTATACATTTCATCACTCTGAATCATCCAAACTGGAAAAGACAGGGGCTTGAGGCTACTGCTTGTTCTAGTGAGTAAGAATGTCTGTAGCCATTTCTCTTGCCATTTCCTTTTCTTCTATTGTATTATTATACACTGGGAGTAAGTCAGGATTTTACATTACCACACTAAAAAGGCCTACAATGCAATATTTCACATGCCTCCAAATCATTTATTCACCATTGAAGTTTAACTTACTCTATTGTATTAGAAAATACAACTGAATAATAAATGAAAGACATTCTTGTCAAGATGAAGACCCCAAACCTTTACTTAATTTTTCTTTTAATCATCCTTCTTCCTCTCAAAGTAGTGGTTTTCATGCTTCCATTATTCCAAATACTCTAGCTCATTTCTCAACTGATTCCTGATTTTTTTTTTTGTATTTTATGTCCCATTTTTTTTAAATTTTTTATTAAATTACTTGTGGGATTTGCACTTTCATTATGACTATCCAATAAATTAAATTTAAGATGATAAAATTATAAAATAACCACTAATTCTCCCCTATCTCCTCTTCATCCATTTTTTTGCAAATTAATCTAGCTTCCTCCTCCTTCCTTTTCTTCTCTTCCAATTGAGTTTTAGGTATACAAGCTTTTTTATAATAGTATTTAAAATATTTTTTAGAATGGTCATTATCTATAATATCTTTCAAACAAGAAATAAGGCAATTAAGTTTTTCTAGGTGTTCAATATCTACATACAAGCATTGATTGACTCTCTAAATACAGAAAATTACTCCCTTGCCCAATTAAGTCATAAATTACATTACTTGAACACAGTCTCTGAGTTTGAGGATTGATCATTTGAGGATTATTAATTGGTCCACTTTAAAACTTCACACCACTCAAAAATTCTGGCTCCTGATAACAGATATTCAGATAACTACATCCAATATTCTTAGCTATTACCTGAAATTTTTCAGAAGAGATTTTATAACAGTTTTGAATCACATTTTTTAATATCAGTTGAAGATGAAAAATTAATTTGATAAAAATTTCAGCAAAAATTAAATGAATTATAAAATTATAAAAATAAAAGAATTTTATTAAAAAAATTGGTTAAAGTAAAAAAATTTAACAAGATTTAAAATAATTTAAAAATAAAGAAATTATTTATTAACCTGAAAAAAAATTGAAAGTCATAATCTTCAGAATAAAAGAAAAAATTAAGAAATTTTTTTGTAAAAATGTTTAAAAAATTAGAAAATAATTAAATAAAATTGTATATCATTAAAAAAATTCATTAAACTTATTTTCAGCCAGGCTATATTAAGAGTCTAGTAAAATATTATGTTAAATTACATGAAAATAAAGAAGAGAAAAAATGTATTTAAAGTATATATACAAATAAAATATTATTTTGAAATAAAATAATATAACAATATTTTTTAATAAAATGTTATATTAATTTTATTATTATATAAATTGTATATACATTTAAATAAACATAAGAATACTCTATTCTATTAAAAAACTAGCACAGTCTTATGAACCTAATGATTAATTAATTACAAGACACAGTATGATTATAAGTAATAACATAAACTTATAATGTAATTACTTAATTAATTGAGTGTATATATTAAATTATAAAAATATTCCTTTACAATTACTAGTGATTGAACACTCCTTTTCATCACAATTGGACCAATAAATAAATAAATAAATTAAACAAGTAATAAAACTTCATTCGAAATATAAATGTTTTATTTTAATAAAATACTTACTTGTTTAATTACCATAACTATTATACCATTAAAATTTGTTTAACTTACTTAATAAGTATCTTTTTAAACTATATCAACTAAGTATATAATAATTTTTATGTCACACAAAGTACAATTTTTATGTTTCACAAAATATTGGGTTTTTAATAAAATAATAAATGTTGTAACATGTTTAGTATTACTAAAGTTACAAAATCCCTGTTTTATATCACTGAAGTATCCTATATAACTACATTACACTGTTAAAGGGTTCAAGAGGTGGATAAAACAGGTCTTTTATTTCTGTTTTTGTAATTAGTACCATAGCAACCTCATTTTATTTGTTTCACTTAATATTAAATTTTTTTCCTTCTGTTATTTTGTATATACACTTGGTAGTGTCTCAGAGGGCCTCATATGCCTATATAAAGGCTTTGGTTTCTCGCCTTATAGTCCACATTACTTACATTACCTTACACATTACAATTTACATTTTTTTTGCAAATATAAGTGTCTTTTCTAACAATTTTATTACTGTGATTAACAAATTAAAATTTAGAAATACAAATATATAAAAGGTTGCTTTAAGAGTTCTTCAAGTGTTTTACTCTGTTTTTTTATTATAGAGAAATATAAACTTACTTACTAATTTAATTTAAATCCTCACATCCAATAGTTGTCTTTAAAACCCTTATTTTCCTTATAAATTATTGTAGTTAGTTGTGTCAGTTCTTCTTTTCTTTTTCTTTTTGTTGTATTTTTTCCCTGTTCATTTAGATGACCCAATGACACTTATTATATTTTAAAAATTAGGATAAATTTTAATATGAGAGCTGAAATAAAAAAAGGAGTAATAAAAATATGATTTATAAAAAAATAGTTAGATTTTTTTATATAAGCTAAGAATTAATGTATATAAAAAGTTGTTTTCTCTTTCTAGTTGCTCACCTTTTTTCTTAGATTTTTCTTTTCCAGTAGTTTTCTGAAACAAAATATTTGAATTTCTCATTATTGGTAATAAAACTGGTGATTAGAAGGGGAAAAAATAAAATAGAAGGGGTAATGGGTACCATAAAGCTAATAGCAAGGCTAGCAAGTTCCAATTGCCCTTATAAATTGAGGAAACAAAAATTTTGGCACTCCCAAAAACTACTACAAAGAGGAAAAAGGTTTAATGAAAAAATGGGAGAAATGATATCTAAAATATATGGGGAATACCCAGTTTCACCTTAATTTTTAATTTTTGACTTTTATTCTCCCAGCTAGTGACAACCTTTCTGGGAGTAACACTCATTTTCTATTATTATTCTCTGAGAATATGAGAACCCCTTGTTGCTGTAATTTCAGCAAGGTGGGTTTAAGTTTTTTTTTTTTTTTTTTTACTTTTTACTTTTACTTTTTTTACTTTCCCCTCCAGAGAGCCTATCTGGGAGAGTAGAAAACTTGCTTCTTTAATTGAAGAAAGGTCATTTTTTTTTCTCTTTACTTTTTTTTTTGGGGGGGGGGGATGGCTAATCAGACACACCATAGACATCAGGCATACTTTATTTTAAAAAAAGATGAAACATTTCTTTTGGGGGAAGTTATCTGGAAAAAACTAATACAGCTGGAAAAAAAGTGTGCACTAGATAGGTTCACTGTCCCATTGTCACACTTTTCCCCTATCACTCTACTCAGTGATCCACCCCACCCCCTTCCCTGCCTTTACCCTCCAACAAATTTACTTGCACCACTCCCTCACCCCTTGAATTCTGCTCACTTTCCCTCCCCTCTATCTTTCTCTCATCTCCACCCCCTCTGCATGGCTCTCCTCTCATTATACTTTGCCTTTCTATCCTTCTTCTCTTCACTTTTTTCACTTTTTATCTATTTAACTAACATTTTTTCACAAGTAAAGATAAAAAATAAAAGATAATTTAACTTAATAAGTAACAAAAAAATGAAAGATAAAAACTGACCAAATAACTGAATAAATTAAAAAAAAATAAACTAACTATAAAGCTAACTAACTAACTCACAAAATTTAAATAAATAATCTAACCAACTTAAAAACTAAAAAATCAAGGAACAAAACTAAGTAACAACCAAAAAAAAATAAAGCAAAGAAATGAAAAAATTAAATAAGATTATTAACCCTGTTAATAATTTTCATCTCTGTCTATCTCCTAGTTACAAGTATTTTGAATATTATTTTAAATTCCCATTCATCCCTCATGAAAAAAAAAGGATTAGTCAACTTGGTTAAGAAAAACCAGATATTCATCATGTTTTGAATTGAGAAGAGCAATTTTGGAATGGGAGAGACTGGATAATGATTTGATTTTGGCTTTTTCCAAGAGAATCTACCACTAAATGTATATTACTTGAGACTTAACCTACTTAAATAAGGGCAATCAACACTGTGTGCATTGTATCATTCAACATGAGAGTTAAAAAGAAGCACAAACCACTGTTTCATTCAGTAAGTGCAGGAACATGACTGTACTGATTAAAATGATCTCTACCTTTCTTATAAATGCTCTTTCCAGACTGATAAATTGAAAACTCTGGCTTCTTTTCTTTGGAAGGACTCCAATCTGGAAAGCACTTTTTCTAAGTTTTGGGGGAAGTAGAGGTATCTTGTGTACTCTCCATTATAATAGAGTTGTTTGAGATATAAATACAAGATGTTTTTGTGTAATTTATTGATATTTTTGATAATTAGTAAGAAGAAATGCTGTTTTCAAGGATGAGGAGAAGTGATAAAGTGTGCCATGATTCAGGGCTTCAAGGTTCAGAAAGAGGAATGGGTTGATTGAAAAATGGAACATGAGTTAATTATTTAATGATGAGTTCAATAAAAATGTGCAAAAAACTTTCAGATATTGTAGGGATCATCAATTTTTCCCTCAAGCTATAAAAAGAAGCAACAGAAATTAAAAAAAATGAACCCAGAGTATGGAATTTCAAGTGTTATTAAGCTTACAGGCTAGTGCTCTCTGTGAAGATTGTTATACCAAAAAGATGGGTGGATCAGCTCAAAGATTCCAGTGCTGAAAGAATCATTTTTGGATTATAAAGATTGAAATTGATCTAAAGAATAAAATAAACTGTTTTAAATATAAAGAAATGTTATATTTTGGCATTTGAACTTACTGAAAGCATTGATATCAAAAAATTGAGAATGGTGATCTATGGTAGCAGGAGGCAATATCATATTTGGCTGGAAACTAATGCTACAAGATATGAATATTTATGGATTATTCATTACCAAAATATACTTTTTTTTATCCTCACTGAGTCTGTAGCAGTCTGGTGCTTCATTTACTGAAGTATTTTAAGGAAAGTGCAATTTTGAGGGAATATCACTAGTGGCTGAAGTCCGAGAAAAAAAAACACAATGATAACTTTAATATCTGCCACAAAATCATCTTTTTCAAACCAATGATGAAATTAAACAATGTAAGGTTGGAGAAGTAAAATGGAAATAATTCTCTTCTCTGAAAAAGGTGTTGTGTTATACATTTTTTATCTTAAAAAATGATTGGTTGAGAAGATTTGATCACTTTTCAAAAATTTCTATTATCATATGTTTTGTGTCTACATTAGCAGATATGAAGAATTTATATCTCTCTTTTCAGAGTACAGATAGATTTTATTTTTACTTTTGTTGAAATTTGCTTCTCCTTAAAACATATTTAAAACACCATAGTTTTACCCTTTCAACTCCTTGATTGATTTTCAATATAAATGGGCCTTGGAACATGTTATAATTATTGATGGCTTCAATTGAGCTGCTTAGATAGTGTTTTTTATTAATTTTAAATCATGAGGTATTCCCACATTTTAGGTCAAGATCATTGAGAATTCAGTAAGATAGATAAATAAGAAGTAGTGACAGTTCCTTCAAGCATAAAGAAGGACTTTGTGGACATTTTTGGCTTTAGGGTGAAGTAGATTTGTACTGGATGAAATAAAAGTGTGGGGTGAGAAGTGAGAGAGAAATGGTAAATGGATAGAGAAATATGGAGAGAAAGACAGAACATTTGTTGCAAAAGGAGAGGTTGGACATAGGGAGAGATAAAAGCAATGATGGTGAAGATTAAGGTGAGTGGGAGTCAAAAATGTGATCAGACCCTCACTGCTAGCATCAACTTACACTACAATAAATTTGTTTTTTGTCTTGGGGTGCAACAATTACACAACAATTAAGAAAAAATTATTTTTGGCACTTAAATTTCTTAGGTGGGCCTTATGTACAAAAGACAATTGTTTTGTAACTGTTGCATAACTTTTGTGCCCCATGGCAAAAAACATGCAACACACAATATGTGGGGTGGACTTGCTAGCATGTCAGCAACCTTGGACCCAAACTCACCACAGATTGAACACACATTGAGCTATTGACAAAGAAACCATGCAATCAGGGATGAAAACCACTCAGCAGAACAGTTTTAGGTGGGGTTTCAAGTAGATTTAAGTATGGGTTCAGTGTTAGTTCAGTCTGAGTTCCATCTGAGTTCAGGTTGGGGACTTTCTAGCAAGTCCACCCCCTATGTTGCATATTGATATGCTGTAGTGTTAATGCCACCCAATGTAATCATTCAGGACCTGAATTCTCATATTGCAGAATTTCTGACTTCTCATGACTCTAATGAACTAGGAATAGATGTTCAATGTATTGAAAAATCTATTAGAAAAACAAGTTTTTGATATGCAATATGGAAATCTGACAAATCTAAACAAAAAAAACACGCTACATTAACCAATGATGCTATGAATAAAGGCAGAGGAAATCCACAAAAACAGGGTGTTATGGATGGGTAAGCAAAAAATAATTTTTGGTTTCTATCTATCTATCAAAATTTAAGATGTATTACTGTGATTTATACTGTCTTCTCTGTGTCTCAGAAATCTAATTAGATGCCCTCTTAAAAGAAAGAAGTTTTGGAAGGGTTAATGTGAAAAAAAATGGTAGCAAGGCATTTTGATGTCAAATTTATTATCCTCAGATTCAAAGTAAAGTGTCTGGCTGTGGAACTTGTTTGGATAAAACATAAGTGATAAAACTGATGCAGGAAGAAAGACATAAAATACAGATATATAACAGAAAAAATTTTTCAAGAAGAAAACTGCTGAGAATTCCTGCTACAACTTTTGTCTTCACTGAGAGAGGTTTTGGGAAAAATTTTAAGTTTTCAAATTTTTATTGCCTATGGATAGGCTAAACAAATAATTTTCCTTATTATATTTCTACCCAGAGGGAGTAAAATTATGTATATAGTTAATGCTTTACCAATAATAAATACTTATGAAAAGATATTTTGTGATGTGGGGTGTGGATGATGTGTTACAAAAAATAAATATTTACAAAAAGATATTTTGTGATGTGGGCAGTGGATGATGTGCTACAAAAAATGAAAATTTATGATAAGACTTTATGTAATTTGGGGGGTGGATAATGTCTTGCCAAAAAATAATATCTACAAGAAGAAATTATGTGATATGAGGAATGAAATTTTATATTTTAAAAGGGATGAAATGTTACTGGGAGTTAAAGGAAATTAACTGAATGAGTGCTGGTCAAATGCTGATCAAATGCTGATCAGGTGCTGGAAAATTTCAGTGTGAGCGCTGTTTGAACTGCGGATTCGCATGCAGGCCCCCCCCTAATTTTCCTCTTTTATGGGGGAAATAATAAGACCCCTGCTGAAGCTGCATCTAAATTATTCTCTCATAACAGATTCAATTATCTCTTTTATATAGATCAAACTGATTTCAATAAGAGTTAAATCATAGCTGAATATAAGTTTGTTCTAATTTTTAACTGAGCTCCATTAAATTTATGGTTGAGAGCTTTTTAGAAAGTCTTTCTCCAATTTTTTGTAGTAGTGGGTCTTGAAATGTGTAATAAAATTACTTATGATTCTTTATCTATTATTTTTGAGAAGTGATCATTCAAGGATAGAGTTTAGATTACCCAAGGATTTTTTGATAGTTGACCACTTTGATAGTAATAGCCTTTTTATTTTTTTATTAAATAACATAGTGCTCAAGATATGAAACACCATTTTCTGATGTAGAATAATGACTGATTTATTTGTATGTGCATGGATATGAGGCTGTAGTACCAAGACTACAGAGAAAATTTATTGAAAAAAATACAATGGATAGCTAAAAGAACTTTTATCTCTCATTTTCAACAGCATAAAAACCTCCCAATTACTTCAAGAATATATCTCAAAATCATTTGAAAACTTCTGATTCTAAAAATGAAGTCAAAAAAAATTGGAAAAAAATGTTTACTTTTTTTTTTTATTGATTATTTGATTTTTTTTCTTCTTCGAAATTTGTGTTTTTGAAAATGGAAAAAAATAAAATGAAAAATATTTTTGGAGTAATAGATGCATCATAAGATATTCAGGTTCATGACGAAGAACGAATTAGCTAGATTAAGATGTAAAAGCTGATTCTTTTTTTTAGCTTTAAACAAGATTAACGTTACAATAAATAACCGCCTCTCAGCCGTTATATAAAACTTCAAAAGCAAAGAGCTTAAAAAACCTAACCATTTACTTGTGTTGATGGGGTTAAATTTTCAGGTGGAAAAAAAAGTTCTTGAATTTATAAAAAAAATCCAGGGGAGCATCTTGAAACCCTCTGTATTATAGCAGGCTCTCACACAGGCATGACCCTCCTAAAATAAAGGATAAGGCTATATTTTCCTTTAAAATAACAGCATTTTCTATGGGAGATCATAGCTTCCTGTAGATTTATCTCTTGTGATGTTTAAGTTGAATGAACCCATCCAATATCATTGAAGTTGTTGATATTTAAGCTTATAAATAGTCAGTTTCGTATTGAAAATAAATTGGATATATTCAATGAAATCGCACTGAAAAAAGTTTCAGTTTTTCTGAATGTATTAAAGCCTTTAAAATCTCTATACTAGGGTTTCATCCATTTTTTGTTTCTCGAAATCAAAATTTAAATGCTGGTACATTGAAAAAAAAAATTGAATCCAGATTTTTTACACCGTTTAAGTAGCTTTTGAAAAAAATTATAATGATATGGGGTAACAGGCTCAGAGTCACTTTGACAGCTGACAATTTAAATCTACGAAAGTGCAAATGTACAAATAAATTTGTAGACGAGCGTTACGTTTCCATTTTTTTTGTTGATTATTAAATACTCTACAAAATTATGGCGTAAGGAACTTTTTTCAGTTTACTGGCAGATAAAATAATGATAATAAAAAAAGGAGAAAAATAAAAAAAATTACGTTCACCATTATAAATATCTATAGCACTTCATTTCTCAAGCCCGAAAGGTGGAGAAAACAAAAATACAAACATACAAAAAATACACAAAAGTTGTACGGTTTTTCAGAAAAGACTAGTTTCAACTTATTTACTTGCTTTTTACATTTCAGATAGCCTGTCCACTCAAAACCCTAGATGGCCCATTGGCCTTTTTTTGTACTTTTTCAGACCGGGAGTTTTTTTGGCTTGGTAGTAGGGCTTTTGGAAAAGCAATTAGTGAAGGTGGAAGGAAATCGGTGGGTACGTTTCCAATTTTACCATTGTCACTCTCTCGGTAGCCTGAAGATTGGTTTAAATTTACCATTCGAGCTGGTGTTTGGATAACCCTTGGAACATCTTCTGTCCTAAGATTATTTGAACTCATAAGATAAGTTCCGGGCGAAGATCTGCTATCATAACCATTTATTAAATTTGCTAAAGTATCCCGATTTTCAACAGGGGGCGATATGGAATCATACATATATTCATCTTCAAAATTTAGTTCATCCGAGTAATCCAAGCTATTTTCTTCTCTTTCAAACATTAAATGTGAATATGGAGACCTCTGAGATTTTTTTCTAAAATCTGCTTTAGTATACATTGTGAATGATTGCCTGGGGTCTATATTTTGATCATCCCAAGATGGTAGTGCAGTATTTTGTAGTATATCAAAAGAATTAGGGGTCTTTAATAAATTCTGGCTAGATGACATAAAAAGTTGATTAATTGATTTCCCTTTTAAAAAAGACAGCAACAAAAATATTTACCGGGGCACTGACTTACTTGTAATGCAAATGAATCTCTGATGGGATTCTTACATCTGCATAAGATTGAGATGCGAAGTCAGATTGTTGGTTTGATAAGGGATTCCAACCATCGACCTCAGGCCCTGGACCAAAACTTGAGATGCTTGATCTGTTGGAGCCTTTGAACTGATAACCACTCGTTCTTGCTATAGTATTCGAGGCCCGCAGAGTTGAAGAATCAGGCGAGAATGATTTTTCATGCTCTGAACTCTTGGGACCACTGATAGCTGGACCAGTCTTTTTTTGTTTATTTTTGACATAGAAGCTCCATATCAGTAAAACGAGGCCCATCGATACCAACAGTCCCAAGATTGAAAAGCCAACCGTCCCGATAGGAGGGATGAGAGATTTACTTTCCGTATTTTCTTCCATCTCGTTTCGATTGCGTTCAGCTGAAAATTCTTTTGAAGTCCCATTCTCCCGACCAGAATTTTCTGTCTCCGAGTTGGCTTTGGAAGCTGGAGGGGTTTCTGAGTTTTCCTTGGCCCGTGAGCTTGTGGGATTAGATGATGTCCCGGGGGACTGGAGAGAGAGGAAAAAGAAAAAGATAAATATTTCTCTTTGACTTGAGAAGGAAAAAAAATGTAAAAAGAGAATTTTAATTCTCACCGATATTGATTGATTTACTTTAGCTGGTGTTAATGTCGGGGACGCAGTTTGAGGAGAAATTAGTTGTGGAGTTGGTGGTGAAATAGGAGCTGTTGGAACATTGGGAGTTGTTGTAGTGAGGTTCGCTGACGCAGCTGCTGGTGGAGAGTTTTGAGGAATATTATTAGGAGTGGGCTGATTAACAACGGGTCCTGGTGCTGCTGGATTTGTCGGAAAGAAGGAAGAGCTTTGCAAACCAGTAGTCACAGCACTACCAATCGGTGCTTGTGCCCTTGCCAATCGATTGAAACGATGACCCGAACGCATTGTTATCAGGCCCAAACTAAACCAATGAAGCACCCAAGATTCAAGCAAAATGATTAGTGGTAAATTGGATTTGAGAATTACCATAAATCATTGGAAAAAGAAACAAAGATATTATTAGAAGAGATCAAGTGGAGCGCAAAAACTGATGAATATCAGCGTTGCTGTTACCGTTGGTGCGCAATGATGAGATATTTAAACAGAGCAGTAATACATGGCGGGTGAAGCGGTGCACGGTAAGCGTGGAAAAGGAAACAACACCATCGTATAAGTTACAAAGATGCAAAAGTCAAGGCAATTAAAGAAGCTTATATATCTTGGACAGAATTTAGCGTGGCGGAATATGTTACAGGGAATTGATTTGTAAGACAATTGAAAAAAAGTGAACATTATGGCCACCAGATATAGCTATATTAGAAATAGCAGGTGCAGTTTTGCGAAAAAATTTCAAACTTTTGGACATAAACATTGACTTTGAAATACTGATCCAACCATTTCTAATATAGCTATAATAAATACACTTGAGTGTGGTGTCAGTTGTGCCACGCAAAACTCTAAGTGTTTGTCTATGTTTATTGCATTGAAAATGTTTACACACCTCAACAAGATAATGTCAGGATTACTAAAGACTCATCTTTTAACTTTGCGGAGGAGTATCATGATTCATAATCTTTGTGCTTCGCTGTCACAACTTGTTACACCACAGTACCGAGTTCATTGCCGGGTGACTAACTCAACCATCAAAATATAATATATCTTTCTCGCGGCCATTCAATGAACGTAGGATTTTGTTCGTGTCGAGAATCAACGCAGTCTTTGATACCTTGTCAGAAGTAGTTTTTTTATAGAATCAAGTATTAGGATCACTCGCCCCGGCCATCATGAAGTATGACTACCACTTTACATACAAGGAATGGAGTCCCATTTTCAATAGAATTGCCAGCTTTAGGGAGACGTTGACGGTAAATGAAATTAGCAAGGACATAGAAACGTAGAGGCATGTAGTCGGGTATGGGTTGTCAGGGGTTTGTCTAGATTTCACATACCCGCTCTCTTCCATCGAGTCAGCTGAGTGCGTGAACTTATACAGCTACTTGAGAAAACCTTGTGGGTTTTTGTGATTTTTTTTCACCTCCGCCTCTATCAAAATGAGAATTATGGCTAATCGGCCTAGTGCATCTTGTCTCTCGGATAGCCTCAACCCTAATTTGTCATGGGGTTTTCTTCTTCTTACAATCTCACCCGACTTGGGGCATGAAGGAGTAGGAGGACATAGTAAAAAACTAGGTACATGAGGTAGTTTGTGGCAGATTAAGGGGTGGCCGGGCATTCACACGTCATGTTTGGCTGCTCTAAACTCACATTCGGGGGTCTCAAACATAGAAAATGTGGAAATACATTGGAGGGTATCAAAGTTCAAAATTTGTAATTATTTAAAAGGTATTTAATGAAACAAAAATAAAGCTAGAGAGTCGGCATTATTTCTCAGTAAAAAGGTGTTTTTGGAGCACAATATGCCAATTATGAAAAACTAATCACGGTTGATTTGGTGATAAAAAAAAGTACTTTAATATGGAAGATTTCTAACTTTTATACCCCCTATTAAATTCATTTCTAGTCATAAAAAATAGGAATCACCTTCTTGTTAAGTCATAAAAAGAAAAATTCTTAGGAGTAAAAAACATCATAATTGAAAGTTTTTTAGCTATTTTTTTGATCAAAAAAAAGAGATTTTCTAATGGTTGGTTTTCCATGTTTGAGACTTCCCATTAGGGGGTGTCAGTTCTATCAAATCTGCGCTTAACTTGAGTGCGGATTTCAAACCAAATCAGCACTTAAATTTTGCAAAAAATTTCAAAAATGGGTGTTAGTTCTGACCTCAAATCAGCACCTTTTGCACAGTTTTTTTTCACAACCACATGTTGGCAACAACATCCCTTCCTCACTCACCTCATCCTAGTGACATGTCACACACAGATCATCCTCTCTACCCAACTATCCTTGGCAAACACCCCTCACTAAAATTTGCAACATTTTCCCCCTATTGTCACATTTTTGAATATTTTGAATTTTTCTTAGTCAACACTCCTGACTTACATTTTTATCTTTCTCATCACAGTAAGTTCCTTCCTTTTCATTTCTTGATTCATCACACTTTTTTCTAGCTAAAGTTTTTATCCTTCCCTGCATCTTGTGGTTGCTGAGATATTGAACTTAAAATTTGAGCCTTCTTTTTTGCACTATTCATAGCACATTCTTTATGCATCTCCCTTGCTTCATATTCAATTCCCCCCAAATTCCAACTTCACTCTTTCTCACCATATTTTTTCTTACCTTTTGATCAAGGTCAGTGTCATTGCCTTTTTTCATTCCTATATGATATCTCTTTCTTTCTATCAGGAATGCACACTTCAATCTATATAGAACACTTCTCTGGATAAAGGTGGACTTATTAAATCCCTGTTGTTGTCATTTTCACTATCACTTCTCAAACTTTTATGAAATTTTGAATAAAAAAGTTGGATAAGGGTTAGATTTATTCAAATCTCATGTCCTTTTAACTGAAGATTCTCCTGAAGCCTACTTATTATTTCCCACAAATGGTTTTAAATTTTTTTCAGTGGTTGCTGAGATATTGACCTTTAAAGTTGAGACTTTTTTTGCACAATTTAACTTTTTTTTGCTTTGGTATTACACAATTATAGAATAGGGCTTCTAAAATTATTATCTGATTATTATCCAGGTTTTTTACTTTCATTCAAGTACCTGAACACTAGATTTAGATTAGTATTTGACACTTCTTCAACAATTTTCTCTACAACACTTGAATCAATCTTTTGTCAAATTATGTCAACTAGGTCTCACTTTCTATCATGAAGGAACACTAAAATCTATATAGCAGACTTCTCTGGATAATGGTGGACTTATTAAGCCCCTGTTGTTGTCATTCTCACTATCACTTCTCAATTTTTTATGAAACTTTGAGAAAAAAATGGAATTAGGGTTAGCTTTATTTGAATATCATGTCTTTTTAATTGAAGATTCTTCTGAAGCCTGCCTTTCAATTCACACAAATGGTTTTGACTTTGGTTCACTGGTTGCTGAAATATTGACCTATGATGTTGTGTCAAGCTGAGGTCAAGTACAAAGATGTGAACTAGCTTGAATGGTCAGTTGTCTAGAAGATTTTAATGGTCTATATGAATACTGTAGCTTAAATCCAACAAGTAGTAAAATATAATCAAAATTAAAGGTCTCAGTAATATAATTCTCACTATTTTTATATATGGCTTACAATATTTTTAGTTGGTAGAAAAATAGATTTTATAATTCAGATACTATTCAAAAGTATTATAAAAGTACTAATTGATATGTATTGTAATTTATTTGGTTATATTGGTTAAATTGTAATGATAAAGAATGAAGAAACAAGACCCAAAAACCTCCTCCTTTCATACACACTGAATTCCCCAATGATTCCCTTGATGTACCATCCAATACACAGTTAATGACGCCTCAAAACAAATAATAGACCTGCCCATCAACATCCCTAGTAACCCATAACATAATTAGACAAATAACAACCGTCAAAATCCTGTAATAATAAGGAAAATCCATCAAAATTAAAGAAAAAGACAAAAAGAGAGTATATGCGTATAAAACAATAATATAAAAGACTAAAGGAGACTTTTTAAGATTAATAATAGCTTAATAATAAGGGGGATTAACTTTAGAAATGGAGGGGCTAATCCTGACATTATACTACGTGAAATTCCCATCCAAAAATAACCAATATTGACTGAGAAACCACCCAAAAACTCAAAAAAGAGCGTGAGATGTGGGGTGACTACATGCAGTCCTTGGCAGGCGCTTGCACGAGTAAATCCTTGACTAAAATTAGGTGAAATTAAGCGTGGTGATGAAATAAGACGCCAAGAGTGAGGTTATTAATGAAATTAGTGCATATAAACAGGGTCAATGCATTATTAATTAAGCTAGGACACTAAATAAGTGCATGTCACCTATTTTAGTGTGTTTCCCCACAGTGGGTGTAGAATGTGGGGTAATTATAGTGTGAAAAATCTAACTTTGCTAAAAATGAAGCTATTCACATGGGAAAAAAGCAGGCAGTATGTGGCCAGTACACAGAAGCCATTTCTGGCATAAAAAACACCAAATTTGAAAAGTGTTATTTTTATACATTTAAATAGCCAAATCAATAGTCCTAAATGAGAAGAATTGATCTGTCAAAGCGAATTTTTGATATTCTCAAATTTATAGCGCATATAGTCAACTTTTAAGTGAAATAAAGCACATTTCTTGTTTTTTGCATAAAACAGTGAAAATAACAGCTTTAAGTGTACTTAAAAATTATGTAGCATTATAATTAAGGTTCTTAAGATTACCCTAACATATTCAAACTTAATATTAAGTACATAAGACTTATAAAAGGTGGATATATGCGTGTATATAAGGTGTTATAATGGCATATTTTGTATATTATCATAATTTTACTTATATATACTGTTTGTGTACTCTTAATTATTATTCCCATGTATAGTTCATGTGTTTAACATAAATTATAAGTAGTTTTTACTCAGTACTGGGGATATACAGGCTGACATGTTGAGTCTTTTTTTGCACTATTTTACTTTTTTTTTGCTTTGATATTTTATACTTAAAAAATAAAGCTTTTGAAATGCTTATATCATGATAATTTTTATATTTGTGAAATTAAATTTAAATTTCCAAATAAAATCTCAAGCTTACTGGTTTCATTTGCACTATTGGGGATTTTTTAGATTTATCAAATTGCGCAATATCAAACAATCAAGGAAAGGTCTTAGGGCTTAGTTGAAAGATACAGGAACAAACTAATTTTTTCAAATTAAAGAAGGGTCCTTTCAAAACAATGGATTCATTATCTGATTTTTCACTTATTTTCAACCAAAATCCTATAACATTTCTTTTAAAATAAATTAAGTTAGAAATTCAGGACTACCAAAATGTGAGTGACCCTCTTCTTTTCATTAATCATCAAAAAGTATTGGTTATGATCTACTAGCAGGTTTCTACCTGTTAATGAAAGTATTTTGATTCAATCAGCAAGAGGGACTTGATAGCATACCTTATTTTATTTTATTTTATTTTCCTTTCTTTACTTATTTTTTTAAATTTGTTATTAAGAACAACAGCTGATGACACAAATTAGCCAGAAAATTTTGAGAAATTTCAAGTATTCATCTATTCCACCTTTATGTCTTTTTTTGTTTATAAGCTAATTCAACCCATTTCTTCCCTAGGAAACATATAGGCTCATATTTAAAGATATTCAAAAAGCTGTCTCCAATAAAAAACTCTTTGGGGTAGCAAAAATTTATCTTAAATCTGAATTTTCAACATTGACTTTAAAAAAAGAATTTCCTTCAATAAAATACTTTATTAATTTAGTCCAACATCAAGATATCCTGTGAGTGGGATTTTGTACATAGATGAGAGAGTTGATTCTCATTCATGACACACCATTCACAGCATTTATTAAAAATAATTAATAATAATGTTTCAAGTTTCATCTCATCTGATGCTGATGATAGGTATTCCCATTGAATTTGGTTTAAGAGAAGCTAATGTAAGGCTGTTTTTCTGTAGAAAATAAATTAAATTTAACTGTGGAGCTAGATTTTCATGACATAAATATAGTTAAGTATTTTTAAACAAGCCTACAGAACTTAAAAATGGAAGCTAATTTTCAGCATATCAGCTACTAAGGATAACCAAATGGTAAGTTCAATAAGGTCTATAATTAATTTTCCCCAGTGTAACTGATAGATTTGAATGGGGTTTTATTATTTATTGTTAAAAAAAACCTCAGTTAGAAAATGTGGATTTTTCTAAATATGTGCTATTCATTGCTAAAAAACATCAACATGAAAAAAATTTACTTAATACAATATTTCCAACAAAACATATTACTATTCAGTCAAGAATTATTGAAAATAGTAGTTTTTTACAACTCAGAATTCAAGAATATTTCAGCAATGATGAAGTTGTTATGTATATAAACATATTATAGATTTTGCTGCCACATGATCTGTGTATATAGGCTGTAGTTTACACATCTCACAAACTCTGATTCTTCTCAAAGTTTTCCACAGACACTAAACTACAAGTTATGGGACCCTTGTGCGCTTTTCATTAAATAACTAAATTCTATACTCACAAGATTTTAATCCCCTCTTTTCAGATATTAAATCATCATAGAGGTAATACACCAAGCTGCTTTATTTTCATTCTTTACTGCCAATACACCAATTTTGAGTTCCCTAATTGTTTCCCCTGGTCATTACACTGATTTGGCCCTCTCCCCCTTTTACCAAAAATATTTTTTTTGAAATGACCCTTCCCTCTCCCAACTTATCTCAAATTGCCTATCAACCTTATTATCTCCACTTTTTATCTCTTGATGAGATTGAACAATGCCAAAAGCTAATCAATGGTATAAATAAATCTACCATTAATGTTATAAAGCTACTTGCTGATGGATCCAACTGGCAGATAAAAATTTCCATTCCCAACTATCTTGGCAAATCTTCTTATGCCACTGATGACAAAATACAATTGAGAAATTGTTTTATTGATCAACTTGCATGGAATATGATTTTTCATACAATTGATACCTCACTCCAACACCTTTTAATGCCTGATAATACTTGTTTCTTGGTGTATCTTCTACTTTCTAAAAAATCAATTGTGCAACTCATACATCACAACTTTCATTATTTAAATATCTTCTCTTAACTCTTACCTTACTCTTTCAATTTATTGTCAAATATTGTGAACAAATTTCCTAATTGATTGATTCCATTATCTCCACTTGTTTTAAATTCTCCAATAATTTGTTCAAAGCTATCACAACTCAGGTTCTTCTGCCTATATCCATGGCTAGTCTTTCAGCTGATACCAACCATTACATTGAATTAAGAAGTGAAAGAGTCACAATGTCAGTTGATGGCTATATAACTATTATGATAAATGAAGAGTTAAACTTTAGTCTCTGTAAAGAAATCAAGACACTATGTTGGTGTGTGATGTTAAGAAGAAGAATATAGACAGTTCAATATCTGATGATAATAATTATCATGTAAATACAGCTATGGATAATTTCTTTGATCATAGTGGCAATATCTGCTCCAAGTTATTATACTACCTCCCCTGATGTGTCAGATACTTGCATATCATTTTCAAATGTATTTATTAAAGATGTAAAATATGCCTCAATTCATTGATCTTATGCTTCTCCTGACTCACTTTTGAATTAGCATTGCTGATTAGGGCATACTAGTGACTGTGTCATGTTCAAGCTCATTAAATTTAAACTTGGCCCTGGTTTGCCTTCAGATTTCCCAAAAGAAAAGATTTATTTTTCTGACTGTGCTATTTCTAAAAGTGTACAAAAAACTACTGCTCAATGTAAAATTGCACAAGAATCTTTATTGTCACAAGTAGTTGGAGACTTAATTGGACCAATCAAAGATGCAACAGTTAATGGTGATTATAAATGGGCAGCATTATTCAGGGACTCATTTTCTACTTATGGAGATGTCTTTCTTCTCAAAAACAAAAGTGATGCTATGGGAGATTTCAAAACCTTTTATGACCAACTCACTACTGTTACTGGAAAGAAATTACTTGTACTTGGGACAGATGGTGGTGAAATTCACAGTAATGTAATGAAATCATATCTTGCTTCAATAGGTGCTGTTCATAAAGTGACTATGCCATATCATGCTGAAAAAAATCAAACAGCTGAAAGATTTAATTGGAAAGATGGTGATATTTCATGGACTTCTCCTTTGGAAGGTGGAATTCCAAAAAGCTTCTAGGGTCTCTCTTACAAGTGGGAATCTTTTGTTCATAACTGTATACCAGAAAGCAAGATCACATAATCAACACCTCTTCAAGTAGCCTATGGTACTCAACTAAACCTCAACAACATGAGGACTTTTGGTGAAAAGGCCTTTTTTCATGTTCACAGAGATGTAGGAGCCAGGCTGGATAATAGAGCACTTGAGTGTAAAGTTTTTGGCTATTAACAAAATAAATATGGATGGCTATTCTGACATGAAGAATCTGACCAACTCTCTGAATCTGCAATGGCTATGTTTCCCACCAGTGACTCAAAGAGCATGATGTTGCACAACAAGCTCCAAATACACCTCCCTCCAAAGGATCTCTTGAATCTATTCTTAATTCCCTTTCTTTTGTTGATTTCACTTCTGAAAAAACTATATACGAACAAGATCTATCTGTTGAAGCAATGCAAATCACCACCACTTGTTCTTCAATTCCTATCCCTAACATCTTTCTGCAAGCTATGAGATCACCAGAAGCTTCTGGATGGAGAATGGCATGCAAATATGAAATGGATAGCATGTAACTCTTGAAAGTTTGGTCAGAAGTTCCTCTTCCACATGATGCTGTGCCTCTCAAAAGTAAATGTGGTTTTTCTATTAAAAACTCTCAGAAAGACTCAAATATTAAATTAAAGGCAATATTTGTGACCAAATGTTTCAAACAACATGAGGGAATAGATAAAAAAGACAATTTTTCTCCTACTGCAACTTTTGCTTCTCAAAGAATTCTATTAACTCTTGATGCTAGGTTTGGTTGAAAGGTGAGATCTTTTGATGTTACAGCTTCTTATCAACATAGTAATGTCGAAGAAGATCTTTGGATTGAAACTCCTCCTGGTATGAATATAACAAGACCTGGAAATTTTCTCAAACTTCATAAAGCTCTTTATGGCACAAAATAGGCTGCTCATTGTTATTGCTTAAAAACTCAGAACTCTAGTTTTTGACGCTAGTCAATATGATACAAGTCTTTATATTCTAAAAGAGGGTTCATCAACTGGTGTTGTATGGCTACATGTAGATGATGGGATAGTTACTAGTAGTAGTGATTCTATTTCAGAGAAACTAGAAAAGGGGCTGAATGGGGGGTTATAGGTGAAGTGATTTGAAGGTTTGGATGGTATTTTTGGAATGAGAGTTAGGAGGGTAGACAAGGGTTTTGAACTGGACTGCCACAGGCTGATTAAAAAGTGTTACACAATCATAATCCTGGTGGTTTGCAATGCAAGACTCCTCTCCCAGCTGACATCAAACTAGATTCTTCCAAACCTGAAGATCAAGGCAGTAAGACAACTCAATATCTGTCAATAATTGGTGGTTTAAATTACATAGAAATTGTAACACATCCAAATATTTCATTTGCAGTAAATTTCCTGGTCCGTTTCTCACCCAAGCTTTTAGATTGTCATTGGAAATCTTTGACTCATTTACTCAGATATCTACAGGCAACCAAAGATATCAGACTTTGCTTATACCCCAACTCAAGGTCAAAGCCAACACTAAATGCTTACTATGATGCTTCTTGGGGTGGGGAGTAGTCTATATCTACAAGTGGGAAAATTGTCTATCTGAATGGATGTCCTATCTTATGGTCTCCAAAACGTCAAACTACAGTTGCTGATTCCACCTGCTTTGCTTAATGTATAGCAATGTGCCTGGCAACAAAAGTTGGTATCTGGATGCACAATCTTCTCACTGATATTTGTGGACCAATTGACAGTGTTTTTTTGAAGTGTGACAATGAAAGTGAAGCTTCCTCAGCAAAATACAATCCCTCAAACAGATGGACCAGACACTCTAATAGGGATTTCTTTTTAGTGAATGAGAAATTATACAGGAAAGATATTGTATTAGATTGGGTTGTAGGTACAGAAAAGTATGAAGATATATTGACTAAGAATGTAGTACCCATCCATACTGTAGATAAACATCATCATTTGGGTTTTTCTTAATTTTATTTTATGTTCATTTTCCATTTTTTCCCACCTTGGTTTGTTTTCCACCCTGGTAGCAAAATGGGGGTCTGTTATGTATATAAAAATATTATATATTTTTCTACCACATGATCAATGTATTTAGGCTTTAGTTTACACATCTGACAGACTCTGATTCTTCTCAGAGTTTTCCACTGAAACTAAACTACAGGTAAATTAATAACAATCTGATTCTTTTCAGAGTTTTCAATTGACACTAAACTACAGAAGTAAGTTGATTAATTTTCTGGAGAGGGTTGAAAGGGCTCATGAATCAAACCCCAGTATAATTAGCTAAATACACTCAAAGATTTGTATAAATTTTCAAAATATCTCTTACTTAATATTTAATCAGTACTTAGTTCATTGTATATATATCAAAGAAATACATTAAATCAATTCACCTTACTCTAGATGGGTCCTCAATAACAGTAGAGCTTGGACACAAATTTTTCCAAATGTTAAGAAAAAAAATTCTCACTGTTAAACAAATCTGAAATATGAAAACTCTTCCATAGGTTATTTCACTCAAATTTTTGAAAAGGGAAATATATGAAAATTTACAGAAAGGTTTTAAATTTCAATATAAAAAAATCAAAACTTCTAGATATTAAAATGTAGGGATAGAGCTGAAAAATTTAAATTACAAATTAAAAATCATGAACCAACATTTTTGAGCCTGATAATTAATTTATTCTCTTTTTAAATAATTTAAAGCAGAATTTTTTTTGATTAGATTTCTTTTAACCTTGTTTCTAGTAAAAATACCACCTCTTTTCTGAGTTTTTTTAAGAATTATATTAAAGGCATATCAGAGAGTGAAAATTTCATTTTGAAACCAAAATGCTTGATCAAGTGGAGCATAATATTGCACAATGGGCACCTACAATAGATTTAAATTTTGAAGAAACAAAATCAGTGAGATTATAATAGGAAATTATGAAAATAATTTCTCTTAGGTTAAGTATTTTTTAATGAAAGGAAAAAGTTTGTGCAGCATTAAATCATACTTTCTCATTAATTTAAGAGAAAGCTAGGGATAGGTACCTGTTGGAAAGTACCAAGTGTTACTTTCTTTTGAATAGGTGTAAATATACATTATAAACATACAGAAATATTCATATAAAAGCTTTAATAGCCATTTTCTCATTTTTTATCTATAGAGGTCTTAAGTATTGTAAACCTTCAAATCAACTTTAAGTTATTATAAAGAGATTTGTCAGTATAAGTAAAAACCCCATTGACTGTGTAACATATTCAATCACCTTAAAGTTATTAGGGGGTGTCAGTTCTGGCAAATCTGCACTTATTTAAGTGTGGATTTCTGAAACACACTAGCCCAAACACTGGTGGATTTCAAAATGAAGTAATTCACTTATTTCACTCAAATCGGCACTTTATCAACCAAAAGTGCTGATTTCACCATAAAATCCAATTTCACTGATTTGTCAGCATCATCCCATTCATACACAGCTCTCCACAGTATAACACTTCATAATTCAAAAAACTGTACATCATTTACATTTTTATATCATATAAGAGTCATGCCTTCCTCACTCTTAAATTGTGATAAGCTACATCAAGCAATGACTTTCATAGCTCTTGATCCCCTCTTTGACTCTGATTGTGATTCTGATTCTAATCTTGAAGAAGATCTTCTATTTTTACAAAAATGACCAGAAAACATTACCTTCTTCCTAGAAATCCTGAAATACTTCATACCCCCAAGTACACCATTGAAACCCTTCTTAACCTATCTGTACCCAGTTTTAGAAAGTTGTTCAGGAATTCTCAGGAATGTTTCTTTAAATTTATTGAGATTATTCAGGACCACCCCATCTTTCAAAATAATTCCCAAAAACCACAACATGATCCTTCAATTCAATTGGCTATAACGCTATGCTGTTTGGGATCCAATGGTAATGGAGCTGCCTTGAAATGTTTGTAAAATGTCTTTGATTAAGGGTATGGCTCTGTTAACATTTATAAAAAACAATGCATCACTGCTATCAACTCCTTGGAATTTAAACTTCTCACCTGGCCAACTAAAGAAGAGCAACTTGAATCATCTCAGGTTATGCAAGCAGAGGGCTTCCCAGGATGTATTGGTTTTGTTGATGGTACTACTATTCCTTTGAGTCAGAAAACTACTCAAGGTGGAAAAAATTACTTTGATCATAAAAAGAGGTGTCTTATTTTTAAGTCCATTGTTTCTTTAGCTTCATACTAACACAAGCAACTATATCTTCTCTATAGATATTCAATTTCTGTTCAGCTTATATGTGACATCAATAAAAAATTTATATCTTTCTTTGCTGGCTATCCTGGATTATGTCATGATTCCTATGTCTTTCAGAGAATTCAAATTTCAAAAGAACCTGAAAAATTCTTTGATGAAGATCAGTATCTTCTGGCTGACTCTGCTTATGTGAATGGAGAGTATCTCCTTCCTGTTTTTTGGGGAGCAGCATCTGAAGACAGTCAAAATGCCAATTTCAAAAACCATTTGGAAAATTCAAGAGTCCGTATTGAACATTCTATAGAATCTTGAAAGGTAGTTTTTCAAGTTTAACGGAATTAAGAAGTCCTCTTAAAAATAGTTCTGAAATGGAGGCAGCGATAAACTGGATTCTGTGTTGCATTATACTTCATCACCTGCTCACTGACCTCAAAGATCAATAGCTAGAGTTATATGAAGATGAAGAAGTTGAAACACCTCATACTATATCCAACACTTCTATCTCTCAAACCACTAGCATACACCACAGGAAATCTGGGGGTGAACTGCTAGCAGTTCCCTCTATTTGAAACTATCAGGAATTTGTCAGGAAACTGTTGGGAAACCATCCTGAAACTGTCAGAAATATGTTTTTAAGTCTGATGAAAAAATATTGAAAAAATAAACGGTCACAGATTGAATCCAGAACAATCCCTCCTTGAGCAGAGCTTAGGAACCACATTGAACATCAGTTAATCTCAGGTTTGGCAAAAGGTTGAACAACATCACTTAGCATACCTTAATATTCAAATATTAAACTTGAATATATGTTGCGTGTATGATATAGATGCATATGCATTTGAATTTGCATGGTGGATACTTATTGCATGTTAAAAATTGATGTGAAATGCCTATCCAAAGTGTATGCATAATGACTATGAAGAATAAATATGCATAAAAATATGCATAGTGATTATGCATAAAAAATATGCATATTGAATATGCATAAAAATATTAAAATTGAATATGCATTAAAAATATGCATATTAAATATGCAAAAAATGTGCATATATGTATATGAATAAAATATATTAATATGAATATACATCTGTATAATGAATATGCATATGCATATGCATAAATATGCATAATGATTGAAAAATGCAAAAAATGATGCTTAACGAGTATATTTTATGCATAAATTGAATTATGTAATATGAATTCATATTGCATACAGATAACACTGGCAAACCAACTTGACCAAAACTCATACTAAATTTTCATTCTGGACTAAAGGTGTGAGGGAAGGAAGAAAAACAGTCTGACATTAGAAAAATGCTACATGCACTCATTAGGGGGTATCAAAGTTAGAAGTTTGTAATTATTTAAAAGGTATTTCACAGCACAAAAAGAAAGCCACAAACTTGAAATTAATTCTCAGTAAAAAGGTATTTTTGGGGCACAATATGGCATATTTTAAAAATAATTATGGTTGATTTGGTGGAAACATAAGGTATTCTGGAATGGAAGATTTTTAACTTTGATACCCCCTATTTTGTAGCAGAGCAAATGAGAAGTGCTGAATTATGGTTGGTGCCCATAATTTAGTATGACACCATAATTTTATTTAATTGTTTTCAATATTGAAAAGACTTTAGGTCGGTTGGTATGGATCTAGCTGTGCCAGGGTTTAATCTAGTTATTTTAACAATTTCTTAATAATTAACAGGTTTTAATACAAAAACAGGTTGTATTTTTTGTGGGATATTGGATATGATAAGGTCTTTTGTAAAAAAACTTATATTGTTTAAAAATATTCCTGAATCAGATGTGGGATAATCACTACAAAAAATTGTAGTACTGTGGGCAATAAAATATATGCACAAGCAGTAAAGAAAGGACTGAGTGAACCTTTTTTGTGCACTGGGAATCATTAGAGTGGAATTGTGGATGAAAAATATAATTCATTATTACTATTTTATTTAATCAAAAAATTTATAATATTAAAAAGAACTATTGATTCATTGGTATTTGACCTTTGTGCCTCACTCATATTTATTATTTGATTGATTTTTTGTCACCATTATGTTATTAATATTATAAGTATAGCAAAAACTCATGTGCCCAATGCATACTGGGTGATGTTACAACTTTTATAATATTATTAAATAAAGGTAAAAAAATATGAAAATGATTTGTTTTACAAAAATTAATTGATATCCAAAAGCAATATGAGGGATAAAAAGGTAAAATTAAAGGGATCAAATATGAAATAAAAAATTAAAGTAAAATTCCTGCCATCAAGAGCAAGTAGACATGATGGGGTGAACGCCCACCAGTGGCACTGAACTTGGACTATAATTTATTTTTTGTAAAAATAAAAAAAAATCCACTTGAGCTTTACCGAAACTTCAGGATGACAATTTTGCCATATCAAACAACTTCTAGTGCAATTATTGAAGAAAAATTCATTTTCATTGCAATAGAGAGAATTGATCACATCAGACTGCATGTGACCAAAAGTGTCCAGCACAAGTTTGGCCAAACTTGTGCTGGACACTTTTATGATGGAGAGTAGCTAGGGTGGAATTTTTCTTCAGTTCATCTAGTATTTCTTATAAACATGTCCACTGGTATTTGATCTTTGTGCCTCACTCATATTTATCATTTGATTGATTTTTTGTCACCATTACATTATTAATATTATAAGTATAGCAAAAACTCATGTGCCCAAAGCATACCAGGTGATGTTACACCTTTTACGATATTATTAACTAAAGGTAAAAAAATATGAAAATGATTTGTTTTACGAAAAATAAATTGATGTACAAAAGCAATATGAGGGGTAAAAAGGTAAAATTAAAGGGATCAAATATGAAATAAAAAATTAAAATAAAATTACTGCCATCAAGAGCAAGTAGACATGTTGGGGCAAATGCCCACCAGTGAGGCTAAACTTGGACTATAATTACTTTTTTGAAAAACAAAAAAGTGCCAACCTGAGGTTTAACAAAACTTCAGCAGAACCATTTAGCTATATCAAACAACTTCTAGTGCAATTATTGAGAGAGAATTGATCACATCAGACTGCATATGACCAAAAGTGTCCAGCACAAGTTTGGCCGAACTTGTGCTGGACACATTTATGACGGAGAGTAGCTAGGGTAGAATTTTTCTTCAGTTAATCTGGTATTTCTTATAAACATATCCATTGGTATTTGATCTTTGTGCCTCACTCATATATATCATTTGATTAATTTATTGTCACCATTATATTATTAATATTATAAGTATAGAAAAAACTCATGTGCCAAATTCATACCAGGTGATGTTACACCTTTTATAATATTATGAAATAAAAGTAAAAAAAATGAAAATTATTAGCTTTACAATAATTTAAATAGATATTTAAAAAAAGAGAAATAAAAAAGTAAAATTAATCTCAAAGAAATCAATTATGAAAAACAAAATACTTGTAAAGTTCTTGCTCTCAAGAGCCAGTAGAAGTGTTGAAACAAATGGGAGCCATCAGGGCTAAATTGTAATAAGTGACCTTTTTTTTAAAGATAAAAAATTATACACCTGAGGTTGGGAAGAACGACAGGTGGATGATTCAGCTAAACAAAACTACTAAGTTTGATAAAAAAATGTTTTTTTGTTACCATAGAGAGAATTGATCCCATCTGACTGCACGTGACCAAAAGTGTCCAGCACAAGTTCGGCCGAACTTGTGCTGGACACCTTTAAGATGGAGAGTAGCTTGGGTACAATTTTTCTTCAGTTCCTTCAACTTGTATTTCTCATAAACATGTCTACTTGTATTTGATCAGTCTGTATCATTCATATTTATCATCTAATTAATATTTTATCACCATTATATTATAAATGTTATTAGTATAGCAAAAACTTGTGTGCCAAATGCATACCAGGTGAATTTATACCTTCAATAATTTTTTAAAATAGACGTAAATAAATATGGAAATGATTAGTTTTACAAAAATTAAATAGAAACTTAAAAGTAAAAAGAGGAATAAAAGAGTAAAATAAAAGTCAAAGAGTTCAAATATGAAAAAAATACTAGTAAAATTCCTGCTATCAAGAGCCAGTAGAGGTGTTAAAGCAAATGGGAGCCATCAGGGCTTAATTTAAATAAGTGACCTTTTCTTTAAAGATAAAAAATTATACACCTGATATTGGGCAGAACAGCGTGTGGATAATTCAGCTAAACCAAACTACTTCTAGTGAATTTGATAAAAAAATTTTTTTGTTGCCATACAGAGAATTGATCCCATCTGACTGCACATGACCAAAAGTGTCCAGCACAAGTTTGGCCAAACTTGTGCTGGACACTTCTATGATGGAGAGTGGCTGGGGTAGAATTTTTCTTCAGTTCATCTGGTATTTCTTACAAACATGTCTACTAGTATTTTATCTTTGTGTCTCACTCATATATATTGTTTGATAAATTTTTTGTCTTAATTATATTATTAATTTTATAAGTATAGCAAAAAATTGTGTGCCAAATGCATACTGAGTGATGTTACACCTTTTATAATATTATTAAATAAATGTATAAAAATATTAAAATAATTTATTTTCAAAATTATTAATTGATATCCAAAAGCAATATGAGGAATAAAAAATTAAGTTAAAGGGATCAAATATGAAAAAAGAAATCCAAGTATTATTCCAAATATCAAAGGCCAGTAGAGATGTTGAAGCAAATGAGAGCCATCAGGGATAAATTATACTAAATTGACTGTTTTTTAAAGATAAAAAATTGTGTACCTGTGGTTTGGATGAACTCTAGGTGGACAATTCAGCTATATCAAACTACATCTAGTGAAGTTTCTTATCAAATAATTTTTTTCATTGCCATAGAGATAATTGATCCCATCTGACTGCACCTGACCAAAAGTGTCCAGCACAAGTTCGGCCAAACTTGTGCTGGACACTTTTATGATGGAGAGTAGCTAGGGTGCAGGTCTTCTTCAGTGCAACTGTTTTTTTTAAAACATGTCAACTGGTATTTGATCTTTCTGTGTTATTCATATTTTATTATCTGATTAATTTTTTGTCATTAGAGTATTATTAATTTTATTAGTATAGAAAAAACTTGTGCGCCAAATGCATGCCATGTTATATTACACCTTTTATAATATTATTAAAAAATGTTAAAAAAATATGAAAATGATTTTTTTTTGAAAATTATAAATTAATATCCAAATGAAAAATGAGTGATAAAAAAGTAAAGTAAAAGAGATCAAATATGAAAAAGAAAAATTCAAGGAAAATTCCTGAATTAAAGAGCCAGTAGAGGTGTTGAAACAAATGGGTGCCATCAGGGCTAAATTTGACAAAATTTAATTTTTTTAAAGATATAAAATTTTTCACCTGAGGTTTGGAAAAACTTAAGGTGGATAATTCAGCCATACCAAACTACTTCTAATGTAATTATTTAGCATTTTTTTTAGTTTAATTTCCACGGAGAGAATTGATCCCATCTTACTGCACCTGAACAAAAGTGTCCAGCACAAGTTTGGCCAAACTTGTGCTGGTCACTTTTATGATGGAGAGTAGCTAGGGTGGAAGTGTTCCTCAGTACATCAGTTTTTTGTTTTTCACATTTCTATTGGTTTTTTATCTTTTTTTGTCATTCATATTTACCTTATCATTAATTTTTTGTCACAATATATATTATTAATGTTTCTAGTTTAGCAAAAACCTGCAAGCCAAATGCAAAATTGGTGATGTTACATCTTTAATAATATTGTCATATAAAGTTAAAAAAATATGAATATGTTTAGTTTTTAAAAGAATTAATTGATATTTAAAATTAAAAAGAGTAATAGAAAAGTTAAATTAAAATAAATGGGATCAAATACAAAATAAAAAATACAAGTAAAATTTTTACTATCAAGAGCCAGAAGTGGTGTTGGGACAGTTGGGGACCCCTAGGTCAAGACTTGGTCTAAACTTACTTTTATGTATAGCTAACAAATTTTGACCTGAGGTTTTGACAGACTTCCAGGGGACAATTTTACAATATTAAACATTCTTTACTTCAATAATTGAGTGAAATATCATTTTCATTGCCATAGAGAGAGGACACTTTTATAATTGAGAGTAGGCATACAGCAAATCTTCTTAAACTCAAAAGGGATTTCTTATAAGCATTTCCACTGTTATTTGATCTTTCTGTGTCATATAAATTTACCATTTAATTAATTTTTTGTTATCATTATATTATTAACGCTATTGCTATAGTAATAACTTGTGTGAAAAATGCATACCAGGTGTTGTTCCACCTTTAATCATATATTATTAAATAAAGGTATAAGAGTATGAAAATTATTGATTTTAAAAATTAAAAATTGGTATCCAAAGCAATATGAACAATAAAAAAGTAAAATAAAAGGGATAAAAGAAGAAAAAAAATCTAAGGAAAATTCCCACTATAAATAACAAGTAGAGGTGTTAGATAAAATGTGCACCACCAGCTCTAGATTTGGAATATATTTTCATTTTTTTAAAATTAATAAAAGTGTCCACCTGAGGTTTTCCAAAAAATCAGGAGGATAGTATAGCAGTATAAAACTACTTCTTGTGCAATGATTGAGCAAAAATTCATTTTAAATTCCATTGTGTAAATTTATCCCATCTGACTGCATGCAACCAAAAGTGTCCAGAACAAGCTCAGCTGAACTTGTGTTGGACACTTTTATGATGGAGAGTAACTAAGGTGCAAGTCTTCTTCAGTTAATCTTGTATTCCTTTTAAAAATGTCTATGGGTATTTGATCTTTCTGTGCCATCAATATTTATTATTTGATTATTTTTGAGTCACCATTATATTATTAATGTTTTTAGTATATAAAAAACATGTGTACTGAATGTACACTGGGTGATTTTACAACTTTAATAATATTATATAATAAATGTAAAAAAATGTGAAAATTATCAGTTTTACCAAAATAAAATTGATATTTAAAAGCTAAAGGATAAATAAAATGGTAAAATTAAAATTAAAGAGATCAAACATGAAATAAAGATATTAAGTATAATTTCTGCTATCATGAGCCTGTAGAGGCTTCAGAAAAAATGGGCACCATCATAGATTAACATGGATTAAATTTACTTTATACCAAAGTAAAGACTTGTCTACCTGAGGTTTGGACAAACTTTAGGGGGACAATTTGTCCATATAAAACTACTTTCAGTGCAATGATGGAGTCATCATACAGTCTCATTTCCATAAAAATAATTGATTTCATCTGACGGCATGCAACCAAAAGTGTCAAGCACAAGTTTGGCCAAACTTGTGCTGGACACTTTTATCATGGAGAGAAGCCAGAGTGCAAGTCATTTTAAATCATCTGGAATTTCTTATAAACATGTCCACTGTTATTCAATCTTTTCGCCTCACTCATATTTATAAATTGATTAATTTTTTGTCACCATTATATTATTAATATTATCAGTATAGCAAAAACCTGTGTGCCAAATGAATACTGGATGTTGTTACACCTTTTATAATATTATTAAATAAAGGTAAAAAAATATGAAAATGATTTACTTTAAAAAAATAAACTTCTATCCAAAAGAAATATGAGGAGAATAAAGTAAAATAAAAGAAATTAAAGATGAAAATTAAAATCCAAGTTAAATTCCTGCCATAAACAGAAAAAGAGATGTTGAATCAAATTAGCACATTCAGGGCTAAACTTGCACTAAATTTTATTTTTTGTAAAAATAAAAAAAAATCCATTTGAGCTTTACCAAAACATCAGGATGACAATTTCGCCATATCAAACTACTTCTAGTGTAATTATTGAAGAAAAATTCATTTTCATTGCAATAGAGAGAATTGATCACATCAGACTGCATGTGACCAAAAGTGTCCAGCACAAGTTCGGCCAAACTTGTGCTGGACACTTTTATGATGGAGAGTAGCTAGGGTAGAATTTCTCCTCACTTAATCTAGTATTTCTTACAAACATGTCTACTGATATTTGATCTTTGTGCCTCACTCACAAATATCATTTGATTAATTTTTGGTCACCATTATATTATTAATTTTATAAGTATAGAAAAAACTCATGTGCCAAATGCATACCAGGTGTTGTTACGCCATTTATAATATTATTATATAAATGTATAAAAATATGAAAATAATTTATTTTAAAAATTATTAATTGATATCCAAAAGCAATATGAGGAATAAAAAATTAGGTTAAAGGGATCAAATATGAAAAAATAAATCCAAGTAATAATCCTACCATCAAAGGCCAGTAGAGGTGTTGAAGCAAATGAGAGCCATCAGGGATAAATTGTACTAAATTTACTTTTTTTAAAGATAAAAAAATGTGCACCTGTGGTTTGGATGAACTCTAGGTAGGAAATTTGGCTATATAAAACTAATTCTAGTGAAGTTTTTTATCAAATAATTTTTTTCATTGCTGTAGAGAGAATTGATCTCATATGACTGCACCTGACCAAAAGTGTCCAGCACAAGTTCTGCCAAACTTGTGCTGGACACTTTTTTGATGGTGGGTATCTAGGGTGCAGCTCTTCTTCAGTGCAACTGGTATTTTTTTAAAACATATCCACTGGTATTTTATCTTTCTGTTTTATTAATATTTTATAATTTGATCAATTTTTTGTCACCAGTATATTATTATTTTTATTAGTATAGCAAAAAAACATGTGCCAAATTCTTACAGGGTGATGTTAAACCTTTAATAATTTTATTAAATACAGGTAAAAAATTATGAAAATGATTTGTTTTACATAAAATTAATTGATATCTAAACAAAAAAAAGGGATAAAAATAAATAGGTTGAATAGAAGGGATTTTATATGAAATTAAAAATTCAAGCTAAATGCCTACTTTCAAGGCTCAGAAGAGGTGTTGCATAAAATGGGCACCATCAGGAATAAAATTGTACTTAATTTGATTTTTTGAAAAACTAAATGAAATTTTCAACTGATTTTTTTCCAATATTTAGTTGGACACTTTGTCTATATCAAATTACTTCTAGTACCCTGATTGACCAAATTACATCCTCATTTCCATATGTAGAATTGATCCCATATGGCCGGAACAGGCCAAAGGTGTCAACCACAAACTTGAGAATTCTTCATGTGGACACTTTTATGATGGACAGTAGTAGGGTGCAAGTCTTCTTTAGTTAATCTAGTATTCCTCATAAACATTTCCAACTTATTTTTGGTCAAAAATCAGGTGTAAAGTTTGTCCATATCAAATTACTTCTAATGCCATGATTGACTAAAAATTGATTCTCATTGCCATATAGAGAGTTGATCCCATATGACTGGATCTGGCAAAAGTGTCACCACAATTTTTGATAAACTTAAGTTTGAAAATTTTATGATGAAAAGTAATTTCAAGTCTTCTTCATTTCATCAAGTAATCCTCATAAAAATTCCACCTGTATTTTGGCCAAACTTCAGGTGGACACTTTGGCCATATTAAATTAATTCTAGTTCCATGTTGATAAAAAACTCATACTTATTGCCATATATAGATATTAATCCAATCAGACTGTGCCTTTCCAAAAGTGTCTGCCTGAATTATGGCTAAACCTCAGTTGGACACTTTTATGATGCAGAGTAGCTAGGGCAAAAGTATTCTTCAGTTAATTTGGTATTCATTATAAATTTATCCTCCTGAAGTTTAGCCTAACTTCAGGTGGAAAATTTTGGAAAGAATTGGTTAGTCACTATCCATCAAAAAAGTGTTCACCAAAATTTTGGCTAAACTTGTGGTGGACCCCTTTGATCATCCACAGTCAGATGAGATCAATTCTTTAGATGGAAATGAGGATGATATATTGGTCAATCATGGAAATAAAAGTAGTTTAATGTGGCCAAATTATCCCCCTGAAGGTCAGACAAACCTCACAATGACACTTTTTAACAGGGAGTAACTTAGAAAAATCCATTTATCAGAAGGAAAATCTTTTATTGGATAGATGCCAAGGTTTCATATTTGTGTATTATGGTCAGTATTAATTTTGAAAGTGTCTGTCTAAGCAATTTCATTTCCCATCATGACACATTTTGTTTTAAATTCTTCAAACTGTGTGATACAGTATTAAGGTGTCACATAGTATAATTAAGTTCTATTAAGTGCCCTCCTATGATGCCTAAATTTATAATTTAATATCTTACATAATAATTATATTTTATATAAATTCATAAATATTTTATTTTATTATCAAATTTAATAGAGCAAGTATCCTGAATTATTATATATGCATAAGCTTAGGTTAGATCAATTTGTGCTCAACAGAGGACAAAAATCAAGTTCTGGAGGATCAGCTTGTGCATCATTTGGAATCAGTTGACATTCTGTCTATAATCAATCTGAGAATAAACGTACTTCCAATACAATTTTGTATATTTTTATAAAGTGAGAATAACCCTGGAACAATAAGAGACACTCTGGATTTCAAAGAGAGGGGATTGCTAGCAGTTCACCCCCAGATTTTCTGTGGTGATATGGACAAAAATTCTTCCAATCACACTAGCACATTGGGATATTTAGCAATTTATTCTTAAATTATTATGAAATTCATTTCATTTTTATCTACTATTAAAATTTCTTCTCACTGGTATACACTCCATCATTATGCCAATAATACTCTAACTTTTCTCAATAAAACCCTTTAAATTTTTTTTTTTACTCTTCAAATAATCAGGTTGCGTGTATTATTCTCTTTTTTTTGTAATTTTATTTTTGTGCATTGACTTTTATTTTGAATTTTAAGTGAAATTCTCTTTTTCTCTGTCTCTTTTGTTTTTGGTCACCACCTCAAAATAAAATCACATATTTTCAGCTATCGCATACTTTTTCAGTCATTCTTCTTTTTGTTCATCCCTCATATCCATTACCTCCTCTCCTCAAACATCCTTCAAATAATTGGAAGTCAATTGTTTTCTCATTTCATCTCTCCAGGCAAGTCATTTTATTCATTTCTTTTGATTTTTTGTTTACTAATTGTAATTTTTTTGGTTTTTTTTCTGTTTTATTTTTTTTAAGTGGTTCTTTTTCTGTTTTTCAAGGTTAAATTAACTCTTTTTTTTCTTTCTCTCCCTTTTTTCTCTTTTTTTACTCTACATCATCGCCTCTTTATCCATCCTTGTCCTGGTCATTATACCACCTTTTCCCCCTCCTTAGTGTCCTCATTCCCACCTTTCCCTTCTCTTTGGCTGCCTCCAACCCCCCTTTCCTCCCCCTATTGCTCCCTCAAACCCCCCTTTTCCTCCCCCCTATTACTCCCTCAAACCCCCCCAACCCCCTCAAACTATCCCTACACCCGCTTCGAACCCCCCTATAACCCCCTCAAATACACCCCTCAAGCTACCCCTACACCCATTTCAATCCCCCCTCCTCCCTAATTAATTATTAACAAACAATTGTTATTGATATTTTGTTGGTTAACAATCAATTGATAACAATTGTTCATTACAAAATGAATAGGTGTGGGGGGGTTTAAACAATGGGTTAAGGGGATCTAGGGGTGGTTTGAGGGGGGGGGGGGTTTAAGGGGGCTGGGTGGGTTTCAGGAGGGGTTTTGAAGAGGGTTGGGGGGGTTGAAGCCTGTGCAGAGGGAGATTGAGGGGTTATTCAAGGGGGTTATAGGGGGGCATTGAGGGGCTTTTGAAGAGGGTTTGAGGTGGTTTGGAGAGAGTTTGGGGGATGTGTTGGGGGTGTTTTGGTGAGGATTTGGAGGGTTTTGAGGGAGTTTGAAAGGGGCTTTAGAGAAGCTTTACAAGGGGAAAAAGGAGAGTAATGAGGGAGTAATGAAAACATTAATAAAATATTTATACAGGGATAAATAAGGGAGCAATTAAAAAATTAACAGAAAAGTATTATTAACATTTTTTTCTTTTTCTTATTTTTATTCTCCAGAATCAACCAAAAAATCTCAACAAATTGAATTAAAGTAATAAGTATTCTTATTTATTATTTGATAAAAATATTCAAGGTTATTTAATTTAAATTGTGTGAGTTTTTAACTATTTTTTTTAAAAAAATTGATGTTTTTTTGACCAGTAAAAATTTTTTATAGAAAAAAAATGTCTGTTTATTCTTATTCAAGCCTAACACCTCTATTTTCGTCATTATCTTCTTTTTCCTCTTCTTCAATTTCTACTTCATTTCAATAATCAATAAAAAATTCAGAAAAATTTTCAAAAAAGGAAAATTTGTCCAAAAAAATTTCAAAAAAAAAGTCCATTTCTTCTGATTCAAGCCTCATATGTCTATCTTCATCTTTATCTTCTTTATAATCTTCTTCAATTTCTACTTCTTTTTAATCTTCTTCAAAACCTTTAACAATAAAAATGATGATTGATCTTATCAATGTAAAAGATATTTAAAAAAGAAAATTCACTTGGATCCTCTATTTGGCCATATATCAAAAAACAAGTATCTCAAAACTAAATTCAATAAAAAAGATAAATATCCCAGGAAGTTACCTGAAGATATTAAATATCTAAAAAATTTAGGATGAGATGAAGTTAAGGTAGTAATCAGTAATACTTTTAAACCTCCAATTATTTACTAAAATCATTCATTTGATGGAGTAAAAGATAAAGCCTTTAATCAACTATCTTATTTCATCTCTATACTATATCAAATGGCTTTGGTTTGATTACCAATTAAAAATAAGAATTTGTTGAGTGTTATCATGACTGTTTTTGGATGGAGACTGGGATTTATTTAAGGTTATTCTCTTGGTAAGTAAAATAATTATTTTTGTTTCATTCTTAATATTGTTCACTCAATTTAATTCTATAGGCATCTATTAGTTACTTATAAATTTATTTAAAGTGGAAAAAATAATGATTTTCAATTATGGGACTCCTTACCTTCCTTTAATTCTTTTTTTGCTCTTTGACTCAAAAAACTCTGTAAAAAAGCCTTTGAATCCAATCATAAGCTTGTAACCAGAGTTGGGATTCCAAATTGGTGTGACTCCAAGTGGGAATAGATTAGCAGTGATTATCTATTATTCTCCAATGTTATAATTACTCATTCTGGTTTTAATAACAAGATTCATACCAATAAGAATGACACCAATTATCTTACTTTGGGGATTTTATCTTATATTAATCCTATTACTGGACAACCTATTCCTTTCCCAGCTAAAATAAAAGGTCATGGGTTATACTCTCTGGATCATAACTGTATAATCAATTTTGGATTGGGAACTGGAATCATCAAAACTATTTGGAACTCTTCTAAGGATAATCACCAAACCACAAAAGCTCCCCCTGGTTTGGAATCTTGTCACGACTTTACTCATTTTGGCTGCTCTTTCCAAATTAGTCAAAAACTAATCCAAAAAATCAACAAGGTAAAAAAAGAAGGTAAAAGCTATAAATTTAATAAAAATTCAAGTGGATCTAAAAAGTTTGAGGATTAGTAAAGTCATCAAATATTTTTTATTCATTCATAAATTTTTAATAATTAAATCTGATATTTCAATTTACTAAACTAAAGTAATGAGCCAATGACTTTGTGTTGTATAAAAGGTAATCATGATAGCATTAATTTTTTTCATGGGGTTCATCTCGCCTATACCTGTGGAAAGTCCCAAACTTAGTTTCTAGACTTGGTCCACATTTTTGGCTTGAGGAATTGTCATCACTTTAAAACTAGTAAATTTGATATATCTTATTTATTTATTTATTTATTTATGGAATTGTATTAAATTTTGGTGATTTTCACCCCTTACTTCAATAAAATGCAGGGGAGGGTATTTCCAAATTTTCAAATCTGACATGTAAAATTGATGACTTACAAAAATTTTGGTGATACCCACCCCTTGCTTAAATAAAATTCAGGGGGGGTATTGCCAAATTTTTAAAACAGATATAGAGCTTTGTTGATTTAGCTGTATTTAGAAAAGTTAATTTAATGATTTGAATGTAAAGAAGAAAAAATGTATGAGTTTTTCAAATTTTTGTAAAAAAAATGATCTAGAATCAGGACCTTTAAAAAGTCAGCACATATGAAATTATCACTAAATAGAAATAAAATAAAATTAATTCAACCAAACAAAAAACTAATCAATTAAATAAGTCAAGTAATTTATTAATGTCCTCATAAGATTGGCCATTTTTTATACATTCTGTAATGAATTCTTTTTTTAAAAAACTTTCTTTTTTTTCCAATTCACAACTGGCCATTTCTCTTTGAAATTCATGGTCTTTTGTTTTCTCCAAGAAAAGGTTAGCTCTTTCCATCTCCTCTGCCTCAAATTTAGCCTTTTCAAAATTTGATTGAAGCAAAAAAAAAATTTCCTCCAAATCTAAAGACCATTCATCTTTCATCAGCATATGATAAAACTTCATCTTCTCAAAGTCAAGGGCATTTTTCGCAATAGAGGATTTTCTGAGAAAATAGAATAGAAAAAAATAAATATGTTATTGAAGAAGATATATAGTGACTGAATCTTACCTATATCTTTTTTCTCAAAATAATAATTAAGGGAGGATAAAGAGTTTGTTGAAGTATTACCATATTTTAAAAAATGGTTCAAGTTCATTGAAGTTCAAGCCCAATGCTTTAGTTTGAAGTTTGAGCTAGAGGGTTCAGGAAGCTCATCTAAAGCAGCTTGTAAAGTAGGATTGTCATTTCTGGAATTGTTAATATTTTTAGAAATTTGAGTTTGAGTAGGAGGAGACTAGAGAAGAAAGAATGAGAGATTTAGCAAAGAACTGAATAAAAAAGAGACAGTAAAAATACATTAAAACTTTTGGGGCTCTGAGGACTCAGATCTACTCCAAAATAATTGTTCTGCTTGATAGTCAGGATCATCTTCAGGTGAACTATGGTTGGAAGCTGGAGGGGATTGATGTCCTTTAGTTTCAGTTGTTTTGGGAGTATTATTGGCTTGTTGAGATCCAGAGGGCATATAATTAGTAGTATTGTGTATTAACCAAGGGTTGACATCAACTCAGGAACCAAAAAAATTAACCATTTTCCTCATAGATAGGAAACATGACATTGAGCTTTTCCAAAACAGTAGTGATTCCGATCTCCAAATCATCATCATCAATGCCAAATACATTGGAAGTGGAATAAAAGTGAGCTTTTTTATATTTGTATTGATAACTTTTAAACCTTTCCTTCATTTTCTTAGGATTGATGTTAATTCTCACTTTTGTTTTCTTTTTTAATTCATTTGCCATTAACAAGAAGCCATTGACCTTTGATGAAGGTGGACATCCAATTTGGGTGGAATTCTCACATCCAAAACACACATCATAATTTGATTTAATTCTGAGGAAGTTGATGATGATGAGATAATCTTCCTTTTTTAGCTTTCCAGACTTTGATTTCTCTGGTAAGGGGCTTGCATTCCAGGAAGACCTTTGTGATGTAGTATTTTTTTGAGTTTCCTTGTGAGAATTTGACTTTCTGGGAAGAATTATGAAACTGGTATGTTACAAGAAAAGAGGCTTACAGGTTAAAAATATATAAAAAAAAAGGAAAAAAACATGCCTGGTTAAAATGTTGCAATAAAATGTTTCAAATCTCAGTGAGGAGTGTGTGCCAAGGATTGATGAGAGGATGGAGGTCTGCATGTATCATGTGAAAGGGATGGGGTGGAAAAGGAAGGGATGATGTGGCCACAATGTGGTTGTGAAAAAAAATCAGGAAAAAAGTGCTGATTTGAAGTCATAACAGACACCCATTTTTGAAATAAGTGACTTTTTTGCAAAATTTAAGTGCTGATTTGCTTTTAATTCAGCACTTAAGTTAAGTGCAGATTTACCAGAACTGACACCCCCTATTATAAAGAGATTTTTCAGTATAAGTAAAAACCCTGTTGACTGTGTAACATATTCAATCACCTGTCCCAAGTGATTGATAGATAAAGTAGTTAAACGGCTTTTATCACAAATATGAGTATAATAAGGTAAAGATAAGAATCACTCAAATCACCTGAAGTTGATAACTATGATTGTTTCAGAGCTGCAGAATCATAAAATCATATCAAAAAATATAAAATAAAGAGTGAATTTTTCATGTCATTAGATTCACCAGAGCAAAAATTTGGGTACCTGATAGAAGATGACAGTCCCTATCTTTGATTTGATCAATTTTTAGCTCACCTGTAACTCTTCTAAGAAGGCTTCACACTAAACACTGATCATTCCAGCTTTCTTGGAGTCAAATCTGAGTTATTCTTGAGTCACAAATAGATTGAGAGAATGGCATCTTCTAGCAGGTTCCAGATGTTTTTTTAATGAAGTAAAATCATTATACAGAAGTAATTAGAGATATGGTTGGCTGTAAATGGATATAGGATGAATAATATGAAAGTATTTACTATTTTAAGAAATTTAGGCTGTCTCTGTGGAAAATTCAGGCTTATAGCATGTATTATGAAGAAGTGGGCTGTACAATATGCCCCAAATATAGGATATGAAACCATTTGGGTTGTCTTTGGAGCATTTCAGTATTTTTACCAGATCACTGCCCTTTTTTTATTGTCACAAAGTCTTTTTGGTTTAGCTGTATATGAAATCTGAAAGCTAAAGAGAATGGGAATGAACTATTGTTTCATTGTCATAGTGTGTTGTGTTAAGCTTGAGACCAAAATGAAAAGTGACCAGTCAAATTTTTGGACACCATTTATGCATCTAAATTTTTTCAGCTTTCATTTGCACCACTATCATCACCACCTATCTATAAGATTTTTTTCATTGATTCTCTGGGTATTTATCCATCACTGCATTTTATTTTCTATATTTTTCTTTTTTTTTGTACTTATTTCCAGGTTCTTTCTTTTTTTTTTTTTTGCTGTCTTTTCCATGCCAATGATTGTTCCTACCACCCCAAAGATGTGCCTCACACCTGAACCAAGGGGTGTAGTTGCAGTAATGACACTTGCAGGTTCCAAATCTCTCCTATTAAAAAATTCCAAGCTTTTATTGTCATTTGAAATTGCCAGATCTAAATTCAATTGAAAATTCTTGGAAATCACTCAAAATTAAAATCCAAAAAAAAACTAAAACCAAATAATCTCAACCAGACATGTGAATAAATTCAATTAGAATGGGAAAACTTTACAGCAGAATAATTATACAACTACATAAAATATATGCCAGTAAAAATGGAAGTGTGTGCCCAAGCTAGTGGTAGATCCACCCCTTGGTCATGCAAATTGTTTTTTTAAATTTTTTTATACAGGAAAAATAATTATAAATAAAGGCTTTCATTTTATGAGGGTCTCACTGTTATAAAATCATTGATTTTGGAATGAAAGTTGAATGATTGTCATGCTAAGAACTTGAAAGTTATCATATATATATATAAATGAAAGTGTAATGGAAAGATGATAAGATATTTGAATTATTCATTGTATATTAAGTGAAAATAACTACTTTTCTGGTGCTTGAAGTGTCCTGATTTTGAGAGATATGCCAAAATAATAATTGGACAAAAAATTTGTCCAGGAACTGTACTTTGCTTCTCCCTAATAATTTTTTACATGCAGCTCAAGCTTCTGTCCAGTAGATTTCAAGAGTTAAAGCTGCTCTTAGAAAGGTTGTTTCCAGAACACAAAAACTTTTTCATTTTTTAGAAAGAGACATAAAAAACTTACCGCAATATTAGATATCTTGAACCAAAGGAATGGCTATTTGGACACGCCATACACATTAGGAATAGTTTATTTCTAGAAAAGATGAACCATATTTTTGGGGTAAGTTATCTAGCAAAAACTAGTTATACCACACCTATTAGAAAATATTTACAACAAAAATAATGATAATCTAAACCTAACTTTTAAGAATAATGAGAGAGAAAGTGATACTTCCAACTTTTTCGATAAGAAATACTGCTAACTAATTTGAGTGAATGATAATTCTAACTTGCTTGAGTGAACAAAACTTCTAGGATAATATGTATGTAATTACAATATGTAGGTGAAGTATTAAGACAGAAATAAAGAGATAAAAGCATATTTTGACTGAAAAAAATGAAATGAGCCTTTTATTTTCCAAAAATAATATATGGCTGATGTGTATGATGTGTCCAACTAACTTTTATTTTGAACCAATTATATGCCAAGTTTTCTGTCATATGTCAGTCATTCCATCATAGAAATTCATTAATTTTTCAGTTTTAAAACAGCCTTTCCAATAATTGCTGTAAATTTGGAGACTTTCTGGAAAAGAGCTCTCCAGTATTGTGTGTTGATAGCTAGTTTAATTCTCAATTATCTTCTTTCACCATAAAAATGATGTCCCTTCTTTTTTCCTGGTGTTATTTATGTAATTTCCTGTTCACCCAAATCCCAAAAGCCCCAAAGGTAAGCTTGCTCTCTTCACTTCATATAGTTATTAAGAGAATGAACTTACACACACATTCTACATACATAAATGGCTGAATTTTCAGTTCTCACTAACATAATCCTAACACCCCCTTGAAACAAGGCCTCTACACCCAAACCTCTAATATTAAGATTCTAAGTAGACAGAAGAATAAATAAAATAAAAGTGAAGTAAAAATATATAAATATATCATGTTCTCATAGAAAGATAAGATAAAGAATTCTGGATATTCAAACCACTCAATGACTTTTTCATACAATCTACTTTCTGATCTCTACTAGGTGCCCAAGTAAGAAGCACATCTTTGTTAAAAATTAACTGATTAAAAAAATGAAAATCCCTTTTTGAATTCTGAGTGTCTTTAGTTGAAGGTTGATCATTAGCAGTACTTACTTCTTTTTTGTTGTCACAATAAAGATGAACTGTATCTTTAAAGTTGATGAGATCCACAAGTAAGCTCCAGATCCATAGACCAGTATTCTTCCCTGAAGCAAAAGCTATGTATTCTGCTGTTGAAGTAAAAATGGCTACTTTTCTTTGCTGTTTTTCACTCCAGCTAATAGGAACACTACAGAAATAAATGATGTTCCCTTGTGGGCCTTAATCTCCTTTAAATCCACTCCAGCTTGAGTCATCATAGACTTCAACCTTTGCCACAGAGTCTGAATGAGATGTAAATATCTTTAAAGTAAAATGAGCTGTTTATTTAGTGTCTTCCAGAAGATGCCTGAGAGATTTCCAGAAATCTTCTGAAGGAGTTTTTGCAAAGAATGCTAATATGTTAACTAAATCAGTGAAATTAGGCCTTGTCACTTGTGCCAAGTAACTGAGAGATCCAGAAATTGACAGGAAACCAAGGTAGTGTTTTTGGGAAAAAATGGATTGGAGGACACCAAATTACACTTTTTCAAAGAGGAGCCTTAGTATGCCACTGAGATGGATTATGAAGTCTGCTGATTTTCTGAGCTAGAGGAGCTTGAGATAAAATAAACCCATCTGTCACCCACACTACATCCAACCCTAAAATATAATTTACCTTTTCTTTCCATTTAATTTCCAACAGTCTAGACAGATCTCTCTCCAACTGCTTGAAAGCTTCTTGATAATCACATGCCACAATCACATCATCAACATCAAGTCAAATAACTTATGAACCCAAATTATCTATCAAAACATAGACTGATTTATCAAAAAGACTTGGCTCATTTTTCAGTATCTTCAGATTTTCTGAAATGAAATTCCACCAGCAACTTGCTACTTGCTTAGTTCCATAAAGTTATTTGTTCAAATGACAAACTAAATAACTATTATTATTGTCAGCCAGGCTATCTCAGGAGTCCAGTAAATTATACAATAAATTACTGTAATCATATAGAGGAATAACTTTATGTAATTAAAAAAATATTTAAATAAAATTATAAATATTTTTTGAACAAATAAAATAAATATTATACTTAATTTTATTATTAAATAAATTGTATTACATAAACAAATATAATATTCTATAATATCATGACATAATTTGTATGTATAAATAAATTATTCAAAACTATATTATAAGCGGAAATTTAGTTTACACTGTAATTACAATTTTAATAATAACATTTATATAAACTAAATACAACTTATCATATAATAATATCCATCAATATTTGGCGCTTCCTTGACCCTTAATTGTGTCACTAATATTACTAAATTAATTTAATATGATTAAATTTAATTGCTCATGTTAAAAAAATTCCTGTATTAATTTAATTAGTTGTCCAATTAATTTAATAGTTAATTTACTTGAAATAGTTAACTTACCATTGCTTATACTGAGTGAAGATTATTTAAAAGCGTAAAAATAATTACTTTTATTTTAATTATACTTTTTTTAGCTATTTGTATTCCCTCTTTAGAATTCTTTCTCATAGTTCTTATTTTCCATACTCACATAGTTATTTGTTATATTAATTTTATTCTTTTTTAGAAATATCTGATGGAAACAAATATTTGATTAATCACGGATTTTTTTTAATTGTTTTTTAATTAAATTTTTTAATTATTTCTTTCACTTCATTTTACTTTTTGTAATTATATTTGGAGCGCTCTAGAGGGTCCTCTTGCCTATAGAAGGGCTTTAGAAGTCTCTCTGGTAGCTCATCACTTACTATACACTCACTTATCATATTTTAAATATATTTCTTTTATTCACTATTTTTATTAGTTCAATATATCTAATTTAAATACTACATAAATAATTATAGGTTGCCTTAAGATTTATAATACTATTATTGAACTGTTGCGCTTTGAACATTTATTATTAATTATAATATTTTATAATTTAAGTAAACACTTACAACTTTGTCAAATTCACCCATTTCGTTGTCTTACTCCTCTCAACTACAAATCCTTTATTTCATATTACTTTACTATTTAATAATTCCCCTTCCTCCTTTCTATTATCCCTATTCTTTTCTTCATTCTTCTAGACGTCCGGTTGATAATTATCATCAAGTCCTTCAGGTGGGAAAACATAAACTTCTTCTTCAATATGAATTTTCAAATAGGCTCAAATGAATGAACAAAGTAATTTAATTTTTCTTTTAGAGTCAAGATAAGATGCAAAGATATGAATATAGCTGTAGGAGCAAATGTTTCTTGGAAGTCATGGCCATGTTGCTTCAAAAATCCTTGTGCTATATAGCATATGTGAACTGTTTAGTATCATCAATTGAAAAATCTGGTTTAATAACAAATAACCATTGTGCCCCAAGAGCTTTGACACCAGGTGATGGCTTAACAAGTGACCAAAAATTTTTTGTTTGAAAAATTTTGATGTTCATTTTTGCATGCCACAGACCATTGATGACTGTTTTCACTTTTCATAGCTTACTTATATGTTTTTAGTGCTTCAGGTGCCAGTTTTAAGCAAGAATTCTGAATTTCAGCTCCAACTGCATCCTGACCAAGTAGTCTTTGATCAAGTTCATAGTCTCTTAGAGTTAAAGAATTGTCAATAAACTGGAGACCTTGCTTTTCAGAGAAAGGAACTACTAGATTTTCTTCCTGGGAATTTTTTTTCAGACACCTTATTACTTAGTTCTGGAGAAGATGGCCTTTTAGAAACCTTTTGAAAGTTTGAATCTGAAGGAAAGTCAGCAAAAGCTGATTGAATAAGCTTGTTGTTTTCTTGATCCCAAAAGATCCAGACTTTTTCACCTTCAACATGCCCAACTACATGTCACTTTATTTCCCTGAGATCAATCTTCAGATTTCGAGATTTTTGAATGTGAACAAAAGCAATCTCCCCAAAAGTGTGCAGTAAGTCAAGTTGTGGGTTTTTTTGAAAGATGGCTTCACACAGTGTTTGAGATAAGGAAACTGAATTAGGAAGTCTGTTATGAAGATAAGCTGCCCACAGAAATTCTGCACCCCAAAAAAATTACTTGGATAAACCACTATCATAAAGCTTCATTCTACCCATATCAGAAATTTTCTGATAATAACATTCTGCAACTCCATTTTGCTCAGAATGATATGGCATAGAATGTTCCCACTGGATGCCATGTTGTGATAGATATGTTTGCATTTTCTGATTGAGATATTCACCACCATTATCAGAACAAAGAATCTTCAATTTGAGCCCTGTTAACCACTCCATTTTTGTGTGAAATTGTATGAAAGCATCAAGAACTTCACTTTTTGACTAGATGATCTCAATATCAGAGTAGCATATCTTCACATCACAAAATGAAGCAATATAGTGTGAATCATTAAAATTTTCCACCTCAAAAGGACCCAAAACATCAGACACAATGATTTCCAAAGGATCAGGATCCTGGTCTGTAGGAAGAAGTGTATTTTATTGAAATTTTTTGCAAAGGCGGCATTCTTCACAGTCAATAATTCTAGGGGGCAGGGATGACAGAAGAATAAGGGCTACACCAGAAGCAAAAAGTCTTTTCATTACTCATAAGCTGACATGCCCAAGAATTTGATGCCATTTCATAAGCTCACTCTCTGGCTTTTGAGATGAATAAGAAGGTCACACAGGAGGGTCAAGTGACAAAAATGGGACAGTAGGCTTGGAAGACAATGATGAAGAAATAAAAGTAGCATTGCATTCAGGAAATGGGCCAGGCCATAATTTAAGAAACCTCTTGTTTCCGCCAGATCACTTTGCTTTTGCCAAATTAGTACCACCTCGTTGTAACACAAAATGGTTTGCCCTTTTGACATGAAATGAAACCCCAGATTTCAACAAAGCTGACCCAGAAATTAACACCCAGGGTAAAGAACCCACTAGCACCTGTTATTTATTTCAAGCTGTTATGAGTTTAAGTAGAATCATATTTCAAAAACAAGTTAGGTAAGACTAAGAGAGGAGATGAAGAGAAATATAGATGGGCGGCAGAGGAGTCAAGCTGTAAGAAATAGGTGACAATCGCGCCGACGTTCGCGGGATTGGTGGCGTTCGCAATTGCATGGTGCGTTCGCTGTGGCGCTCGCAGTTATGAATAGAACAAACTGCGAACGTCGGCGATTTGTCCGTGGTGTGAGGTGAAAGGGAAAGGTGCGGACGATAGATGACAATGGCGAGGGTGAGGGAAATTAGGGATACCGGGTCTATGAGTCAGGTTTCGCACACATTCTGTGGTTTCATAGATATAGATAGATATATATATCAACATTTGGAACTTTATGGTGTTCGAATACCATTACACTTGGCCCAAAATTAATCATCTTTACGTGTCTCATTGATGCCAACGTTTCTTGAGATAATGCTCTTGGAGAGTTAGGATATCATTTATACTTATATCTCAAACTCGATCTTGCAATTGACGGATCTCCATCCATGGCCTCGGTCACGTTAGGTGATACACTGCTTGGATAAATCACCTTTGACATTTAGTATTTATTCCACTCTTTCAACATCAGCTTACTTTTCCTTTTCTAACCACTTATACTTCATTTTTCTTTCTTTCTTTTCCTATCGCTTCCTTCATTTTCAATACACTGATTGATAATTAGACTATAGTTTTTACTGCAAACACCCATAAACGTTCATTTTTCCACTGGCTGTTACTAATTTTTTTTTCTTTCAAAAACCATGAGACACAAAATAAATGATATAGCAACTAGAGTGGTCGCCATAATACTACTTAATTATACATTTTTTTCAATTGTTACTCCAGCTCCAGCACCTTTGATGGCACTTGAGAAAACTAGCGAAGCACCTGGTTTTGTAAAAACTTTAACAGATTCTAACAGTTTAAAGAGTGGAACTGGAGCAACAGAAGCACTGCAAAACTCAAAATCATTGGACAGTCTTGGAAATGTGGTGCTGGATGATGGCTTGAAAAAATCTGCACCACTAATAAATATTGGTTCACCAGATCCTGGACTTTTATCAGGAAACAATCTACACAAATCAAAGTTACTTAATAACATCGACCCTCCTGTTTTGAGTAAGGATTTGAACAAAGCTGAAAAAACACCTGATGGATTCGGAACGACTACAGAATTTCAGGAATCAAAATCATTTAAAAACCATGAAAATGTGGTGCCGGATAATGGCTTGAAAGAATCAGCACCAACAATAGATGTGAACTCAAAAAATTCTGAAGTTCTCTCAGGAAACAAGCTACAGAGATCAAAGTCAGTTAATGACATCAACCCTGATGCCCTGGGTGATGATTTCAAAAAACGGATTAAATTACCTGAAAGTTCCGACTCCAAGGATCTCCTAGAACAACCCCAAGGTATCATGAGGGAATTTCTCAAGGCTTTAAATAAGAGACCGGAATTACAAAAAGAACTCAAAGATTACATATTAACAGAAAAGGGGGTTCAAGCTCTTGATGAAGAATGGAAAAAAATGCCTTCAATGCAGAAACTGAAGAACTTCTTAAATGGAGGCGCAAAGTTATATGGTAAAGATACTCTTTTTCCGGCGATAGCTAAGATAGGCTCTCGAGTGGGACAAACTGGACGAAAAGCTGTGACCAAAGGATGGTTCAATGCTAAGCAATTTCTCAACAACCGATGGAAAAGTTTAAAGCAGATGACGAGCATGGCTAAAGGGAAACTTCATAATGGCTTGACGTCAACGCGCAATCATTTGACTGACCTTGGGGGAAAAGCGGTCAACGTTCCGCGTCGTATATCGTTGACGTTTGAAAAAATCAATGAGGCTCGAAAGCTTCAGAAGCAAGAAGAAATGAAAGAAATAAAAGAACTTCTTGAGAAGTTAAAAAACGAAAATTTCGTGCAGCCTAAAGTCTAAGGTGAGATTAAAACTTCAGAGGGATAATAAATCTCTTTTCATCACCGCGAGTTATTGACAACAATCACAAACAATGTGCATGCGCGTTCCAGAAGACTCTTCATATGGACAAGAAAAATCGTTATATGGACTTACCTGCTCTCGTAGCATGGTTTGAAATCCGCAGATACTCAATCGAGCTTTTTATCGTGATAAATATAAATATAAATATAAATATAAACATAAACATAAACATAAATATCTGTATCTCAATTAATGGCCTGGCTACTCCATAGACATTTTGATCATTAAAAAAATTCTACGAGTTTTTATATTGTAACAGCGTGTTTTTATCCGCTATATATGTCAATGGGCCCACTGTTTTGTATGTTTTAGCTTGATGATAGAACTTCCACAGGTAGATCCCAACAAATGAAAATTCGGACAACAAAGCCTCTTGTTTTAGAAAATAGATTGTTTATTGTCCTATTTCTCAAAAGTATGCTTATGTGACAACACACTAATGTTCTCATTCCCATGAAGTTCAACTTAAGAATAAAAACTTTATGAGTTCCTCCCCTTTTTCAAAGCTTGTGACATCTTTTCTTTTTAGGGGGTATCAAAGTTAGAATTTTGTAATTATTTAAAAGGGATTTCACAACACAAAAAGAAAGCCGCAAATTTGTTATTAATTCTCAGTAAAAAGGTGTTTTTGGGGCACAATATGGCATATTTTAAAAAATAATCATGCTTAATTTGGTGGGAAAAAGAGGTATTTTAAATGGAAGATTTCTAACTTTGATACCCCCTAGTGTGTCATTCATTCTAGCTTCCATTTTTATATTAGTTTGAAAGTAGTGTGTACATAGATGAAATAATCATTTTCTCTGATAATGAAGAATGCCATTTTATTCATCTTGAAAAATTCTTTGACAAGTTTCAAAGTGAGAAGTTTTTTGTCTCTTACTATGTTCCTTTTTTTTCAGGAACAAATTCACTTCCTTGGATTTGTGTTTTCAGGTAAAGTTATTAAAGTAGAAGATAAAAAAAATTAACACTACTAAATAATCTCTCCTACCAAGAAACATCATTCAAACTAAGCAATTCCTAGGCTTTTCCAATTTCTAAAGAAATTTCATCCCTTCACTTTCCATATTGTCTCTACCCCTCTCCAACTGCACTAAGAAAGCTACTCCTGCCATAAATTTTAATGCTGCTAAGTTTTCCCTTGAATGTAAAAATGTAGAAGATGCTTTATCTAAAGCTTCACTTCTACACCACATGTATTTTACCAAACCATGAGTCTTCAAGTAGATTTCTCTGCCTATGTCCTTTCAGCAGCATTATCACAGCCTGATGAACAAGAAAAAATGGCTCTTGTGGCTTTCTATTAAAGAAAACTCACAGAAAACAAATGATAATGGCAAATACATGACCTTGAGCTACTTTTAGTAATTGAAACTTTCATGGTTTGGAAGTCTTGGCTCATTGGCACTAAAAAATGGTGATTTTTTTTCCTGATCACTCTAATATGAAACAATTTATGACCAATCAGAAACTGACACCTAGGCAAAAGTGATGGGCAGACTTTCTAAACTACCTTCACTTTACCATTTTCCACACCTTGGTAAAATCTAATATGGCTGATTCTCCTTCCAGACAGCCAGATTAAAACTCAAGAACCAAACATTTTAAATGGGTTTTACTAAACCCATTGCCAGGTAAAATCAGGGGTGACCAGCATGCAAGTCCACAATGACTTTTTTTCTTTGACCAGAATTTGACCATCACTCATTCAGTAATTTTTCTTTACCTCTGAGTAACCTTTCTTTTAAACTCTTTCCACTTAATTTTTTTTCATACTCAATTTTAACTATTCTTTACATTGAAAAGCTTCACATCATTTATGAGTCTCATTTGAAAAAGCTTCATCATAATTATGCCTTTTAGTATCACATTTCATAATTTTCTAAGTATTTCCTCATCTCATATGCCCTTTACAATATCAACTTCATACTAAAATATCAAATTCCATCATTTACCAACATATTTTCTCAACTCACTAGCTATTTTTCTATTATAATTATATACTCATTTCATCATTTGCTAACTTTTTCATTTTACAGTTTTCTCTTTCTCCATCACAATTCAATGCTGATATATCACATTTAATTATCCACTTAGTTTTTACTCCACTCACTTGCCTTTTTCCAATCATTATTTTGAGCTAAAATAGCAGCTTTAATCATTTTCTAAACTTTTTATTATCTCATATGTCCCTATGTCATATCAATTTTATACTAAAATAGCATATTCTATCATTTTCTAAAATTTTTTCTCATCTCACTTTTTATTTTTCTAACATAATTATATACTCAAATAACACATTTTACCATTTTCTAACTTTTTTATCTTACTATTTTCTCTTTCTCCATCACAATTCAATGTTTATATATCACATTTAATTATTCACTTACTTTTTATTCAACTCACTTTCCATTTTCCAATCATTATTTTGTGCTCAAATAGAATGTTTTATCATTTTCTAACTTTTTTCTTGTCTCATATGCCCCTATGTCACATCAATTTGTTACTAAAATATCAAATTCTAGTATTCACTAATTTTTTTTCATCTCAATTGTTATTTTTCAATGGTAATTTGATATCAAATATCACATTTCATCATTTTCTAACAATTTTTTTTCATCTCACATTCTCTTTTTCTATCATTATTTTATACTCAAATATTATATCTCTAAATTTTCTGGCTGTTTCATCAACCTTCTTTCCACTTTTTCATTACAATTTTAAATTTAAATATCACAATTTTTGTTTTGAAATAAAAAAATTCAGATAAGTTGTATAATTGAAATGCTTCATTCACCATACAAAAACTACATCATCAAAGTATAAATATGACTACCAGAACTGTATAAAATGAGCTTTAGGTAATGGGAACCCAAATATTCCTGTATAGCCAACGTGCAGGTGACCTACAGTATTAAAAAAACATTTGAGTTACCACCATTTTTGTGCAAGTATGAAAATGCACACTTTTCAAAAATGGTTGGTTGACTACCAGCCTTGTATTGCCTGCATGTGTAGACACAAAGCTCAGAGAAGGTACAATCACCATTCTGGCCAAAAGGGATATGAAATACCCACCTCAAAATTATTCCAAAGTATAAAAACATGATGGAGGCTCTAAGTTTATGTTTTCCACTCATTTTCCAATCAAAATGAAAATCATATTACATGCACTGCAGCCATGAATATGTAATATTCAATTTGCAACATGCAGCATGCATTATGAATATTGAAATATGTATTTTCATGATGCATTATGAGTCATGAATATTGCATATTTCATACTGTATATTCATAGTTACAGTGCATGAAATATGATTTTCATTTTGAATGGAAAATGAGTGGCAAACATAAACTTAGAATTTCCATCATGTTTTTTTCACCTCTGGCGACTGCAGGTGTAGAGCAGAAAAACTGGTAGTCATTTTAATAAATTCAAAAGCAAACATCAGGAAATAATATTATGTTCCTTTTGGTAAGAATGGGGATTTTATCTTCTTTGAGCTGTGTGTTTACACATGCAGGCAATATAGGCCTGGTATTTTATCAACCATTTTTCTCTAGTGAATATGCACACATTTTCTCAAAAATGGTGGCCACTCAAGTATTTCTTGAAGATGTGTTCAACCTGCTCATATGCTATAAATAAGTATTTGGCCTACAATGTTCTAAAGCTCATATTATATGGTTCTGATAGTTGTGCTGATGCTTTTATGATGGATTTTGTATTGATGGTGCATGGATTATTTCAATTGGCAATTATCAAGTCATTTTTTGATCTCCTTTACTTCTTTAAGCTGCATGTTTACTCATTCAAACAATAAAATTCTGGCACCTAATCAACCATCTTTGACAAGTGTGTATTTTCACACTTTCCCAAAAATTGTGGTCACTCAGAATTTTTTTAAAAACATGTGCCACCTGCTCATGGGCTATACAGAATTATTTTTTTTGCATGTCATAAATTTTATATTATTTGGTTCTGATAGTTTTACTTTTTCACTGATGGTAAGGTTTTTCTCAAGTTGTATGAATCATTTCAATCAGAAACCTTTCTGAAATTATTTGTTGAAAATGATAGAGTGTGATATTTGAATTTACAATTGTAATGGTAAAGCAGAAAGTGAGATCATAAAATTGCTGGAAATTTAAGAAACCTAATATTTGAGTATAAAATAATGATAGAAAAATGCATTTGGAATGATAAAATAAATTTTATCAATTGATTAACTGTGATATTTGACATCAAACTACAATTAAAAAGTAGAAATTGAGAAGAGAAAGAATGTTAGAAAATGATGATATGTGGTATTTTAGTAAAACTTGAGATGGAAAAGGGCATGTGAGATGTGAAAAAACTAGAAAACAATTAAATATGTTATTTGAGCACAAAATAATGATTGGAAAAAGGCAATTTGAAGAAAAAGTTAATGAACAATGAAATATGATATAATAGGGGGTATCAAAGTTATAAATTTGTAATTATTCAAAAGGTATTTCACAACACAAAAAGAAAGCCACAAACTTGACATTAATTCTTAGTAAAAAGGTGTTTTAATAGCACAATATGGCATATTTTAAAAATAATCCTGGTTGACTTAGTGGAAAAAAGTGGTATTTTGAAATGGAAGATTTCTAACTTTGATACCCCCTAATATTATCAAGTTGTGATGGAAAAGTAGAAAACGGTAGCATCAAAAAGTTAGCCAAAAATGAAAGGTAATATTTGAGTATTAAATAATGATAGAAAAATAGTAAAATGTTAGAAAATTATAGAATCTGATATTTTAGTATAAAATTTATATTGGAAAGGGCATGTGAGATGAGAAATAAGTTAGAAAATGATAAAATATGCTATTCAAGCACAAAATAATTATTGGAAAAAGTCAAGTAAGTTCAATATTTTATTACATAATGAAATGTGATTATTTAGTATAAAATTATAATTAAAAATTGAGAACTGGGAAAATTAAGTAGTTATCAAATTAATAAATGTGATATTGGAAGGTGAAACAGTAATTAAAACTTTCTAAATGAGACTCATAAATAATGTAAAGAATTGTGAAAATTTGGTGCAAAAAAATGAAGTGGAAAATAATTTAAAAGAGATCCTACAATGAGATTAAGAAATGTTACCAAATGAGTGCTGGTCAAATGCTGATCAATCACTGGTCAAATTCTTGTCATATGCAGGATGAATGCAGTAGAAAGAAAAAAAACTCATTGTGGACATGCATGCAGGTCCACCCCTTCTAATTTTTCCTGATGATATGATGGAAAAAGAGAAATTTAGATAATAAAAAATGTTATTGAATGATTGATTGTGATATTTTGGTATTTAATTAATATGTAAAAGGGGATAATGCCTTTCTGGGAGATAAAGAAAAGTTCCTGGATGAGTGCTGTCCTAATGCTGGTAAGTAGCTGGTTAAATCATTTTCATACATGGGTAAAATTCTTATCAAGTGCTGGAAAATTTCTCAGTGAGTGCTGTTTGCACTCCAGACTTGAATTTAATTCATCCCCTGATTTTTCCCCTGGTGGAAGTTACAACTCTCAATTTTCCACCTTATACATAACCGTCCCCACCATCCAAACAATTTATGATTTAGATTTGGTAATAATACATGCTTCAAAAGAATCTGATACATATTTTTATAGTCGAATTCCATTCCTTGATTAGTATTCCCTCACTGATACTGAAAATTAGTCATTCTCCATTTTTAATACTCCTCAACCATTGTAGCATTTTTTTTTGTGAAAAACAAAACTCTGATATATTCAATATGTGACATATCAAAATACAAAGAGCTGAAATATGTGATGTGAAGTGCACAAAGGATGATGTGAGATTATAAATTCTGTTAAATTTAATCAAATTGATTAAGTATGGCATGAAAAAAGGCTGTCTTCCATTTTTAATTTTGAAGATTTCAGGAGCTGTGACAATAATTTATTTTTTTGCATGAAGCCAATTTTTTTTAATGATTTTGGAGAGAAAAATATATTCAATAAAATGAAGCACACAATCATATTTGGTGCAGGAGTTCTTTGCATCACATGAAATTTACAAGTATTTTACCCCACTTGAAACCCTGACCTGACTGGACATCTTCCAACAAATATCTTTGTTGGCAGGGAGGGGGGGCTACATTCAGCCTGGATATTCCCAGGACTGAGTAAAATAAGCATATAAATTATGCTAAAAATATGTATTACACATGGGGACAATAAGTGAAGGTATACAATAGGGGGTGTCAAACATTACCATATATGCCATTCAAGAAAGCCTCAAAAAAGGTACCAAGTAACTCATTTTGATTTGAAATACACACCCCATTAACTGGTATACTTCAACAGTGTGCTTTTTGATACACACACCATCTGTTGGGTACATACAAGCACCTCAAGAAATTCTTCCCCTTAACTTAATCAGTCAGCATTAGGTACACACACGCCCATACCTTAATTTTTTTTTTCACCTAATCCTTAAGGGTGTCACTTTTCTAACAATTATTTTTCTTGCACTTATTCTTCTTACATTTACTTTGCTAACCTTATGTACCTCCCTAAAATATCCCTAACTTGTGCTGGATATCCCCATCAGGGATATCTTACCTTGTAAATAGTGATAGTTATTTGTATATACTGGTTTGTAACTCTTTCCATGGCTCAAGTTTTTACCATAAAGTGACCCTGGTTGATCTTACTACTTGTAATAAATTTAAATTTCTACTCACCACCTCCAAACCTTCCCCTCCCTTCTAGACTGAGCCTTTGTTCACCTTTATCTTCCCCTCCTCAAAATCACAAACCTATTCCCCCCCTCTTTTTCTTGTAGATCTTATCCTACACCACCTCTTAATCACTTCTTAATACCACTTTTTATTTTTGTTTTTTAAAATGACAATTTTACTTTATCATTTCCTGACTAACTTTTTCTCCTTTTTTTTTGATTATGTGCATCTATTTTTCTCTACTTTTTCTGTTCTCCTTCTTGCTAATCCACCCTTCAAGCCCCCTCCCCTCTCCTCTCTTCACCTCCCCTCCCCTCTCCTCTCTTCTCCTCCCCTCCCCTCCACTCTCTTCCCCTCTCTTCTCCTCCCCTCCCCTCTCTTCTCCTCCCCTCCCCATTCTTCTTGCTTCCAACTCCTCCCCTCCATTTCCCTCTTGACTTCATCCCCTCCCCTTCCCTTTCCTCTTGCTTCAAACCCCTCACTACCCCTCTCCTCTCACTTCCAAGCCTTCTTTCTCCTCTCCCACATCCTACTCCCTCTTTCTTCAAACCCTCTCCTCTCCCCTCCTCCCCTTTCCTCTTGCCTCTATACCCTCCCTTCCACTTTCCCCTTGCATCCACCCCCTTCCCTCTCACTTCCACTTCCTTTCTCTGAAGCAAGTCAAAAGAATAATAATTGAAAGTAATACTAAAAAAATGATGAGATAAATAAATCAGAAAAAAATTCAAAAAACAAGTCTTTACAGTTTTCTGTAAAAAATATCTTTTTTTGAAGCAGACTAATAAGTCAATCTATAAATATTTAGCTATAATTTAAAAAATTAATTCTATTGTGAGTAAATTTTATTTCTACTCATAAAATAATCTCTTAAGCTTTCACATAGAAAACACAATCAAAAGTATTGGGTTCTGTGCACAGAAAACCAATGAGAGGAGAGGAGAGGAGAGGAGAGGAGAGGAGAGGAGAGGAGAGGAGAGGAGGGGAGAGGAGAGGAGAGGAGAGGAGAGGAGAGGAGAGGAGAGGAGAGGAGAGGAGAGGAGAGGAGAGGAGAGGAGAGGAGAGGAGAGGAGAGGAGAGGAGAGGAGAGGAGAGGAGAGGAGAGGAGAGGAGAGGAGAGGAGAGGAGAGGAGAGGAGAGGAGAGGAGAGGAGAGGAGAGGAGAGGAGAGGAGAGGAGAGGAGAGGAGAGGAGAGGAGAGGAGAGGAGAGGAGAGGAGAGGAGAGGAGAGGAGAGGAGAGGAGAGGAGAGGAGAGGAGAGGAGAGGAAAGGGATTGGAAGCAAGAGGAAAGGAGAGGGGAGTGGATAGAGGCAAGAGGGAAAAGTGGAAGGAAGGAGGAGAGAGGAGAGAGGTTGGAAGGGGGAGGAAAGGGAAGGGGAGGGGAGGAGATTGAGACAAGAGGGGAGGGGATTCAGGCAAGAGGGAATTGGAGGGGTTGGAACTAAGAGGTAAGAGGCAAGGGGACCTGAGTGGTGGGTTATCAGGATAGAGCACAGAAAGAGAAGAGAAAAAAGGACACATCTTGGTAAAAAAAGGAGAGAAAGATAGTCAGGAGATGATAAAGAAAAAATGTCAGTTTAAATGACAAAAATGGAAAGTAGCAAGGTGGAACACAGTAAGAAAAGAGAAAAAGGACTCATCCCAGAAAAAAAATGAGAATAAGAATTTCAGGAGATGATAGAGAAAGAAATGGGATTTGATATGGAGTGGATTGGGGGGCTTAATTGTGGTTGGGGAAGTTGAGAAATGTAGGAAGTATTTGACCTCATGCTTGACATGTATAATCCTAAGTTAGCTATTTATGATGGCGTATTTGAATGTAGTTTTGAGACTGAAGTCTGCCAGTTGTATATGGTAATTTTTGACACCCCCTAATATGTATACATAAGTGAAATAAGTCATTTAATACAATATACGCCATTATAATACTTTAAATACACACATATATTCACCTTTTATAAATCTTATGTACTTATTATTATGTTGAAATATGTTTGGGTAATCTTAAGAGCCTTAAAAAGAAGGTTTCATAATTTTTAAGTGGTCTTAAAACTGTTTTTTCATTATTATAGTGAAATAATGAATAAGTGAGCTTTAAATCACTTAAAGTTGAATATATGCACTATATATTTAATAATATTAAAATATTTATTTTACAGACCAATTTCCCTTTGTTAGGAATATTGACTTGGCTACTTATATGTATAAAAATAACACTTCTAAAAATAGATGTTTTTTATGCTAGAAATGGCTTCTCTGCCTGCATTTATCCCACATGCATGGCTTCATTATTAAAAAAGTTAGTAATTTCACACTAAAATTACCCCATAGTGTAGGCTCCATATGTTCAAACACACATAAATAGGCAAGTGGCGCTTATTTAGTGTACTAATTTCATTATGGGTGCATTGACCTCATTTTATGCATTAATTTCAATAATAACTTCAAGATTGGAACACAGATTTAACTACCACACTTAAAATCACCTATTTAGTTAAGGATTTAAAATGAAAGTACCTGCCAAGATTCTGAATTCAGTCATCCCACATTTCATGTTTTATTTTGTGTTTATCAATGGTTTCTCAGGCTATATTGGTCATTTTTAAATGGGGATTTTGCATATAAATTTGTTATAATTAATGTCCTAATTTTTATTGTTGATACCTCTTAATTTGAAATTATTTTATGTCCTTTCTTTTCTTAACTAGTTTTTTATTTTAAGAATTTCATGCATATACTCTCTTTTGGCTTATTACCTTATTTCAATAGATTAACCCATTTTATTCTTATATTTTGGTGTGTGATATTATTCTTCTTTTGTTATTGGATGATCTTTGGGTTTATGGGAAGGTGTAAAATCTAGATTGGAGTGTCATTGGCTATGTAAAGGATTTTTAATTCAAGGTGGAACATTGGGGAGTTTATGGGTATAAAAGGATGAGGTTCTTGGGCTTTTATTCTACATTATTTTACATCACCTAACAAATATATAACCAAATCATTAAAATAAATAATAATTAGTACTGTTAACTTCTTTTAAATATTGATTTAAATTATTAGTTCTATTTTTCTTCCAACAGTAAGCTGTATACCATTTATGTCAGGGGTGTCCTTTGGTCTAGAAGATATTTCCAGTGGTTCAATGGTAGTGAAGGGTGGGAAAACTCAAGATTTCAAGATTTTTTATGTACTTAATCTTTTATATTTTTTACTCAATTAGAAGGGAAAGAATGTATTATTATTATTACTGTGTAACCTAGAATATTTAATTTTAAATACTAAGGAAATTTCAATAGTAGTAATGATATAATATTTAATTGTAAGTCAAGAATGGAATAGAATAGAATGATTGAAAACAGAAAAATTGAGGGGCCTTATATAGGCTAAAGAGAGAGAAAAAATATGATACCACATCCTACATACAAGAACATCACAGGGAGAAATTCCCACAATAAAATTTCAAATTATAATATATTTTAGAAATAATGTTCTATATACAGTATTTCCTGTACATGTCAAGGTAAATAAAATATTTGGTTTTTTCTTTAGTATTCTGTATTGTTATATTTTAATCTACTTTTCAGCTTTCATGAGGATTCTGTCAAGTAGTAAGAAATGAGGAAACATTAATATTAGGGGGTATCAATGTTCAGGGATCTGCAATTAGGGATCAGGAATTTCTTTTGCCTGGATTCGACATTATTAATTTCAGAAGATTCTTATCCATTAGCCCCAGGGCTAGTGGATAAGAATGCAGGACAATACATTATCCTGCTTCTTATATCCCAATTTCCATTCCTAATTACTGATCCCAAACTCATCACATCCATGAGCAATTCATATGGTTTCAAATCACGTATCCTAACCTTATGTCTTTCTGGAGCATAAAACACCTACATTTCTGTTCTTAAGCCTTAAAATTAAATTTTTATCTGAACACCTCACTCAAAGATTGGTCCAAGTCACCCTCACCACTTGTAAATTTGTCTAAGTCACCCACAACACTCAAAAATTTGTCTGAGTCACCCTCACCATTTGTAAATTTGTCCAAGTCACTCACAACACTCAAACATTTGTCCAAGTCACTTGCACCACTCAGAAACTTGTCTAAGTCACTTGCAACACTCAAAAATTTGTGTGATTCACTCTTACCACTTGGAAATTTGTCTAAGTTGATTGAAACACTTAAAAATTTGCATAAGTCACTTTTACCACTTGAAAAATTGGCTAAGCCCATATTTTTTAAATTTTTCTTGGAGGAAGTTGCCACTGAGAAAACCAAGGAGATGAAAGGCCAATGAGAGATTGGTGTATGAGCTCCAGCAGAAATGAAAGCAAAAAAAAATGTTGTTGAGAGTTGGGGGTGAGCATAGATGAGCAAACAGACTTGACAAGGTAAGGAAGAATAGATGGCCAAGTTGTGGTTATGAAAATTTGAGTAGAAAAATTTCAGATAAGAGGTGAACATTGACACATAAAGTGTCTAATAACCCAATTATTAGCAAAAATAATTGCGGAAGATAATTGGGGTATAAGGATTTTTATCTGCAATTAATTCAATTGCTGATCCCTGAACATTGATACCCCCTATTATATATTTAATTAATATTACTTATTAACTAGTTGGAATATTATAAGTAATTATAAAGTAAATATAACTAAAAAAGTAAGGGGTAAAGGCTTAGCTCTATTCTAGTAAATAATTAATTATTTTACTGGATAAGTCTAGCAGCCTAGCTGACATTTCCTCACTCTAAAAAAACAATAAAAAAATGCCATGATTTTTCTTTTTATATTTCTTTAGTAGAGCAGGGAGTTTAGATATCTCTTCCCCAGGTATCCAAGAATAATATTCAGAAAATATATTCTTAAATCTCAATAAATATTCAATACCTTTTTCAGCAGTGATAATTTTCTCATTTAGAATCTTATTAATATCTTCTGTCTCAGTGATTTCTTTAGGGGTCTTCTTTGGTCTTCTCCTCCTTTTTGGGAAAAAATCACTATTGGATGTGTAAGGTTTCAAAAGAGATATTGGAAAAACAGGATGATTCCTGTCAAATGGAGAGTACAGGATAACTTCAACTGCACTATCACCAATCATTGTTTTGACAACAAATGGACCTAAAAAGGGATATTTTAATTTGTTATTACCTTGAAAATTGAAGTGGACTGTAGAAATCAGTACTTCATCACCATTTTTAAAAGTGCATTCTTTATGGGATTTGTCCCACCTCTTCATCTCATATTCAAAAGATTTTTCAATAGATTTTTGAGCATGACTTCTGCAAAGTTGTTGCATTTGAAGAAAATATTTTAAAGCAGGATTAAAATCAAATTTAGGTATTTTATTATTGAGAATTTGGGCAGGAGTATTTGGAACATATCCAAGCCAGAGCTCAAAAGGCTTCCTTTGAGTAACAGAGTAGACAGTGATATTATAAGAAAATTACAGACCAGGAAGTAGGGTGACCCAATCATAAGTGAACCTGTCATTGTCTTTATACGCAAGGCCAAAGGAAAAACACCTTCTTATCATGTCCTCTAAATTCTGAATCCTCCTCTCAGCTAGTCTATCAGTTTGAGGGTTATGAGCAATAGAAAGCTTCATATCACAACCACAAACATCCACCAGAGACATCCAAAATTCAGAAGTAAATTTAGAGTCTCTGTCAGAGATTTTGGCCTTTGGGAGACCAGCAGTATTAAAAATATGAGAACACCACAAGAAGGCTAATTCCTTAGTGGAAACATATTTGTGAGTAGGAATGAATTTACACATTTTTGTAAATCTGTCCACAATAACCCAGAAAGAGTTACAACTTTCTTTCCAAGAAATGGGTAGTCCTGTTACAAATTTCATGTTTATAATTTTCCATGTTGCATAAGGAGATTCAATATGTTGCATAAATCCAGCTCTTTTACCAGTTAATCTTTTTTGATTTATGGAAAGAATCACAGGATTCAAAATATAGTTTGGTGTCTTCAGACATATTAGCCCACCAAGAAGTGTTCTTAATTCTAATCAATGTTTTTCAAGATAAAAATGTCCTGCCAATATGTCATCATGACAAATTTTCAAGATGATTTCTTTCATAGAGAGAGGAATAACAATAAAATTACTCAAATTTCTTCTATAATAGATGTAGCCTTCATCAATTGAAAGTTTTCCTTTGTCCAAAGCTTTTTGGTACTTTGGTGGAAGGTTTTTAATTAATGCTTGTATTGAATTATTCTTTGGATCATTTAATAGTACACAGCTTTTTCAAGTAAGTGTCTTTATCATATGAATCCAGAATAAGCTGTAATAGCTCTTACTCCATATCAACCCCATATATCCCATGAATGTGAACTATTTCATCCTCAGGATCATATGCAGGATTAGATTCATCATTTGGAAAAGGTAACCTCTATAACATATCCACATTTGAGTGAAAAATACCAGCTTTATAAATTATTGTCATCCTTCCTTGGTATTCTTGAACGGCCAACTACCATCTGAACATGTGTCTGTTAGGTTTATTTTTAAGTTCAAGAGGGATTTCACTGCACTGAAGTCAGTGAAAAGTTCAAATTTCTGGTAATCCAGATAATAATGTAATTTCTTTAGAGCCCACACAACCTCTAAATACTCAATTTGAGTGTCATTATATTTTAATTCACTATTATTCAAGGTTCTTGAAATATAACAAATTAATACTTCTGATACTTTATCATTCATAACTTGTTTTTGGTGGAGAGCAGCACCAAGGCCAATAAAACTGGCATCAGTGTATAAAACAAATGGTTGATTAAAGTCAGGTAAAGCAAGAATCGGTGCTGACATCAAACAATGTTTCATGGTGTCAAAATCTCTTTGTCTTTCACTGTTCCAGATAAATGCAACATCCTTCCTAATTAATTGGGTTAGGGGTAATGCTATGATTTGATAATTTTTAATATATTTTCTATATTATCCACACGTTCACAAAAAACTTTGAAGATCCTTAACTGTAGTAAGAGCTTCTACCTGTTGTATGGCTGCAACTTTTTTTTGGTCAACACATATCTGTAACCCTGAGACAACATTACCAAGCACTTTCAAAGAATTAAAGCCAAATTTGCATTTTTTCAAAGCAAGTGTCATATTTATCTCATCCATTTTATGGAACAATTTACATAGGTGGATAAGGTGGTCCTCAAATTTTTTGGAGAGTACAATGATATCATCAATGTAAAACATCAACCATCCTTCAATTATTTCTTGATGGAATGTGTTATCCATAACTTTTTGAAAAAGCTGAAGGGGCATTTTTGGGGCCAAATGGCATCCTAATATACTTATAAATACCCATATGAGTAGTAATCATTTAAAAATTCTGGGAATTTTTCTCAACAGGTACCTGGTGATATCCTTTATTACCATCTAGACAGCTGATATACTTAGCACCTTTTAAGGTAGCATGGATAGAGCTAATTCTGGGTAAAGGATAGATATCATCTACAGTATAAGTATTTAATGCCCTATAATAACCACATAACCTGGCTTTGTCTTTCTCATAAGAAATTAAGACAGGTGAGATAAAACAATGTTTTGGTGTTTCAACTACCTTTTCAATAATATTCATTTTTAAAAGGGTAGAGATATTATCTTCAATATCTTTTCTCTTTGTGGGGGAATCTGGATAAGGCTTCTTCTTACGGACAAGATAATTAAAGCCTTATCTCTTCTTTGACCAATCCTAGTTCATGTGACCCATGACAAAAGGCCATAGGAAAAGATTTTATCAACTGAATGATGGAATATTTTTCCTCACCAGAAAGTTGTTCTCCAAAAGAAGCTGTGTCAATTTAAGAAAGAAGGGCAGGCATTTCTTTCGTAGATCTTCATTTATATTGAACCACAGAATTAAATATGTACAATTTTGGTGTTATTAATTTCTTGGGGGAGTAAAGTTTAAATTTTCTCTTCACATTCAATCCCCTTGTGAAGAATTGGTTTGAAGGATCAAGTTTAATGCCAAATTTGGGTAATATATCATTTCCCACAATGAACCGATTGCTTAAGTTATCATTTTTATAACTAAAAAGTCACACATAGCTCTTACAAAGCCATGGTTATATTTGAAAAATATTGTAGCCTTGTATTTACCAATGGGGTTAAGAACAGAGCCATAACCTCTCCAATTTTCAGAAGTGATATGCATATGTTTTGATTTATAATCCTGATCAACTGAAGCAAGTTCTTTTTTAGATACAACACTTCTTCCAGCTCCAGAATCCAAAACAACCTCATTTTTTTTTCCATTAATCAAGACTGGTGCCTTGAGAGGGGTAATAATTACTGAGGTTTACTCAAGATTTCTTATGATTTCAGCTTCTTCAACTGTGGATAAATCATTGGTATAGTTTTCAATATTATTTAAACATTGAATATCTTCCTCCAGTATAAAGATTTCTTGGTGAGATTTATAAGAAATGTTGTTGGCACAGTCACTTGAAGTATCATCCTGTGCAACTGTGTAATCTGCAGCCTCCTCTGATTGTTCAACAAGGTTTATTTTATTGTCACAAACATGGACTTTCTGCCAAGGCTTGCCACATTTAAAGCAATTTTTTGCTTCATATTTTTTAGGTGCAACATGGGCGGAAGTTTTACCAACTTTTTCTGGAAGTTTTTGTTGGTAATTGTAGGGTTTCTCCAATAAAGGTCTAGAGATAAACTTCCTATATTTATACCTGTTATTCAAAAGGACTTCATTACAGGTATTAGCAAAATAAGAATGTTCCTTTGAGAATTCAGTTCAAGCAACAATTAAGTCTCTCAAAGACATTGGCATTTTTTAAAGGATCCTGTCTTTCCATAATTCATAATCCATGTTTTGATCCATTTCTCTCAGGATTTTCACTAGTTTCATAAGGAGCTCACTAGGTTTTTCTGTAGAAAATGATCTATATCTAGATTCCTCATACTGATTTTGTAGTGCTAAGCTAAACTTTGAACCACAAAATTGTGCTTTAATTAATTTTTTCCAATCCTTCCCAAGAGTAATCATTATCATCAAAAACGACAGATTCATACCACATCAGGGAAACATTGGAAAACAAAGAAATTAATTTATACACAATTTCTTCATGTGGTAGTTTATAATAATTTTTAAGATTATCAATTCTGCATATGAATTGCTGCAAATCAGAGGAAGAGTCACCATCAAATGTTGGATATTAGTCAAGTTTAGGCCAATTTTTCTAATTTGAAGTAATTTACTTTTGGGTTACATGTTTCTGTGTAAGAAGCAGCTGCAATTTTGGTAATTGAGCAGTAATCTCATCATTTTAACCCATCTGTAGATGAACAGAGTGCATCATCAATTTTTGATGGAAACTCAGAAACATCTACAGTTTTCTCTTGTACTAATTTTTCTTTAGAGGAACTTGGCTCAGGTACACTTGGAGTATCCTGTGCAACATTTTTTTTCAGAGGAGTGTCAGAGTATTTTTGGTCATATAATAATGAGGTCAATCATTCTTCAATGTGGGTTAACCTAGTTTTCATCCTTGGAATACTAGTTAATGTCTCATTGACAGTAGCAAAAGATAATTGGTTCTTATGCTGTAAAGATAAATAATGATCATTTAGTTTTTTCAATTTTGATTTATGATCTTCTAGTTCTTAGAAGCAGATAGACACAGTCTCTTGAAATTTGGATAAATCATTTTTAATAATTTGCCACAAAGCAAATTTCTTATTACTATTTTCATAATTTACCTTGTACATAAGCATTTCATAAGAAACCCTATTCAACTCACTTTTCAATGCCTGGTAAACTTTCTCATTTAACAAGCTATTAATTTTTTGTTTTAATTTTAGGTTGTTCATTATCAGATTTTTTTTGGTGATAATGTCTCTAAAATATTGCTCATCAATAGCTGCTACATCAGGGGCATTTCCCAGGATAGAGACAGAGTAATTCTCAAGAGTCTCATATACTTCAGGATCAATTGATTTATCTACAATATCCATATCTGGATTTATCATTGAGGTAGAAATTAAAACTAAAGGAGTATTTACATGAGTAGAACATTGATTATTTAGTCTTCTATATACAGTTTTTACTGGTCTCAAAGTGTAATATCCCATCCCAGAGTTACCTGAAGGAACTGAATCAGTTACAAGAAAAGGAAATTGAGATTCAATGGAAGGCTTTACCATGGTTTTGGCAAAATATAAATGTGGTTGTTTCTCTTTCTTCTTCCTCATTGTTAAGGATGAGGAGGGGTTGGATTAAATTGTTGGGGCCTGGTTGGACCTGCTTGAGGAGCCTGTTGCATCTTCTGGGCTTGAAGTGAGTCCCATTGAGTGTTCAGCCAGTCCCACTTCAATTTTGACACTTTCAAATTTTCTTGTTGTTGAGGAGGAGCTAATTGTGGAGGGTGTTTTGCTAATCATTGAGTTTTCTTCCTCTCTTGAAGAAAAACCTCTATGCTTTTTACTCTTTCCTCAAATAGATCTCTCTTTGCCTTTAATCTGAGGTTCTCTGTTTTTCAACTTCTTCATATGAGTTGAAAAGTTCTTTACCTGCTGCTGAACTGAAATTTTTTTAATTTTTAAGCCTTTTTGAAGTTCTTCTGGAGGGAGAACCTGGAGAGGTTTTTCTTTCTTGATCTCCACCTCCTTCATTTCTACATCCTGTTTGGTTCAATAATTGATTAATTTTAGAAAATTTAGTAGTCAAAAGAGAGCTTACAGAATTTTCATCATAATCAATTGGATCCAGCTCTTTGTCATGGTTGGTAGAAACATCTAAATCAGCCATTTTTTGAATAACCTGGGCTGAAAGAAAAATATTTTAATATTTTGTCAGTGATTATTGTTTATTTGATTAAAAAAATAAATAAATAAAAATATTAAAAATATTTATATCAATTTAAAATATTATTAATTACCAGGACTTATATTCAACTGAAATAATTAAATAATATACTGCTATTAATTATTAACAGGACTAATCACTACACAATATAGGGGGTGGACTTGCTAGCAAGTCCTCAACCTGAACTCAGATGGAACTCAGATGGAACTCAGACTGAACTCATACTGAACCCATACTGAGCTCTACATGAACACCCACCTAAAACTTTTCTTCTGAGTGGTGTTCATCCCTGATTATATGATTCCTTTATCAATAGCTCAATGTGTTTTCAATATGTGGTGAGTTTGGGTCCAAGTTTGTGGACTCACTAGCAAGTCTGCCCCCCATATTGTGTGGTGAATAGTCAACTGAAATAATGAAATAAAATATTACTTATCAGGACTAATATTCAACTGAAATAATTAAATAAAATATTGTTATTATTTATTACCAGGACTAGTAGTAAACTGAAATAATGAGAAAAATATTAATTATCAGGACCAATAGTCAACTGAAATAATTAATTAATATAATTTTTAATCAATTAATTAAAATTATATTACTCCAAGGACTAAGAACAATTTGTGCTCTATCTTTTTCTACTAGGAAAAAATAAATATATATATATATACAAGACACTTCCCCCTGTAATTTGAGCAAGTAAATGCCAATTACAGAGTATAGAGTAATAAAAAGTTATACGTATAATACAAAATGTGCAGAGTGAGACATACTGATAGTAACCACTATAGTCACTACAAAAGTATAGGATGTTTACATCTATATAAGCCTTATAATTTGGAGAAAGGTTTGATTCCCGCTTGTGGCAAAAAATACAGTCATGTGCTTTTGATGTTCATTGTTTTTTGTTCATCTAAAAATCGTTATAGGTTTCTGGAGTCAATGGTCCCACAGAGTTGTTTGAATCAAAATATCAATGGGCTGACAACAATTCAGAAAGGCCCTCAGTTGTCAGTGGTGTCTATTGGTCTAGAAAATACTTTCAGTGGTCCAGTGTTGGTGAAGGGTAGGAAAACTTAAGATTTCAAGATTTTGTACATACTTAATATTTTATATTTTTTACTCAATTAGAAGGAAAAGAATGTATTATTATTATTAATGTGTAACCAAGAATATTTAACTTTAAATAGTAAGGAAATTTTAATAGTAGTAATTATATAATATTTAATTGTAAGTCAATAATGGAATTGAATAGAATGATTGAAAACAGAAAAATTGAGGGGCCTTATATAGGCTAAAGAGAGAGAAAAAATATGGTACCACATTGTACATACAAGTAAATTACAGGGAGAAATTCCCACAATAAAATTTCAACTTAGAATATATTTTAGAAAGAATGTTCTATATAAAGTATTTCCTGTACATGTCAAGGTAAATAAGATATTTGATTTTTTCTTTAGTATTCTGTATTTTTATATTTTAATCTACTTTTCAGCTGTCATAAGGATTCTGTCAAGTAGTAAGAAATGAGTAAAAATTAATATTATATATTTAATTAATATTACTTATCAAATAGTTAGAATATTATAAGTAAATATAAAGTAAATATAACTAAAAAATTAAGAGGTAAAGGCATAGCTCTACTCTAGTAAACAATTATAATTATTTACTGGGCAGGTCTAGTAGCCTGGCTGACAATTTGTAATTTGTGAGGTTAAATTACTGAGACCATTACATTCAATTCTATTTTAATACTTTATTGGATTTGGACAACACTATTCATACTGGACCATTTAAATCTTCTAGAAAACTGACTAATCAAGCTATTCATTTCTCTGTACTTGAACTAAACCTAAAAGCTGAAGTCTAAAAAAACCCACTTAAACACCAAAAAGACATGATGTAATCTAATTTGAATAATGATTAATTAATAATAAGATTTTCTATTTAAACAGTATAAGAGCTTACACCATCAATTCAAGAAAATATAAATAGGTGATTGATTATAAGAAGATATAGAAAAATGAGGCTTAAAAGAATGCTGCTAATTATTCTCATGAATGTGCCACTTTTTATATTACTCACTTAGCTGGGAGAAGAAAAAAATTGCTGATAAATAGCAGAAAATTTAGTAATTTATCAATGTTTAGGACAATTTTTCTTTTTCACAAATTTTTTAATTTTTTTTCACAAATTTATTTGTGAGGCAGTTTGTTTTTACTTTTTTTTCACATTTTTTTTCACAAAATTATTTTGTTCCTCCCAGTCAGGAGCAGCCTTTCTAGGAGAGTACTGAAGTGCTTTCTTAAATATAGCCACCTTGGTTTCTTGATAAGTGGCATGGCCAATGAGGGGGGAGATGTAAGGATTTAATGGATTATGAATTTAGAAATCTCATTTTATAAGAGATTTGTGAAATCAAATTTATTGCTATTTTAAAAATTTTAGAGACATTAAAAATAGCCCACTTTAGTAACATTTGGGGATTTCATTTCTGGACAACCAGCACTTAAAGTTTGCAAGAAAGTCACTTGTTTCAAAAATTTTTGTCAGTTCTGACTTCAAATCAGCCCTTTTTGCACAATTTTTTTCACAAACATATGTTGACCACAACATCCCCTCCTTCCTCATCTCATCCCTGTCACATGTGACACACAGAACTCCCTAACTGCCTGTCATCCTGGATGTACCAGGAGGCTAGTAAATTTTATGTTAACTTATTTTACCTGAAAGAGGGCATAAAATTATGCATATTATGATTACAAATTAATATTAGGGGTTGTCAAACATTACCATATATGTCTGGTGGACTTCAGTCTCAAATGCCATTCCAAGACACTATCATAAATGGATTACTTGAGGTTAGGCATGTCAAACATGAGGTCAAATACTTTATACTCTTGCTCCATTTCCCCAACCACAATTCAGCCCAAAAATACATATATTCCCCCACTGCACTGTGCATCAAATTTCTGCACCCCCTCCCCCACATCATCCTGTTTAATATTTTCACCATTAAAGTTACTGACTCAATTTTTTATATTTTTGATTTTATTACCTTGATCTTTGCTCTCAATTTTGTTTCTTCAGTTTAGCTACTCTACCATTATAAATTTTTTTCAAACTCATCAAAAGTCAATGGAAGGCTTGGATTCTTAGTCTCAATAAGACATTGGATGAAGAAAAAGCTTGGATTCTTGAATGAGCTGAAATGCCTGTAAATTTTGAAGTTTTAGTGAGAACTCTTAACAGTTTTATTTTTTAAACTTTCACTCCTGATCCTCCTGACACATGAGTTATATTTTTATCATTCTGTGCACATTGCAATGCTCTCATCCAATAAAGCCATGATTTTCAAGATAATATTTAGCAAATTTGTGTGAGAGGCTCCCTTTTGTAGTAGAAGAGACTAATGGTGAAAATTAAGTATTTCATCCATAATTTTTATCTCTGGCATTTTCAAACTAATGTAAGAGGATTGCTTTTGTAATGTGAGAGTCCCATGTTGAAAATTATGGATGAAATCCTTGATTTGCACCATCTGAAGCTGAAAATTAGGGCAAGAGACACACTTTTGGAGTAATAGAGTTCAATAATAAAGATTGTGGATGAAATTAATTATTTGCACTATTGGTAGGGGAAAATCACTGTGAGAGGCTTGCTTTTGGAGTATAAGAGTTCAATAATGCAAATTATGGATGAAATCTATAATTTGCACCATTGGCAGTGGCAAATCAGTGCAAGAGGTTTGCTACTTCAATTTAAGAGTTCAATAATGCAAACTATGGATGAAATCCATGATTTGAAACATGGGCTGTTGCAAACTAGTGTTTGGGGCTCGCTTTTGAAATTTAAGAGTTCACTGACGCAAATTATGGATGAAATCTATTATTTACACCATTGGCAGTGGAAAATCAGTGCGAGAGGCTTGCTTTTGGAGCATAAGTGTTCAATAATGCAAATTTTGGATGAAATTCTTGATTTTCACCATTAGAGGTGGTAAAACAGTGCAAGGGGCTTGCTTCTGGAGTATAAGAGTTCAATAATGCAAATTATGGATGAAATCTATGATTTTCACCTTTGGCAATGGCAAATCAGTGTGAGAGGCTTATTTGTAAAGTATAAGAGTTCAATAATGCAAATTATAGATGAAATACATGATTTGTACCATTGGAAGTTGAAAATTAATGTGGAAGGCTCACTTTTCTAATGTAAGAGTCACTGTAATCAAAAATTTCAGGGGTAGGTAGATTGGCACAATGCAGTACAGGAGCACATATGTAATTAAAGCCTAGCTCAAGTGTAAGTCAGAAGACAAAATGTCTGCTATTTGGGTATCCCACTATGAAAGTTTTTTCAGAAGGACCATGATGTTAGGGGTGACTTATAGCTTGCTACACAGCTTACTGTGCATATATGAATGGGTGCCTAAGGATTAGTTGAATAAAAGCGTTAAGGTATGGGCGTGTGTGTACCTAATTCTGACTATTTAAGCTAAGGGGAAGAAGTTCTTGAGGGGCTTGGATGTACCTAACAAATGGTGTGTGTAGGGAAAAGCACACTGTTGAAGTATACAAGTTAATGGGGTATGTAATTAAAATTAAAATGACTTACTTGCTACCTTTTTTGAGGCTTTCTTGGATTTTGTATATGATAATGTTTGACATCCCCTATTATCTTGAATAATAAAGTTATATAGCAAACTTGTGATAATATAATTAAAATAAGGGTTATATAAATTTTACTTCTATATAAATTGTATATACAATAAAATAAGCATATAAAAAATTATATTCTATAAAATATGGGTGCTTTTTTATGTATTTACCAATTATAAATTATTTATTAATTAATTATAGTTTTACATAATAGGGGTATCAAAGTTAGAAATTTGTAATTATTTAAAAGTTATTTAATGACAAAAAAAAGCTAAAGAGTTGACATTAATTCTCAGTAAAAAGGTGTTTTTGGGGCACAATATGGCATATTTTAAAAAATAATCATGGTTGATTTGGTGAAAAAAGAAGTATTTTGAAATGGAAGATTTCTAACTTTGATACCCCCAAATAATTATAAGTAATAAATTTAACTTATAGTTTAATTAATAGGGGTATCAATGTTTACCAATCCTCAATTAAATTAATTGTGGATAAAAATCATTATACACCAATTATCTTCTGCTATTATTTTTGCTCATAGTTGGGTTATTAGACCTTTTACATGTCAATGTTCACCTCTATCTGATAATTTTTATCCTCAATTTTTCATAACCACATCTTAGACAACTTTCTGGATGTGACAGCCTCCCTACTTTGCTATGCACTCCCATCCTGTCTATTCATTCTATCCATTCAAAACCCCTCCCCATCTCATCTGTTTTTTTCATCTCCTTTTCATCTTCAAATATCTCAACATGCCTCATCATCATTGATCTTCTCAAAGGCAGAATTCCTCCAGTTGTTCTTTGAATCCCATTACTCCCTCTTTTCCCTTCTAAGCTGAGAAATCAAAGATCATTCAACTAAAAAAAGATGATCATCTCATACTCATCAACTGGCTGAAAAAAAAACTAATTATGATTCTTGTTTTGGTACTTAGAATCCAAATAAAGTAGGATGGCACCCTGCATCAAAAGTCAATGGCTATCTTCTAATGGCCAATAAATTAAAAAATAAAACAAAGTGAAGGATTTATCTTTTCCCTAAACAGATTTCTGAATGCTTCAAGCACTATTGAGCTAAATAAAAGAAGGCTAAGACTCTTTCATCATCCACAGGTTTTGGTATTACAGACCTTGATATCAGTAAGGGCATCAAATCTATAGACAATAAACTTGCTTCATTATGTCTTTACTATAGAGAGATGGATTCCATATTTGGAGAGGGAGCCAATGTTAATCCTGCAAACATGTTGGATGGAGAAGATGATATCTCCAAACATGATGTTGAAAGAAATCTTTTTCCTTCCTCTTCTACTAAAGCCTCCCCTCATTTGACTTCCACAAATCAAGATATCTTTTCAATATATCCCTATGGCAATATAAACCAATGTAATCCCACTCCAGTGAGCTTTTTACTTCTAGTCTAGTTGTTTAATTTTTTTATCTCTAAAAAGGCTAATGAAAAAACCCAGGATCCTCAAGCAAGTGAGTCTGAAGCTAGCATCAATAATGAAGAGGAAAATTTTACCTTTAAAAAAAAGCAAAGACCATCAACTACTTTAAATTTCAACAGTCAAAAAAAGCAAAAAGAGATAGTTTTTCCCAAACCCCTCTTTCTTCTATTGATGATTTTCTGGAGAAACATGAATCTGGTAAGTTATAACATACCTCTTAATAGTTAAGTGAGATTTTCTTTTCTTTTGTTAATATTCCTTTTCACTCTAGGTAAAGTTGAAGTTGCAAAAGATACTCTCAACTTTCAAAAGAAACAATATGAGCTCTCTTTACAAAGGGATGATAGGGCACAAGACTTGGAGGAGAAGAAATTTGAGCTTTCTTTACAGAGGGATTAAAGGGTACAAGTCTTGGAGGAGAATAAATTCAAGCTTTCTTTAAAGAGGGATGAGAGGGCACATGAATTGGAGAAGATATTCGAGATAAAGAAAGAGGAGAAGGCTCTTGAGTACAATTTCCTATTAGATGAAATGAAACTCAAGTATCAACTTGAAGATGGTTCAAAAAAGAAAGATTTTTTGAGAGAATGTGTTAAAGCTAATAAATCTATTGAGGAAATTGAATGCTTAATGAAAATTTTTAATAACTAGTTTTTTTATTTTGTTCTTATTTTATTCTAAAATTTTTTAGAAAGTTTTCATGGTAGAGTGCATTAAATCTAATAAATCTGTCTAGGAAATTGACTTCTTTATAAGTTTGATGACAGGTTTTTTATTTTTTGAGCTCATATTTAATTCCAATTTTTTTTGAAAGTTTTCTTGGCAAAATGCATTAAAGCTAATAAATCTGTTGATTAAATTGACTGCTTAATGAAAATGTTTGATGACTAGTTTTTTTATTTTTTTTGTTCATATTTCTTTCCAAATTTTGTTCAAGTCAGAAAACTTACTCATCTTATTTTAAAATTTGGAAATACCCCCCCCCTGCAATCTACTATGGGAGGGAGTAAGGATTATCTAATTTTCATTTTATTTCATAAATAATTAAGTAAATCAATTAAAAACATAATAAACCAAGTAAAGGATCCCCAAATACTATCTAACAATGATTTCATGAGCAAAGTCAAAGAAAACATATGACAAGAATGGTATTATGAACTCATTCAAAGAATATAATTGAATGAACAAATTTATACAAAAAAAGGGCTTGATAGTACAATACTAAATTGGATTGATTATCTTTAATAACTGAAATAATTAAATATTTAAGAAAAAAAATATTTTGGAAATCCTTTAATTACCATATTTAAAACCCCTCCCTAATTTTTTAGTAGATATTGGCCCTTCACTCCTTACCTTACTTACCCTGTTTATCAAACTTTGATTGATCTGAAAATAACATCCAAAATGAGTAAAATTTTTGTAAGATTCCAATCCAGGAGGTGCCTTAGTAGTTTGATGATTATCTCTTGAAGAATTACAAATTGTTCCATAATCCTATTTCCTAACCCAAGGTCCATGATACATTTATGATATGGAAATTATAGTCCATGACCTTTGATTTTACCAGGTGAAGGGATGGTCTTCTAGTAATAGTATAAATATAACAGAAAAGGCCATAAGTAAGCATATTAGAATCATATTTGTCTACATGAATCTGATTATGAAATTCTCCAAAGGTAATGATAAAATTAGAAGAAAAGATATAATGTTAACTGAGTTAAACCCATTCCATATCTGTTGTCAAGGTATACTTTTAGTCTAGAAGATTTGGTACGTAGTTCTACGAGGATTTAAAAGGTTTAAATGGGTTCTCAACAAATTTGTACGTATTTCTTAATTCAAAGATGAATTTTTTACTCAATAAAAGAGGTAGGATTAAAATATTAATATAAATTATAAATTAGAATTACGCTATTGTAACTACTAATGATATAGAATATAAGAATAAGTGTTTAGTTGGTTAATAGTTGTAAAAATGGTTTGGTAAGATAGAATGATCAAAAGACAACAAAAAGAGAGGCCTTTTATAGGCAAAGGAGAGACAAAGCACGGAAATCAAATTCTAAAAACAGTAGGAAAAGAGAGAGAAAAAGAACATTCCAGAAAGAGTATTTCAAATAATAAAGTTATTCCAAAAAGAAGGCGTCAAAAAGATGTATTTACAGAGTATGTCAGAAATACATCAATATTTTTAATATTTACTGTAAATGTCAATCCCAAATAAGAAATTTGATTTGTTTGTATATATTTAATATTATTTGAATATTTAAATCTTATTTTATCTTTATATTTTATTTTCTTTAAATATAAAGTTTTATTTTTCCCAACCTGTCAATTGAGCACGGTGTTAGAGAAAAATATAAGGGACAAAATTATAATCTTAATTTTACTTATTTATTTAATTAATTAATTTAATTTTTACATTCTGTAACTAGTTTAATTTATAACTAATTTTAATGTAACTAAATGATAATTAAATAATAATTTAAGATGATAAGGTGCGGCTTCATCCAGTAAATAATTACTTATTTCACTGGGTAAGTCTAGTAGCCTGGCTGACACTCCCTTACTCTAAAAAAAATAATAAAAAAAATGCTATGATTTTTTCTTCTTATACTTTTTTAGTAGAGTAGGAAGATTAGATATCTCCTTCCCAGGTATCCAAGAATCATATTCAGATGATTTATTCTTGAATCTCAATAAGTATTCTGTACCTTTCTCAGCAGTGACTATTCTGTCATTTAATATCTTTTCAATTTCTGCTGTCTCAGTGATTTCATTTGGGGTTTTCTTTGGTCTACCCCTCCTTCTTGGAAATAAATCACTATTGGATGTGTAAGGTTTCAAAAGAGATATTGGAAAAACAGGATGTTTTCTGTCATATGGGGAATACAGAATAACTTCAACTGCATTATCTCCAATCATTCTTCTGACAACAAAAGGACCAACAAATGGATATTTTAATTTTTTATTACCTTGTAAGTTGAAGTGGACTGTAGAAATCAACACTTCATCACCCTTTTTAAAAGTGTATTCTTTATGGGATTTGTCCCATCTTTTCTTCTCATATTCAAATGATTTTTCAATACATTTTTGAGCATGATTTATGCATAGTTGTTGCATTTGAAGAAAAGATTTTACACCAGGATGTATATCCAATTTAGGTATTTTGTTATTGAGAATTTGGGCAGGAGTATTAGGAACATATCCAAGCCAGAGCTCAAAAGGCTTTCTTTGAGTAACAGAATGAACAGTGCTATTATAAGCAAATTCTAACCCAGGAAGTAAGGTAACCCAATCATGAGTGAATCTGTCATTATCTTTATACTCAAGGCCAAAAGCACAATATCTTCTTATCATGTCCTCTAAAGTCTGAATCATTCTTTCAGCTAAACCATCAGTCTGAGGGTGATGGGCAGTAGAAAGTTTCAGATCACAACCACAAACATCCATCAGAGACATCCAGAATTCAGAAGTAAATTTAGGGTCTCTGTCAGAGATTATGGCTTTAGGAAAACCAGCAGTATTAAACATATGAGACCACCATAAGAAAGCTAATTCTTTAGTGGAAACATCCTTGTGGGTAGGGATAAATTTACACATTTTTGTGAATCTGTCCACAATAACCCAACAAGAGTTATAACTGTCTTTACCAGAAATAGGTAATCCTGTTACAAAATCCATGTTTATTATTTGCCATGGGGCATCAGGAGGTTCAATATGTTGCATTAATCCTGCTCTTTTACCAGTTAATCTTTTTGATTTTTGGCATGAATCACAGGATTCAACATATAATTTTGTGTCTTCAGACATATTAGCCCACCAAGCAGTGTTCTTAATTCTGATCATTGTTTTGTCAAGATCAAAATGTCCAGCTAATATGTCATCATGACAAATTTTCAAGATGATTTCTTTCATAGAAGGAGGAATAACAATAACATTACTCAACTTTCTTCTATAATATAGATATCCTTCATCAATTGAAAATTTTCCTTTTTCCAAACCTTTTTGGTACTTTGGTGGAAGGGTTTTAATTAATGCTTGTATTGAAGCATTCTTTGGATCATTTAATATGGTGCATAACTTTTTCAAGTCAGTGTCCTTATCATATGATTCCAGAATAAGCTGTAATAGCTCTTCCTCCATATCAACCACATATATCCCATGGATATGGATAATTTCATCCTCAGGATCATATGCAGGATTTGAGTCATCATTTGGTAAGGGTAACCTTGATAACATATCCACATTTGAGTGACCAATACCAGCTCTGTGAACAATTGTCATTCTCCCTCTGTACTCTTGAACAGCCAGCTGCCATCTAAACATATGTCTATTAGGTGTTTTCAAGTTTAAAAGGGATTTAACTGCACTGCAGTCAGTGTCAAGTTCAAATTTCTGGTCATCTAGGTAATAATGAAGCTTTTCTAGAGCCCATACTACAGCTAAACACTCTAATTGAGTAGCACCATATTTCAATTCACTATTTCTCAAGGTTCTTGAAATATAACAAATTACTACTTCTGAAACTTTATCATTTATCACTTGTTTTTGATGGAGGGCAGCACCAAGACCAATGAAACTGGCATCAGTGTACAAAACAAATGGTTGATCAAAGTCAGGTAAAGCAAGAATTGGTGCTGACATCAAACAGTGTTTCATAGTGTCAAAGGCTCTTTGTCTTTCAATATTCCAGACAAAAGCAACATCCTTTCTAGTTAATTGGGTAAGGGGTAAAGCTATGACTTGGTAATTTTTAATATACTGTCTATAGTATCCACACATTCCCAAAAAACTTTGGAGCTCTCTTACTGTTGTAGGAGCTTTCACCTGTTGTATGGCTGCCACTTTGTTCTGGTCAACACATATCTGTAAGCCTGAAACAACATGGCCAAGAACTTTTAAAGAATGGAAACCAAATTTACATTTCTTCAAAGCAAGTGTCATATTTATTTCGTCCATTTTCTGGAATACTTTACACAGGTGTTTAAGATGGTCCTCAAATGTTTTTGAGAATATAATGATATCATCAATATAAACCATCAGCCAACCTTCAATTATCTCTTGATGGAATGTGTTATCCATTACTTTTTGGAAAACAGAAGGGGCATTTTTAGGGCCAAATGGCATCCTAATATACTTATAAATACCCATATGAGTGGCAATCATCAGAAAGTTCTGAGAGTTTTTCTCAACAGGTACCTGGTGATATCCCTTATTACCATCCAAACAGCTGATATATTTAGCACCCTGTAAAGTAGCATGTATAGAGCTGATTCTAGGTAAAGGATAGATATCATCAACAGTATAAGTATTTAGTGCTCTATAATCACCACATAACCTGGCTTTATCTTTCTCATAAGAAATTAGGACAGGTGAGATAACACAATATTTAGGTGTTTCAACTACCTTTTCAATAATATTCATTTTTAAAAGGGTAGAGATATTATCTTCAATATCTTTTCTCTTTGTGGGAGAAGCAGGATAAGGCTTCTTCTTTAAACTAGGTGGTATATCAGTTAATGGGCAAGACAATGAAAGTTTCATTTCCTCTTTAACTAATCCCAGTTCATGTGACCCATGAGCAAAGGCCATAGGAAAAGATTTTATCAAGTTAATGATGGAATCTTTATCCTCACCAGAAAGTTGTTCTCCAAAAGAGGCATTGTCAATTTCAGACATAAGGGCATGCATTTCCTTTGTAGATCTTCCTTTATATTGAACCACAGAATTACATGTGTTCAATTCTGGTTTTAATAATTTTTTAGGGGAGGAAATTTTAAATTTTCTCTTCCCATTCAACCCCATTGTGAAACATTGGTTTGAAGGATCCAATTTTATGCCATACTTGGTTAAAATATCATTCCCTACAATAAACCAATTGCTCAAGTTATCATTTTTCATGACAACAAAATCACAAATAGCTCTTACAAAACCATGGTTATATTTAAAAAACACTGTGGCTTTGTATTTACCAATGGGGGACAAAACAGAGCCATACCCTCTCCAATTTTCAGAAATGATAGGCAACAGTTTAGATTTATAGTCTTGATCTACTGAGGCAAGTGCTCTTTCAGATACCACACTTCCTCCAGCTCCAGAATCCAGAACAACTTCAATGCTGGTTCCATTAATCAAGACTGGTGCCTTAAGAGGGGCAATAACAATTGAGTTATCCTCAATGTTCTTTATGATCTCAGCATCCTCAACTGTAGATAAATCATTATTATCAATGTCAATAGTATTTAAATAATGAATATCTTCTTCCAGCATCAAGATTTCTTGTTGAGATTCATATGAAATATTGCTGGCACAATCACTTGATGTATCATCCAGTGCCACTGTGTCATCAGCATGCTCCTCTGTTTGTTCCACAAGATTTATCTTCTTGTCACAAACATGGCCTTTCTGCCAAGGCTTGTTGCACTTGAAGCAAGTGTTTGTTGCATACTTCTTTGGTGCAACAGGGGCAGAAGGTTTACCAACCTTTTCCAGAGGTTTTTGTTGGTAAGTGGAGGGTTTCTCCAAAGGGGTCCTAGGAATGAATCTTCTTGCATCATACTTATTGTTTAGAAGTATCTCATTGCAAGTATTAATGAAAGAAGAGGGTTCTTTGGAGAACTCAGTCCTAGCCACAATCAAGTCTCTCAGAGACATTGGTAATTTATAGAGGATCCTGTCCTTCCATAAATCAAACTCCATATTTGGGTCCATTGCCCTTAAGATTTTTACAAGTTTCATTAAAAACTCAATAGGTTTATCAGTAGAAGAGCTATATCTAGTTTCCTCATACTGCCTTTGTTGAGCCATTCTGAACTTGGAGCCACCAAATTGTGCTTTAATTAATTTCTTCCAATCCTCCCATGAATAGTCATTCCCATCCAGGAGAACAGATTCATACCACATCAGGGCAACATTAGTGAACAAAGAAATTAATTTGGACACAATTTCCTCATCTGGGAGTTTGTAAGAATTTTTTAAATTATCAATTCTGCAAATAAATTGTTGCCAATCAGAGGAAAAATCACCATCAAATGTTGGGTACTGGTCAAGTTTTGGCCAATTCTTTTGATTTGTAGGAGTCTCCTTAGTACTAGCTTGTTTCTGAGTAAGAAGCAGCTGTAATTTCTCTAATTGTGCTGAAATCTCATTGTTTAATCCTTCTGTTGCAGATCCTGGTGCATCATCAGTTTTTGATGGAAACTCAGTGTTATCAACAGGTATTTCTGGATCAATTTTTATTTTAGATGAACTAGCCACAGGTACTGGTTGAGAATCCTGCACTATATGTTCCTTCACAGAATTGTCAGAATATTTTTGGTCATTTAACAATGAGTTCAATGTTTCTTCAATGGTTGTTAGTCTTGTTTTCATTCTTGGAAGACTAGATAAACTTTCATTGACAGTTGCAAAAGATAATTGATTTTTATGTTGAAAAGATGACAACTGGTCACTCAATCTTTTCAGATTTATCTTATCTATCTCTACCTCCTGGCAACAGGCAGATACAGTATCTTTTAGTTTAGACAAATCATTTTTTATATTTTGCCATAAAGCAATTTTCTTTTCATGGGTTGCTTTGTAATGAGACAATTCATCAGAGACTCTCTGTGCTTCACTTTTTAATGCTTGATAACCCTGATCAGTTAACAAACTATTATATCTCTGAGTCAATTGCATATTGTTCATTATATGATTTTGCTTGGCAATAATATCTCTCAAGTGCTCATCATTAATTCTTGCTACATCCGGAGTGTTTCTCAATAAGGAAACTGAGTAACTTTCCAGACTCTCATAGAACTCAGGGTCAAGAGTTTCATCAATCACAGCCATATCAGGATTAATCATTGAGGTAGCAATTAAAAGTAATGGATTGGATACATGAGATAACTGTCTACTATTCCCAGCCTCTATAGGTCTCAAAGTTTCATCCTCCCTTCCAGATTTACCTGAAGGAACAGAGTCAGCCACAAGAAAAGGCACTTGAGAATCAATAGAGGGACGTACCAGGGTTTGCTGGGTATCACCATGTTGGGCTTCCTTCTTCTTTTGCCTCCTTGATAAGGGTGGGGAGGAGTGGGGTTTGCCTGGGTGGGCCTTGATGGACCTACCTGAGGTAATTGATGCTGATTTTGAGCTAAGTAGTCCCACTGTGTGTTGAGCCAGTCCCACTGCCACTTGGACACTTCTACCATCTCTTGGGATTGGGGAGCCAATTGTTGTTGATCCCTGGGAGGAAGAGGTTTCCTTTTCTCTTGGAGAGAAGTATTTTTTCTTTTCTCCCATTCTTCCAAGGCATCTACCCTTACCTTTAGTTTTAAGCTGTCTGTCTTTAACTCCTTTATGTGGGTTGACAGATTCTTTATCTGCTGGGACAACGGCATCTTTTTTATTTTGAAGCCTCTTGGAAGCTCTTCTGGTGGGTTTGTCCTGGGTTTCTGATCCTGAGTATTGTCCACTAGGATTTCTACTTCTTCCATTTCCACATCCTGTTTGGGGCAAGGATTTATTAGTTTGAGAAATTCTTCTTGTTAAAGGAGAACTTACAGAAGTAGGCTCATCATAATCAATTAAGTCTAGTTCTTCTTCACGTGCAGTAAAACCACTTTGATCAGTCATTTTAAGATTCTACTGAAATGAAGGAAAAGAGACAAAATTAATTAGTCTTTTATTTTTAATTTTTATTTAACAGAAATAAAATAAAAATAAATCAAAAAAAAAAAATCTTATTAGGATAAAAATCAACTTAAATAAAATTAATAAAAAAAAATTTAAAACCAGGATAATGCAATCAACTGTAGAAATAAATTAGAATATCTATTAATTTTTTATTTTCAGGATTTAAATCAACTAATTTATTACCAGGATTTATTGTCAACTGAAATAATCAAATATGAATCTTTATTAATAAAAATTATTTTAACTGATTAATTAACTACCAGGACTTAATGTCAACTGAAGTAATTTAAATATGAATTTCATTACTTAAAAAGATTTATTGGATTACCAGGACTCAAAGTCAACTGAAGTAATGAAATGTTAATTATTTATTAAAAAAAATATAATTGTCAGGACAATTTGTCAACTGGAACAATTAATTAATCAGGACAAATGTCAACTGAAAAATTATAATAATTATTTTATTTAATAAAATATTTTATTGTCAGGACAGTTTGTCAACTGGAACAATTAAAATTCAAATTAATCAGGACAATTGTCAACTGAAAAATGATAATAATTAATATTAATATATAATTATTTTATTACCTCTGGGACTAAGAACAGTTATTGCTCTATTATGGTCAACCAGGAAAAATAAAAAAAAATATAATAATAAAATTAAATTCCAATTACCAGACACCTCCCCCTGCAAAATGAGCAAATTAATGCCACTTACAGAGTGCTGAGTAAAAGGAAATACGTAGCAAATGAAGAGTGAAGAGTAACCCACAAATAGTAATCACAATAATTACCACGATATATACGATCTTTAGTCAGTATATGAACTTAAGTTTTGGAGCGCGGTTCGATTCCCGTTCGCAGCAAAAACTTTTATCACGTGACGTATGACGTTCGTCGTTTTCTTGCCTCCACTCGTCCTTTACAGGTGCTTCTACGCCGATGGTCCTCTCGATTACGCCTCAAGTAACGTTGCGCCGTCGATATTTCGGAAAGGTTCCCAATTGTCAAGGTATACTTTTAGTCTAGAAGATTTGGTACGTAGTTCTACGAGGATTTAAAAGGTTTAAATGGGTTCTCAACAAATTTGTACGTATTTCTTAATTCAAAGATGAATTTTTTACTCAATAAAAGAGGTAGGATTAAAATATTAATATAAATTATAAATTAGAATTACGCTATTGTAACTACTAATGATATAGAATATAAGAATAAGTGTTTAGTTGGTTAATAGTTGTAAAAATGGTTTGGTAAGATAGAATGATCAAAAGACAACAAAAAGAGAGGCCTTTTATAGGCAAAGGAGAGACAAAGCACGGAAATCAAATTCTAAAAACAGTAGGAAAAGAGAGAGAAAAAGAACATTCCAGAAAGAGTATTTCAAATAATAAAGTTATTCCAAAAAGAAGGCGTCAAAAAGATGTATTTACAGAGTATGTCAGAAATACATCAATATTTTTAATATTTACTGTAAATGTCAATCCCAAATAAGAAATTTGATTTGTTTGTATATATTTAATATTATTTGAATATTTAAATCTTATTTTATCTTTATATTTTATTTTCTTTAAATATAAAGTTTTATTTTTCCCAACCTGTCAATTGAGCACGGTGTTAGAGAAAAATATAAGGGACAAAATTATAATCTTAATTTTACTTATTTATTTAATTAATTAATTTAATTTTTACATTCTTTAACTAGTTTAATTTATAACTAATTTTAATGTAACTAAATGATAATTAAATAATAATTTAAGATGATAAGGTGCGGCTTCATCCAGTAAATAATTACTTATTTCACTGGGTAAGTCTAGTAGCCTGGCTGACATCTGTCCAATTGGAAAGTCCAGCTTTCTTAACCAGTTCATGATTAGATTTTAATGCCTGAATACATAATTTTTTAATTAATTGGACAAGAAAGAATTTAATGATCCTAACATTTTCCATATTTCTAAATCTTCCTTCATTTATTGATCACTGAGATTCAGGAGTAAAGAATAAATACCTGGAGAGAAAAATAAGAAAATAGGTTTTCTTAAAAATTTATGAAAATAAAGACTTACAAAGTAAGGCATCCTTTTCAAAGCCAGGTCTCCAACAAAGTCATATCATAATTCCTCTTCTCTTCTTTTGATTTTTTAAAGGTTGTCAAACCAATTCCATCTGATATAAAGTAGTAATGACATCTGATAATTTATTAAACACTTCATCTTGAATACCATTGAACAAATGAAACTGCATAATAAATTGAGGTTTTTATTCATTACTAATAATTGCAACCCCAATGTCCTTTCCACTAGCAGTTAAGTACTTGACACTTTCTGGTAATGAATTGGGATATTCTTTTTTTTTACATATTTTAATTTTGAGGTGAGACAGATTTTCCAAAGAACCAAAGAAGGCTTTACAAAATTGTTTCTTTCAGATTAAAATTTGTTTTTAATAAGATTTTCTCTTCTTATTATAAATTTTGGACTTCATTCCTGGAAAAGGTTTTGAAGATAATGAGAGTGATGAGATTGATGAGGACTTTGACATTGTTCCAGACATTTTGTTGATATTCTCAAATCTATTTTTTTTTTTGAAATATAAAAAATAAAAAAATAAAAAATTACAAAAAAAAGAGAGAAAAATTAATAATTAATTTTCAATTTATTTCTACCTTAAACCCCCAATTTCCCCTTTTTGTTGTCCTCACACACACCCTATCATCCTTTTTTTGGTGTCCTCAATCCCTATTTTTGTCCCCTTTGGCATCCTCAAAATCTCTCTCTTGTCCCCTTTGGTATCCTCAAAACCCCCTTTTTCCCCCTGTTTCATCCTCCAGATCCCCCTTTTTCTCCCTTTGGTGTCTGAAACAACCCCCCTTTTATCCCCTTAAGTGTTCTCAGACATGTCCCTTTTTCCCCCTTTCATCTCCTGAAAACCCTCCCTCCTCACCTATCCCACTCCCTAATTGCTTCCCCCTTATTACTCCTACCCCCCCCCTTTCCTCCCCCCTCACCTCTCCTCCTACCCCCCTTTCATTACTTAGTGATTGGCTAAAAAATTGCTAATTTAATGAATAATTGTTAAAAATTGTTAATTAGCTTAGAAAATTGCTAAAAATTTGTTAATTTAATGAACAATTGTTGCAATCATTCATTAGCTTAGTGAATTGCTAACAATTTGTTCATTAACTTATAAATTTGTTATAAAATTTCTAATCAATGAAGGGGGGTTTTCAGGAGATCAAAGGGAGGAAAAGGGCATGCCTGAGGGTGCCTAAGGGGGAAAAAGAAAGGGGGAGTCTTGAGGACACCTAAGAAGGTAAAAGGGGGGTGTTGAGAAAACCAAAGGGAGCAAAAAGGGAGATTGAGGAGGCCAAGGAGGGGAAAAAAGGGGGGAATGAGGATACCAAGGAGGGGGGAAAGGTGGGATAAAGACCAGGCCTAGGAGGGATAAAGAGGGGATAAAGGAGAAAAAAAAAGAGAGATAGAACAAAAAATAAGTGTTAATTTAACCTTGAAAACCAAAAAAGAACCACTTCAAAAAACAGAAAATAAATAAATAAATAAATAAAAATAATTAGCAAAAAAAAATAAAAAAAATGAATAAAATGACTTAACTGGTAAGATGAGATGAGAAAATAAGTGAGACCAAATTGTTTGAGGGATTTTTGAAGAGAGGAGGAAACAGATATGAGGGATGAATGAAAAAAAGAAACAGTGAAAAATTATGTGATTTCTGAAAATATGTGCTTTCATGTTGAGCTGATGGATGAAAACAAATGAGACATCCAAAAAAAAGATATTCACCATAAATTCAAAAAAAAATGAATAAGAAAAAAAAACACCAACCCAAGTGAATAAAGCAGACAAGTTGAACATTTGGAGAGTATGAAAAAAAATTAAAAGCATTGTGTTTCAAAATGTTGGGGGGTGATTGGCATAATGACAGAGCATATTCCAATGGAAAAAATGGTTTTTGATTCAAGGGAGGGGAGAGCTGGAACAGGTTCAGGATCCTCTTCTTCATAAAGATCATTGTGGAAATTTGGAGAGTATGAAAACAAAAAATTAAAAGGGTTGTGTGTCAAAATGGTGGAGGGTGATTGGCATAATGACAGAGCGTATGCTGGTTGAATGAATGTTTTGTGATTCAAGGGAGGGGAGAGATGGCACTGGTTCAGGATCCTCTTCTTCATAAACATCATTCCACTCATCCTTTAAATCAGTTACAATATTGTGGAGTATAATGCAAGTCATGATCCAATGATTTGCTGTTTTGATCTCCAATTTTTTTTGAAATCGGATTCTGATCTCATGGAGACTAGAAAATATTACCTTTAAAATCCCAATAGCATGTTCAATCCTCACTCTTGATTGTGAAAGATGATAATTAAAAGATTTTTTTGTTTCATTTTATAAATGTGCACCTCAGAAAGCAGGTATAATGTATTTTCCACTTTCATATTCTGAATCTTCAGGGAGGTACTGAGATTCATCAAAGTATTGGTCTGGATTTTGAGAAATCTTCATTATTTGGAACACCAAAGAGTCATGACATGAGTTAGGGTAGCCACTATGAAAATCAATAAAAATTTTATTGATATCACACACAAGTTGAATGGTGATAGAGTATCTAGAAAGAAGATAAAAAGTTAGCTCATGAAGAGAGATTTGAAAACATTTTGAAGAAACCTTTTTTTGCAATCAAAATAATGGTTGCCATCATGAGCAGGCTTTATGCTCAACAGCATAGTTGTACCATCAAAAAAACCTACACAGCCAGTGAAGCCTTCAGCTTGCATTACTTAAGTGGATTCAAGTTGCTTTTGTGGAGTTGGCCAAGCAAGTGTTTGAGACTTGAGAGAAAGGATAGAAATCATGCGGCGCTTGGTGTATAATATGATGGTACCATATCCTATGGTAAAGATATCATCTAAATTTCTCACAGCAGCACCATTTCCATTTCAACCAAAGAGACATAGTGTGACAGAAAGCTGAAATGCAGGATTACACTGTTTGTTATGGGAACTATTATGGAAGATAGGATGATTGAAAATGAGTTGAGAAAGTTTAAAAAAATAATAATGAGAATTATGAAAAATTTGTGTGAAGTTTAAGTGAGGAATTTCAAGAATTGAGGCAAAATTATATCTGGGATCATGATAAAGATTTGGCCCCCTTTGGATGATGTAACAATTTTTGGAAAGAACAGACATATAAGCTAAAGTGTCTTCCAAACCAGAGTCAGAATCAGAGTCAGTGGCTAAAGTTAAAGTGATAGCACTCATAGCTGAGTGAGGTTGCATCCTAGTATAGAGGTGCTTCATTATTTTCAGTAGAAAAGGTTGTTGGTAGAAGGTTCAGGTTATGAGTGGGAAGTGGGAATTTACCACCAAATGAGCAGGTGGGGTGTGTAGATAGAAAAAAAGGTTATGTGTTTTCCACCAGAATTAAGTAGCACATAGTGAAGAGAGACATAAGGATGAGAAAACATGTTATGTGTTTTCCACCAAAATCAAGTAGCATAGAGTTAAGAGACACATAAGGATGGAATCTGAAATTATATGTCATGTGACTTGCTTACAAATTAATCATGGATGTGATGAGTTTGGGATCAGGAATTAGGAGTGGAAGTTAAGGTATAAGAGGTGTGATAGTTCATTATCATGCAATCCATATTCACTAGCCCTGGGGCTAGTTAATAAGAATCTTACACAAATAATAATGTCTGATTCTGGCAAAAAACAATTCCTGATCCCTAATTGTGTATCCCTGAACATTGATACCCCCTAATTAATTAATTAATTATATATATTAAATAATACCTTTCATATTTTATAATAAATAAATATTGGATGCTTTTTTAACTCATAATTGTGTCATAAAAGTATTAAAAAATTTAAAACACTTTATTAAATAAATTATTGATTTTTTACTTTAAAAATTAGTAATCATAATAAAATAAACACTAGTTTAGATCTAAAATAATAATTAACCCAATAAAAATAACTTAAAATAATTAATTACTCATTATTTATACTAAATAAATTTACTACACTATTTTTATATGCTAAAAAAGTATATTTTTATATTTCACTTAAATTGGTTATTAATTAAAAGGTTATAAGACATTTTTAAAAAAAATTTAGCTAACTTATATGTGTCTCACACTTATTTAACTACTCATTAATTATATTTTAATTTTTTGGGTTTAAATTGGTGGGTTTTTGGGCTCTTACTCATGTATGTTAGTTAAATTTTTTCATGGGTTCCCCTTACACTTACTCAAATTTAGTTACATTTTATTAATGTTTTTCTTTCCTTAGTATATAATTTTTTGGGGCCCTTCAGAGGGCCCCTTTCTTACATAAAGGCCTTGGGTAACCCCCTTTAGCCTCACCACTTACATGATATATTTTTTTATTTTACTCGTTGTAAATATATATATATTATTTTATTTTATTTTGTGATGGAACTTAACCCCCTTTAAAATTATATATAAACTTAAGGTTTTTTTAAGAGTAAAAAATATTATTAGTTGAAGTATTAGCAGTGAGAAAATATAATTACTTACAAAATCTAAAATCCTAGTCCATAAGCCGTAAAAAAGTCCCAGCCCTTTCCTTCAGTCATTGCTTAATTTATTAACATTATATTTCTTTTTATTATCCTTTACTCCTTCATTTCTTCCTCTTTTTTTCTCTTCCCCCTTCTTTCTCTTCTCTCTTTCTTCTAGACAACTGGCCAACAGTACCCATCAATACTTGGATTACACCCCCCACTAAGATTCACAAAATTTTATTGCAACATTTTAACCAGGCATTTTTCCCTTGTTTTTTTATTTTTCTTTTTCCACCTCTTAATCCCTTTTCTTGTAAAATACCAGTTTCATTATGTCTCCCAGAAAATGCAACACTCAAAAAGAAACTCAAAAAAAATGCTTCCCCAGAAAAAGTCTCCCCATAGAGAATGCCCCTCAATTTAAAAATCAAAGTCTGGACAGCTGAAAAAAGTAGATTATCTCATCATTATCAATTTCCTAAAAGTTAAATCAAATTAATATGGGTTTTTTGGATGTAAAATTTTCACTTGTATTGGACATCCACCTTCATCAAAGGTCAATGGCTAATTTTTGATGGTAAATGAGGAAAAGAAGAAAATGAAAAGGAAAATTGACATCAATCCTAAGCAAATGAAGGAGAGACTCAAAAATTGTCAATCAAAATACAAAATGACTCATTTTTCTTCCACTTCTACTATTTTTGGTATTTATGATGATGATTTGGAGATTGGAATTAATACTGTTTCTAAAAATCTCAATGTCTTGTGTCCTTTCTATGAGGAAATAGATATTCTTTTTGGTTCCCAAGTTTTTTTCACCCCTTGATTTCTACATGATACTAGTAAGGATATATCCTCTGGATATCAATCATCCAAAAATTCTCCCAAAACACTTGTACCTCATTGAAATCAATCCCCTGAAGATTCTAGCCATAGTTCAGCAGATGATAATCCCAACTATCATGAAGAACAATTATTTTGGAGAAGATATGAGTCCTCAAAACCTGAATATTTTGATGTATGTTTTATTTTTTATTTTTTCATAAATAATTTACTCAATTAGTCATTCTTTCTTTTCAAGTCTCCTACTCAAACTCAAATTTCAAAAAATAATAACAATTTCAGCAATGAGAATCTCACTTTGTGAGCTGCTTTAGATAAACTTCCTGAACACTCAAGCTCAAACTCCAAACTAAATCATTGAGCTTCAACTTCAATGAACCTGACACATCTTTTAAAACATAGTAATATTTGGAGCAGTTCTTTGAGCTACCTTGAGGATTATTTTGAGAAAAATGATCTTATTAAGAATTTTTCACTATATATCTTCTTCCATAACATATTTTTTTATTTTTCCATTTTCAATTTTATCTTAGAAAAAGCTTCTATTTAAAAAGATGCCCTTAACTTTTAGAAGATTTATTTTGATCATAGGCAAATGAAAGGTCAAAAGGTCTTTGATTTGGAGTAAATTTTCTTTTGCTTCAAATAAACTTTGAAAAGGCCAAATTGGAGGTGGAGGAGATTGAAAGAGTTCATCTTTGCTTGGAGAAAATAAAATACCATGAATTTCAAATGTCTGATTGAAAGAATTTTTGCACTTATTCCAGCATTTTGAGAAACAGAAGTTTTGGATATAGTGGAAAATGGTTTGACTTCTCTTTATCTTCATACAGATTTAACCATTGCTTTTTGTGGTGACCAAGAAGGTTGTGAAGTATTATAGTGCAACACAGAATCCAGTATATCACTTCCTCTATTCTGGATTTTTTTTTCTAAGAGGACTTCTTAATTCCCATAGACTAGAAAAATGACCTTTCAAGATTCCTATAGAATGTTCAATACAGACTCTTGACTTTTCCAAATGATTGTTGAACTTGGCATTTGGGCTTCTTCTGACTCTGATCCCCCAAAAGCAAGAAGTACATACTTTCCATTCACATAAGTATAATCTGACAGAAGATACTGATCTTTATCAAAGAAGTTTTAAGGTTCTTTTGAAATTTGCATTCTTTGGAGGAGTTAGGAATCATGACATGATTTAGGATAGACAGAAAAGAAAGATATAATTTTTTTTGGTTGAAATCATATATAAGCTAAGCAGAAATTGAAAATCTATAGAGAAGATATGTTTGTTTGTGTTAGTATCAAAATAAATGAATGAAATAAAAAAAAGAAGCTACCACTTTTTTTTGGTCAAAGTAACTGTTTCCACCTTGAGCAGGTTTCTTACTCAATGGAATAGATGCACCATCAAAAAATCTTACACATCTTGGGAAACTCTCTTCTTGCATAACCTGAGATAATTCAAGTTTCTCTTCTTTTGTTGGCTATGTGAGAAGTTGAGATCCCAAGAAGTTGATAGCAGTGATGCATTTTTTTTGTATAGCTATTCATTGAGCCATAACCTAAAGAGACAACATTTTCCAAGCATTTCAAGGTAGCTCCATAACTGTTAGATCTTAAACAACATAGTATGATGGCCAATTGATTTTCAGGATCACATTGTTGTTTTTGAGAATTGTTGTGAAACACAGGTTGATCCTGAATAAGCTCAACCAATTTAAGGAAAAATTCCTGGGAAGTCCTGAATAGCTGTCTAGTACTGGGCACAGATAGGTTAAGAAGGGCCTGGGTGGTACCCCTGGGAGTATGAATTACTTTTTAGCTTTCTTGAAAGAAAGTAACATTTCCTGGCTATTTTTGATAAAACAACAAGTTCTTCTTCAAGATCAGGAATCAGAATCAGAATCTAAGAGGAGATCAAGAGCTATGAAAGTCAATACTTGATATAATTTACCACAATTTGAGAATGAGGAAGGTGTGACTCTTACATGATATGAAAATGAGAATGGTGTACAATGTTTTGAATTATAAAATGTCATGCTGTGGAGTGCTGAATATGAATGTGATGATGCTGATAAACCATTGAAATGGGACTTTATGGTGAAACCAGCACTTTTGGTTGAGAAAGTGTGATTTTGAGTAAAATAAGTGACTTATTTCATTTTTGAAATAAACCAGTGTTGGGGCTAGTGTATTTTGAAAAATTCACACTTAGATAGGTGTGGAATTGGCCAAACTTAAGTCCAGATTTGTAAGTGTGAAGTTGCCAGAACTGACGCCCCCTATAATGTCCCATTTTTGCTAATCGTATTTATAGTGCATGATTTTAAATGCTCTAAGAAAAGACTTAAAACTGAAACCTACTAAGCTTCAATATTAAGTTTCAATTTATCTTCAAGCATATGTCTGTAAAGTTTCTCCCTTAGGTCATCTCCACTCATTGCATCAAATTATAAGTAACTATTTGCATATTAGTGAGTCTTTGCTTACTAATTTGCATGCAAACAAAGTTGTATCAAGTAAATCTCACATAACTCAATATTCTCAAAATATTCATCACTCATGTATTGTGTTTGGCAACATTAACTCTTCTTTAAACATGACACAACCTTTCACACATTCTACATCTCAATTGAAGTTTCACTTGGATCTATACAGATACTAAATTCTTAAGGAATTCGATTCAATGGAAGAGGTGAAACTAATGTTATCAATTTTACTAGACACTGAAGAACAAGCTAAAAAAAAAAAAATAATAAAAAATAATAATAATAATAAATTTTTTTTTTAAAATACATTCAAGGCAACTTTATTAAAAGCCACTATACCCTGGTTTGATATGTTGCATATTTGGGCTGTTCACTGATACATATCCATGACAAGTCAAGCTGTTCTTCTGTCATGTGGGTTCCATTTAGTCAATCATTTTTTCTTCAAATCAGAGGACATATTGGGGTTGTTTTTAGTGAGGAGGTTTATATAGTTGTCTGTAGTACTATAATATGTCAAGAAATGGTGATATGAAACCAAAATAGTGTTGTGTAATGGAGAAAAAAAATAAAAAAATAAAAAAATCATTAACCTTCAGATGCATCTGTGTGTTCAGCAAGCAACTTGAGATGTGAAACTTTTTTTTTTTTTTTTTTTTTTGCAGGCATGAGGATGAAGTTAATGACTTGCAAGTGGTAGTCTCCAGTAAGATTAATGACCGTTATTCACAAATTGCCAACATGATGGCTTACCAAAGGGCCTTAATGGAATAAGTCTTGTTGCCAGGGTCAAAACATGCATACCAAAGGGGTTTAATTAAAATGAGTGGATATGCCCTTACTCTTCAGTTGCTTCATCATGTCCAATGCAATAGAGTTCAAGGTTTCCATCTTGCAATTACCCTACCTCATTTTTTCCTGGTATCTTCTCAATAACTTGTCAAACAATCAACTCCCACCTTTTTCTGCACTAAAAAAACCTCCTGCAATATATAATAACCAATCAAAACTAAATTCAAATTAGGGGGTATGAAAGTTTATTTTTTTCATTAATTAAAAGATGTTTCTTGCAAAAAACATACAACTACAAACTCAATTTCAATTAATTATCCACAAATACCATAGATGAAAAAATAATAATTTTTAATTTGGGGAAAAAAAAGAAAAAAGAAAAAAAAAAAAGAGGATCTGTCAATGGCAGATTTTGCAAATTTGATGTCCCTTATTTTTAAAAAATAAATTAGAAATACACAGTATCACTACTATCACTTTTTCAACAAATTTTTGTATTTTAAAGCCAATTTTTCTTTACTAATAAACTAACTTCAAAAAATAAAGTAAAAAAAGCAGGTAAATTATATATATATATATATATAAGGCAAAAATGTCTCTGAATCCATTCAAATATGAGAAAACTGACATTCCAACATACCATATAATAATTATGATAAGATATGTAATCATCAAAACAGAAATGAACATCTATAACTGCTAATTAACAATAAATTATGACACTTTCTAAGCTCCTCATGGTAGGACCAAAAGCGAAAAATAAAATATAAAATAAAATAAAATAAAAAATAAAAATAAAAATAGAGATAAAAAATTCTGGAAAAGTAAGTGGAATGAAAGGAATATCTTATAGGAAATGAGAAATAAAGTTATAAGTTATGAACTCCCACCATAGGAATCGATTAGCAAAAGAAAAAGAAATAGATATATATCCAAGGGAGGCAAAATAAAGGAGGGAAAAGTAAGGGAAAGAAAAGTAAAGAAAATAGAATATGACAAAAACAAATGAGTGGATACCAAGAAAATGCAAGTGGAGTAGCATTTAAGAATCTCAGAGTAATGTTGAAATCGCAGAACAGAACTTGAATCATGATTGTTAAAAATGTTGTAGTTGAGCCATTACCCAACCAAAACGTACGAGATAAACATGAAAAGTTTTCATGAATCTTTTTTTTGTGGGTTTTTCTTCCTTATCCAATCTAAAATGGTTATTGTTACAGTTTTTTCAAGTGCTGAAGAGGATCAGTAGACGGAGCTTTACACTTTTGTGGCGATTACTTTTATAATGATCTAGACTTCGGCCTTAAAGAATAACTTGGCTAACGATTGCATGTTTTTTAATCTGATTACGCTTGGGATTTAGCGCCTACTGGTTGTTCATACTCTTGATCATCTGATTCTTCTTCCACCCATCCTCTCCAATCTATCCACGTCTCCGTATCTGGCCGACATAACCTCCACAACACATTCTGCCACCCAGACCATTTATTTACTTCTCTTGGATGAAGTCCTCTAATGAGACTCGGAGGGCGATAATTCTGTGATTTCATCTCTTCCTTCATAACTTGTTTTTCAGTTTTTAATCGCAGATATTCAACAGTGGTCATTCCTCTAACGGTGAGATGAACGTGGTAACACCTAGAATGAACACAAAGGTGTGAATAAAATGCATAGCTTGAAAGACCGTGTTCAAAAATGTACAACATAACTTACCAAAGTGCGAAAACAGGAACAAAGACAGTGCCACCCAGAATAATTAAAACTAGAGTCAAAGGTGTCGCACGCAAAGTTGCAGAGAGGCCTATTCGTTTGAAGTCAGACGAGATAGCGGAGGATTGATCCTGGAGTCTCCAGATACACAACGATACCAATATAATTACATCAACAGAACAACAAGTTAAAAAGAAGAAAAATGTCCTATAATTTCGAGATCCTATGCAATTCTGCACCCCCAAAAATCAAAAATGACAATCTTAATCAATGATTTTTTCTTTTCTTTTTTTTGGATACACACATAAATATGTGTGGGTGGGTGTGGGTGTGTTTGCGCAGAAAATTCAGCTACTTACATTCAAATAGCTACAATGATGGTCAATCTGCACATAAGTCCAAGTGGAGGGAGGAGGAAGAGTTTATATAATATTTTAGCGTCAGCGTTCAGGTGAGTCCGTAATAAAGAGTCCTATGGCGGGGCATATTGAGAGTGAAAGTAATTTTTTTTATAAAAAAAAAAAAAAATTAAAAAAAATTAAATAACTCAACATTATCTATACAACAATCACACAGCCGACAATGAGAGCTTCGAGGTGGACGGTAACTGCAGCAGGTTGGACACCATTTGCCTGATTTCAACAAAAAAAGAATGAGAATAGCAAACAATAAAGAGGAAAGATTGAGTTTTTAGTCGAACGTGAAGAAAGAAAAAAATAACAAACATTGAATCCAGGATGTGTCCTTTGCGTTATCCGAAGTATTCATATCTTGAAGTTGATAACTATTTGATCCATGGCTGTTACCACCCAAAGAAGTAGAGCCAGCGAGATTACGCTCAACCTTAACCCATTTGGGCTGAACTTCCCATTGTCCAACTTCCAATTCAGTTGCTGTCGCACTGCCATGAAATTGATTTTTTGAGATAGGAGTGCTTTCTGCAAAACTTATCCAGCGTTGTTCAGGATTACGGTCAAGATCTCTTGGCAATATACCAGGGTCGCTACCAAGAACCTTGACCATTGATGCAATAGCCAAAAGCCAAACATATCCGAATACGATGAGAGCGGGGAGGAAAGAATGTTGATAAAGATACGAAGATTGTGTAAAAAAGAAGGTGAATCCCAAAAAGAAGATGACTGCCACACTTGCCAAAGTCTGAAAGGGCAATGTGAAAGTCATGCTTTTGAATTTAGAAAGTTTCGATAGCTGCGTGGACGGATTAGTTTTTTCTGTGGTTGCCGGTGTAGTTAAAGGCTTAATAAATGATAATGGAGGAATTCTTCGAGACGGCAGGAGACAAGAGTCTAAGTCCAGCGTGCTCAAAGGTTTCGAGGTTACTCCTCGTCCATGGAAAAGAAAGACCAAGTTGCCAGGATGAGTTTCATAAACGCGTCTCCGCCTTTGCGTGTCACCTTCAGTCTTTATTGGAGATACTTTGCTGACTGAAGGGGTGATTTTGGACTGGGTCCGAGTGTCGCTGCGAGGATTGACGTTCTGCGTGATTGGATTGAGACCAGCTAGTCGGCCAAATTTTTTACTCATTGATCCATGGTTCTGAGAAAGATAGATAGTCAGTCACCATACATTGAACAATCTTATTTTTGAACCATCAATTTGCGGCACCCATGTCAATCCCGTAAGTCACACTCACACGGGGCAGCTGAATTTCTAGCACGCGAGATGCAGATTGCTGTGGTCCAACCATTTGAGCAGAATGATGACTCCCACTAGGTTCTAGTGAGCCAGCCGGTGATGGGGATGCAAGATAGATTTGTTCAGCAGGGTCAATTGACAAACAGAAAGATGCACTTGTTGCTGCGTCTCCGCTCTGTGGCATTGCTGGCAACCAAGATGGAGACGGAAACGTGGTCACCTGATGGTCAGCCTGATTTGTTTCAGCGGGGAGGCTTGCCGTACGAGGTTCAGATGGGGAAGAAGCAGAGCTTGTTCTGATAGAGTCACTCGCTGGATTGGATGAATCAGACCAGTCTATTGTGTATACACTGGGATTGAACACCTGGGGAGAGTTAATCATCTCTCCCTCATCGCCTGTGGCGCCATAAACAGAAGACAAAACATCGTCTGTATAAAACACATGCTCCGAACTCTGTTCAACTTTGGGCGCAAGCCAAGATTTGGATGGCAATTGTGGAAGGCTAAACCTGCATCTGTCAAGATTTACACCCGTGATATCTTCTTCACTTGTCTTCTCACTATGTCCACCATTTCCGTAGCTATTGCTAGCAGGCAGCGAGCGAAGAACAAGATTGGGCTGGACACACTGATCCCCAAGTCCTGGCTCAGGGCTAGGCCGTGTGAGTGAACTCGGCGCCTCTTGAGGTATCCGGTAGAATCTCCGTGTTTCATCAAGGGTATTTCCCGTGGAGAAGAGTTGTAATGTCAAGTTGCGTTCGCCGTTAGGCAGAAGTTCACTGCAGGCCGACAACTGATGAGATGGAGCCCTTCCTCGATAAGAGGGACGACGGTCGTGGGCTGGAAGTGCTGTGGTAAGCTTGGATAATCGCACAGATGAGACTGAAAGCGACCCTGTAGACGAAGATTTGGCAAGAGAAAAAGGTATGGATGGAGACCCTGAAACGGGGACGCGGTGCTCAGACCAAGAAAACATAAAACAAGTGTCAAGCAGTGAAAGAATGAAGTGAAGAAATCAAAGAATTAAATGTAACAGTGTTAAAGAATATTTTTAAAAAAAATGGCCAACAAAACAAGAATTGAAGAAGGTCTATATCCCTTATCAAAAAATTCAGGAACAAATGTAAATAACAACAATTACGCTGATACACTGATCGAGTCTTTTGTTAGATAGAAATGGCGAGCCAATTATACGATAGGTTGAGTTAAAATAGATGTAGAGTCTTATATTATTATAACCTTAAAAACCTTTGTTATTAATGTGACCTTGTCAATCTCACTGAAATCTTTTTCACCTATTTCCACCAGAACGAAGTACTGTCTCAATCACGCCAAAACCCATCTGACTGTACGTACAGCTTATTGAATACCTCCGCAAAATGATTTGGCACAGTTATATTGAAAAGAATGGGTGCAGATTCCCAAAATTTCGCCCTACACACCCAGCATTTTTCCTAATATTTTTTACCTCGCCAGTCAGTCGCCCGCTAAAAATGCTGGGTATGTTGGGCAAAATGTGGTAAAGCTGAGCCAACCCTTTTCAATGTAGTTGTAAATATATTTTACTATTCCAGAGAAAAAGAGGCATCACTCGCGTTTTTACATGTTTTACATAAAAAGCTAGTTCAAAAAAAGATGGGTTTTGCTTCCCTATTATCCACCGCCAAAATCAACCTAAGCTGATATTTTTGGCAGGGGATGGAAGACGGAAATATCTCATATTTTTCCGAATTAGTTATATTTTGTTTTTTTATAAGATCCTCTTACATATCATTTGCATTAACTTTTTAAGTGTCTACTAAATCATATTTCCCACAACATGCAAAGAGCTGGAGAGTTGAAAATTTTACTTACCAAAAATTAAATTTGTTGGCTAGCGAAATCTCAAACCTTTCCACCGTTAGCGCACTGTATCAGGTCTCGTTTTAAATTATGTAAAAATAGAGCTAAAACACGGCACGGTTCCTGTTAGTGACTCAGATAAACCTTTTTTTTTTTCCATTACATGCTTGTTAGCACCCTCTACTCGAGTATGCATGTCTTGAAATTGGAGCTAATAAAAATCCTTTTAAAATCCAAAGTTTCCAAAAATTGATATTTTGCCTTGTGAAAAAAAAAAATAAATCAATCTCCAGACACAAATCTTATTTTATTCTCAGCAAGTGAATATCTATCAAAATTCTCGCCACAAAATAACGGGGTGGGTTTTCCTTGCATATAAAGTTAAACCCGTAAACATTGAGAGAAAAATGAAAATTTTCAAAAATTTATTGACAGCCCATAGTTGAGCTGCAGGTTTTTTTTTTTGACATCTGCCATTCATTTTGTGGCAATCGCGTTGATTTCTCAGTTGTTTCTATGGTAGCAGTGTCAGCGCTTCGTCCGGAGTGAACCGGAGTTAGGACGCGCCAGCCGCACCACAGACTATATACACGTTATGTACTTAACAATTGCTAAGCTATTACTATACTACATGTAACACCCCCCCTCTTAGTGATTTCCCTATAACCAACCATAACCAACATAGTTCAGAAGAAAAAATAATATAATATAATATAAAAATAACTAGAAAACCCCCAATAAATATCTCTTCTCCTTCCATACATTTAGTCCCAAATTCTTTGTCAACAAATCTGCCACCTGATCCTTAGTTGAAACCCATTTAATGTTTATTTCATGCTGATGAACTTGCTCATTCACAAAATAGAAATCTCTGTCAACATCTCTACAATGATTGTATGAAGGGTTATCTGAAGCTGCAACAATAGCACCTTTGTTGGCCCATGGCATAAATCCACTTCACAAAGAAGGTTTCTCATCCACAGAGCCTGACAAGTTGCATTTAACATTGCCATCAATTCTGAGTGAAGCAAAGCAGCAGCTACTCTTTATTGACATTTTGATTGCCATAAGATGAGACAGTTGCTGATCTGAAGAACATGACCACATGTAGCTCTAGCTAATGCACCACTTTAAGTAGCATCACAATAAACTTCTGTTGAGGGATTGATGTTGATTGTCAGGAAGAGATGAAATTTCATGTCCCTGGTGAACTGCAGATATCTCAGCAAATGATTAAGCACATCCCATTCAGCTTTACCTGGTCTTGATGCATAACATGCCAGGAAGTTGACAGGATACACCAAATCAGGCCTTGATCTGGCTATCAGGTATGACAAAGAACCAATGATAGACAAAAATGTGATAGGTTCAAGTGGAGGGTTAGTTTTTTCTTTTAAGAACACTAATGAAAAACTCATTGGAAAAGGTGAGTGAGAAGTAAGACTTGCTGCATTGTGTTCAATGAGAATTTTGTTGACAAGGACTGGTTGGTGAATAGTCAAACCCTTTGAGCATTGTGAAACAGCTAGACCAACAATAGAAGAAATACCATCAGACCATTTTACCTTTAAACTATTTCCTATATCCATTTCCAGCTCTCTCAAAACCGCATCACTACTCCCTACCACCACACCATCATCCACATGAATCCATAGCATCCCTTTGGAACCATCTTTTGCTAGCACATATACACTTGCATCCTGATTGCTTGACTTGTATCCCAAATTCACTAGAATTTTATTGAGATGTTTCCACCAGCACCTGGCTGCTTGCTTAGTACCATTTAGAGATTTCTTAAGCTTACAGACATGAATTGGATTAATAGACTCAAAACCTTCAGTCAGCTTGACATAGATTTCATCTTCAAGATCACTATGAAGATAAGCTGCAGTGACATCAAAAGTTTTGACTGGCCATTTGTAGGTATCTGCTAGAGTTAAAATTAAACACAAGGATGCAAAAGTAGCTGTAGGAGCAAAAGTATTTTTAAAATAAATGCCTTCAATTTTTTTGAAACCCTGAGCTACATAGTGTGCCTTGTTCTTGGTGATCTTTTGAAATTCATCCCTTTTGAGAGAAAAAACCCATCAAGCACCTGTGACAGTTTTTCCAGGAGGAAGTGGCACAATATCCCATACCTTCATATTAGACATGTTTTATAATTCTTAAAGACAAGCTGATTTCCATTCAACTGCATCTGGTTGCTTCATTGCCTGCTTGAAAGTTTGAGGCAGGCCATCAGAAAGTTCACAAGCATGATTGTTAATGAAATCAACTATAACATCTTGAGCTGCAATAGTTTCTTCTTCTGTAAAATCACCAAATTTCAGTTGATTTAAAATGAATGATATATCACCTTTTGATTGGGATTCTGCTGGATGTGGTAATGTGAGTGCTTTGTTAATTTCCTCTTCTCCTTCAGAAATGAGTTTTGCCATTGCCAACTGAACAAAAGAGTTAGACTCTGAATGCCAAAAAATCCAACCTTTACCACCATCTATAAAACCAATAACTCTGCAACACATTGCCTGGACCTCCATTCTTGTTCTCTTTTCAGTTGGAATATGTACATATTCCAACTGACCAAAAATTTTGATAGGTGACTAGTCTGCTTTTTTGTTGAAGATGATTTGATATGGTGTACTTTTGGTAACTTTTATGTTTGGTAATTTATTGTGTATATAAGATTCCCAACAATAAGCAAATGTCCAAAAAGTAGGAGGAAGGTTTTATGCAAGAAGAATGGTCCTAGCTATTTCAGCAATAGTTTTGTTGAATCTTTCAGCCATCCCATTCTTTTCATGGAGGATACCATGCTAAGAGAGGTATTCAGAGAATTTCTTGTTCATGAATTATTTTCCATTGTCAGTTCTGAGGATCTTGAGATGGTGCTTGATTTTGTTTTCTAAGCTAGTCTTGAAATTAATAAATTCATCAAAAAAAGCTGACTTCTTCTTTAGAATAAATATTTCTCCATACACCAAAAAAGATTCTCTGAAGGTTTCCACATAAACCTCACCCCCATCTGTGACATCAACCATGGGCCCTACTAAATCAGATACCACTAGATCCATGAGCTCATGGGTAAGCTTGAATGCCATGCACTTATTTTTCTTTTTGACACAGCACAAATATCACAGTGTAATTGGCATGAAGGAACATAAGATGGTGCATTAGCGCAAAGACCTTTTTGGGCAATCCTTTGCAGAACTCTGGTGCTAGTGTGGCCAAGACAACAATGCCAATTCATGATTGAGTCAAGAACCTCTGTGGGATAAGGTATTTTTGAAGGGGTTGAGGGAACAAAAGGGGAAGGAAGGGGTAGCAGATGATAAAGAGTTAAAATAATTCATTTCAAAAACATTGGTCTCTAGATCACAAGGATAAACCATGACAACCATCCATTTTCTCCAAGAAGAAGATTTAAGAGCAAGAAATAATATTTTTTTGTTTTTTGAAATAATATAATCATGGTTTTTATTAAAGTAAAGAGAAATTCCATTATCTAAAAGATCAAAAAAAAATTAAGAGTATATTTACCTTTGTTGCAATAAAAGAAACCCCTGATGGTAACTAATTCTCCTCCACATCCTTTAATGAAAATATGTCCATGACCCATAATGAATGCATTACCAGAATCAGTTGTTGTTTTGACTGGAATAAAAGTTTTCAAACTTTTAAAGTCAGAGAGAAGACATACATCACCACTGACATGATGTGCAGCATCAGAATCAAAAACACCTTGACTATATTTACTATCTTTCTCTTCTGTCCAACAATCAGTACCAAAATCCAGTTCTTTCAGTGTGGTAGTGAAAACATCTAGCTCTTTACAACTTATTTCTTCTGAACAGGGTTTTAAGGAATTTTGAGCTGGCTGTTTTCCTTTTCTGTTGTTCAGTGATTTGAAGATGATATTCATGGCCTCTTTATTATCATGAGCAAAAGCTTCATGTTGGCCTCAAACTTCAATATTGAAACTCTTACTGTTGGAATCACTAGGATATGTCTGTTGGTAATTTTCAGTAGACTTGCAGTAAAAACAGAAATAATCAGGTTTTTTATTGCCAGGGTGGTAGCTGTTCATTTGTCCCTTCTTGAAAGCCACTGATAAAACTGAATCAGGATTGGTTTCCAGTTCAAAAGCAGTGGAGGATGTAGATTTGAATGAATTGTCAAAATAATTTTGAAGAACATTCATCATTTCATGAAAAAAAAGTCAAGAGATGTCTTTTTTTAATTAAAAATGGCAATTTGCCTCAGTAGCAAGATGATTGACTGACAATGGTAGTAGAAGTTGGGTGAAAACTGCTGCCATTTAATCAAAAACAAAAACAAAACCTGATTGTTGAACTGCCTCTAAAACTGAATTAATTTTTTTTCTGTGGTGTATGACATTTTTGAAAGGCAAGGTTTTGATGTTCAGAAGGTCATTAAAAAGTGTCATTCAAGTAGTGTGAGATGCTTTGTTGAACTTGAAACTGAAGATAGAAAAAGCTTTATGACATGTAATTCCAAAATCAATGAAACTTTGAAGTTTTTCTTCAACAGTATAGTACAGGATATGCCAGCTCATTGTGTCTTCAAAATTTGAAATTGCATCATGAACAGCATCAGGATCACTAGTGTATTTAATTTTATGTACACACTGGTTTAAAAATAGATGCAAGTTATTAAGCCATGTTTGCCAATTAGATCAATCAGATTTTAATTTTGCCATATTTTTTGTCTTATGAATGATATAATCTATGATATTTCTACAATATTTACCCTTGTATAAGGATAAAAAGATTTTTTTATCATTTGAGGACATAGATGTGTCAGATAGGGAATCAGTAACATGTGGGGTGGCATAATGTCTATGGCAAGGTTTAGAGGAGTATGAGTATTTGGATGATGGCTTTACATTAGAAATGGAAGCTCTAGGGTTTGGAGTGGCCATACAAGAATTTTGGCTGGTGGGATTTGAATTCTGAAGAGAGGGAAAAGTTGGAGGAAGATTAAGAATAGGTGAAGAAATAAAAGGCACTGTGTTTTGAGGAGATACTTGGCAAGCAGTGGTGTTGCTGCCAGAGGATGATGAATGGGAAGATGCTGAGCTGGAGAAAGAGTGAGAAAAGCATCTATAATAGGTACTAATGGAATGTGGGGGAGGATTAAAATTTCTCAATTTGTGTGACAAAAGTGGAGGGCACTTGCATTGTATCCTAGGACAAAATTGGAAAGGTTTTTGTTCAGAGGAATCAGCTGGCATGCATTAAAAACAAGTTGTGCTAAATGATTAGTTGTAGTGCTTCAAACAATGTGCTTGAGAGATGAATTTCACTTCAAAGAGACTTGTTTTACATGGGTCAGGCACGGGGAACACAGAAAATATATTCCAGGAATTACAAGATCACAATTACTGCTAGTAACAAATAAGGGACAGCCCATAACCTATGGTAGCAGTGTCAGAGCTTCATCTGGAGTGAACTGGAGTTATACACATCAGCTGCACCACAGACTATATACACTTTATGTACTTAACAATCACTAAGCTATTACTATACTACACATAACAAAAATTCTTTCCACATAATAACAGGGTGGTTTTTCCTTGCATATAAAGTTGAACCCATAAACATTGATAGAAAAATGAAAATTTTCAAAAAATTATTGACAGCCCATAGTTGAGCTGCAGGTTATTTTTTTTTGACATCTGCCATTCATTTTGTGGAAATTGCCTTGATTTCTCAGTTGTTTCTATGGTAGCAGTGTCAACGCTTTTTCCAGAGTGAACCAGAGTTAGGAGGCACCAGCCGCACAACAGACTATATAAACATTATGTACTTAACAATCACTAAGCTATTACTATACTACATGCAACACCCCCCTCTTAGGGCATCTACCTCTGTTTCAGTAAAAAATAAGTATATAATTGCATTTTACTTGGTAATTTCATAATGAATTTCAATATTCAACTGCCCTATGCAGTATCTTTTACCAATCACCACATTTAGTTAATATTCAACCCTGGAACTTTGGCAGTCATTAGGTAAATCTTGACTGCAATTTTTTTTTGAATACCATTCAATGTTCTCATTGAATAACTTGGTAAAAAAAGAATAAGAGTATATTAGGGGGTATCAAAGTTAGAAATTTGTAATTATTTAAAAGGTATCTCACAGCACAAAAAGAAAGCCACAAACTCAACATCAATTCTCAATAAAAAGGTATTTTTGGGGAATAATATTGAATATTTTTAAAAAAATCAATAGGTTGATTTGGTGGAGAAAAGAGGTATTTTAAAATAAAAGATTTCTAACTTTGATACCCCCTATTATCTCTTATGTGTGTTTAGAAATCAAATTTACTAGTGGTTTCTTGGCATATTTTAGTAATTGAGGCTTGGAGTGTGCAGCCAGTTGTGTAAAATAGTGAAAACTGATAAAATTTGGTGATGAGTAGTGGGTATAGTGAATTGAAAAGATAATGTGTGAAACAATGGTGGAATCAAGGGTGTGATTAAGTATCTTGATGAGCAATGAAAAATGAAAAAAAATTACAGGGAGAGGTGCAAGTTTATGATGAATAGTAAGTATCTGTAAGTATATATACCTACTTGTACCCAATATTTACCAAAATGAATAGCTAATGTGAGGTGTAAATGACATGGTGCCATAATATGCATCAAAGTAATAGTTAAGTATGCATAAAGTGGGGTGTTACCAACATGGTGGTTATCCAACTCCCTTGGATTCTGCTTAAAGCTTCCTTGCTGTAAGCAGAATACAAAGGAGTTGGATTATGGTATCAGTGTCAGCACTTCATCCAGAGTGAACCAGAGTTAAGCACCTTGGCTGCACCATATGATTTAGACTAGTTTCTATGTACATATTGAATAATCACTAAGCATATTAAGTTAAGTACGTAATAATCTCCCACTTAGTGATTTTCCAACAACAGGTAAAAATGATAAAGGAAATAAGATAATAGATAGAAAATTAGAGAAAGGACAATGAGAGGAAAAGGAAATAAAAGAAATAAGCTATAATACACCAAAAAGATGGCGCTTTGTGTGCCACACATTAGACCCTAAATTTTTTCTCAATAAGTCAGCTACCTGATCATTCGAGGATACCCATTCTATTCTAATTTCCCTCTGGTGGACTTTTTTGTTGAAAAAGTAAAAATTATGGTCCACATGGTGGAAGCACTTGTCAGATAGGTTATCTGTTTCATTCATGATTGCAACCTTGTTGTTACAGAACAAGGTGGTGGGACTGTGACAGAGATCTAGTTCACAAAGTAGGTTGCACATCCAAAGGGGCTGTCTAGTAGCGTTTGACATCACCATAAGCTCTGAGTGAAGAGACGCAGCAGAAACATGTGATTGGCACTTGGATTGCCATAGAATAAGGCAATTGTTGAGTTGCAAAAGGTGACCACCTGTGGCTTTCACAAATTCACCTCCCCAGGTGGTGTCACAGTAAACTTGCGTCAAAGGAGCATCAGTTAACAAAGGAAATAGATGGAATTTCATGTAACATGTGTGTTGTAAATATATAAGCAGATTATGTAGCGCATCCCATTAAACTTTACCTGGTCTTGAAGCATAACATGCCAGGAAGTTGACAGGGTATGCTAGATCAGGCCTCAAACCAGCAACAAGATACAACAAAGATCCAATTATTGAAAAAACTTTATTGGTTCAACTGGTGGGTAAGTTTTGTCTTAAAGGGAAAAAAGTGCAAGTTTACTTGGAAGAGGAGAGTGAGACATGAGGCCAGCGGTTTTGTGCTCTTGGAGCACCTTATTGACTAGTGCCAGTTGGTGGATGGTGAAACCTTTTGAGCACCAGGAGATTTCTAAACCAAAAATGGAGGAAATATTCTTGCTCCACCATACATTCAAGAATTGTTTCATGTCATTTTCCAGTTGATCCAAAACCTCATCACTGCTCCCAAATACAACACTGTCATTGACATGCACCCAGAGCATACCTTTAGAACCAGATTTGGAAAGTACATTCACACTAGCATCTTGGTTGCTTGAGCAATAATCAAGATTGGTGAGAATTCCACTGAGATGTTTCCACCAACATTTCACTGCTTGTTTTGTGCCATACAGTGCTTTTTTGAGTTTAAAAATGAGACTGGGATTAGTGGAATTCAAACCTTCCGGTGGTCTAACATATATTTCTTCATCTATGTCACTGTGCAGGTAAGCTGCTGTGACATCAAAGGTAGGGATGGGCCAATTGTATGTCACAGCTAAGGTTAACATTAAGAAAAGGGATGCAAATTTTGAAGTGGGCACAAATGTATTGCTAAAATACACTCCCCCTATATGTTTGAAACCCTAGGAAACATATTGTGCCTTATGCTTGACAACATTTCCAAATTGGTCATTTTTCAGAGAGAAGACCCATCTAGCGCCAGTAATATTTTTTCCTGGTGGAAGTGGAACCAAATCCCAGACTCTCATAGATGACATATTATCTGATTCTTGTTTGCAGGCTAGTTTCCACAACTCACCATTGGGGTGTTTTAGCGCTTGTAAGTAGGTGCACGGTAGTCTTTCAGACAGCTCACAAGCATTATTGTTGATATAATCTACCATGGTGTCTTGAGAAGCAATGGTTTCTTCAGCAGTAAGATCACCAAAACATAAGAAATTTAGGATAAAAAATAAATCTCCGTCTTTGTTTCTTCCTGGTATTTGCAATTAAGCAATTTGTCTGACATTTCTTCCCCTTAAGGAATGAATTTTACCATGGCTGATTGAACAAGAGAATAGGTCTCTGGGTGCCAGAAAATCCAGCCTTTACCTCCATCCAAAAAACCAATTACTCAACAATGCATGTCATGTACATCCATCCAAGTATGTTTTTCTGCGGGAATATGGATGTAGGCCCATTGGCCAAAAATTTTTAATGGGGGATAAATCAACCGTTTGGTCAAAAATGATTTGATAGGGTGTACTATTGGTCACCCTAAAATTCTGTAAATGGTTATGGATGTATGATTCCCAACAATATACAAATTCACAAAAGGTTTGAGGTACGTTGGAGGCCAAGAGGATAGTACACGCAATCTCACCAATGGTTTCATTGAATTTCTCTGCCATACCATTTTTCTCATGATGGTAGGGCATTGAGTGTTCATGTGGGATTTCATTAATGGATAAGTACTTGGAGAATTTTTTGTTCATATATTCACCACAGAAAATTTGGGGGGGTATTGCTAGCAATACCCCTCATTTAAAAATGTTGGGAAGTGGTTGGAAAGCTGTTGGAAGGCTGTTGGGAGTTCATTGTGAAACCAGATTTAAATTAATTGGACAAAGATTTGGTAATCAGTTAGACCTAGGTTCAACCAAACTCAATCACAGGTTTCTTGGAGCTTGGTGATTACTTTGATTTTGAGCTAAGCACAGATTGAGCAAAGCTTGAACATATCACTTAACATATCATAATATTCACTTTCCCATCTTGTGGAAAGCAAAATTTGATATTCGTTCTAAGAATATCTACATATATTTTCTTGCCAAGTTGGTAACAGAAGGTTAAACTGTAGTATCTCAATTATTACACTAGACTACATAGATATTTGATAAAACATACAATTCAAATCAATTTTAATATTATTGAGATCACCATAAGTGTCTGTCCAAAGACTTACAAAAAGTATGTTAGTATCAAGACATCGTTCAAGGTAGTAGTTTCAATTTGGATTTTGAACTGACATCTAAAGCATTTTACTATTAGACAGAAACATAAATAGGGGGAATCAAAGTTAGAACTTTTCCATTTCAAAATACCTCTTTTTTCAACCAATTCAACCATGATTGTCTTTTAAGATATGCCATATTGTGCCCCAAAAACACCTTTTTACTTAGAATTAATGTCAAATTTTTGGCTTTCTTTTTGTGTTATAAAATACCTTTTAAATAATTACAAATTTCTAACATTGATACCCCCTAATAAGTGTAATAAGAGTGAAATTATTCTATTTTGTGATTATAATGTAACAATAAAGCACATTTTTATTGAGAAAATTTTTCTTCCTCCACAAACCAAAATTTACTCTATAGGCTCAAGATTTATTTTTAAGCCATATTATTCATTTCAGTTATCATTGATTTACTTCCAATATTTATTAAAAAGATAATAATAATACATGTGAAAGAATTATGAGCTTAGCATAGCATATGCTAAAAAGTTATTTTGTTGTTTTATTCAAAACTTATTCTTCATTTTTTGCTTCAATTCATCTTTTAACAACCACTATCTTCAGATACTATTCTTACTTAATATGTCAAGTATCAGATGTGTTGGACAGTTCTCAATAACAATCGATCAAATTTATATGAATGTAATTTCAAGATTTCAAAACTCACCGACCCCCACGATTTTACAGCGAGGCCATTCGAATGTTCATATTTTTGGACTATTTGAAGAAAGAAAACCAACCCTTGTCGGTAATCTTTCTCAAGTGCAGAGTCAGCACATTGGACCACTATTGGGTGACATTGGCTCTGGATCTCACCATTTAAACCAAAGAAGTGCCTTGAATCCTATGAAGCCTTTCTATTTTCATGCTTACTTGGTTCCAGTTTTTGGTAATCAGTATCAACTTTGGGGATGCCTCTTTTCTTCAAGTACACTAATCAGTCTTGCTAAAGAAGCATTTTCTTCTGCACAAATCGATTTATGTCCAATCCTGAACTACGACTCCACTATCTTTTTTAATATCCCGCATGTAATTTTTGAAGGCTCTTTCCAAATATCTCAGAGTACTCAAGATTGGAAAGCTGATCAACTTATCCGAGGAATCAAAACAGTTCTCAAAACACATCAACTTCAAGCAATAAATTTTATGATTGACAATGAACGAATGTTAAAGGAAAAGTTGGATATCATGTGGAGGCACCAGGACAACCATTGGCTTAGAACTGGATTCGATGACTATAAAGATCAGTTTCCTAACAATCAATTAACGCCTGAAGGAAACGGGTCAATACTTGCTGATGATATGGGTTTGGGAAAGAAACTTTCAACTCTTTCTCTTATAAGTGCAACTCAAGGTGAAGCAAGACAACTCCAGGTATCAGAAAATCAAGAAGGTATTAATCGGAGTTCAGCCACACTGATTATATGCCCCCTGGCAACACTATCGAATTGGATCAATGAAATAAGTGTGCACTTTGAAGATAATGCACTTCCTTTCAAGGTTCTTTATGGGAAGGATTGTCAAAATACTAATGTCAATGAGCTACAGGACACTGCTATTGTTTTAACGACCTATGAAATAGCTAGCCCAACGATGTCAAAAAATCAAAGCCAAAAAAAGATACCGGTGACTCAAATGCTCTTTTGGTATAGAGTTGTTTTAGATGAAGCTCAGTTAGTGCCCATTTCTATATCTAAAACTTAAAACTTAATTTTTATAATCAATTTTTATAAATATTCTTTTAGTTACATTAAAAATCCTTACTCGCAGAGGGCTCAAACAATATTTGACTTGGAATCCCAACACCGACTATGCTTCACTGGAACTCCACTTCAGAACAGGCCCACTGACCTTCAAAGTCTCATATTTTTTCTTAGAATCGAAAAGTGGCAAGAAGACTGGTTATGGAAGAATTTCCTTTTTCCAGGTTTGCAAAAAGGAAAGGCTAATTCTATTAAATCAATCAATCACTTAATGAAAGTCATAAGCCTACGTAGAACAAAGGATGCAATTTTGTCTCTTCCAAAAAAGATTCAAAGGGGGATATCAGTTCAATTAGCAGATCCATGGAGGTCTAAACTTGATGTGCTTCAAGAAGGATTCACTGAGCGATATGGGCCCTCCAGAAGCACTGACTTCCCTTGGGACTCATCTGAGTTTCTAAGAGAGCTGATGATTTTAAGAAAATTCTGCAACCATCCAATCTACGAAAATCTGGATGAAACTCCAACTTTTGATTTCACCTGGCAGCATTCCGCAAAGATTTGTCATCTTATAGGCCACTTAAAAAACTTTTTGTCTGGTGAAAGGGATATAAATTTTCCAAAAGCTGTTATATTCTCCAACTTTGCAGACTTTTTGCAGATGTAAGTGATTCTATAATGAATTGTTTTACAAAATTGTGTTGGCTTATTAAAAACAATTTTCTAATATTTCAAAATAGAATAAAAATGGCTTTAGATGACCACAATATTAGGTATACCCAGCTTACGGGTGAACTCAGCAGGACAAAGCGAGACAAAAATATGCATGAATTCCATTTTAATAAAAATTGCCAAGTTTTGGTTGGAACGATTCAGGCTGCAGGAGTGGGTATAGATCTCAGGTGTGCTCAAAATGTATATATAATGGTGAGCTCAATGTCTTTTATTTCATATTAAGAACAAAAATATTAAATTTTTTATATGTTCAATGTTGAAATAGGAGCCAAATTGGAATCCAGCAGTTGAGCAACAGGCTGTTGATCGGCTGTATAGAATGGGGCAGCAAAATGAAGTAAATGTTTTGAATTATTTTGTACAAGGAAGTATAGAATTCAGCATGTATAAGATTCAAAGGAAAAAAATGGAGCTAACAATGTAAGCCAAATTTCATTTCTATAAATTTTAATGATAATAGTAATCATTAAAATTATGTTTTTGTTTTCAAGGCTAACAGTCCCAAACAGTGGAAATGAGGAGTATGAGTGTGCAAACCTATTATTAAGGGAGTTTGTCAATCACTCACATTAGAGGAAGAAAGAATTTCAAGGAGAGCAGGTAAATTTATGGGATTTTGAGGATTTAAAAGTCTGAGTTGTTGAGGATTTAGATATGCAAGATATAAGGGAGAATAACAGTCATTCGGCAAACCCCGGGGGACATGAGAAGGATTAAGGTTAGGGGATAATGTTGAAACCAAACTGATTCTTTTGTACAAGGCCAAGTCCTTTAGCACACTTCCAGAGTAGGTTGAATTATCTCGAATATCAAAGTGTTGTTGGTCAAGATATTGTGCAACTTTAGAAAAATCTTCAGACCTCCATTGCATTAAGATACATCTTAACGATCCATCATTATCAATTTCGGTGTCTGAACAACACTTGATGTTTGTGAAAAGGTTGTGATAAGTTTCACAATGTGGAAGTTGTTTAAGAAGTTTAGTTCGGTTAACTGAATTCTAAGAATCTTTGTTATTTGAAATAAAGGTCATAAATAAAAACGGTTGAAAAAAAAGGGATTTTCATACTTTTTTTTTATTCTATATTTATGCTTTCTCACTTTGATTATTTCTTGAGAGCTATGAGAATCCTTCCCAAGTCTTAATCTATCAGCATGACCTAAAAACCAACGGTGAAGAACTCCTATTTGATTTGAGAAGCTAATTTGAGTTGAGTCAATTGGATATGCAATCAAATTATTGGTTTTTAAGGCATTGTCCCAGTGTTTAATGAGAATATTTGCCAAGACCTGGTTCCATTTGTCAAACCAATCTAGGTTCCAAGCGAAAGTTGATCATGGGAAATCACACATGCAAAGGTGCTCAATAAAAGATTCACGGAAAATTGGTGGAAAATTTTCCGAAACCGCTGAATTTGATTCTGGATGAGGTAGTTCAAAGGCAATGTTGCAAGAATTCATGTCAAATGATGAAAATCTGTCTAATTGCTCTTCAGTAGGGTTTTGTTTCCATCCATTTGATTCTGGTGACATATCCAAAAGTGAACGACAAAAATTGTGTATAGATCTACAAAAGTGAGAATTGAATGGAGGCAAAGTCTCATTAAAAATTCTATTAAGTGTTCTTGTGTTTGTGGGCAGGTTTCCATGAGGAAAGTAAGAGCTACTAGGGTTCATAAATAATTAGATTAAGAAAGTGTTCAATTAAATTAAACAAAGAGGAAGGATAAATTGTTGAGCTCCAAAACTTTATGATCAAAGTTGATTTAAGGAGAAATATCACAAAAATTAAGAATAAGAAATATTTCGACTTTATGGAATTATAATATGCATAAATTATATTTTTATATGCAACTTGAACTCAAAAGGAATGGTATAAAATAAAGAGAATGATTATGTGATAAAAGCAGACTCATTTAAGAAACGGATTTTTTTTTCTTTTCAAAAAATTCTTCCACAAAAATAATTTGTTAAATGTGAGGCTATGTTCATTTTTTGATTACCAAAAAATTATTTTTGGTCCAATATGATAGTAATACATATTCTATTGAGTAATTTTTTTCAACCTGAATAAATAGACTAGAGTGTCACTTCATCACATTTATGTATGAAAATTTATACAAGGTTTCAGCTTTTATGTAATTCTTTAAGGTTTACACTTTTGTAGCATCTATTATTTGAGTATTTTTGATTTTTTCTTTATAGAAAATTCTACCTAGTACAGACCAATTTTCAAATTGAAAGAAATATGTTTGTGATTGTTTTTTACAAAATATTAAACTTATTTTTGGGTTTAACTTTGATTTTTGGGGTAATTTTTTAAAAATTATGTTAAAAATATGGATTACTTTTCTTATAGTCCATAACTAAGAATTTTTATCAAAATCAAATAATTATAGGGTAGTTAGATATAACTCAGAAGGCATTTGATAGAAAAATAATTAAGATGCTTGTGCGTACAACAGAATTTTTTCTATGATAGAAAATATTCTGATAAACATGCATGCATTGTTGTACAAATGCAGAGAGTATACAGAATACAAATAAAGTAGACTGCATAACTTTAAATTAATATATAATTTATCCAATTAAAAATTAAACATTTAAACTCAAATAATTTCAACACATATTCCATCATATTCTTTTGATAAAAAAATGTAGCTTATATTAGCTAGTGCCTTTCAAAAAAAGGAATACCTTCAATCGGTAACTTCAAATAGCTAACTTATTCCTACAATTATCACAATTACAATGCCTCCATTTTTTCATGTATGTCAATGTCAAGATCTTGGATGTGTCAATAGAAAGTATCAAACTTCTTCTGGGTCCTTTGAAGTTGGTATGGCTTTCAAAAGCTCTAATTCTTATGCAAAACATCAAGAGGAAAGAAATAGGAAGGCCCAGATGGTTATTTCTTCCAACAATCCACTTAACATTGGAAGTTCCCGCTCCACAGAAACAGTAAGCTGTATATCTATAGTTCAATGTTAGAATTAAAGTCTTTATGATGTTTCAATGATTTATTACATAGGGGCAGTTGCTATTGGGGGCAGAAGTATCTTCAACAGTCTCTAGAAACTCAAATCTTGGGGAACGGTATAGCCAAATAATTATGTGGCAGGCAGCAAAGCTTTCTCTGATTCATCATTTGAGCAAAGAAGGTTGTACTCAATTTTTGGATGAAGAAATTAAGAAGCTCAAACTTCTAGGTGATAGTGGAATACTGGATTCTGATAGCCTTGTCCGCCTGGTCCCACGCTCGATAGATACAGTTTTTAGTCGATTAAAGCTCAATCAATCATTTTTCACTAAAACATGCTGTCCTAAATGCTTTGCTCTTTATGAGTATAACTCTGAATCTCAACCATCTATACTATGTTGCAATCAACCGTTTCTTTCATCATCAAAGCACTATTTAAAAATTTTTGGAGCAGGACAAATTGCAGTTAAATGTGATGAAAGGCTGTATTTGATGGAGGAACATCAAGAACATGTAAAATACTTATCTCTTAAAACATTTCATCACCATTCTTTTATCGACTGGCTTAAGGAAAAGATCAAACTGTTAAAATTTGAGCTTCTGATTGAGAAGAAAACCCCTGTGGCAGAACGTGTAGAGTGTGATTTGATGAAGGATGTTTGTGATGGTTCAATTTGGAAAAACTTTCCCATAACCACTCCAGCTCTGGATAGCAATGATGATGAATATACGATAACTTCAGGCAACTTAATGTTTACTTTATATGTTGACTGGTTTAGGCCTGGTGGCAATAGGATTGGAGGTCATCAGAAGTCTGTAGGCAATATTATGATGGTGTGTATGAACCTACCTCAAGAAGATAGATACAAAATAGAAAATCTTTTTTTGTATTCTATTATACCCGGACCAACAGAACCCACAAGTGAACAGCTTAATCACCTTCTAAAACCACTGGTTAATGATCTACAAACTCTATGGGATGGTATATTGATTGAAAAGACACATCTTTATCCATGAGGCCGGAAATTAAGAGTTGCATTGTTCTCTTTGATAGGTGACATTCCTGCAATACGAAAATTGGCTGGCTTTTCGAGTCACTCTGCAAAAATGTTCTGCTCTTTCTGTAATATCTCTAAAGATGAAATTAGTGAAAAGAATGTGGGAAATTTTTCATTACGGAATCATGAGGATCATATGTGCTGGGCAACAAAGTGGAAAAATTCTAAGTCACATTGGGAGCGTGTATCAATTGTTCAAAATCATGGGGTACGATGGAGTGAGCTGAATAACCTTGAATATTGGAGTCCAACTGAATATTGCTCAATTAATTTCATGCATTCACATATGCTTGGCAACCTAAAAGATCACAGTCTAAGCTATTTTCAAATCCAAAATGCAGCAAAAGATCTAGAAAGAAAGCTGGAAAAGGATAAAAATTGGCATGTAAGAGAAGAAGATGATGATTTCTTTTCTGATACTTCACTGCACAAACATTCGAAAAAACGTAGAAGTAGCTTAAGCACCACGAATAATGATGATGATGATACAGGACACACGAGACAGCACAAGCGGCAAAGACGTACGAGTTCAAGACAGTCATCAAGTCATCATGGACTAGATAATGAAGGATTGGGAACAAATCGATCAAGAAGCCAGAGTAGGTCATCCAGCTCCAAATTTATTCCTCCATATAGCGATGTGGCCTCAATACAGTCTCACAGCAGTGACAGTAGGAATTCATTGTATAACTTAAGGCAAAGAAGCATTAGCATATCACAGAGTGAAGGATCTCACTCATCAAATGAGACAGCTAGAGATGAAGAAAATAAAAGGAAAGGTAAGGAGAAAGAAAATGAAGGTAGTAGTAATCCACGAATCACAGCAGCAGAGCTACAGGTTGTATGGAAGATGATTGATCAAGTAAGAAGACCTTCCTGGCTAACACGAGTTCCAAAATCAGTAGGATCTAAAAAGGCAGGATCCCTCAAGGCAGCAGAATGGCACATGCTGTATACTCTCTACTTCCCTTTGTCACTTATACCCCTTTGGTTTGAAAAATTTAAAGAATCTGAATCTTCAGCTTCCTCAGCTGATAAACCAAGAGAATATTATCTTCTCAAGTCACTTGTAACATTATGCTCGATCACCAATTTTTTGACATTAAAAAATATACAGACTAATGAGCTTAAAGATCTAGATCAATTTCTGTTAGAGTATCCTGAGTGCCTTGAAGAGGGTTGGAAGAATATTAATGCAAAGCCAAATCTGCATATCACTCAACATTATCCTGAAATGATAAAGCGTCTTGGTCCACCATCAGGTACAGCTACTTGGTCTGGAGAGCGGGTGAATCATATATTATCTGAAATTCCAAACAATCACCATCCACGTATGTAATGTTTGTAAGCAATGATTTAAAAACTCAGCTGTGCTAATTTATTAATATTTACCACTGGAGAGATACCGCTAACAATGCTCAAACATTGGTATCGGAAGTCTAGGCTATTAGATCTTGGTGAAGCTGAAGATAATGATCAATGTGAGACTAAAAGAATCCATATTGATCTCGATAAACAAAACAAATGGATCCATCTAAGTATGGCATTATTTACTAAATGGGTAAGGGCACAAATGGGAAAAGAAACTTCAAGACGGGCTTTGACACCATCGGAGAAAAGTGGGGATCGGGTAGTTGAAAATGTAGCAAGCATATTGATACATGGAAAGAGGTTTACTAGTTACCATCGACACATTGCTAATTCAACAGTTGAATTCTACTATGGAAAAGATAGCCAGTTTGGGCAAATTGATGATCTTTTCAGATCAAAGGAAGAGATTGATCAAATATATTTAATAGTAAGTCCTTTCAAAGAGCTCCGTCCAGAAGAAACATCAAAGGATCCCTATGAGATTTTCCCACAAGTGCATTGTCGGTTAGTAAGAGTAGCCAAAGCAACTCAAATTGTGATTAAGAAAGATGCAATAATTGGACATGCAGCTACTGTCGAGCACAAAAAAGGAATGTTTGGAATCAAAGACAAGGTTGTCACTGCCATTGGACTGCAGACAGTAGTGAGTGAAAAAATTAATCAAATTTATTTTCTGTTGACTAACATCTTTGTGTTAATTTGGGATTGGGGAAATTTGTAGGATTGGTGATATTTGTAAATGGTGAAAGAAATAATTCAATGCTCGATTAAAAAATGCAATGCATCCAACTTACCTTATCATAAATCAGTGAACAATTACTTTGGTTGCTTTTATTGCGAGAGAACCCATGCTTTCAATGAGTCATTTTTATCTTAAATGTAAGAATGAAAGAAATAAAATCATGATAATGAGAAATATGATAAAATTTTTACTTAATGAATGATCTTCTTGCTCATTCATCTACTATAAATAGTTTGACCTTCCAACTTTAGCTGATAGCTATATATTATTCACTTTATTTTTCGACAAGAGAACATACACGTTTACAAGACTATATACATAGTATCTTTTTTTACTTTAGCTTTGATAGGTATAAATTTTAACAACTGATTATTTTTATTTTATTTTATTTTATTACAGTTCATTATGGATGATAATTTTGAAGGGATGTCTGTTGACCCAACCGATTCTGATTGTTTTCCGCCTCAACATACTAATACTGGAAATACTCCTCCACCACCCTCTGCTGATACACCTCCAGATGCATCTCAATCTGTACCACCTAATCCTAACCCACCACCTAATCCCAATCCAGGCCAAGAGTCTCATTCAGAACCAAGAAATTTTAATCCCAATCATCCTTCTGCTTCTGAAAGTGCTAATCAGCAAGCTGATCAGCTAGGAAGAGATTGGGCTAGTGAAGTATTGAGGGAATTTTTCGGAGACCAATCATCATCTGCTCAGCCTAACCAAGGAGCAAGCACAAGTGGAGCAGGTAAGTCAAATTTGTAGTGTATTCTTTTATTGAAAAATAACCAATTTAATTAACTTATTTGAATTGTTAGTGAATCCCTCAATCATTATGGGTATCAGTGATTACCACAGACTCAATTCAGCAGAGTCTCATGAGCGAGAACGGGGGTTAAGGGCTGTAAGAGGCTTAGTTAGAAGGAATGATGTTCCCAGGAGCTCGGACAGTCTAAATAGAAATATTTACCACTTTCTGAAGTATTGTCTTGGGGGACCAACACAAATATCAAAATATCCTGCGAGCCCAACACCTTTGGAGATTGAAAATTGGAAAGATTGGAGCCAATTCAAACTAAAAACCATTCAAACTGTCCTAACCCAAGTCCAATCTTCTAACCGTGCCAATTCTGCAGCTGATCAACAATTTCTGATAACCAATTCTATAGCCTTCTTGCGATCCAAAATTCGACTACCCGAATTTTTTCCAGCACCTGAGCCTCGAGGACTAAAAGGAGGAGCACCGATCCCACTTTCTGTCAAAAGAAACTTAGAGCGTGAATTGCAAGAAAAAAGTTTTCGGAAATTTGCGTTTGATTGGGCTTGCCGTGATTTTTCAGAATCAACTTGGAATCAAGTCATGGGAAGCATAGTATGCGACCACTGTACCAGATGGCTCACCACCTTGAATACAATCAATCAGTCAAAGCTTCAGTTCACTCAATGTGTTATTGAGAAATGGGTAGTTAATAAGGGGAAGGAGATGATAAGGTTGTTTGGGCAAGAAGAAGAAAGGGTAGCAAGAGAAAAGATTGAAAAGAGGGCAAGGGCACAAGTAAAACGTTATCGGACCAAGGTAAGTTTTTTATTTTACTTTGCTTTTTGTTATTATGAAGCTGATTTAGTTGGAATTCAGATTGCTAGTGCACGCTACAAGTTAGCAAGAGATCTCTGCAGTGATGTGCCAGGTTTTGTTGTGCTTTTTCATGATACTAGGTGCATCTCTGATATCGAGGAAGGCCCAGCACCAGCCCCAACTGCACCTATCCGAGCTATTCCTGGATGGAGAAATCCTGAACTCAATGATTTGTTTAAAAAAATGGATAAGATGACAAAGGACTTAGCCCATAAACCAGCTCAAAAAAAATCAGCATTAAAAACATATTCATGGTCATCAGAAAGGACAGTTGCACAAAATGGTATATTCAATGTTCCCAAATACCTCCCCAAGAATTGCTATTCAGCAACATTTTTGCAAGGATTATCTGTGAATGAACGTGAGTCACTTGGGGTTGGAGCTGATATTGATCTGGTAAAGATTCGGGAATCAATTAATAGAGCATCAACATCATCATAACTTAGGTATAACGGTGATCTTCTGTGTAATATAGCTATCTTATATTGAATTTTATGTATTCTGTTTTTTTTCAAAGCAGCTTGGTAAATGTTATAAAGTGATATTGAGAGAGAGTAACATTTTATTTAAGAAAAACAAATAATGTATGAGATATAAAAATGTATTTTCAACAAATTGATGGTCCATACCTCTTTATGTCACATTTAAGTATCCATATTAATTTCAATCAAATTTAATGTTGAACAATACATAGTGAATACACGCTATGCCACTTATACTTGCCAGGCATTGCTACCATTAAATATGCCAGTATCAAAAATTAATTTCGATTGAAATTAATGAGCATGATAATCATGAATTTCTGGAGTCAACTGCTTATTTTTATGCATGGTGCCTTGCCAACATTAATTTCGATCGAAATTAATTTTGATACTGGCATATTGCATGGTGTCTATTCCTGGAAAGTGTAAGTGGCATAGTGTGTATTCATTACGTATTGGTCAACATTAATTTCAATAGAATTTAATATTGACATTTTCATATTGAACCCAAACCAGCAAACGACCCAAAAAATTCTTCATAAAACTGCTCATTAATTTTGATCGAAATTAGTGAGCACCATATACATATTGAATGGTAGTTATATCTGGTGTGTGTAAGTTGTAAAGCTTGTGTTCAATGTCTATTGGTCAACATTAATTTTGATTGAAATTAATATTAATGTGTAAATGATATTTACATGCTCAATATGCATTGTAATGTGTTTACTTAAGAATAGAGTGCCCTACTTTTCATCTTACATAAAAATGCTTGGTGGCATGTCAAATTCAATTTTTATTAAAATTAATGTTGACATGTTACCATGCATAACAGTAAGCAACTGACTGAATAAATTGATGATAATCATGAACCTTAATTTCGATCGAAATTAATGTTTCCAAGTGCAGATTGAAAAACAGCTATGCCACTTACACTAGCCAGGCATATCTACTATTTATTATGTATTGGTCAACATTAATTTTTATAGAAATTAATATGGATATGTAAATTTTATATTTACCCTCAACATGTATAGTAAATTTCAATACTTAAAAATACTTTCCGTCCTTTACATGTCATGCAAAAAAGCATTATATCATTTCAACATTAATTTTGATCAAAATTAATGTTGGCATGCCATTATGCATTGAAACAACTAACTGACTGAAAAAGTTCATGATAAAAATGCTCATTAATGTTGACCAATACATATTGAATATAAGTAATCTCTGCTTACTCAGACCAGATATAACTACCATTCAATATGTATATGGTCAGCCTTAATTTCGATCGAAATTAATGGGAAGTTTTATGAAGAATCTTCTGGGTTGTTTTCTGGCTTGGGTTCAATATGCAAATGTCAACATTAAATTCAATCGAAATTAATGTTGACCAATACATAATGAATACACACTATGCCACTTAAACTTTCCAGGCATATATACATGCAATATGCCAGTATCAAAAGTAATTTCGATCAAAATTAATGTTGGCAAGGCACCATGCATAAAAATAAGCAGTTGACTCCAGAAATTCATGATTATCATGCTCATTAATTTCAATCGAAATTAATTTTTGATACTGGCATATTTAATGGTAGCTATGCCTGGCAAGTGTAAGTGGCATAGCATGTATTCATTATGTATTAGTCAACATTAATTTCAATTGAAATTAATATGGACATGGACTATGCATAAAATTCCTATAAGTATAGGTAAGCTAAGCAGTTAGATAAACTGGTTTGATCAAGTACACCATATAAAAATTGATGTTTTAATGCCTTGGTTAATTTCGATCAAAATTAATTTTAAGCCATGCATGTTGAATTTTATCTATGTCTGTGTAGTCCATGTGAAATGGCTTGTATTCAATATGCAGGGGTCTATATTAATTTCGATCAAAATTATGAGGTTCATTGCCTCATAAATTTGATGGTTTCTGTCAGTGTTTCATGCATGGTGCCATATGATACTTGTTGATTCCTATCAAAATTAATTTCAACACCAATATATTGAATACAAACCATGGAACTTACAGTACTTGGTCATAGCTAAAATTCAATATGCTAGTCTCAAAATTAATTTTGATAGAAATTAATCAGGATCCATGAAGTTTATCAATAGTGTATGAGTTAAGTTTCAAATCATATGTTTCATCATTTTCTTGCACCCATTTCTAGGTTATCTCAACAATTTTTTTCAAGTTTTATTATATTAATCAAAACTGTGGTAAGTTGTGAAAAATTAGCTAATCCAAATCTCAAATTGAATATTAATATTTTAATAATTTTGAATGTTGCTTAAGGTATTTCATTGGGTGATTCATAATAATATTTTATCAACTTAGTAGTCCTATAACTTTTGAAAAGTAACAATATTGGTATAGTTAGGGACAACAATGCAATATCTTGTGCAGAATAAGATATATTGCAAAATAAAACTATTCAATTTTTTTTTCCCTTAGTTGTATCCAAGTTTATCAATGGTTTGGTCACGGTGCCCACACCCTAGCCTGACACTCCTCCTGTCACTTAAAAAACAAATTCTTATCTTAAATTCTAATGTTACCAATTTTATATTTATAATTCATTTCTTGTTTGATGAGGCATATCAGTATATATGTGAATCTCGCATTGTCATCTGAAAGTAAATTTAACAAATATTCATAAAGGATTATCCTTTTTTTACATATAATATACTAATTAAGTGTATCTCCATTGTTTAGGAGTAAATTCTAATTTAAAAAATTTTGTATTTACCCGTGGCAATTTGCATATGGGATATAAATTTGTTATTATTTTTTTTTCACACTAAAAGTCCCCAAAGAATTACTAGTATTTTCTGTTAGCTACATCAAATTTCGCTTCAATATAAACAGATTGTGATTTAGCATGTTACTCAGTTTACCCCACTATGAATAATACATGTTAAAAAAAGCTCAAATAATATAAAATCCCCCTCTTTATGTTTTCTGTTTCTTTCATCCTCACTTTAATTTTAATCTTATTCAATTTTTTATCCTATTAAATTATCAACTTCAATTTTCTAGAATAGAGTTTCTTATAATTATTCATCATATTACATCATAATTTTTTGATATCAAATACTTTTTTTTAATATTCATTAATCAATATGTCTAGTATACAAAATCCTACACCTCCACTTTGTATGTATATCATGTTCCTCTCTCTTAATTTATATATTTCACTTATGTTCTATATCTTTTTTTTTCAAAAATTTGATTTTCCAGCACCCAAATGTGTTTCATCCCACTCTCTGATTGATACTCGCTTTGAAGCTTTTGAGCTTGCACCATGTCTGCCACATGGCATGGCACCTAACCCTCCTGTACTTAGCAATGAGAGGCAGGAAATAACAAGAGTTCAGTATCGCAATTTACTTAAATTGGCTAGAGATAAAACAGAAGAGCTTGTCAAGATCCTTAACAATAATCCTTCTCCTTCATATTTATCTAACCCTTGTAATGACTTACACCAATATGTGAAAAGCCTTGAAAAATGTATGTTCATCACCTTTTTTGTCTCCTTTTAAATTAGTAGATAAGATTATTAATATTTTTTTTTCTTCATATATATTTGTAGCTTATGAGGAGGGTATGATTCCTCCTGATGAAGTCATTGTCATTAGGGATGATGATGAGACAGATGAACCATCAGCTTCAACTCATGCTTCAACTTCTAAGGAAAATCTTGAAACACCTGTTATCTGCTCCAAGAAAAAGAGATTATCCCAAGGCTCCTCTTTTGTTCGACGTATTAAACCGGCTTCTGCTAATGAATTTTCTGATGTATCAAATAATAAATCTCAAAAAAAAAGCAAAGGTTTTGATAATGAGTATATTATTGTTTCCTTTTTTTTATTGTTATTCTTTTATCTTTAAAATTCAATCATATATCTCTTTTATTGCTTACATATTGTACTTTTTATCTTTCTTTTGATATTTTGTACCAGAAACTCACCTGCTGTAGATTGTTCCATCCATAAACGCCCTCTCCCTGATGAAGATGATGAAAAGAGCAATGAAAATAGCAATGATCAACTGTCAGAATATGAAGCTATGCTTGTTCATCAAAAAAAGCAAAGTTTAAAATCTTCTTCAAGACATGTTGATATGTTTGATAAAGATGATGATTCAAACAGCTCATCACCAAGTTCCTTCATTTCTAAGAAGCAATACCCATCACCTCCTAAATTACCTACTTTTACCTCTTTGAAAGCTTCTCTACCAATGAAATCAACTCCAATCAAGATATCGAAAAAACCTCTAACTTATTCACCCTCAGTTCTAAAAGAATCTGATTTGCAGGAGGAATTCTGTAAAATTCATAATTTTTATAAAGGTAGAATCAGCACGGCAAAGGTCCTCAGGTTGTGGTTGGAAATTGTTACTCTCCTCGAATTATGCTCTTCTACTTCTTCCCAAGAACCCATGTCAAATATTCCAATGTTTACTTTTCATTGGGAAAAATCTTGTGGAGAAGATTGGCTTTCAAAACTTACTGAGTTATGTAAGTTACCATAATTTTTAGTCTTGACTTTTGTTCTTTTACTTATTTTTTTTTTCCTTTTGTAGCAAATATTTTTTTAGAGATTGATAGCTCACAGCTATGGGTACTCGATAATATTGATTTCAAAAAAATGGAAGATTTATGTGATCCTGATGGTTTAAATACTGAAATTCTTTCCTCAACAAAGAAAACGGATCACCCTGAATCCAATCTTATCCGAATGCTCATGAGATTAATGATCCCAAGTGACCACTGCCGTTCTTCATGGGTATCTCTTATATCATCTTCACTTTATCTGACCGCACATGAATTCAGCCAGCTTCCATCACATCAAAAAATTAACTCAGATTGTCCAATTGAATGTGGTCTTCAGCTTCTAGCTCACCTTTCAAATCTGAAGAGTCCGATTTCTGATGGCTTAGAAGTTGGTCCCACTGCACTTCAAACCCGTGATATATCAATGTCAACTCTTCTTCAAATCAGCAATATTATCATTGATATAATTATGTCAATTATCATTCTTAAATCAAAATATTGTGCTGCAACAATATCAAGTGGCAAGACTAGTGAAGCTCAAAAATCAAGTGAGAAAAACGAAAATACTGAACTGACTATAATGAGAGAGAAACAAAAGGCTGCACTAAACAAAATAAATTCTGAATACTCCCACCACCGATATCAATCTTTCACATTCTATATAATTGATGGTGTCCGTGGTTTATTTCTGAGCTCTCAAGATCATAGATTGGCTTCAGCAGCTGATTGCTTGGAGGTAATATCAGAAGTTAAGTTTCTTAATTTACATGAAAAAAAAATCATTTGATGGAAGAAATAATTTGGAAAAATTTAAATAACTATATTTTAACATTAATAAAACCTTTTATAGGCAAGTGTGATCCATTTCCTTTAAAATTTGATACCCCAAGTCCTCCAGGAATTGCTAGGGCTATTTCTGCAGATTTTCTTAATCACTGGAGCTCCATTCAGCCAGTATCACCTTTTTTTGCTAAACATAGCCTTTCAATAAATTAATATTCCAACATGTAAATAGATAAAGTTCTGTATATATGATATATCTTGTATAATTCAAGTTATTTTCCTTCAAATACGTCAAAAATGTGACCATCTTTGAAATTTATTAAGTAACCTTTGACATGATTTTCTAAATTAATTATTAAAAAAAATTATTGTAAGTCCAGCAATAACAAAGATTTTAAAATCTACTTATATGATTTCAAATACTTGTATTAAATTCTTAAATATTTTATTGTTTATATAAAAATATGATAACTGCTCTAGTTTTGTTACTTTACCTTTAATATTATATAATCTATTAATTATTACAAATATTTTCGTTGATTGTAACATTTTTAATCAGAAGTAGAACAATTTAAATAATTAAATGAGTACATTCTTAAAAAAATACAATTTAATCTATTATTGATTCAAAATTCTTTCTTCAACTCTTTATTATTAACTTTTTTATTAATAAGCCTGTTTGACCTAAAATACTATACAGTTAATTTGGTAGCATTAAAAGCACATTTTTATGGCTAATATATTTCAAATTCTTTATTATAGTTTTTTTTATTTTAGAAACTTTGCTACCAATTTAATAAAAATGACATTTAAAGATTTCACAACTTATATATTTCCTCAAAAGTAAATCAAATTTTCTTATAATATTATGAAAAAAAATTATTTTATTTCACAAATAAAAAAAATAGATAATACTATAATTATCAAAACTGAAAATGTTACAGCTACTCCCAGTATTTATCATGTTTAAATTTGCATTAAGTTGAGTATATATAATATAAATTTTTAATATTTATATATCTAGATTTTTTAGATTTGTCTTAACATTAGATAAATAATACTTTGCTGATTCTATTTCTTCCTCTATTAAGTCATCTCTTTTCAAAAAAACTCTCAAAGCACTAATCAAATATTCTAACCTAAATTTTTCTTTTTTAATTTCTAAGTATTCTGAAATATCAATATCAAAAACATTAAGCTTTTCTATAGCATGAAAAAGTCTAGTGCTGATTTGAATAGAAGAACCTATCCTAGTGAAGCCAGGAATTTCATGACATCTTGAGGTAAAATGCCTTAGTTGATTGGCAGGCCATAATGTCACTGTTATTCCATTAGTTGCTTCAAAGTTGATTTTACTTCGAATTTCTGGAAACATAAGTTCTCCACCTATTTGTCGTGGTTGGGTCTTATCATACTTCATATGAATGGTGTTTTTTTCTGTATCTTTAGGAAAAAATATTCCTAAAGTATACTCACTTGCATCCTTATCGAGATGAACCTCATTAGAGAACCCATTACCATTCCCTCCAGATGTCCAAGTTAAATTACTAGCAAACGGTACACCCTCTTCTTCACTAGAAACTTTTGAAAATCCAGGAATACCAAGTTTTGCGCAAAGATTAGTTGCCTCATTGTACTTTACATATGATATTTTTTTAAAAAAATATTCAAAGTACATTTCAATCCTCTTCATTCGTTTTTTATATTCATCCGTTTTTACAATATCATCAGTGTATTCATCTGCAAGGAAAAGCATTCAAAAATTCAGTATTTAAATTAAAAAAAGTGATACTTACGAATATGTAAAGATTTCTTTCTATCTAAAATAAAGCCACCACCAAACATTTTTCCAAAACCACCAGCTCTTTGATGATAACCATTATTTTTAATTTCATGTTCGCAGTAAGAAAGATCCTTAATGCATTGCACCGTAGCTTCTAACATATCTAGTTCTTTGAGCTCATGAATTTCAAAAGTCTGCACAAGAACATTAGGTATTAAGACACCTTTTGGTTTATAAATACTACATCCAGGAAAAAAATTGTAATAATTATTGCAATCTGTCATATTATTTGCATAAGATCGTGCATAGAAATGTGGCTTCTTCCCGTTTGTATCCATTCCAAGAGCGTTTACAAGTTTCATTCCAGTAGCAATGTCTTTCGCCCACCTATTGTTAGAGTTCTTCCCTGGCCGTTTTTTTTTTCAAATCGTTACTCATTGATGGTTCAATCCTAAGAGAATTCAATTTTGATTTAAAATAGAAAAAAATCAAAAATTAGAAAATAGTAACATAATTTCAATTATCAGTCAATGATACCTTTAACTTTATCATATCTTCAATATTAGAAATACAAAAGTTAGCATATCTACATATTAGTAAATTTATATACTTTTTCTTTATTTCAAATATTAAGAAAGCGTTTCAAAGGTATACTTTATTAAATTATACATATAAAGAGTATAGCTTTATCCTGTATGCATTCAGCAAGTACGAGATTTGGCTCTACACTTAATATTAATAATATAATGAAAGTATAACTCCAATACACTAGTAATATTAAAAAATTTACAGAATTATGATATCCACATATATAAAATGAAAAATCTTGCTCTGATCAATATATTGACTTAGAAAGTTATACTTCAATAAATTATTAATTTTTAAATTGTAGCATTGTCCTGTATGCTTTCAGCAAGTACGAGACTTTGAAACAACTTAAAAATCAATAAATTAAAGGTAAAGTACAAACAATCTAATTATTATTATGAAAAGCAAAACATTATCCTGTATGCTTTCAGCAAGTACGAGATGATGTTTTACTTTTCATATTAATAATATAATGGTTGAGAAAGTACTAAAGAAATATAGAAAAATGATAAGCAAAACATGAACTTACATGTCTATAAAATCTTCTTCCATTTGTAGCTGATTGATCAAAATTAATTATAAAGTTTATTTTATAATCACTGTTTTAAAAAATAAATGGTTAGATAAATAAATTGAACATTTTTGATAAGGAATAAAGAAAAGTAAATTGACAAACAAATAAAAAAACTGTAAGTTAACTGAAAAAGAATTATTTTATAATGAATCGAAAGGGTACAGTAAAAGATACCATAAAAATAAATTCAGAATTAGAATCATTAGATTAACTTGTCAAAAGTGTAAAAAAGTGTAACAAACCAAAATGATATGAAATGCAATAGCAAGAAAAATTTGCTTACCGGTAATCAGATAAGGTCAAGAAAATAGTACCAATAATTCAAAATGATAAAGCAAAAATATGATTGATAATTTTTGAAAAAGGTAAGTGAGAAAGAGAAAGGAAAAATAAATTGGGTGGCAAACAGATGTATATATCATGAATTTTCACTGATCACATTTTCAAAAAAATGCAGCTCTCCAAGTCATATGATAAACTTCATCTAAATTCCAAGAATGATGTTGCCAAGGCACTGTACAAAGCATGATCATTTTTTCCTATGCATATACTAATTCCAGCTAGAATTTACTTGGCTGCATGTTGTACAGATGCACATTTGTGGAACACTGAATTTCACATCTAAAAAAAATTGACGCCACATAATTCTAGCTACCATGTTTCACGTAGCTAAAAAACATACACTCATCACATTTAAATTTACATTGCGCCAAAATTAATTCATTTTTGAATTTTTTTAAAGAAACTACAATGTGCACCACCTATTTCTAAAATATGAACCTCCGCACCATATTAAATTGGGAGACTTTTAATTATGCAATTTTTTTGCCGTGACCTTTTTCCTGATCTTACTTGGTTCAAAATATTGAAACATGGCCAATGTTGATGAAAGAAACATTTGATTTTGTTTCTATGTGTAACAATGGAAGGCTGTTTCTTACTGGCTGAAGAGTGTTGTATATTTTATTTGAACAAATTTTTATTTTTTTATGTATTTTATTTAAAAAATTTACTTTTTATTGCAGCCAGATTTATACTGGCTGCTTTTTAGAAACCTTAATTTATGACCCAGGCCTTTGAAATTGGCTTGGGTCCCTTACATTGCAATTTAGTACTTCCAGCCAGGTTTCCCCTGGCTGGAAGTGTCTCTTTCAAGCAATCGAAGTCGCTAAAAGCGACTTTGATTGCTTGCTGTAATGTTTGCCACCCTCCCAGCTAATTTACTAGGCTGGGAGGTGGCCAAAGCAGTGTGCAACGCGCGTTGCACAATCGCTACCATATTTCATGCAGCTGATATCAAGTCAGCTGCATGAGATATGCGCAGCATGTGCAATGCGCGCAGCATGCAGCAGAAACGCGCGTTGCATGCAATGCGCATTACTTGCAGCAGCGATGCGTGTTGCATGTGCTGCATGCAGTGCATTGCACAGCCAGTTTTTTTCTGGCTGTGCAATGCACACAGAGAAACCAAAGTCCCTGCAAGGGACTTTGGTCTCTAAAATGGAAGCGACTTTCCCTACCAGGTGCAATCTGGTGGGAAAGTGAGAGAAATGTTAGACCGAAGTTGTTTGAAAGCAACTTCGGTCTTAAAAACATTAAAAATCATAAAAAAAAATGAGAAATGTAGAAAAAAAAAATTAAAAATTAAAATGTGAGTATAAGAAAAAAAATAAGTGCTAGTGATACCAAAAATCCAAGCCAATTTCATTTGGCTTGGTTATTTAATAATTATTTTTTAATACATTAAATTTAAAATTCAAACACCATAAAATATATGAATTTTTTTTATATGAATATAATAAATTTAATCTACCTCTTTCTCATAATTATATTTATAATTTTGTTTTTTTAATTTTTGACATTTAAGTTTATTTTTTGGAAATACAAAATTAAATTTTCAACTAAATTTTTTAGTAAGGTAAAATAAATTATAAATTTGACATTTTGTAATTGAATAATGAAAAAAATTTTAAATTTATTTAAAAAATATTTTTGTTAGAAGAATACAAATATTTTAAGGGTAGAAATATGGTGCAAATTGTAAGTAAAAAAAATTATATTTTTTTTTTGTGAGGGGTCATTTCTATTTTTAAAAATATTTTTCAAAAACATTCATTAAATACTGAATTAAATTACTTTGAAACTCAAATTTTTTGTAAAATAATTAAAAATGAAATAATAATATTGTTGTATTTGATATAAAATTTGAATTGGTAATATTAATGTCTCTTTAAGTAAATTTGAAAATCATTTAAAAAGACCATGTTGATAAGTACTTCATTTTTGATATACAATGGTTATATATATATCTTATATATATTTCTTGAGTGTTATTTTTATATACATTCAATAAAATTTGTAATATAAAATGCCATTTAATAATTAATTAATGTTCAACTTAGTTATAACAACTTCATATTTAATACCAGCCACTAGTATTTACTTTTTAATTTAAAACTCCAATATAATATGAGAGTATCCTTATTTTGTCTGTATGTAATGAACAACAATAACAGACCATAAATGAGTGGGTAATTAATTACAATAAATAGTTGAAGAATAACCTATAAGAAATGATAAGTTTATCAAAAAGAGTACATTAAAAAAATATACTTTTGAATTTTTTTTGATATAATTTGGGTAGTTAAATGAAAATTTAAATTATCAGACATCAAAATGGATAAAATCTAAAAGTAGTGTTTATATAATAAGCCTCATATAAAAAAAGGATAAAAAATCTACTATGTAACTAAATTATTAAATATTAAGGTATTATTAAAATTATTGAAAAACTTATTTTACAGTTATAATGAAATCTAAATGTGAAAATAATGGTGGTATAATAGTAAGACTATGTGGAAACACTTTAATTTATACATACTTTCAACTATGTTCAGATAAAAAAATTGTTAAAATTGTATAATAACATCTAGTTAATAGTGATGCAATTTTATTTAGATCAAGAATAAATTTTTCTGAGGAAAAACTAATTAAATTGAGATATGGCCATCTCCTTTCAAGAGATAGAATAATAATAAAAATTTAAAAAATTATAATAAGTATTCTTAATCACCATTTTTGAAAAGTCTCTAGTAAAATTCATTATAATATATCATTCATTGATTACATTATATGGAGTTTCATCTTGAAGTAGTGATGTGCAGCTTTGAACTTATGTTATGAAAAACAAAAAAGTTAAAAAATATATAGTTATACTAATGAAAAAGCCAAAAATAAAAATACTATTATAAATTAAAAAAATAAAACTACATAAATTTTATTCTGCTCTAATGATGGAAGGGTACTATGTATGAATTTCCACATGTTAAATCCAAACCTGCTTTAAGGCTAGTTTACAGGTAGAGCTATTAAGTTTCCTTAAATTCTAAAAATAACTTATGCATTTTACTAATTATTTTTTTCTTGTTTTCTTTCCAAAGTTGTTAGAGTTGCTTAATTAATACTGCTATCTTGATTGTAAGATATATAATTTTTTTTGAATACATGATTTATTGTTTCAAAAATTATATTATAAATTTAAATCATTTATTTCATTTTCTAAAGCTTCATTGTCAAAGACACAACTCCATTTTCTATTACTTAACAAATATATAAAATGTGATAGTAAAATTTGAGGAATTTTCTTTTTGAGAGGGTCAAACTATATTGTGAAGATTTTTATCTAGAAATTCTTGTACTCTAAAACCAAATAATTTTCTCGCTTAAGTAAGCCATTTCAAAAATATGAGAATATAAACAAGAATATTAACTTACCTTATTTTTATTTTCTTTACTGAAAGTTTTAGTTCAATCCCTTTTTTTATATGACATTAGTATAAAAACATGGTTAAATGCTACTATATAATTAATTTTTATTATATATATATATATATATATATATATATATATATATATATATGAAATATTTAGAAGGTCATCCTTTTTTATTTACTTGAATAAATGGCTCAATTATAATACCCAACACTTATTAATGTTTCCCAAACTCAATAACAAATTTCTCATATGAAATATTAGCTTCTAATATAAGAAGTTTATCTATAGATGATATTCAACATGTGATTTTACTTTTTAGATTCAGCTAAAATTAAACAAAAGGAGAAATCATGCATATGTGTATAAATGGTAACCATATGTTACTTAGAGGATTGTGAAATTCACTCATCAGAATGGTTTAAGTATTAAAATAAATTGAGGTCATTATTTTCTAGTATTTGAAACTAATTAGGAAATTATTCTAAAAATATATTTTAATGTGTATCATGTTTAAAAAGTTGGAAATATGATTTTTGAAAATTGTGAGTTTCTTATGAGATACCAAGCTTTAGTTTACATTGTTTCAAGTAGAATAGAATTTTAGTATTAGAAATTGAAAGCAATGTACCATTATCAGATTTTAACTGTGTTCTACTTATAGAATGATTACATAACATTAAACATTATTTAAATCAAAAAGGTTTAAAAGATATTTAGAATTTTACCAAATTTCACCATTTATTAATCTTTGATTTGAAAACAAACTATGATGTACACTCAATAGAAATAAGCAATCCCAATTTTAACATAATTTATCAATCCAAAAATAATGAGTCAATTAACATGAAAATATATATTATTTCAAAACCAATTCTCTAGATTTAAAATATGATGCTTTAATGAAAAATTATTACAAAACTTTAATGCAATGAAGTCTCTTAAAAAATTCAAAAATAGAATATCAAAACAAGTAATTTCTGCAAAAAAAAACTACTAACTATTGTAGATAAAGCATAAAAATAAGTCATATTTTTTAAAAAAATGATCTAACAATATTTATTTTTGTTAAAAAAATCAAAACATTGTTAAGTTTGCTTGTTATAATAATGTTAAAATCCACTAAACATTATCTAAAGGTGGTAAAATATGTTAAAAATAAGTTGAATTTTATGAGATTAAAATCAACAATTTTGTATCATTTCCTGTTGTGCTATGACTTTATTCCACCCTTTTTATCTGATTCTTCCAGTATTACTTTGCTATGATCACTAGTTTTCAAGTTAAAATTTACAAATGTTCATTATACTTGATAATATGAAAAATAACTCAAACTTTTATAACTACAAAATAAGATTTTGTAACTCCTTCTTTCAATCAATATTTGAAGAAATTTTTAGTTTATTTGAGTAATGATTTTAAGAATAACAAAAAATTTGAAATTCACAAGGAATTATTTCCAGAGACTATAATTATTTACTTGTGTAATGCATGAGCTACTTATCAATGATGTAAAACATCAGAAAAGTAAGTTATAGTTATAAATCTACAGATTATACTGTTTCTGGTATATATATCTTCAATAAATCTTTTAAACTTATCTTAGCCTACATACCACACAATAGAAAATCATTATATTAAAAAAAGAAAAAATTCTATGATAATATCATAAAGAATGATAACCATGGATTAATATTCCATAAAAATGGTTAATAATATTTTAAGAGAGCCTAAATCAGTATTCTTTCATCAAAATATATCCTTTTTGTCTTTGTAATTTATTCCAAACAAATTTTTTGAAAGTTGAATCTATATATCTAATGCCAAAACCACTATTAAGTTCCCTCTTAGATTTTTTAAGAAATTATATATATATATATATATATATATATATATATATTATTTATCAAAAATTGAAATAAAGAATAAAAACATAATTTTATTTACCTTTAATTATTTAAATATAGAGTATTTTCAGAATGCATTGTGGTTACTTGTGAAGGTTAGAAGATTTGAAGTTGGATTTATGAGTTTTTAGAAGGGCAAATATTGTAAAATTCTTTCATAAATATTTATTTCATAGTTTCAAATGTTGAAATCTACAAACTAATGGGATTTAAAATTATATTGAGATTTAAAATCTGTTTTCTACTCAAGTAAAATAAAATAAAATGATGATATCAAAATTGAAATTAAGTTTAAACTTTTGATATGCTCTATCTTCAATTTTATTGATAGTGCATCAAAAATTTAATAATATTTTTTTCCTTCATCACTTTTTACATAAAAGATAGTTTTATCATTTTATGAATTAAAGATTGCTTATATAAATTTAACATCTATGTCAACTGTTTATGACTATTAATCTATATAATAAATTTTTTAGAAGAAAAAATAACATCAGTATATACTGACTTTGAAATTATTCAATTTAAAATAGTTTACAGGTAGATAATGAAGGGTGATTTCATTTTTGAATATGAATTATAGAAGTCTTATTTTGTCAATTTTAATTCTTTTTGAGCTCAAATGTATCCACCGCAACTTATGTAAGAATAAAAATTATTTTTATTGAAATTTACATGAGAAAGTATGCCTATTATTCAAAATCAAACTTGCTCTAATGGTGTTTTTCAATCATTATTTCCATTCATAACAATAAAAAACATTTCAATTTGCTGATGTTTTAGTTTTTGATATCCCCAAGTTTATATCTCAGGTGTACTATTCACAAAATTATTAAAAATATAATTTTCGAAATACATGATAAACTTGAAAGTGAGGGGGCATTAAATTTTTAAAAATGAATTCTAAATTCAGGATGGATAGTATTTTTTCTATTTTCACAAATGAACAATTTTTTGTTTCAATTAATCCAGAAAGAAAATTTTGTTGTAAGCATATTATATTATATTTATTATGATTTTAAATACTATATTTTCAAGATTTGTGTTTAATATTTCCTGTGAAAGTTAATGTTAATGTGAATTTAAAGTAAGCTTGAAGAAATTTAATCAATAGGCATATTGGATATTTAAAATAATAATTTTCTCCAATCTTGAATCATCCTGGGCTAAAAAATATCCCAAATAAGGTTTTTGTGGGTCAATTTGGATTTAAGTAGGATTAAGTGAGGTTTAATAAAGGACAGATAAAAGGCTAAATTCATTACTAGTGACTTTTTTCTCAAAATAGTTATAAAATATGTATCATTCTGGAATCAAGCTTCAATAAAGTTGAATTGAAACAGAGATAATTTCTAGCAGCACAACACCATATTTACAAAGGTGTAAAATACCTCAAATATTACTCATAATATAGGAAGGCAAGGAATCTACAAAATTCACATTTCAAACGAGGATTTATATTTTGAATTTGAAATTGAGAAATGGAATATTATTTTCCAATTTAAATATCTATTAGTCATTTTACCAAAAGTTTTCAGTAATCAGATTGAATTTTGATGGTATTTTGTTGTAGATTAATCATTTTGATGAGACATTTACTCAAAATTACTGGTTTCGTTTCTAATATTCCATGTGAAATTCATTACGAATCTTTTTGAAAGTGAATAGTTGACATATTGGATATGCAAAAGCTTATGTTAGATCAAAGTGAGATCAAAGGGAGTTCAACTGATGATCAAATTAGGATTTTACAAGATCAAACGGTGATCAATGTAGGTTCATCTTGAGCTCAATTTGTGACAAATCTCTGACTAAATGTAAGGCCAAACAATTTCCTACATGGTGATGATGTGTGCATAATTCAAGCATAGATTTGTGGCTCAACGGAGTTCAAGCAAGGGGTATTGCTAGCAATACCCCCCCATTTTTTATGTGGTGATTCTTTTCCATTATTGGTGCAAAGGCTTTTCATGTGGCCGCCAGTAAAGTTTTTCCAATCTGTTTTTAAAGTGTATTAGGGCGTCTAAAACATCCAATTTCTTTTTCAAGATGAAAACCTCACCATATGTTGAGAAAGACACCCTTAATGTAGAAGCGTACACTTCTCCCTTCTTTGTGACATTAACCATTGGACAAACAAGGTCAGACATCACCAGATCCATCAAACCATCTTTGTGTTTCAATGCAGGATGGGTGTTGTGACATTTGATTTTGGAAACAGTTCAAATTTCATAATTCAGCTTTCAAGAAGGAACTAATTTTGGACCATTGTTACACAAACCCATATTGGAAATGCACCAAAGCACACAGACACTTGTGTGTCCAAGGTGCCCATGCCAATCCATGATTGAATTGGGGGTTGCCTTGGGGTATGGAATATGTGGGATGGTGGAGGGAGGTACAAAAGGGGCAGGAAAAGGAACAGACGATAAAAAGTTAAAGTGATTGATTGCAAAAGGAGTAATATCTAGTGAACACAGGTATACTAAATCTACAGTCCATTTGTGCTCAGTAGGAGAAAGAGGAACTTCAAATAAAACTATATGATTCTTTGATATTATAAAATTATGATGGGAGTCAAACTCAATAGATGCATCAAAACATTGTAATATATCAAAGAGGGAGATGAGAGTGGACTTTGCTTTATTGCAGAAAAAAACATTATTTATTGTAATCAGGATTTCTTTTTTCCCTTTGAATAAAACATTCCCATATCCAGTAATAAAGGCATCATGAGAGTCAGTAGCTGTTTTTACTGAAATTGGGGTCTTCAGCTGTTGATAATTAGATAGAAGACATGCATCTCCAGTCACATGGAGATTTGCACCTGTGTAAAAAATTCCTTTGGTGTTATCAAAATCAAGAGCATGGAACCATTCATTGCTACCCAGATCAAGCTCATTGAGGGATGTGGTCAGGACATCTAGGGAAGTGGAATCAATCTTGTTGAGGTGGACTTTTGATGAGGACAGTTGATCTCTCTTGTTAGGAAAAGAAGGTTTAAAGCGTTGAACCGCTGCACAAGATTGTTGTATTTGCGCCTCCTGTTGTTCCCAGACCTCTTAATTGAAAGCTTTTCCATTACCATTTTATGGGCAAGTTAAGATAAGATGCTCTGTTGAATGGCATAGGTAACACAATAGGTCTTTTCAACAATCAGGGGGACAATAACTGTCCATCTTACCCCTTCTGAAAGCAAGGGAAGAGATTTCATCATCAGCTAGAGATGATTCCATTGCCATGGATTTAAGAGGCATCAAGGATGGTATATTCTTAATGGCATTGTGCAAAGCCTATAAAATGTCGTCATAAGATGGTTGGCTGAAATCCTTCCTGAGATCAAAGTGTCAGTTGATCTCTGAGCCAAGGTTAGCTACCAACAGTGGAAGCAGCAATTGGATTAAAATAGCCCCAAGTTCATCATAACCAAGTAAAAAGCCTGATCTCCTCAGGAAGTCCAAGATAGATTTGATATTGTCCACATGTGAAATCAGATCAAAAAAAGGTGAAGACCTGATTGTTAAAAGATCATTGAATAGGGAAATGCGGGAGGTATGAGCAGCTGTTTCAAACTTGGTGGATATAAATTTATAGGCATGAAAACAGGTTGTGCCAACATCCAAGAAGCTTTGGAGCTTTTCTTCAATTGTGAAATAAATGATGTGCCAGCACATCTTGTAATAAAAGGCACCTGTTACTCCCACAATTGCATTGGGGTTGGTTGCGTATTTGGTAGATCAAACTTGGCATTGCATAAAAAGAGAAATAGCTTTATACCAAGTCTTCCAGTTGGAGACATAAAACTTTAACTTGGGGGTGTGTTTGACCTGAGAAAGGATGTCATTGATGACCCCACAGCAGTCCTTTCCTTTATAGACAGTAATGGGATTTTCTGGTTGGGGTCTGGTGCTCATTGTCGTAGAGGTGGAATGCAAAGCTTGTGGGAGTTGAGTAGGTAGGATTGAAGAAATAGGGGAGAGAAAAGTCTGAGGAGGTTCAGTGATGGTGGTTGGAGACGTCTGTGTATCACAGAACTGGTGGGAAGTACTTCTTCTAGAGGAGGAGACAGGCAAGGAAGTACCTGAGAAAGAACAGGATTGGCAGAGGTCCAGTTTAGAAATGTTAGGAAGGTGGAGAGGTATGTTGAAATTCTTAAGCTCTCTGCTAAGGGTGGGACGTTCATGTGGAAATTTAGGTCTGGATTCAAAGGGGTTTGAGATGTTTGGATTATTTGGCATGAATTGAATGCCAGGGAGTAAAGATGGGCATTGGATGGACAAGGATTAATCTACCAATGGAGTTAGGAACATTTAACTAGGGACAGCCTCGGGGTACACAAAAAGTGGTTCCAGGAATTTACAAGATAAGATCACTACGCAATATAGGGGGTGGACTTGCTAGCAAGTCCTCAACCTGAACTCAGATGGAACTCAGATGGAACTCAGACTGAACTCATACTGAACCCATACTGAACTCTACTTGAACACCCACCTAAAACTGTTCTACTGAGTGGTGTTCATCCCTGATTGTATGGTTCCTTTATCAATAGCTCAATGTGTGTTCAACCTGTGGTGAGTTTGGGTCCAAGGTTGCGGACTCGCTAGCAAGTCCGCCCCCCATATTGTGTGGTGGATACTGCTAGGTAACAAATCAGGGACAGCCCATATACAATGGTAAGTGTCAGCGCTTCATCCAGAGTGAACCTGTAGATTGCATTACTTACCTATGGTAGAAGGGTCAGGGATTTGTCCAGAGTGAACCAGAGTTAAGCGCCTTGGCTGCTCCATAGGATTTATACTACTTTCTATGTAAATATTGAATAATCACTAAGCATATTAAGTTAATTAAGTAATATGGATAAACAGAAGAAACCCCTGTCCCTTTAAGAAAATAAGAGCTCACAATTAATTTAGCTTAAAAGTATACTTTATAATGAAGTTACCAGTTGACTGATTGATATTAGCAGTGTAGAGATATTGAATCTGTGTCTTTTAAGTTAGGAGAAAAAAATAAAACAATAAAGTTGAACTAAGAAAAGTTATTTAAATGATAGACTTATATGTTTTTATAAAGTTTTTACTTTAATGAACAGATTATAAATTGGAGTCCATTAAGCTAATAATTTTCTAATTATACCCTATAAGTATATGTATAAGAGTTGTTGAGTAAAATTTATGAAGTGTTATATAAAAAAATGTTATATTTATAAGGGTATTACAAAATATTAAATTTTATGTAAGTATGATGATGGTTTATTGTAATTATGTGTTTTTTTGTTATATTTTAATTTATATCCCCTACTAATATTGAATATACAGCTTTTAAATGCATAGTTAAGTCAGGTGCCCTATTTTTCCCTCCGGAGTATCACAGAGTTTGTAAGGAGCTTGTACAGACTTCTGTAATCAACTAGAGCCTTAAAACCTAAATAAAAATGCTACAAAAATTACAGATGATAGAGTTAAATTCAAAGAGAATCCCAAGGATACTTGGTAGTTAGAGGGATCCTATTTACTCAGTTAAAAATAAATAAAATAAAGTAAACTATAAAAAATCAAAAATAATCAAAAATACTTTATAAAATTATTAAAAATATAAAAGAAATAATAAAAATTCCCCAAAAATTACTAAAGGTACTTGAGACTCATTAGTTTCATTTCCATGCATTTTTAAACCAATATTCACAGCTCTCCACTGTTAAATAAATGTTTCATCTTGACTTGATTAATTGACCCATTTTTTCAATAAAACCATCCATTATTTTTATAATAATAATAATTATAATTAGAAAGGAATTTCCAGTCTCCATAATAATCATCTAATATTCAATTAAAAATATTTTAAGTGCTGTAATAAACTTTATACTGCCACACTGTCCCTCCAAAAAATAATGTTCTCATTCTTAAATTTACATAATTTATCAATCATATATCTATCTCCTCTTCATCCTTTTCAACAATAACCTCCAATACACATATTTAGCTTCATCTTCATCATAAAAATAAAATTTATTCAAAGGATTTAGCTGTCCCATGTAGATTGTGTGCCAGTTACCAAGTTCTTTGCTTAATGTCTAATCCTGGCCTCCCTGAAAGAACTGCCTGTGATCTCTGCAGGCTAAATAAAGTTAAATGTATTTGTCCAATAATTTATTCCAAAAACAATGTCTACACAGGCTCAGAAGCTTTACCTGATCTTACAATACCCAAAAAGAGATTATCAAAAATTCCATATTTTTCTTTCAAAAAATTAAGGCCAAAACATCTTTCTCCTCCAAAAAACCTATTCCCATTATTCCAGTTTCTCCTTTCAGTTTTGCTGAAACTTTATTTCCTGGCTCTAAAAGTTTTCCATATATTAAAATTTTTAAATCCACCTTACTAACTTATCTACTCATTTTCTCTTAAGCTATTAAAATTAACAATACAGATGATGTTAGCAACACCAGATCCTGAAGCAGAAGACATCTCCAAAGCAAAAGATTAAACTGTTAAAATAATGTGTTTGAATAAGTAAGACTCTTGAAGGCTATGAGAGTCCAGATATAAAGTAAGTTTTTTTATAAACTATATAATTTAAACACCATGTTGGGCTCCATTAATGTAGAAATACTCTTACAGTCCCCTTTCTGTAAGCAGAATCCAAGGGAGTTTGATATACAGAAGAAAACCCTGCCTCTTTATGTAAAATAAGTGTTCACAATAAACTAGGCTTAAGTGTCCACTATATAGTAAAATGGATAGTTGCCAAATTGATATTAATGGTTTAGATATGTTGAATATGTGTCTTTTAAGTTAGGAGAAAGAAATACAACAATAAAGTTGCACTAAGAAAATTTATTTAAACGATAGAATTATATGTTTTTATGAAGTTCTTATTTTAATTAAAAGATGATAACTTTAATTCCCTGAAGTTTAGAACTTTTCAGTGATAACCTATAAGTATATATATAAAAGTTTTTGAGTAAAATTTATGAAGTGTTATATAAAAAATGTTATGTTTATGAGGGTATTACAAAATATGAAATTTTATGTAAATATGATGATGGTTGATTGTTATTATGCATTATTGTTGTTATATTTTAAGTTATATTCACTACTAATTTTGATTCTAAAGCCTTTATATGCATATTCAAGTCATGTTCCCCATTTTTCCCTCCGGAGTATCCCAGAGTTTGTATGGAGTTCATCTAGAGTATCCTGGAGCTTGTATTGACTTCCAGACTCAAATAGAGCCTTAAAAAATTGATAAAAAATCTACAAAAACTAAATTTAATAGATTTATATCTGGAGATTATGCCATTTAAATCTGGTAGCCAGTGTAAGCTTATGTACTGAGTTACAAATCATTAAAGTTAAGTAAACTATTAAAAATCAAAAATAATCAAAAATACTTTATAAAGTTATTAAAAATATAAGAAAAATAGTGAAAATTCCTTAAAACTTCATAAAGGTTCTTGAGACTCCTGAATTTCATTCACATGAAGTTTTAAACTTATATTTGAAATTCTTGACTGTTAAATAAATGTTTCATCTTGACTTGATTAATTGACCCATTATTGCAATAAAGACATCCATTCTTCATATAATAATAATAATTAAAATTAGATTGACCTTTCCAATCTCTATAATAATTATCCCACATTCAATTAAAAATATTTTAAGTGACTTATTAAAGTTTAGACTGCCACACTGGACATTGGGTTCAGTTTACATACCAAATTAATTCAATTCAGTATGTGAACTGAACTCAATGTCTGGTTGCCACTTTTTTCCTCTTGTGTTTTGATCCCAAACCCATATACCCACACACATATTTCAAGTGATTCTTGTGAATGACAAGAGACTTATTTAAAAAAATGAGCATACATGACCCATGCACATCATGGGTTTTTACTGGAATCAGAGTTTTTTTGTGCCATTGTATTGAGAAAGAGATGAGAGGGAAGTGGCTGTTGAGAATCTGACCATCAAAGTTTTTATGAAATTCATCAATTATCATTGTTCATCCAGGACATAGGTTACATATTACCCTCAATCACTTCATTATATAGAACATTTTTTTGCTCACCCATCACATAAATTACAAATTAACCTCAAGAACTTCAAGATATAACTGAATTATAATCAATAATAACCACAATCCAAATGTCCAAGCTTGAAAAACAATATGAATATAATATTATTGTAAGTTAAATACTTATCATTTATGATTCATCATCAAATCTACTTTAGCTCTATGTTTACATATAAACCCTGGTAAGAGATGTTTCTAAAATTTCTAATTACATGAAAAAAATGATGAAGATGCTCATGAAGATTGAAGATAATGATATTGATGCCTTGGTACTCATTATTTTTTGATTATATATGGTATTTGATGATATAGATTGAGGATTATGACATGATTCTCAATTTTCAATTAACATTATTATATATATGAAATCATTATTATTTTTTTATTTGATGCATTGAGATATTGATCATGATGATCATTATATAGATAGGGAATTATGATATATGTTGAGATCTATATATATATAAAAGCTGGTTCCCAACTTCCTAAAACTTAGCATTTTTGGCTGCTAACCTAACTGACTCTAACTGATTCCACATTGAATACTTGGGGGTGGGCATTTCTAGATGCAGAAGCCCCACCAGAAATTCTCATTTCATAGCCACTAATTCCACTAAAAACCTGAGATTGTAAGATATATCTATCATGCAAGTTGCATAGAATGCAGACACACATCCAGGACAAAGGTCCAGATGTGTGTGCAAGCCTGCTGTCCATCTGTGTAGCAGACAGGTAGCAGGCTCATATTTTAAGAATGATGATTGAAAACGATAAAACCATTTCTGAGTTTTAATTTTTATATATAAAATGTTGATTATTTCTAATTTCTAATATTTAATTTAATTTATAATTAAAATTAGTATCTAATACAAATCTACATGAGAAAAAATAATAATAAAGATGATGATGAAGAAGAAGAATTAGAAAAGACCTACCTGGTGGGTGAGGTGATCAAGGTGGGTTAGGTATGCAAGATGAGTGAAGTGGAAAAAGTGAGGTGAGTGAGGTGGCAGATGTGGTCATATGAGGATTAAGAAAAAGAGAACATGAAATAAAAAATAAAAGATAAAAAAAGGGAAAAAAAATAAGAGTAAAAACCTACTGAAAGTGAACCAAATAAAAGGCAAGAATTGGAGGCCATTTGAGCACAAGGTGTTTAAGAGGGGTAGTGAGATGACTGAGAGGGGTAGGCAAGATGAGTCAAAGTTGGGGTAGATAGTCATGTGAAAATTAAAATAAACTAAAAAATAATATAGATAATATATATATATATATAAAGATAAATCAAGAGATGAAGAAATAAAAGAAGAAAGAAAAGATTGTGAAAATTGAGAAAAGAAATGTACCAAAAGCTTTCCCTGTTTCTGATGGGTAGATCCATGTATTGAATGTGGAGTGAGTTGGGGTCAGTTAGGGCCGGGGCATTAATACAAAAAATAGGAGAGTCATGTTATAGTAATTTATTCATTAGAGGGTATTAAAGTTAGAAATTTGTAATTATTTAAAAGTTATTTCACAGAATAAAAATAAAGTCATAAGCTTGAGGTTAATTCTCAGTAAAATGGTGTTTTGAAGGCACAATATGGCATATTTCAAAAACTTATCATGTTTGATTTGGTGGAAAAAAGAGGTACTTTGAAATGGAATATTTCTAACTTTGAGACCCCCTATTATATAGATAGCAAATTGTGTATAATAAAATTTACATGAAGCTTTATTATATTTGTTATGAAAGATTATTGTGGCTGATAAAATTATTTTTATGAAACTTATTATACATGAATTTTTTATCTAAGATTACAATGATTTTTTAATTATAAAGAATATTAGGGAGTATTGAACTTACAAATCATCTATTTTAAAATACCTCTTTTTTCCACCAAATCAAACATGTGTATTTTTTTAATATATAGAATATTGTACCCCAAAACCATATTTTTACTGAGAATTAATGCTAGGTCTGTGGCTTTCTTTTTGTGTTGTCAAATAAATTTTTAGTAATTATGAATTTATAACTTTGATAACCCCTATTAAAAAGGAAATATAATAATAATAATAATAAATTAAATGAATATATAAACTTATTGTGTAAAAGGTGGATTCATAGTCTGGGTGAGGAGGTGGTGTGTGGTTGTAGGTAATGGTTGAGTCGGGGAAAAAATGAAAAATGAAAAAAATGAAGTACAAATTTATAATTCAAGGCAATTGAGAGGAGTAGGAAAGGTGGGTGAAGTGGGAAAAAGGGCAGGAGAAGTGGTCATGTTGGTGGTGGATGGGTGGGGTAAAATAATAATAATAATAAATAGAAAAAAAAAAGTTACATACCAATCTTGCATGCAAGGTGATGAAAAGGGGTGGGAAGGAGAGGTTTTGGGTGAGAGATCTAATGAAAAAAGTAGAAAAATAAAGAATGAAAAGAAAAATGATAAATTCTAAGAAATGAAATGTACCAAAGGTGAGAAAAAAATAAATGGTGAGAGGGGGTGGGTTGGAGGAGGTGGGGTAGATAGTTATGTATCTTAATAAAAAAGTAAAAAAAAAATAATAATCAAAGAAAATAAAATAAAAAAAAGGAATGTGAAAAAGAAAAAAAAATTTGAGAAAAAGAGAGGGCAATAGGGGGAGGAAGTGTTTGGGGCATGGAGTGAATAGGGCAAGTTAGGGAAGGGGCATGAATTCCAGAAAATATAAAATTTAGGTTATAGTAATTTATTCATTATTTAGATACTTAAAGACCTGAAAACACACAAATATTTCTGGAAAGTGAACTCTTTCAGCAGAAAAAAAATTTGGCACCTGATAGCAGGTTCCTCCCCACAATAGAGCTACCATAGTTCAGTCAGGTATGGGCCCATGCTAGCAGGTGCCAGCTTTTTTTTTCTGGTGTGTATGTCTTTTTATATTTTTGATTTGATAAAAATATAATTTTTAGCTTATTTCATGATAATATTTATTCAGTCAAAAAGGACTTACACCACACCAAAAAATTAATTTTTTATACATTAACTTGCCAATGGTATATGTGCTGACTTTATGGATGAGTATATTTGTGTTGGAGAAAAAACAGCACTATGGGCACTTAAATTTTTCATCAAAAATATTATACACTTATAAAATAATTATAAATTTTGCCCACCAAATCCACTAGAGAAGAGCTAGATATTAGGGGTGTCAGTTCTGGTAAATTGGCACTTAACTAAAGTGTGGATCTCAACCCAAATCAGCACTGACAAACAAGCACTTAAATTTTGCAAATAAGTCACTTATTTTAAAAATGGGTGTCAGTTCTGACCTCAAATCAGCACTTGTTTCATGATTTTTATTCACAATCACATATTGGCCACATCATCCCTGTCACATGTGATACACTGATCTCCATCCCCTTCTCCATCCTCACTGAGATCTGAAACATTTTATTGCAACATTTTAACTAGGCATGTTTTTTCCCTTTTTTTTTCAACCTCTTTCTTAATCTCTTTTCTTCTAACATACCAGTTTCATAATTTCTCCCCAAAAATACAACACTCAAAAGGCATCTAAAAATACTTATTCATCACAAAAGTCTCCTTGTAATGCTAGCCCCTCACCTGAGAAACCAAAGTCTGGACAGCTAAAAAAGGAAGTTTATCTTGTCATCATCAACTTCCTCAAAATAAAATAAAATTATGATGCATGTTTTGGATGTGAGAAGTCCAACTTCATCAAAGTTAAATGGCTTCTTGTTGATGGAAAATTAAGTAAAGAAAAAAACAAAAGGGAGAATTGACATCACTCCTAAGCAAATGAAGGAGAGGTTCAAAAGTTATCAATAAAAATATAAAAAGGCTCATTTTGATTCCACTTCCACTGGCTTTGGTGTTTATGATGAGGATTTAGAGATTGGAATTACTACTTTTTCTGAAAAGCTCAATTCCATTTGTCCTTACTATGAGGAAATAGATATTCTTTTTGGTTTCCGAGTTAATTTCAACCCTTTGTTTCTACACAATACTACTAAGGATATACCCTCTGGATCAGAACCTTCCTATAATCCTCCCAAAACACCTTTACTTGAAAGAGATCAATCCCCTGAAGCCTCTCACCATAATTCAGCCAAAGATGATCCTGACTATCAAGCAGAACAATTAGTTTGAAGCAGATATGAGTCCTCAGGGCCCCAATTATTAGATGTATGTTTACTTTTTCTTTTTTCATAAATTCATCTCTAAATTTCACTTTCTTTCTTTCTTTCTTTCTTTTCTAGTCTCCTCCTACTCCTACTCAAACTCAAATTTCAAAAATAATTATCAATCCCACAAATGAGAATCACGCTTTGGAAGCTGCTTTAGATGAACTTCCTGAATCCTCTAGCTCAAATTCTAAACTAAGGTGTTGAGCCTCAACATCAATGAAATTGAATCATCTTTTAAAATGTGGTAATACTTCATCCAGATCTTTGGCTTCCCTTGATGATTATTTAAAGAAAAAAGATATAAGTAATAATAAGTCACTATATATCTTATTCAATAACTTATTTTTTCATTTCTCTTTTTGTAGCGAAATCCTGTATTGTGAAAAATTCTCTTGACTTTGAGAAGATGAATTTTCATCATATGCTAATGAAAGATAAAAGGGGCTTAAATTTGGAGGAAAATATTTTTTTGCTTCAATCTAATTTTGAAAAGGCCAGATTTGAGGCAGAGGAGATTGAAAGAGTTCATCTTTTCCCAGAGAAATCAAAAGACCATGAATTTAAAAGAGAAATGGCAAGTCATGAATTGTAAAAGTAAGGAAATTAAAAAATAATAATTTATTACAGAATGTATAAAAAATGGCCAAATCTATGAGGACATTCAAAAATTACTTGACTTTTTTAATTGATTAATTTTTATTTCAGGTATTAGTTACTTTTAATATTATCAAAAATAGTTATGTAATCCAATTCTGAGTTTCTTGAAAAGTGTTATAGTTGCAATGGACGGTGTACATTGTAAGAGCAAGAGAAACCCATAAAGTGGCATAGTTGCAAGGCAAGAGGCATACTTGTTAAATGTATAAAAGTAGTTTTATTTCATGACTCAAAGTAATTATATCTCCTGTAGGAAAAACTCAATGGTGTAGTTCAATTTATTACTGAGTAACTGAATTATTTTTATTACGCTTTTTTTTGTGGGAAAATCAGGATAAGTCTTTTTAGCTCAATTGGATAGAGCATATTTCTTGTAAAAATAAGGTTAGTGGTTCAATTCCGCTGAAAGACAAATATAAAATATCCATGAGATCCTACCCTATTCTTTATATGATGTGATATTATAAACAATAACCTATCTTCCACCTTGTACTAGTTCTGAAATTTAAAAAAAATTCAATTATATAGAAAAGAAAAGAAAAAACCAAAAAAAAAATCAGCAAATTTTTATGATGGAATAAGATCTACAACTAATTAAACCAACATGCTCAGTATCTCAACAAAGTTTTTTATTTAAAATCAATGAAAATTCTTCCTGGTTGGGCTTAATATGATTCTGAAATAAACAAAAATTAAATAAAAAAAAAGAAAAAAAAATTGTCAGCAACTTTTTATGATAGCATAAGGTCGACAACTAATTAAACCAACATTCAGAGTATCTTAAGGGCGCAAGTCGCTTGCAGACACAGCAAATTGTGCCAATTAGCAACATTTAAGCTTGCCCCATCAGAAGCAAGTCTTCTGGGGCAAAATAATTACATGGTTTCCCCAGCAGAATTACTTCTGCTGGGGCAACAACTTGGTGCAAGTCGCTTGAAAAGGCTGAAACTAGTGTCCTTAAGATACTCTGCATGTTAGTTTAATTAGTTGTAGACCTCATGCTATCATAAAAAGTTGCTGACAATTTTTTTGGTTTTTTCTTTTCTTTTATTTCATTTTCATTTTTCATTTTCATTTATTTCTTTTTTTTATTTCAGAATTATAATAAACCATACCAGGACAGATTTGTATTGATTTTAAATAAAAAAGTTTGTTGAGATACTGAGAATTTTGTTTAATTAGTTGTAGACCCATATGCAATCATAAAAATTTGCTGTTTTTTTGATTTTTTTTCTTTTCTATATAATTGAATTTTTTTTAATTTCAGAAATAGATTATCTAAATGGGTAGACAAAGGCACAATGATTGACCAAAAAAAGCTTCTCAAATGCAAATTTCTGGTGAAAGTTGGAAGGATGATGTTTTTTCTGACTTTGAAAAGGTTTGGTATAAGGAGTATCCACTTCTGGAGGTATTTGAAACAAATGAGCCGATACCCTCATCATGTCCTGGATCACACAACACAGGAACCTAGCAAATTGCACATGTCTAAGAAAGGCCTTCAGTTATTCAAACTAAAAATCAAAATATTCATCCTTTTATAGTGAATTCATTTGAGCTAAAGGAGTTGACTGAACTTGGTAAACTGGAGGATGCTAAGGAATGCTGCTGGTACATGAAATTATTAAGACACCAGATCAAAACCAATGGTGCTCATCTAGAAGCAGGGGGAGAGGGGAATATGTTTGCTGCTGGAGAACAGTTAGGGAGTCAACATTTATTTGATATAAGTAAGTTAAAAATTTTAAATTTTCAAATTTAAAAAGCTGAATGATGCTTCAGGTCTCTACTGAAATTTGAAAATAGATGATGGGAAGTGAGGGAGGCACTTGGATTTATATTTTCATTTTATTCTTATCTACTTAAACTATTAGCAAAGAAGTACTATGAGGAATCTTTGAAGCTTGGAGCTGAAATAGACCTTCCTTTTTATGATGGGGTGGAGGTTTTTGTGGGAAATCTAACATGGACTTCAGATGGGTTTTCAAATTCTCCCCATAAAGATTTGGAAAACAGTGAACTTAGTTTAGGTGTCTGGCTTCCAAAAACTTTATATGGAATTTTCAATGAATGCTCATGGGAAAGCAATAGGCCAAGGCAGAATGGATTTCATTTTGTATTTCCTGAATTGAAATACATGGCTGAGTTCAAAAAGTTTGATGGAATATGTGTTGTTATATGGACAGCTAATATGCTATACCATCAAACAGCACCTGTAAAAGAGTTTGGAAATTTTTCAAGTTTTGGGTCATCCATCCAGAAAAGTAAAAAATTAGACAATTCTGTTAAAAATTTAAAAATTTTAATTCCAAATATAGATATGTCATACTATATTTCTATGAAAGAAAAAGAAAAGTTGGAATTTTTGCATGATAACTTTCATCAATTTTAGATGATAATACTAAAAATATGGAACAAGTGTATTATTATTACCAAAAATCATGTAAATCATTAGAAAAGTATATTTAGTAAATAATTTTTGAAATTATAATGTGATTAAAAAGTCTAAAGAGAAGAAAAAAGTTTAAGAATAAATCATAGCTAATACTCCCAATGTGCTAGTGAGATTTGAAAATTTTTTGCCCTTATGCTAGTGGTTTGAGAAGTTGTAGTGTTTGATATAGTTGGAGGTGTTTCAAATTCTTCATCTTCATACAACTCTAACCATTGATATTGGAGGTCAGTGAGTAGGTTATGAAGTATGGTGCAACACATAATCTAGTTGATGAAAGCCTTCATTTTGGAACTATTTCTAAGAGGACTTCTTAATTCCCTTAAACTGAAAAAAAAACCTTTCAAGATTCCAATAGAATGTTCAATATGGACTCTTGACTTTGCCAAATTATTGTTGAACTTGGACTTTTTACTGTCTTCTGAAGCTGCTCCACAAAATGCAGGAAGTACATATTTTCCATTCACATAAGCTGAATCAGCCAGAAGATACTGATCTTCATCAAAAAAAAATTCAGGCTCTTTTGAGATTTTCATTCTTTGAAAGATGTAGGAATCATGACATGATCTAGGATAGCCAGAGAAAAAAGATATAAATTTTTTGTTGACATCACAAATAAGCTGAACAGAAATTGGATATCTATAGAGAAGATATAGTTACTTGTGTTAGTATAAAAAAGAATATAAAGAATTAAAAATAAGCTACCTCTTTTTACAGTCAAAGTAATTGTTTCCATCATGAGCAGGTTTCTGACTCAAAGAAATAGTAGTACCATCAATGAAACCAATACATCCTGGGAAGCCCTCTGCTTACATAACCTGATATGATTCAAGTCACTTTTCTTTTGTTTTCCAGAAGAGAAGTTGACATTCCAATGAGTTGATAGCAGTGATGCAACGTTTTGTATAAGTGTTAACAGAGCCATAGCCTAGATCAAAGACATTTTCCAAACATTTCAAGGCATATCCATTACCATTGGAACCCAAATGACATACTGTGATGGCCAATTAAATTGATGAATCATGTTGTGGCTTTTGAGAATTATTGTGAAAGACGGGGTGGTTCTCAATAAGATGAAGCAATTTAAGAAAAAATTCTTGAGAAGTCCTGAAAAGCTGTCTAAAACTGGGTATGGATAGGTTTAGAAGTATTTGGATAGTGTACTTGGGGGTATGAAGTACTTGAGGCTTTCTAGGAAGAAGGTAATTTTTTGCAGGAATTTTAGATAAAAAAAGAAAATCTTTTTCAAGGTTAGAATCAGATTTTCAATCAGAGTCCACAAGCAGATTAAAAGCTATGGCAGTCATTGCTTGAGGTAGCTTATCATGATTTGAGATTGAGGAAGGCATGACTCTTATATGGTAGAAAAATGAAGATGTTGCACAATGTTAAGAGATATAAATTGTTATGCTGTGGAGTGCTGCATATGAATGAATTGATGCTGAAAAAATTAGTGACATGTGTGGAATGGTGAAACCAGCACGTTTGGTTGAGAAAGTGCAGATTTGAGTGAAATAAGTGACTTATTTCACTTTTGAAATCCACCAGTGTTGGGGAAAGTGTGTTTTATAGATCTGCACTTAGATAAGTGCAGATTTTCCAGAATTGACACCCCCTATTGAGAGAATATTATGACCATGGCTTTTCTGGATGTCATGCCTCTATTGATGAGATGCACCAGGTTTGGAAGAAATCTCCTACTGAATGGGAAGGTCAGTTTTAGGGAGATGAAAAAATACCTATGGTGGTATTAGAGGCCGTTTAAATATGTCACCAGATGACCTACGCACAAGGTCGAGGATGTTCCTGCAAGTGAGATAAAAGGTTCAGATACTTCTTCGAAGCACAGAGGGATATTTCGAGGAAGTGATTCGAAGATGACTCGAAGGAAGAACTACTGCTTTGAGTTATGTTCGAGAAGGATTCTAATATAATTGAACAGTAATACTAAAATTCTTAAGATCTCACGAAGGGTTGGAAACTCAACAATCAAAGATTTAGGATTTAGATATGATTATTGAGAAAATAAAGAAAGATACAATAATAATGATTTTCACTTAGAGTTTTATCACTATTAACTATAAATACGTTTTATAATTTAATTCTAAAGAATGTCGAACCAAAAACCCAGCCCCTTTTATATCCTTTACTCCTCCTTGCATTGACCTCATACTTATCCACCATTCCGCACACCACAAAACATTTAAAATATATCCATTACACTTGGACCCTCTTCACTAACATCCGTCAACCCCCTTACTCCTTCACTAACCATTCCGTCCATACTCACTACCCCTTAATAACCCACAGACATTTCATAAACCTTTTAATGTACTATTATATTAACTATTGCGCTGTGCGTCGCTTATTGGGAAAAAGACTAAAACACACTATTGAGAGATTGACTAATTTAGATTTAGAGTTTTAGGCTGGCGCAATTGAATAGCGAGTACACAAAGGAAAGTCGCAGTTGCTATGGAGAGTTGCTTTCTGCGCTTTGAGTATGGATTTGAACCCTTTAGTATTGATTTAATGAGCTACTTTTGCCTCGAGTGTCACGTGGCGCGTGACAAAATAAAGTATTTGAAATTTTGGAATTATTTCTTTGGGAATCCAGGATACCAAATGATATTAATGTCCTTAACTACACTCATATATTTAATAAATTTTTTGTGAGACTGAAGATGAAGTAATCTTGAAAATGAAAAATAATAAGTATAATACTCTGTATTATCTGTTGGATGGAATTTACCTGCGTTGGTCAAAACTCGTGAAACCAATCCCCCATTCTCAAGATGAGACCAGAAAACATTACTCAAAGCTTCAAGAAGGTGCTTTCAAAGATATGGTGCTAGAATTTGGTGTCTTTCAGAGAAGTTGGGGTATAATAAAGTTACCATCTCCTCTTTGGGAGATCAGTCAGGTGAAGGATCTAATAAAATGTTGTGTCATATTAAAAAAAATTTAGTGGAAGAAAAATAAGCTACAAACCCACTTTTTGATGATCAATATATAAAAAGTGTGTTACTAGTTGATCCAGATATTTCCATTGTTAGAAAAGTGAATACTTGAATTCAATGGGTATCGATTCTGCTCAATCCTTAAATTTACTTTTGATTGAAAGATGATTTAAAAACTCTTAACAGGGTAATAGAGGGCTTTCTATTAGTTAAGCAAGTCCTCAGAATCTTTAAAAGAAAAATTTAGCTATCAAAAAAAATTTAATGTGGCTAGCATATTTTACAAAGATTTTTAAAGAGCCTGAAATGTGCTTGGTAGTTAGATAGTTTTTTTTAAAAATTAGTATCATATAGAACATACCAGTGCCATTTTTTCTTTAAAATCTCAGGGGCTGGTTAGTAGCTATGAAGGTTAATTCAAATGGAAGTGAAAAGATTAGTTAAAGTGTTAGCATAAATATCATCCAAAAAGTGGCAGATATATATATAAAGTGAGGGTAAAGATTTGTCAATATGTAAGAATAAAAATTGTAGCTACATTATAGACTATGTGATGCCAAAAATATTTCTGGAGGGAAAAAAGCAAGAAGTAAATAAAAGGCAGGTAAAATAAAATGGCATCTTAAATATTTTATTCAAATTATAGTTACGTGTTTGCGAAAAACTCTGCGGTAAAAAAAAGAGCAATAATGTGGCTCTATTTATATTTCCTCCTCCAAAATTACTCATTGTTTCCTGAAGACCACTTCCCCACATATTCAGGAAAAAAGTGGTCAAAAGTAAGGCCTCAGTACCAATGGCACTTCCTATTAGTAAATAAAAAAAGTGAAATATAAATTTTTTTATAAAATAGAAGAGAGATCAATATGATCAAAAGATAAGAGAAAAAAGAAGTAAAAAAGATTCTACTCAGTAATTAAGAAAACTAGTAATTTAAAAAAAAAATCTTAAATAGGAGAGAATGAGAGAGAAAAACAAGCAAAAAAGAGGAGAGGAAAAAAAGTATTAAAAAAATACCAATAATTTGTGTGAAGAAATCCTTTTGGCTGCTCTTACACTACTATCTTGCTTCACAAAATATCTCAAGTAAAAAATGGTTTACTTTTTTTTTTTTTGAGATATTTTTCTGAAGCTTGCCTGGATTTACCAATAATTTGTGTGAAGCAAGCCTTTTAACTGCTCATACAATACTTGCTTTCTCCTCAAAGTATTTCAACTAAAAAAACATTTACAAATAATTTTTTTATTGAAATATTTTGTGAAGATATCCAGTACTATAGGAGAAGCCAAGGGGATTCCTTCACAAAAATTTTTAGTAATTTTTTTTTACATTTTTTTCATCTCATCTTTTTTTCTCTCTCATTCTCTCCTATTTTTTTAAATTTGTATTTAATACTTTTTTTGTTACTGATAAGAACCTTTTTTTCTTGTTGATCTATCTCCTATTTTTTTAAATTTTTATTTCCTTGTTTTTATTTACTGATAGAAAGTTAAATTGGAAAAGAGGCCTTAATTCTGACCACTGGACTCCTGAATATTTGTACTAGTGGTATTCAGGAAACAATAAGTAATTTGGGGGAAGAGAATATGAATAGAGCCAAATTCTTTCTCTTTTTTCTACCAAAATTTTTTATTTCAATTACATAATCAATAAAGTAACCACAATTATACCTGCTGCTATTATATTTTAACTGCTTTTATTTCATTCTTGTTTTTTTTCTTCCAGAAATATTTTTAAAATTACATAAACTATAATTTAGCCAATATTATTTATGCTGTTATATTATAAAATATTTACTCTCATTATATATATATATCAGCATCTTTTTGACTGATATTTTTGCTTCCTTTTTAACTAAGAATTACATTTCCATTTAAATTAACCACTATAATCTGTAATAAGACCTACCATTTTTTTTAAAAAAAGATGCTGGCTACTTTACTATTTTCTCATAGATTTAAATAAAATATTGATCAGATTTGTGACCCTCTTACCAACACTTCTCAAAATCTTCCATCATAGAATTCAACACCACTAGATATTCTTCTGTACAACAACTTCTTTGATTTAATAGTTAAAAAACTTGTATGTTATTATTTCTCATATCTTGTTAAGATCTCTCTTTTTCCATTTCCAGCCTCTCCCTTTGGATTTTTATTTTTGCCTTAGCCAGTAGTATCTTATTGTCAGTAATTTTTTTTGTTTTCAGCTTTCAAATATTCTTTAAAAATATTTATTTTCTGGTCTGGAATAACATTATGGCAGGGGAAAATTTACAGACTGATCATTATCTTTACTGGACTCACTCAATTTCTGATTTTTAGCTTCTTTTAAACAATTGAGAATGAATGGAAGGATGAAGAAAATAACTTTGAATGGGGGAAACCTCTATATCATTGCTTTTCTTTCCACAGAAGTGAATAGAAGAAGAAACTTATTGGCAGGTTGTCTAGAAGTAATAGGAAAAGGAGGAGGAAGAAGAAGAAGAAGAAGAAGAAGAAGAAGAAGAAGAAGAAGAAGAAGAAGAAGAAGAAGAAGAAGAAGAAGAAGAAGAAGAAGAAGAAGAAGAAGAAGGGGAATAAAAACAAGGATGAAAATAGGATCTTTTAAAGGACTTGTAATGGGTTTGGTATTAAGTTGAGTTTTTGTTAGTATTTTCTTTCTCTGATTAAACAAAACAATTAAATGATATTAAAAGCTCTCTTAATGCAACCTTTTAACTATATAGTACATATAACTCTTAAAGAGGTAGGTACCACAATGAAATTATTATATGTAATATAAGTTTTATTTATTTATTTATAAAAATAAAGTATAATGTAATAGTGATAAAATTAGTTATGGGGCTACAGGGGGTTTCCCAAGGCCTTTATATAGGCAAGGGGACCTCTGAAGTTCCACAAAAAATTATATTGTGAAATTAAAACAAAATAAAACAGTGATGAAACAAATGTAACAATAATGTAAGGGGAAAATATAAAACAAGTAAAAAATATGAGGAAGAGCCCATTTATCCACCAATTTAAACCCAAAAATTGTATTAAAATTAAATGAAACATTGAAGTGGTCTGAAACACAGGGTTAAACCATTTTAAGACAAGACATGTTTTATAATATATTTAAAATGGTAAAAAATTTACGTGAAACATCAGAAGATATACTATTTCAGAAGTATGATTAGTTAAGTTGGTATAAAAAATAATGAGTGCTCCACAAGACAATGTAAGTGATATACCTGCTCTTAAAACCAGGTCTAAAGCTAAAAACACTGTTCCAGGACATCACTATGGAAGGCCAATCCTATCCAAAACCAGAAGCAATGAGCATAGAGGAAAAGGACACCTTATTAAAAAAGGTAACTATAAAAAAGACTTCACCTCCACTTCAGGATCAACTGTCCTATCTGGCCAAACAGGTTCTGAAACTAGAGGAGTCAAGATCTACCATACTAAAGGAGTTGGACAGCTGCAAAACAACTGAAAGGTGGGATTTCTGCAAATGAACCAAACTTTGGCAGATTTAAAGGGAGGGCAGCCAAACCAACAACCCCCTACCTAAGGAGGATCAAATCAATTCCAGGACAAGATCTTGGCAGAGAGATAGAAGTGGGATTGGTTTCATCAGCAGTGGTCAAGCCACAATTTCAACAGGGATCCACCCACTCACCCAACAACCTCAGCTACCCCTACAGAAGAAAGCAAAAGCGCCAAAAGTTAGGGATTGCTCCTATCCTATGGCAAGTAGATTACCCTCTCAGATGTATCAAAATACTAATGATTACAATGTAGTTAATGTTATTGATGTGAAATCTGTCCAAAAAATTGAGGAGGACTAAGACAATTAGGTTTTGATTTAGATACACCTGATTTATCTTTTGTTAATGACAATAGTACTATTTAAAATAATAATACAGTTAACCCTCAGTTGCCACCACTTATTAGTGAGATTAGAACTTCACAAAATAGTAAATAATGTGAGAAGGATTACATGGAGTATTTTAATAATAACCTAACTGTCCATAGAATTGTTTTAGCATTATGGAATAGAATGACTGGGTGTGAGGAACAGACAATTAAGCTCACAAGTGAGACAATTTTTTCCTTGACATTGAGTATTTCTTAATTGGCCACAAGAAAAAAAGAATTAAATATTTAACACTTGGCTCTAACTCTTAAATATGATTCTTTAAGCAATAAATATAGTGACCTTTCAAAAAAATTCTGTGAGTTAGAAAAATTGTATGAAGCACATTTATTAAAATATGAATCAAGTAAAAAGTTATCTTTTGCACAAATAAATCAGAGTGTCTCTGATCTGTTACAAAGATTAATTTAATTTGAGATTGAAACTGCTAATCTACTAATGAAACAGGATAATCATAAGTATACACAGTATAGTAATAATCCTTTCATGTGCAAAAATGAATCTCAATCATTTCCAATGCCACCACAAGTAAAACCATCTGATGGATGTGTCAAGTCTGAGAAGACAAATGCAAGTCACAAATCCGTGCAAGAGGAAATACAAGACCATTTATCCAGAGTGAATGAGTTATTGAATTTACCTAATATTAATGAGATTAAATCCAATAAGAAGAGCTGGCCAAAGATTGATCAGTACCCAACTTAGGATGGGGAAGCCAGCTCTGATTGGCAGCATTTTATTCAAAGAATTGACAATTTAAAATTCTCATATAAGTTTCCAGATGAAGAAATAACATCAAAATTGATTTGTGTATTTAAGGATGTTGCTTTATTATGGTTTGAAGCTGTGTAAAGTGAGGGTAAAGATTACTCTTGGGCTGAATGGAAACACCTGATTGAAAAACAATTTGGAGGTTCTAAATTCAGACTAATTCAGAAAAGATTGTATGAGAAAAATAGGTATAATCTGTTGAATGGTGACAAACCAATGGTATTTTTAATGAATTTAAATAAAATATTGAAATCCATTGAGCCAAATATGGATTTTAACTTATGGAAAGATAAAATAATATATAAATTACCTATATCTGTCAGAGACATTGTTGTAGCTAAAACAATAATGGTTAGTGAATACTCTGAATTTATTAATATTTTTAAAGAAATATTACTAAGCCATAAGTATGAAACAAGGTACACCACTTATAAACAAAATAATGAACCTGTGAAAAATTAGAGTTCAAAAACACTGCAGGAAAAGCAGAAAAACCCTACTACACCTGTAGTACCTAAAAGTTATGAGACTAATACTTGTTATAAGTATAATAAGCCTTGGGCTAAATGTCACAAATGTGAGAAAAATACAAATATTGTTGAAAATCAACATGAATCTGAAATTGAAACAGAAAAAAGTAAAGATTCAAGTGATTATGACAGTAATATTTCATATAGTGATGAAAATGAAGTCTGTATGTTGGAAGATGAATTGTCCATTTTTGAAAATCCAATATTAAGTATGGACTCGAATGAATCTTTAATGAATTTTGAGGATGCGTAAATAATTAAGGATATACAAGCTGATAACTTAAGAAGGACAACTATCACTGTTCCAGCTATCATTTCTGGAGAAAATTTAAATATAGTATTGGACACAGGAGCTGCTGGTTCTGTTGTTTCTACAAATACATTACAGAAAGTTGATAGTGATTATAATTCATAGCTTGAAACCCTTCAAAGAAAAAATTGAAGAGGTTTTGGATCAGTACTACACCCCATTGGTAGATAAAAAGCTGCTGTTTTCTTTAAACATCAACATGGTTATGTTAGAGTAGCTTGTGACTTTGTAGTAATGAATAATACTAATTTTAGTAGCTGTTTTATCGTTGGAAATGACATTCTGACTAAGTTTGGTGTGAAATTAGACCCTGATAATAATAATTTTACGATTGGAATGAATGGTAAAAGAAAATTTAAAATAAATTATTTTAAAACAGTCTTACACATTGAGTCAGTAATAGATACTCCTTGCAAAGGAAGAGAATCCAATGAGATAAAACTTCTGGAAACAGAAATTTAAAAAGCATCATTTGGCACTCAGATAAGCAAAACTGAGAAAACAAATATTTTTGACTTAATTAAAGCATTTCCAATGGCTTTTGCGAATGGGACCAATGAACCTGGCCGTTTAAAATATCATAAGATGAAAATTAGTTTAACCTGTGATATGGATAATATTCCTAATAGTCTTAAAAAGAAACCATACCCTGCTTCACCAATGAAGAGGAAAGACATAGAGGATAATATTAAGATGTTATTAAAAATTAACATTCTTGAGAAGGTTGAAACTACACCAAAATATTGTGTAATATCACCAGTGCTAATTTCTTATGAACAAGGTAAAGCAAGACGGTTCAGTGATTATAGAGCATTAAATAAATTTACAGTAGATGATATTTACCCCTGGCCAAGAATTGCCTCCATACATGCTACCCTTAAAGGTGCTAAGTATATAAGTTGCCTAGATGGAAATAAAGGGTACCATAAAATTCCTGTTAAAAAGAATTCACAGAACATTTTGTTGATAACAACACATATGGGAATATATAAATATTTCAGGATACTATTTGGACCAAAAAATTCTCAGTCAGTATTTCAGAAGTTAATGGATATAAAATTCCATAATGAAATGATTGAGGAATGGTTAATGGTATACATTGACTATATCATAGTGTTCTCTAAGACATATGATGAACACTTAATCCATTAAAGAAGGTATTTCAGAAGATGGATGAAATAAAAATGACCCTTGCATTGAAAAAAATGTAAATTTGGGTTTGAGTCTTTAAAAGTGCTTTGTTATATTTTATCTGTCCTACAAATATGTGTAGACCAAAATATGGTGGCTGCAATCAAGAATACTAGAAATCCTCAAAATTTAAAGTATGTAAAATATTTTCTTGGTATTTGTGGTTATTATAGACAATATATAAAGAGCTACCAATTAATTGCTGCACCATTTACCACACTGATAAAGAAATCAGAAGCTTTCATTTGGAATAATGAAGGACAACAGGCTTTCGATAAGTTGAAAGAATGTTTGATGAAAGCTCCTATCTTGGGATTACCAGACTTCCAATTACCTTTTGTATTGTATACTGATGCAAGTTTTATTGGTTTGGGTGCTTCTTTGCATCAAAAACAACTTATTGAAGGGAAAATGTCAGAAGTAGTAATTTGCAATATTTCACATACTCTAAGAAGTAGTGAATTGAAATATGGTGCTACTCAACTTGAATTTTTGGCAGTAGTATGGGCTATTGAGAAGCTACATTATTACCTTGAAGACCAAAATATTGAGTTCATAATTGACTGCAGTGCAGTTAAGTCACTCTTAAACATGAAAACTCCTAATAGACTTATGTTTAGATAACAATTAGCTGTACAAGAGTACAGAGGACGGATGAATATTACACATAGAGCAGGAACCTTACACTCTAATGTAGATCTGTTATCTAGAGTACCTCTACCTAATAATGATGATAATCCTGCTTATGTTCCTGAAAAAGAGATTATTAACATTTATGGCATTTATATTGTAGATCTTGAGGATGAATTTATGCAATCAATTCTTGATAATTATGCTTCAGGTCCTGACTTGAGTAAACTTACTACAATATTAAATGATCCATCTAATGCTTCAATGAGTTTTTTAATAAAAACATCACCACAAAAGTATAAGGAAGCATTAGAAAAAGGAATATTTTCCATTGAGGATGGTTTTATATATGACAGGAAGAAATTAAGCAATGTAATTAGAATTCCCCCTTCAATGAAGGAGTTATTTTTAAGAATATGTCATGATGATATATTAGCAGGTCATTTTGACTTCCATAAAACATTAGCCAGAGTAAAAAATACAGCTTGGTGGACTAAAATGTCTGATGATGTTCAAAAATATGTTGAAACATGTGATTCTTGACAAAAATCTAAAAGATTAACAGGCAAAAGAGTTGGTTTATTACAACAAATTGAGCAAACAAGAGCTCCATGGGAAATAGTTAACATGGACTTTGTAACAGGTTTTCCAATAGCAGGGCATAAGAGTTATAAATCCTGCTGAGTAATTGTAGATAGATTTACAAAAATTTGTAAATTTATTCCTATCCACAAAGAGGTTTCTGTAAAGGACTTGGCTTTTTTATGGTAAACAAAAATGTTAAATACAGCAGGATTCCCCAAAGCAATATTTTCAGACAGAGATCCTAAATTTACTTCTGAGCTCTGGACATCACTTATGGATGTTTCAGGTTGTCAATTAAAACTTTCTACAGCACACCATCCACAAACTGATGCACTAGCAGAAAGAGTTATAAAAACTTTAGAAGATATGATAAGAAGATATTGTGCTTTTGGTCTTGAATTTAAAGACAATGACAACTTCACGCATGATTGGGTAACCCTTATCCCAGGTTTAGAATTTGCATACAATATTACAGTACATTCTGTTACTGGCAAAAAGCCATTTGAGTTATGGTTGGGTTATGTACCTAATACCACTTCTAAAACTCTTAATAAATTACCTAGATTGGATATCCATCCAGGTGCAAAGTCTTTTCTTCAGATGCAAGAATTATGGAGAAAACATGCTCAAGAATGTATAAATAAGGCATTTGAGTATGAGAAGAAAAGATGGGATGAAGCCCATAAAGAGCAAATTTTCAAAGAGGGTGATGAAGTCCTTATTTATACACTAAATTTCAATTTAAATGGTAATGTTAAATTGAAGGATCCATTCATTGGACCATTTTTAGTAAAAAAGATTGTTGGTAGCAATGCTGTTGAAGTTATTATATTTGCACCATATGATAGAAAAAATCCAGTGTTTCCTATTTCTCTTATAGAACCATACCATTCTAATAATACTGCTCTATTTTCAAGAAAATCAGGAAGGCATAAACAGCAACCTGAAAAAATAGTTGAAAAGGCAGAAATTGAAAAGATACTTAAAAAGAGACACCTTACAAAAGAAAAGGGAGTTTAGTATCTATTAAGGTTTAAAAATAAATCAAGTGAATATGACCAGTGGATTCAAGAAAAATGAAATCTCTGATCTTAAAAATCACTTTAAAAAATTAAAATCCAAATAATACTGTTTAATTCAGTATATGTATCAATGAAAATATAAATTTTTTTTTTCTATTCACTCCTTACTTATTAATAAAAATGTCTTAAAATTTTTTTATTGTTTTTTTGGGTGAGGGAGTGTCAGCCTAGGTATCCCCAGGACTGAGAAATTCTTATGTTTAAAATAAGATAACCTTAATTAAATTAAGCTTATAACTTAAGAATAAGATCAAAATACTTATATATATGGTTATAATACATATATATATAATTATTACACTATTATATGACTTATAGTAGTTTTAACAGCTTATCCATAGCCTAATAAAAATTATTAAGGTGTTAATGGAGTCATAATATACTTATCTTAAGTGATATTAAGTAATTATAGACATACATAAGTATATATGTATACATAAACCTAATATTCAGTGAAATATGTAGTTATATTATGTATGTTTAGGTCTATAAGTGGGTTTTTGTCACACGCCACGTGACACTTGAGGCGAAAGCAGCTCATTAAATCAATAATATCGAGTCCTAAATCTATACTCGAAGCACAGAAAGCAATTCTCCATAGCAACTGCGATTTTCCTTAGGTACTTACTATTTAACTGCGCTAGCCTAAACTCTAAATCTAAATTAGTCAATCCCCCAATAGGGTGCCTTAGTCTCCTTTTCAATAAGCAACACACAGCGCTAGGTTCAACGAAATAGTACAGTAGTAGTTTTTCATTAAAGTTTTGTTAATTAATTAAAAAGGGGTAAATTGAGCATGGACGGATATTTAGCGAAGAGGGTCTAAGTGTATGTTAGTAATGGTCAATGGTGTGGGAATGGTGCGATGGAAGGGAGGTCAATGCGAGGAGGAACAAAGGATATAAAAGGGTTGGGTATTTTGGTTCAATATTCCTTAGAATTAAATTATAAATCGTATTTACATTAATAGTGGTAAATCTTTAAAGTTAAAACATTGTTATTGTATCTTTCTTTCAATTTCTCAATATTCATTTCTAAATCCTAAATATTTGATTGTTGAGTTTCCAACCCTTTGTGAGATCTTAAGAATTCCTATTACCTTTGAAACTATTTTATAATTCTTCTTGAACGAATCTCGAACCTGTAGTGCTTACTTCGAGTGACCTTCAAATCACTTCCTCGAATCATTCCTCTGTGCCTCCAAGATGTTTCTAAATCTCTCATCTCACTTTCAGGAACATCCTCGACCTTGTGCATAGGTCGTCCAGTGACAGTATAATTTAATTCTCCGTAGTTCTCATTCTTTGCACTACTACGTCCTTTTAGGTGTTTTAAAGTTTTAAAATGGCATCTGTTCAACACACTCCTCCTCCGGGCGCTACTACTAGAGCTCGCGCTAGGGGCAGGCCAACAGCCACAAGGTCTGTTTCCCGCACTCACTCTTTGGAACCACTCGACCTTAGGGAACGGCAACATTCAGTTCAATCTGTAGAAGACATCCCACAAGATTTTGAGGATTCTAGTGATGAAGAACAAGGAGAGGATACAATGCACGAGGCACCATCCGCCCCAGTCAATCACCCTTCTGGTCAATCCTCAGAACCTGGACCATCTAACTCTCTGGAAGATTTCATGAGACTTTTCATGAAAACCCTTTCAAATCCATCGTCTTCAGAGGGATCTAAGTTCAAAACTCATTCTATGAAATCTCCTGACAAATTCGACAGAGATCACCCCGACAGATCGCGACCCTTCTTGCAAACCTGCAAGCTACTGTTCCATAATGACCCTCAAACCTTTAATAGTGACTGATCAAAAGTTGTTTACGCTTCTTCATTCCTAGCCGGGAAAGCAGCAAGATGGTTCGAACCTTATCTGCTCATGCTTTCTTCGACAGAAACCCACTTACTTATCAATAATTGGGAAAAGTTCAAAGACTAACTTTTTACGTTGTTTGGAGATCCTAATGAAACGGACAACGCAGAAATTGAACTTGATTTCCTTCGCATGAGTGATAATGGTAAAGCCTCTGAGTACATCTCGAACTTCAGAGCACTTCAGACTTGAGTAGGTTGGAATGATGCTGCCCTCAAGTATCATTTCAAGAAAGGACTTCCTTTGAGGATTCTGGATCAATTAAATCTTCACGGTCAGAAGATGACTACTTTAACGGATTTAATGGATCGAACCCTCGAACTTGACGGCGTTTATCAAGGACGACTTCAAAATTGTCGATATGCCAACAAATCTCAAGGCCTAAATTTTAAATCGGGACCTTCTTCACACCCACGACCAAATCAATCCTCCTCAACTCAATCCAAACCCAATAAGGGAAAGGATAAACCTCGACCAAAAGGCTCGACCCCAGGCGATATCAGCAAAGTACTGGATCCTAAAGGGGAACTTAAAGAAGATGAGAGGAAAAGACGAGCAGATAATGGGTTATGTATGTATTGTGGGGGTAAGCACAAGTTAGAAGACTGTGTAAAGTTGAAGGAAAGAGAAGGTACTAGTTCTAAGTCAAAAAACTAGTAGATAGTTTACTTGTGTGCAAAGCAAACTATCTTATCTCTCCCAGTGCACAGAACCTCCATGTCTTAAGGAATGGAGTTGCCTTAAACCGCTTGAGATTCATTCTTTTTAAGGAGGATATCCCCTTCAGTTGTCTTATAGACTCTGGAGCTTCAATTTCTTTTGTTAGTTTATCTTTTGCCGAGAAGCTTCAACAAACATTTACAGATATCAATCGAACTCTAATCTATTTGGTCGAATCAGAGGAACCCAAATATTGGGTAAGTAAGAAAGTTTTATGGGTTTTCAACTTTCCGAACTTTCCCCCCTTCGAGTGGGAATTATCAGTCTTGGAAGCCCCAAGGATGGACGATACCATTCTTGGCCATGACTTTTTAATGCATTGGAATCCCGAAATTGATTGGACTAAGGTATTGATCACCCCACGCTCTAAGTATATTTCTGATTCTTCAATGCAGGTCAATAGGGAGTTAAACAACCCGCCTGACAACGTCCTGCTAGAGGACAAGTCTCTGCCAGATGACTTGCAAGAATCTGATCCTTCTCTAAATGAGCAATTGGCTATTCTTCTAGCTCGATGACTTCACTCGAGGAGGATTTAAATTGCCTTGAAGTAATTGAATTCTTCTCTCTCAATACAGGTATCCCCTCGACAGATTCTCTTGAAGATGAAGAGGACGACCAAATCAACGTTGAAGCCATTAAATCAACTCTACCAGAAATCTACCACGATTTCCTCGATGTTTTCTCAATCCGCAAAACCGATAAGTTACCACCTCATCGACCCTACGACCATCAAATAGAGTTAATAGGCCCAGTACCTCCGGCAGGTCCTGTCTATTCTTTATCGAAGGACGAATCTCAAGTTCTTTGAGACTACATTGCAGAAAATGTAGCCAAAGGTTTCATCAGAGCCAGTAAATCTCCAACCAGCTCCCCTGTCCTCTTTGTAAAAAAGAAGGACGGTAGTCTTAGGTTGTGTGTTGACTATAGAAAGCTCAACACAGTCACGAAGAAGAACGCATATCCTATTCCTCCTATGTCATTACTTCTTACCCTTTTCAATGGTGCTAATTTCTTTTCTAAAATTGATCTTAGAGGCGCTTACAATCTGATTCGCATTGCAGAAGGTCATGAACCACTGACTGCAATGTGCACTAGATTTGGTAGTTTTGAATATTTAGTTATGCCTTTTGGATTATGTAACGCACCTTCAACTTTTCAAACTTTTGTTAATGATATCTTTCAAGATGTTGTTGAACAATTTGTAGTCGTCTATTTAGATGATATTTTAATATTCTCGAAAAAACTAGATGAACATATTCATCATGTTTGACAGGTCCTAAATTGTCTTCGAGATCATGGTCTCTACTCCAAGCATAATAAATGCGAATTCCACCTCAAATCAATTGATATTTTGGGTTTTACGTTTTCCACTGACGGTTTAGTCATGGATGATAAAAAAGTCCAGAAAATCCTGGAATGGCCTGAGCCCAAAAACATTAAATTGCTCCAAGGATTTTTGGGTTTTGCAAACTTCTATAGAAGATTTATTAAAGATTACTCTAAAACTATTTCCAATCTTACTTCTCTTCTTAGAAAAGACATTCCTTTTGTTTTTACTTCTACAGCACGAAAGGAATTTGAAGCACTAAAAACGGCGTTCACCACAGCCCCAATTCTTGGCCTTTTTGATCCTTCTGCCTCGACAATAGTTCAGACAGATGCGAGCAATTATGCTATTGCAGGGGTCATCTCCCAATTAAATCCTGAAACAAATTTGTTTCATCCTGTTGCTTTTGAGTCACGCAAACTCATAGCCGCAGAATTAAATTATGAAATTCATGACAAAGAGCTTTTAGCTATTATCCATTGCCTTAAAAAATGGCGTTCTTTTCTTCTCAGCCTAGATAGTCCTTTTCAAATCTTAACAGATCATAATGATTTGAAATACTTCATGTCTTTTAAAGTGTTAACCAGGCTTCAAGCCAGGTGGGCTGAATTTTTGTCTGAATTTTCTTTCTCTATTTCCTATCGCCTAGGAAAAAACTGCATTGTCCCAGATATCTTGTCACGTCGGGATGACGTTTACCCACAGCGGGGGGACGCATTCGCTGACAAGAACCCAGCAAATATGCAATCAATCTTCAAAGAATCAATGTTAACGACTCATCAACTTAATTCGATGACAATTCAATCTTTTCGAAATCCACTATCCAACATCCTCGAAGCTCAGTCGAAGGACGAATATTGTTTAGGGTTAAAAGACAAAATACTCTCGAAGCAAGGGGCCAAAAGATTTAGTATTGAGTCAGGCCTATTAGTCTTTGAAGGTAGAGTAGTCATACCCGACAACAATGAGATAAAATTATGGATTTTCAACAGTCGACATGATTCTCCATTAGCTGGTCATTTTGGGGTTGATAAAACCTACCAGTTAATAGCGAGGGATTTCTTCTGGCCAGGTATGACCAGGGAAATCAAGGCCTATATAAAAGCTTGTTACGAATGTAATAGGAATAAGGCTCCCCGTCACCGGAAGCATGGGTTTCTTCAACCACTTCCTATTCCCTCTAAACCTTGGGAATCTTTATCGATGGATTTTATTTCTCAACTTCCTTTTTCTAATAATTTTGATACTATATTAGTAATAGTAGATAGATTTTCAAAAATGTCTATTTTCATTAAAACCACTACTACTGCTACAGCAGAAGATTTGTCAAAATTGTTTCTAGAATATGTATTTTCTAAACATGGCTTACCAAATGATATTATTTCAGATAGAGGCTCATTGTTTGTATCCACATTCTGGACCCAACTGTGTCGACAACTCAATATCACGAGGAACCTCTCCATGGCCTATCACCCTGAAACCGATGGTCAAACAGAAAGAGTTAACCAAATCCTCAAACAATATCTTCGAATGTATGTCAGTTACCAACAAGACGATTGGACCACATGGTTACCATTGGCCAAATTTGCTTATAATAACTCGACTCATTCTTCGACACAACAATCTCCCTTCGAAACCATTTATGGACGACATCCTCGATTCAACTCAATCCATGTAGGAACTAATCATCCTGCGGAACATTATCTTTGAACTATATCACGACTTCAAGAAGAACTTAAAACAAATTTGGAATCAGTGATTCGAAGATACAAGGAACAGGCCGACAAACATCGACAATTTGCTCCTTCCTTTAAACCAGGCGACAAAGTATGGCTCGATGCAAGAAACATTCGAACAACACGACCATCAAAGAAACTGGCTGAAAAGCGCTTGGGACCATTTGAAATCAACTCTGAAGTCTCTAAAACTGCATTTCGACTCAAGTTACCTCCTAAATGGCAGGCGATTCACCCTGTTTTCCATGTATCTCTCCTGGAACTGGCTCGAGAAATATACCCAGGCAAGAACCAACCCCCTCCGGAACCGGTCGAAGTAGAAGATCATCTAGAGTGGGAAGTAAGTCGTATTCTTGATTCAAGAATACACAAGGGGAGACTTCAATACCTCGTGGAATGGGAAGGCTTCCTCAATGACTCAGACAAAACATCCTGGGAACCAGCCATCAATGTTTCTAACGCCCCTGAACTCCTAAAATCTTTTCATTCAAAATATCCTTTAAAATCAAAACCTTAAAATTTCTTTTATTTTAAATTTTCTTTTTCTTTTTTTTCTTTCTTTCTTTTTCTCGTAAAAAATCTAAAAACACCTCTTAAATTTCTTAGCCTTGTTTTCTCTTTTCTCTCTCTTCTTTTTCTTTCTTCTCCTTCTATATAATTTTTCTCTAAAAACCAACTAAAAGTAAAATCAAAAGTAAAATTAAATAAAATAAAATAAAAAAAAATAGAATAAACATAAAACAATAAAATAAAAATAAAATAAAATAAAATAAATAGAATAAACATAAATAATAAAATAAAATAAAAAACTCTTAAATCTCTCTAAATATTTTCTTTCTTTTCTTTTTCAATTCTCTAAAATACATTCTTTTCTTAAATTTTAAATTCTCTTTAAAAATTTTCTTCTCTAAAAATTTATTCTCTCTTTAAAAATTTTCTTTTCTTCGAACCATCAAATTTTGTACGGCACGACCATTTCGTCGAACTTAACTTCAACCTCTAAATCTCCCTATAATAATTCTTTGAACAAATGATTCTTTTTTTCAAATTCTCTTTAAATTCTAAATTCTGTTTTTTTTTCTTTTCTTTCTCCTTCCTCTCTTTTCAACTAAAATTTCCTAAAAAAAAAAATCAATCAACAACTTTTCGCAAAAAAAAAAAAAAAAAAAAAAAAATTCTTTCATTAAATTCTCAATTCAACAAACTCATCTCAATCACCAACAGTTTCTTTTTCTCTCTTTTCTTACATAAATTTATTTTCTTTAAAACTTAAAACTTCCTTCAATTAAAATAACTTCTTTCTTTCTTATTTAAATTTCTTCTTTCAAATTCTAAAGCAAAATTTTATTTAAAACTTCTTTTTTTTTCTCTTCTCTCTCCCCTAAATCTTATAACAAATAATAATATTCACCTACAATAAAAAAATAAAATAAAATAAAACTAAAATACAATTCTACTTTTCTACCTCTTTACATCTCTCTTTTTTTTATTTTTAAATTTTTTCTTTTAATTTTTCTCGAACCAATCTTTTCATCTTCTCCAAAACTACCCTTATCTCCTTCTTGCATTTCTCAAATACCTCCTCCTCTCCTACTGGAACCACCTCTCCAATCTCCAAGAGTTCCTCTGCCACGTCGAAGGAAGCAGCGTCGATAATTGAGTCAACCTCCCCACACAACTCTTTTGCAAACCTTACTCATTGACCTTGACAAGGTTTCTTCGATCACACCTGGTCCAGTGTGTCTTCAGGTTCTTCGACTACATCCGTGGCCGGAGGGTTTTCCTCAGTTGGTAAAAGCGGCACAGGCTCCCCAATCGGGTCTTCAAGGGTATTTGATGTCTAAACAAAACTCATCAGTAACCTCATCCTTAAAAAAAATAACAATTGAAAACTTACCTCGAAGATGGGGTCAGGCTCTAAGAATAACCTTGGCGCCACCTCTACCTCTGCTTCTCTTTCCTCCTCATTGTCTTCGATGACCACCTGTCGTTTCTTGGGTGCCCGCCCTGGAACAGGGACTTCATCTTCATCTTCCTCCACCAACTCGTCGACCTCTTCCTCGACACCCCGCTTCAAACTTGTGGCCTGGGTTACCCAGGTTGTGATCTCGTTATTTAGCTCCTTATCATTCTCCCCCACCAATTGTTCATCTTCAATTGAGACATCCCAAATTTCTTCGACCACCTCTTTTGTTTTAGGGATTACCCAAAACTTGGTCTTGGTAAACCATTGTTCGATCTCTGCGTTCTTCGTCAACGCATCGCACGCCACTCGTCGCCAATGGAAAAACTTGCATTTCTGGCGAGGGCCTCGATTCGCCGTACTTTCGACACAAAAGTATTCCATGCTTTCACAAGCCGTGCAAGTTTGTGAAAATTGTCGCGTAATCATTTCCCCATCTGCTTTAGGGTTTGGAGGCGTAGGTGTGGGAGTAGGGCAGTTCATTATAGAAAGGGAAATTAATAAGTGAGGAGAAAGTTATAAAAGAAGGGAAACTAGTGTGGGAAGATGGCTCAAGCTCAACGAAGTTTGCGATTCTTATACCTGGGCATCTGTCACGCGCCACGTGACACTCGAGGCGAAAGCAGCTCATTAAATCAATAATATTGAGTCCTAAATCTATACTTGAAGCGCAGAAAGCAATTCTCCATAGCAACTGCGATTTTCCTTTGTGTACTTACTATTTAACTGCGCTAGCCTAAACTCTAAATCTAAATTAGTCGATCCCCCAATAGGGTGCCTTAGTCTCCTTTTCAATAAGCAACGCACAGCGCTAGGTTCAACGAAATAGTACAGTAGTAGTTTTTCATTAAAGTTTTGTTAATTAATTAAAAAGGGGTAAATTGAGCATGGACGGATATTTAGCGAAGAGGGTCTAAGTGTATGTTAGTAATGGTCAATGGTGTGGGAATGGTGCGATGGAAGGGAGGTCAATGCGAGGAGGAACAAAGGATATAAAAGGGTTGGGTATTTTGGTTTGATATTCCTTAGAATTAAATTATAAATCGTATTTACATTAATAGTGGTAAATCTTTAAAGTTAAAACATTGTTATTGTATCTTTCTTTCAATTTCTCAATATTCATTTCTAAATCCTAAATATTTGATTATTGAGTTTCCAACCCTTTGTGAGATCTTAAGAATTCCTATTACCTTTGAAACTATTTTATAATTCTTCTCGAAAGAATCTTGAACCTGTAGTGCTTACTTCGAGTGACCTTCAAATCACTTCCTCGAATCATTCCTCTGTGCCTCGAAGAAGTTTCTAAATCTCTCATCTCACTTTCAGGAACATCCTCGACCTTGTGCATAGGTCATCCGGTGACAGTTTTGAACCTCTTAATAGACTATAAGCTTTATTTTTCTGCTTATTTTAAGTCATATGGACATATTAAGTGGACTCACAATGCCTACACATGCATAAAAACCTTTTTCAGGCGCATATATCCAGTTTTGATGACTTCATCTGCTTCCTTTGATAGATTTTCACAGATCTAAGGTTTGAGATATCATTACTGGGTTAATATGGATAATTGGGGATGTTATTGGGGGCCGTGAAAGTTAATTTTTCTCCTTTATATGCTTTGGGTCTCATTATATACTCTTTGGATGAGTTATTTTACCTGTTTCTTTATGGTATCCACTTTTATCTGTTTATTCTATTTTTGGTAGGGGTCTGTGCTATCCTTAATTGTGATGAAGGGTCCTTACTGGAGGTTTGGCTGTTGAAACTGCTTGAAGTAGACCACATGGAGAGGTTATGGCCCCTCACAGTGCTGTAATTTCTGGGGATAGAAGTGACATCATCTGGATTAAAGGTCTGTGCACTCCAGTGGATTTTAGTATAAGTAAGGGAGGATTTGACAGGTTATTAGACATCAATTAATTACTAAACATCAAATAAACACTATTAAAAAATTATTATCATATATAAATATATTATAAAGCATTTATAACTTGATATTATCTTTATATAAGCTATAACTATATTTTATTTATCTATTTTCCACCACTAGCATGCATAAAATCCAAGTATTGTGAGTTTATATTGAGAATAACTATTTTATTAGTCTTCCCCTGAGGTTTAATCACAAAATCATTTATCAATAATTAGTAGGACCATTAATAGTTACTATTAAATGATACTTAGATACTAGCACACACTGACAATTGGGGAGTCTTTTCTTAATTATTACTTATTATTTAGTATAAGCCTTAGGATGTGATTTTTACTCTAGTATATCTCATAAAAACAAAATATTTCTGTCTGAAGCACATTAGTGGGTAATCATAACTCAATGATTGCAGAAAAGAACCCTTATAATAATTGTACTAATTTTTTAAAATAAAAATTAGGTATTTACAGTAGTACCTGTACCCAATATAAACCCATTTTCACTTGGTATTTGGACACCAATATAACACCCAATTAAATTGGAATTTGGTTAAAGCTTGGTAAGATAATTATTCATCCTTATAAAGGTCTAGTTAAACTTATTATTTAATTTTTAACAGATTTTTTCAAATTTTTCTTATATTTTATTTAAATAAATAAAGATATAAATTCAGAGTAAGCTCCAGTGCTTTTATTAGTAATTATATTGCTGATAATTTTTGTCTACTAATTACCATATAGGTTTTTTAAGCACCCACCAATCCAGAAATTTTGAGTTAACACTGAGCATAACCATTTTATTAGTCTTCCCCTGAGGTTTAATCACTAAATCATTTAACAATAAGTAGTAGGAACATTAGTATTTACTATTAAATCACACTTAGATACTAGCATACACTGACAAATCACAAGGGCATTAGTAAGTTTTCTCCTGTAATAAATATAACCATCAGTAGGTTTTTTCTTTTTTTCCTGAAGTGTTTTTGAATTCTGATTTTTCACAGGTTCAACAGTTTCTTTATAAGTGGAATACCTTGCTTCATACTTATTTTCTAATAATATTTCATTGCAAATATTAATAAAGTCAGAATATTCAGTAACATTAATTGTTCTAGCTACAACAATGTCTCTGACCGATATAGGTAATTTATATATTATCTTATCTTTCCATAAGTTAAAATCCATATGAGGCTCAATGGCTTTTAATATTTTATTTAAATTCATTAAAAATACCATAGGTTTGTCACCATTCAACGGATTATACCTAGTCTTCTCATAAAGTCTCTGCTGAGTAAGCCTGAATTTAGAACCTCCAAATTGTTTTTCAATAAGTTGTTTCCATTCAGCCCAAGAGTAATCTTTACCCTCACTCAAGACAGCTTCAAGCCATAATAAAGCAACATCCTTAAATAAAGAAATTAATTTTGATGTTATTTCTTCATCTGGTAACTTATATGAGAATTTCAAGTTGTCAATTCTTTGAATAAAATGTTGCCAATCAGAGCTGGCTTCCCCATAATAAGTTGGGTACTGATCTATCTTAGGCCAGTTTTTCTGATTGGATTTTATCTCACTAATCTTAGGTAAATTCAACAACTCATTCACTTTTGATAAATGGTCTTGTATTTCTTCCTGCACGGATTTGTGACTTACATTTTCAGATTTGACACTACCACCAGATGGTTTTAATTGTGGTGGTATAGGGAAGGAATGAGATTCACTTTTGCCAATGAAAGGATTATTATTATATTGATTATACTTATGATTATCCTGGTTCATTAGTAGATTGGCAGTTTCAATCTCAACTTTAGTTAATCTTTGTAGCAACTCAGAGACACTTTGATTTGTCTGGGCAAAAGATAACTTTGTTCTTGATTCAGTTTTCGATAAATGTGTTTCATATAATTTTTCTAACTCACAGAATTTGTTTGAAAGGTCATTATATTTATTACTCAATGAATCATATTTAAGAGTTAGAGACAAATGTTCTTTCTCTAATTCTTTGTTACATGTTGCAAATTGAGAAATGTTTAATGTCAAGGATGAAATTGTATCACTAGTGAGCTTAACTGTCTGTTCCTCACAATCAGTCATTCTATTCCACAATGTTGAAACAATTCTATGGACAGTTGGATTATTGTTAAAATATTCCATGTCTTCCTTTTCAATTTTCTCACTCTCCTGTGAACTTCTCATCTCACTAGTAGGTGGTTGCAACTGAGGGTTAACTGTATTATCATTATAAATAGTACTGTTATTGTGGACAAAAGACAAGTCAGGTGTATCTACTCTAAAACCTAAATTTCTTAAATCCTCCTCTATTTTTTGCACAGATTTAACATCAATAGGATTACCTATATTGTAATTATCAGTATTGTGTTCAATCTGAGAGGGAAATCTACTTACCATGGGATGGTTGCCAGTCCTGATTTTTGGCGCTTTTTTCCTTTGTAAGGGTGAGCTGAGGAAGTCAGATGAGGTGGAGGATCCCTGTTGCAACTGTGGTTTGTCCACTGTTGATGAAACCAGTCCCATTTCCATTTGTCTACCAGGATTTTCTCCTGGGAGTGAGTTGACCCGCCTTGGGTAGGGGGTTGCTGATTTGACTGACTGGGCTGGCCTCCCTTTAACTCTGCCAATGCCTGATTTATCTGCTGAAACCCTACCTTGCAATTGTTTTGCAATTGCTCTACCTCTTTGAACATGAGTGATTTGGATTCCTCCAACTTCAGAACCTGTTTGGCCAGGTGGGACAGTTGATCCTGAAGAGGTGGAGACCTTATTTTTATAGTTATCTTTTTTAAGAGGGCGTCCTTTTCCTCTATACTCATGCTTTCTGCCTGGGGGTATTGTTGACCCTCCATGGTGATGTCCTGGAAAGTTTTTGTTAGCTTTAGACCTGGTGTTATAAGCAGGCTTTTCACTTACACTGTCCTGGGGAGCACTCATATTGTTAAAAATGACAATATTTTACGTCTACAGAAAGGAAAAACTCTATGGAATTAGTAGACAAAAGATATAAGCAATGTTATTACTAATAAAAAAGCAATGGAGCTTACCCTGAATTTATATCTTTATTTATTTAAATAAATTATAAGAAAATTTTTAAAAAATCTGTTAAAAATATAATAATAAGTTTAACTAGACCTCTATAAGGGTGAATAAGTAGCTTACCAAGCTTTAACCAAATAGCAATTTAATTGGGTGTTATATTGGTGTCCAAATACCAAGTGAAATTGGGTTTATCTTGGATACAGTTACTACTGTAAATACCTAATTTTTATGATAAAAAATTAGTACAATTATTTTAAGGGCTCTTTTCCGCAATCATTGAGTTATGATGACCCACTAATATGCAGCAGACCCAAATATTTGGTTATTTTGAGCTGTACTAAGGTAAAAATCACGTCCCAAGGCTTATACTAAATAATAAGTAAAATATAAGGAAAGACCCCCAATTGTCAGTATAGTCTAGTATATAAGTATGATATAATAGTGTTTATTTATGTTCCTACTACTTATTAATAAATTATTTAGTGATTAAACCTCAGGGGAAGACTAAAAAAATAGTTGTACTCAAATAAAACTCACAATACTTGGATTTAAATGCGTGCTAGTGGTGGAAAATAGATGAATAAAATATAGTTATAGCTTATATAAAGATAATATCAATTTATAATGGCTTTATAATCTATTTCTAAATGTTAATAATTGTATAGTAGTTTTTGTTGGAGTTGTAGTAATTGAATTATGATAAATAACCGTCAAAATCCCTTCTTACTTATACCCAAATCCACTGGAGTGCACAGACCTTCAATCCAGATGATATCACTGCTATCCCCGGCAATTAAAGCACTGTGAGGGCCCATCACCTCCCCATGGCGTCCACTTCAAGAAGTTTCAACACCCAGACCTCCAGTAAGGACCCTCCATCACTATTAATAATAACACAGATCCATACCATAAATAGAAAATCCAGATAAAAGCGGATACCATAAAGAAACAGGTAAAATAAACAATCAAAAAGAGATTTAATGAAAACAAAAGCATATAAAGGAAACAAATAAAACGTCCAAGCTCCCAATAACATCCCCAAGCATCCACATTAACCCAGAAATATCCTTCCAACCCATAAATCCATGAATAACCATCCAAGGAAGTAATTTAAGTTGTCCAAACTGGGTGTATGCGCCTGATATAGGTGTCTATGCTTCTGTAGGTGTTGTGAGTCCACTGATTTCGTCAATATGACCTAAAATAAGCAGAAAAATAAAGTTTATAGGCTATTAAGGGGCTAAAACCCACTTATATACCTAAATATACATAATATACTGCATATTTCACTGAATATGAGATTTATGTATACATATAAGCTTATGTATGTCAATAATTACTTCATATCACTTAAGATAAGTATATTATGACTCCATTAACACCTTAATAAGTATTATTAGGCCATGGATAAGCTATTTAAACTACTATAAGTTATATAATAGAATAATAATTATATATATATATAATAAAATAATATATATTATTATTTTAACCTTATTTTTAAGATATAAGCTTAATTTACTTAAGCTTATCTTATTCTAAGCATAAGAAATACTCAGTCCTAGGGATATCTAGGCTGACAGTTTTTATCAATGCTTGGATTAAAGAATTATTAGGATCATTCAAGATTTTAACTAATTTTTTTAGATTGGAATAATTCTCATGTGAATCCAGAATTTATTGCAATAATTCTTACTCCATGTCAACAATATATATACCATGTATATGGACAGTATCATCTTTTGGTACACAGGCAGGATTGGAATCATTTTTTGGTATAGGACATCATGACAGCATATCCACATTTGAATGAAAATTACCAGCTCTGCGAATGATTGTCATACTACCTCTATACTCTTGAAAAGCTAGCTACCACCTAAACATATGTCTGTTTGGTGTTTTTAGGTTTAAGAGTGATTTTACTGCACCACAGTAAGTATACAATTCAAATTTCTGGTCATCCAGGTAGTAATGAAGTTTATCTAGGGCCAATGCAACTGCTAAAAACTCTATTTGAGTGGCACCATATTTCAATTCACTATTTCTTAAAGTTCTTGAAATATAAAAAATTACAACTTCTGAATATTTATCATTAATAATTTCTTTCTGTTTGAGGGCAGCTCCTAGTCCAAAAGAACTTGCATCTGTGTAGAGTACAAAAGGTTTATTAAAATCTGGGAGAGCCAAGATTGAGGGATGTCATAAAAAATTTTCTCAATGTATTAAAGGCTTTTTGTGTTTCCTCATTCCAGATAAAAGCTACATCTTTTCTTGTCAATTTTGTAAGAGGTAAGGCTATGACTTGATAATTTTTTATATATTGGATAAATTTTTATATATTGTCTATAATAGCCTCACATTCCCAAAAAAAATTGGATTTCTTTCACAGAAGTCGGTGCTTTCATATTCTGAATTGCAGCAACTTTGTTTTGATCTACACAGATTCGTAAACCTGACACAACATGACCCAAGACTTTCAAGGACTGAAAACCAGATTTTCACTTTTTTAAGGATAAAGTCATGTTAATGTCATCCTTTTTTAAAAAAACAGCTCAAGTGATTAATGTGCTCATCAAAAGTGTTAGAAAAAATGTCACGCGCCAGGTGACACCCGAGGCAAAAGCAGCTCATTAAATCAATAATATAGAGATCTAAATCCATACTCCAAGCACAGAAAAAAATTCTAAATAGCAACTGCGACTTTCCTTTGTGTACTCACTATTCAACCGCGCTAATTTAAACTTTAAATCTAACTTGGTCAATCTCTCAATAGTGTGTTTTAGTCTTTTCCTCAATAAGCAACACACAGCGCAATATTTAATGTAATATTCCGCTAAAAGGTTTATTAAGTATCTGTGGGTTATTAACAGGGGTAGTGAGCATGGACGGGATGGTTAGTGGGAGATTAAAGGGTTAAAGGATGTTAGTGAGGAGGGTCCAGGTGTAACGGGTGTATTTTGGTGGTCTGTGGTATGCGGAATGATGGATGGGTATGAGGTCAATGCAAGGAGGAGTAATGGATATAAAAGGGGTTGGATTGTGGTTTGATATTCCTTTAGAATTAAATTATAAAATGTATATATAGTTAATAGTGGTAAAGCTTCAGGTTAAACCATTATTATTGTAAATTTCCTTATTTTTCTCAGTAATCATTTCTAAATCTTAAATCTTTGATTATTGAGTTTCCAACCCTTTGTGAGATCTTAAGAATATTAATATTACCTTTAAATTATATTAGAATTCATATCGAACATATCTCAAAGCAGTAGCTCTTCCTTTGAGTCATCTTCGAATCACTTCCTAAAACATTTCCTCTGTGCTTCAAAGAAGTTTCTAAACTCTCTACATCTCACTTCCAGCAACACCCTTGACCTTGTGCGTAGGTTGTCCGGTGACAGTATAATTTAATTCTCCGTAGTTCTCATTCTTTGGCACTACTACGTCCTTTTTTCAGGTGTTTTAAATTCTTTAAATAGCACCTGTTCAAAGCACTCCTCCTACAGGCACTACTACTAGGGCTTGCACCAAAGGCAGGCCAACAGCCACACGGCCTGTTTCCCACACTCACTCCCTGGAACCTCTCAACCTTAGGGAACGGGAACACTCAGTCCAATCTGTAGAAGACATCCCCCAGGATTTTGATGATTCTAGCAAGGAAGAAGAAGGAGAGGATACAATGCATGAGGCACCATCTGCCCCTGCTACTCACCCTTCTGGTCAACCTTTGGAACCTGGACCATCTAATTCTCTGGAAGACTTCATGAGACTTTTCATGAAAACCCTTTCCAATCCAACGTCTTTGGAGGGATCTAAATTCAAAACTCCTTCCATGAAATCTCCTGATAAATTCAATGGAGAACATCCAGACAGATTGCGCCCCTTCTTGCAAACCTGAAAGCTCCTGTTCCATAATGAACAATCGAAGGTTGTTTACGCTTCTTTATTCCTAGCCGGAAAAGCAGCAAGGTGTTCCGAACCTTATCTTCTCATGCTCTCTTCGACAGAAACCCACTTACTCATCAATAACTGGGAAAAGTTCAGAGACCAACTCTTTACTTTGTTTGGTAACCCTAATGAAACTGACAACGCAGAAATTGATTTTGATTTCCTCCGCATAAGTGATAATGGTAAAGCCTCTGAATATATTTTGAACTTCAGAGCACTTCAAACTCGAGTAGGTTGGAATGATGCTGCCCTCAAGTATCATTTCAAAAAGAGACTTCCTTCAAGGATTCTGGATCAATTAAATCTTCATGGTCAGAAGATGACTACTTTAACCGATTTAATGGATTGAACCCTCAAACTCAATGGCGTTTACCAAGGACAACTACAACATTGTTGATACACCAACAAATCTCAAGGCCTAAATTTTAAATCGGGACCTTCTTCACACCCACAGACAACTCAATCCAAAACCAATAAGGAAAAGGACAAACCTCAACCAAAAGGCTTGACCCCAGGCAATATCAGTAAGGTACTGGATCCAAAAGGGGAACTTAAAGAAGCTGAGAGGAAGGGACGAGCATATAATGGGCTATGTATGTATTGTGGGGGTAAGCACAAGTTAGAAGACTATGTAAAGTTGAAGGAAAGAGAAGGTACTAGTTCAAGGTCAAAAAACTAGTAGATAGTTTACTTATGTGCAAAGCAAACTATCTTATCTCTCCCAGTGCACAGAACCTCCATGTCTTAAGGACTGGAGTTGCCTTAAACTGGTTGAGATTCATTCTTTTCAAGGAGGATACCCCCTTCAGTTGTCTTATAGACTCCCGAGCTTTAATTTCTTTTGTCAGTTTATCTTTTTCCGAGAAGTTAAAGCTGAAATTCACAGATATTGATCAAACTCCAATTATTTGGTCAAATCAGAGGAATCCAAATATTGGGTAAGTAAGAAAGTTTTATGGGTTTTCAACTAGAACCTAGCCTTTTAAAGTTACCAAAATTTTTTACAGGTGTTTTTTGGTGATATAGTTCGATAGAAGGCCAAAAAAACACTCATAAACCATCAAACTTCTCAAATTTCACCATATACTTGAGCTCTGGAAATATAAAGTGGCTTCCATGTTTTCTAGATGTCCCTTCCTTCCATGAATCTTCATCCAAAGGTTTGTCTAAGTTTTTTGGCCACCAAACACCCAGGAACAGATCTATGGCATCCAGATCCTTGTGTGAGACTTTGAAGAATCCTCCAGAAGTCCAAGTTAAGTTACCTCCAAAAGAATTAACAACATCATAGCAAGGAAGATCTAGTTCAGTCACCAGTTTCAGATAGTCATGATAGTTCTTTGAAGCAAAAAGCATAAATAAAAGGATATAAAAAGAAGAGATGAGTCCTAAAGCCTCCGGTACTTCTTCATCATCTATTTTAGGTTTATATAAAGACCTGGAGATTTAATAAGTATATTGAAGTAAAAATATATCATTTACTTACTGATGTAAAATATATTTTTAGTAAAAACTCTTTCTCCAGCAGCATACATATCCCCCTTACCACCTCTTTTTTTATAAGCAGAATTTGTCTTTATCTTTTTTTTGCAACATTCACAGGAATTCACAACATTTCCTGAAATCTTTCAAAATCCCCAAGCTCTTCAAATTGTCAACTTTAAAGGACTTAAAAAGCACAGGATGAATTTCATGATTAGAAGGTTGAATTACTGAAAGATTTTGTGAGACATGAGCTATGCAATAGGTCCCAGTGTTGTAAGAGTCAGATAATTCAGGGATAGGGCCACAATATGTAACACCCTCCTGAAAGAGATAGGTTTGATACCAAACCTGTTCAAAATCATTTCCCACCTCATTTCTTGAGGCCTCCCCACCCTTTTGAAATAAGAGCTCTTATATTTTCACCCATTCCCTCTTCTTTTCATACTAAATCTGTGTGAAATTAAAAAAAACTTTGTTTAATGTTCCTCTTCCTCCAAAAATTATTTTTGCTGGTGGTGTAGAGAGTTCTAAAGTACTAAGCAGTAGACACAATGCAAGATGGGTGGGTTCTTCTTTTCCATTTCTAAAAAGAAGTGCCTGCCACTCTTATTTTAAAGACAGCACAATAATATGTAATACTAGTATCTGACTAGATAATTTATGAGCTGAGAGATGAGTCAAAAGATAAGAAAAAACAAATACTACTATCTGGACATTAATTTTCTTAATAAGCACTAATATCCAAAGCTACTCCCTCTTGAAGCTCTCTCTCTCTGAATATGCCTTATTATAGCAATAAAATAACTCTAATAATAGTTTATCCTACTGAATCTATATATTCCCTCTGTGTTGCAATTTTTCTCTAAACTATATGAAATACACACACAGATGCACAAACTTTTAATCAGAGTGATCACAAAATAGAAAAAATTGCTATATATCACAATATATTTCAAAAGTATATAATATGAAGCTCTAATGTTTGTAATCAAAATGACTGATCTCAATAATAATTTTTTACCTCTCTCTTCTCCCTACTCCTATAAGATATCCTTTCCTTCTTATATTTTTCAGCGCTCCAGACACAGTTCCCTAGTGGATCTCCAGTGCTGTTTCTAGCACCACATTAGCAAAACACTAACTAATTCATTAGTAAACTAAATACACCACTTGTAACAACTACAGCTCCTAAACATACCCTAAGCCTACTAAAACTAGTATTTACTTGTTTCACTCATGTTCCACATGCGGGCTTATTATTGTACCTTTGCATTGTTTCAGAACTGCTTCCCGCGTTGTCACCTTTCAGTGCTGATCCTAGTCTCTTTGACTCTTGGGTAATTTTGTGATTGAGTCCCCATTCTCCTTGTTTCATTACTATGTCCATAGTTCTGACAATTGACTTAACTAATTAGCCTCTGCAACTTACATTACCTATTTCAGTAAGTTACCACACTAGCCGTGGTGCAGTATACTATGTACTTGAGGCCTTCCTTGTGCCATAATTCTTTCCTTAATGCATAACACACAATTATTGGAAAATCCAAATCCATAATGTTCAGCGCTTGCACTCCTAAGCTGATGAATCCTTTATGCAGAACATCCCACCTCAAAATCCAATTGCACAGACCCTAAATCCCCTTCCACACTTTTCTTTTGCTTTGTTCTTTTAAAACCATAATTACATATTTATAATAGTTCTATATTCTGCACTATGCTTCTCCTTTGTTCTTCCTGGAATACACAAGCTGATCGGTCCAAAAGATAAGTTACCTGCAATACACGTATCACATCCTCCCTCTACTTGCAACTATCCCCAGGGGCCTATAAATATCCTGTGCTTTGCAGCGTATTCTTCCTCCATCTTCTATCTTCTTCTTCTTCTACTTTTTAATACCTTTTTATATTCTATCAACTTTTTGAATAATGAATACAAGAAATACCACAATTAATACTGAAAATACCGCCAACGTTGTGGACACCATTCAACAATTTGTGCGAACGCAGCCCCCTGCTGTTCTGCCCATCACTCCAATTACTACTCTGATGGGTAGGACCAGATGCACCTGCTGCATTAAAAATGGCATAACCTCCTTCCACTTTTCAAAAGCCCGCTGTGGCAACACTTATTTTAAAGTGAGTCTTTCTTCATTTTTCTTCCAATTCTTTTATCCTATCATTACTAACTTCCATTTCTTTTATCCTTTTAGTCATGTGATTTTCGCAAAAGTTTTAAGAAGAAGTGTAGCTACAATGGACTGCCAACTGTTGCGCATCTAAATCCAGACGCCTCCACCTTGGATATGATGAGTCAGATGACCATAAAAAATCCTGCACCCGCACAGACTACTCCTCCAGACAACAAAAGTGCCAGAGTTGATTTCCAAGCGCCAACTCCTAGTAGTGTCACTTCTGTTTCTAGATTGCTCTTTTCAGAAGAGAGAATTCATACTGTAAGTTCCTTTCTCACTTTTTTTTCCTCTCCTGACCTAAAACTAATACTCTTCTCTTCTTTCTTAGGATGAGCCAGCCACTCCTAATGCTGAGACACCTCCTCTGCCAAACAATTCACTTTTTCTTCCTGGTCTTGAAGAAGATCCGGCCTGGGATGCTGCTGCTCCTCCAGAGTGCATGCCTCAACCTGCAACTCCCAACTAGACTGCTATGCAGCCAACTGATAATTTTGTCATTCTGGATGACTTTCCCACTGATTCCCCTTTTCTTGACAATGAAAAAGAGCCCTCAATGGCTCAAAACTTGGAATTTGCAGAGAAAAATTCCTGCACACCATTTGATGCAACCATGCATCAAATAAACAATATTTTTGCTTCCATTGAGGAATTTCTTGAGGCAGTCCTGGTCTATACTCACGCCAAGTATAACCAACGTACTCAGCTCATAACCACTTTGCAACAAGACATGCAAGAAGCTGTTAATGACTGGGCTTTCTGTGTCCCAATCTTTGATGATGCAGAATACTAAAAAAAAAAAACTTTTTATTTTAATATTATTTATTGTTTACATAGCCTGTAAAAAGTAATAAAAATTTTTTTAATATTTGCATTTAAATTCCTTGTGTGAGCCCTACATGATGAGTTGCCCCCAAAAAAAACCTCCTTCTTCCAAACTTGCCAGCGCACCCTTTTTTTACCAAGTGCCTCTGAAAGATGAAATGGCAGAAAACAAAACAAAAAAAACTTAATATCAGCGCTACTCCGTATAGCAGCAAATACATCCTCTGTGTCATATACACATGAGTTCCCTTGAAATCTTCAGATCTTTGCAATATGACTTTCCCATGACTGCAACAGATTCCACTTTTGCCTTGTGTTCCTTTTTTCTATGACAAGAATCCTTCACATGTTCTTTAGAGACCATTCAGTGCTCAAGTCAGACATTGTGCAACTGACACCTTTTCTATTTTGCCATTCTTAGCTTATAAATAACCCATCTAATAATCAACATTTCCATAATCTTAGTATCATGAATCAATACCACACCATTCCCAGAAATCAAGAATGCTCTTTTTGAAAATGTTGCAATTTCCATTGCACCTTTTCTACACCTTGGTGATATGCCTCCTTTAGACCTGCCTGCAATAATTGTTTCAGATATCATAAGACTTGTAAGACCTCCATAAATCAAAATACTCCTCAGCCTACTGGATACATTTATTTCCCTCTTAATTCCACCAGTAGCGCTCCTATAATAACCACTACTAGTCCTACCAGAATTAATTCATCTCCAATTACTGATGTCCCTTACCAATCATCATCTCTTCCCACTGGTTTCAGGTGCAAAATATCCATTCATCCTAGCACTGCGCCTTCTTCCGCCCCAAGCTCCAATGCTTCTATGCATTCAGGCGCCTCTACAGCTGCTCCGGATGCTGTTACTGTCTTCTCACCATCAGCGCGCCCCCATAACTTGTTAGCAAGTAAGTTCCTTTCACTAAACTTACACCTTCATTACCTACTGACTCCTGACCTAACTTTTAGGCTTAAGCAAATCCATCTCACTGGGATGGGTTCTCATTCCAATAACTTTTGTTCATTCCATGCAAATGTTTTCCAGACTTCACCTTATATACAATGCTATGTCTCTATCCTAAAATCATGCACCAGCCTTTTCTGAGGCTGAGCTCAAGGCTTGCTATACCCACATAGAAATGATAGGTCAGCTAATGAATGAAATCAGTTCTTTGACTATTCTTGGATTCCCCACCAATCCTCATTGCTCTGTCATGCCTGAAGAATGGAAAGGATATCCTAATAGCTTTAACAACAAAACTGAATGACCCACTAGCCCTTTCCCTATAAGGCTTCTTTTTCCAATATCTCTGTACATAGTCTCTATTTCTGCTATGCCTTTAAATAAACATCCTAGACACAGCGCTATTATTTTACACCTGTCTTCAATATCAGTTTTCTTTTAAATCTTGGAGTGCCTAACTTTTCTCCCTCTACTTTCTTTAAAAGACTATAGACTTTGTAAAAAAATCATAGAATAAAATTTAAATATTAAAATTTTACCGCCTTTACTGCCGTACAAAATTACATGATGTAAATAAGTTATTGAACTGTAGTGCGCCCCATCTATAAATTGTTATTCCACACCTGGTTGATTAACACATTGGCTAAATTACCAGCATCTTTGCATTTACATGGTACACATCTCCTTCAATCCATTTACCCATTTTGTCATGTTTCCTTGAAAAATGAAAATATAATATTCAATTTTCTCTATGCCCTCATCTGAGCGCTTATGCCAGTTGCCTGTTCAGCCATAGTCCTTCTAACTTTCAGTTAGGGTCCTCTACCCATCACAACTGTTTCAAAGCCTCCTGTGAGTCCACTTAGAAAAATAAACCTTAAACATAAATTGTTAGTTTAACCTCATCCCAGAGGTTATTCTGGTGGTTTTACCTCATTCCAGAGGTTATTCTGTACTACTGGAGCACCCCTTGGGTAGAATCTTTTGATCTGATCTTCTGCTATATGCCGCTTCCATTGAGAACCATCCAATTCCTCCAGTAAATAGGACCCTACAGTTATTTTCTTCCTTATCCTATAAGGACCATTCCATCTGTCAGAAAACATTTTGACCCATTGGCTTTCTAGACTTCTATTATAGACCAAAACAAAATCTCCTGGGTTCAAAGGCTTCCTCAATCTATGCGCTAAGCACTCATCCCAATATTTAACTGATTTGTCCCAGATCTGCATCATTCTATCATATGCCTTCTCCAAGAACTCATCCTTCCTTTCAAGTTGTGCCACCCTTTCTAAAATTAAATCTTCAGTCAAGCGCAGTTGATCCCAATCACATCCTAGAAAAGATACAGCCTCTAGATCAATAGGTAGTACCGCTCTTTTACCAAACATAAGTTCATACGGTGAAACCCAGTTGTCATTTTAACTGAAATCCTATCTGCAAACAAAACTAATGGAAAATAGCTCTTCCACTTTGCACCATTATTTCCACATAACATAACCAGTGCATCCTTTATAGCTTGATGCCCTCTTTCTATTATTTCTTTTGCTTCAGGATAATATGGTATTGCAACTTGTAGCTTAGCACCTATATCTTTGACTACATGTTGGAATTTTCCAGAATATTCAGCACCTCCATCCACGGTTACCATTTTCATTACCCCATACCTATAAATCCATTCTCTCTTAAAGAAATCAGCTACATTACTTTGCTTAAGGTTTACCAACAGTGCCACTTAGACCCATCCTGATAGATCATCCCTTGCTACTACCAAGTATTTAAAGCGCCCTTCTTTTATATGAACTGCATCTAAGCTGATCCTACCAAAAACGGTATCTTTGCCCATTGCTCTACCTTTCTCTTTTGGCTTTCTGTAACTTCTGCGCTGACATTCTGGACAAGATTTAACCCAATCCCTTACCTCGTTCTTTATATTGGGCCACCAGAATTCTTCCCTGACTCTGTGATACGGCTCATCCTGACCTCTATGACCTAAATTCTCATGCAACTCCCTGAGTATTTTCACCTTCCTTTCCCTAGTTTGAATGACTAACTGAGGAAACAAAGACTGATTCCTCCAAAACTTCCCATCTTTAATAAAATAGCTTTTAGTGCACTTTTTGATATTGTGCCAAACATTTTAATCACAAAAATCTGGTTGACTACTATCTTCCAGATATAGCCTTAGCAATTCTGCTTCCTCATCAGAAGGCTTCTCATCTTCAGAATACTCTCCATTCTCTGAATGAGTATTACTATCTTGACTTCCCCTTGAGTTGTCTTTGCCATCTTACCCTTCTGCTGTCTTGTCTAGTGCACTCCTTGTCACTACATTAACTTCAGCGTTCTCTAAATCCAGTTGCATACTACCTTTGCTACAAACATCCTTTGTGTCATAATTACCTAGTTTATTGTCATTGTGTACACCTCTATCAAATCTTTCATAACAATAATCTATTCCTCTTACCCATCTTTTATTTTCTTTGAATTCCTTGGCTTCCGAGTCTTCTTCACACAACGTCCTTCTAGATAACAAATATGGCATTGTGAAGGACTTCCCTGGCTTATGCACTAAGTCAAAAGAAAATAAATTAATCTGTGCCACCCACCTAGTCATGGGCACATCTGGTAAACTTGGGCTACTAATCATTTTCACCAACAATAGCGCATCAACCTGCAACTCAAAATGTTGCCCCCAAAGCATCCACTGTAGCTTCTTAAGTATTTTTGCTACTCCGCATAACTTCAGCTTAGACTGAGAGTACCTAGACTCCACTTTAGTAAAAGTCTTAGATTTGTAAAGGACAGGTCTTTCATTACCTTCCTCATTCTCCTGTATCAAAACTATGCCTACTGCAGACACACTAGAGTCCACCGCTAGAGTAGTTTTCCCAGTGCCTGGTCCATATTCCAATCTTTTCAAAAGGATATCTTTTCTTACAATCTTTTTTAATAACTCAAATGACTCTTCACATTCCTCCGTCCAATCCCATAAAATATCTTTCCTCATTAAGTGCCTTAAAGGTGAAGAAAACAAAGCAAAATCTCAAATAAACATTCTTACATATGTACAGATTCTTAAAAACCCTCTAAATTTTGTAGTATTTCTTTGTCTCTGCCATTTAAGCACATTATTCTTCTGCATTTCAGCAATGATCCTCCCTTCCTTGCATACCACATGTCCCACTATATCTAGTTCGGGAACACAACAAGCAAACTTGGAACCAGAGATCGTTAATCCTGCCTCCTCTATCCTAAATAGCACCCTCTCCAAGGTAATCACATATTCCCAAACAAACCTTCTAATATATGGATTCTCCTCTAACACTTCCCTATCATAATCACTGGCTGGTCCTTTAATACCACCATAATCAATGAAGATTCCCACATGCTCTGAAATTTTATCCTACAGTATCCACATCATCTGAGCTTGGTATACCGCCACAGAATTTGTTGTGCCTTGCGGTAAAATTGTCAACCTGAAATGTCCCAGTGGCTTTTCAAACGTAGTCATGGGCCTTGATTATTTGTCTAACTCACACTCATTGTACCCTCCCATGATATCACCTAATTCATAACATGCGCTCCCCAAAAATAAATGTACAAACTCTTCTGGCATTGATGGCATTCCTGAGTATTTTACCATAACCTTTTTCTTCTCCCTAAGATCATGAACAACCCTCAGTTTACCACAGTGCTTAACAACACAAAACAATGGACTTGAGTAAATAGACATGGACTGTTCATACAATCCAGACCTTAATCTTTCCATAATTAATTCTGTATACTCTTCTCTTATAGCCACTGGTATTGGAAAAGCCTTCTTCTGCCACAGGGCATGAGGTATAACTGGAAAATATATAAGGTTTACCTTAAGAGTGGTTCAAAAAACCTCTTTCCTCTTCAGAAAAATCAATAGGCTTCTCCCAAAGAACCATAAAATGTAACAAAAACTTCTTCTCTTCCTGAGATAACCAATCCTCTACTCAAATATTAACCATCTGAAGCCTTTCCATTGTGATTCTACTAGTAGGCGGAAATTTAGGCGGAAGTCTTTGTTAAAGGAGTATCATAAGGATTTCTACACAGCACCAGCCTCTGCAATGGAGGATTCAAATCTGGAATTGGTACATTTACTGGGTTAACCTTGACAGCTATTGGTTTATACTTTGATGCAGAACAGCGCATGCTGCTTCCTTCATTACTTAAAATCAAATCCTTTCTAATATAACTACAGGTTGTACCTGAATACTCACCACGGAAAATCTGGGGGTGAACTGCTAGCAATCCCCTCTCTTTGAAATCCAGAGTGTCTCTTATTATTCCAGGGTTATTCTCACTTTATAACAATATACGAAATGGTATTGGAAGTACATTTATTCTCAGATTGATTATAGACAGAATATCAACTGATTCCAAATTATGCACAAGCTGATCCTCCAGAACTTGATTTTGGTCCTCTGTTGAGCACAAATTGAGCACAAATTGATCTAACCTAAGCTTATGCATATATAATAATTCAGGATACTTGCTCTATTAAATTTGATAATAAAATAAAATATTGATGAATTTATATAAAAAATAATTGTTATGTAAGATATTATATTATAAATTTAGGCATCATAGGAGGGCACTTAATAGAACTTAATTATACTATGTGACACCTTAATACTGTATCACACAGTTTGAAGAATTTAAAAATAAATGTGTCATGATGGGCAATGAAATTGCTTGGGCAGACACTTTCAAAATTAATACTGACCATAATACACAAATATGAAACCTTGGCATCTATCCAATAAAAGATTTTCCTTCTGATAAATGGATTTTTCTAAGCTACTCCCTGTTAAAAAGTGTCCTGGTGAGGTTTGTCTGACCTTCAGGGGGATAATTTGGCCACATCAAACTACTTCTATTTCCATGATTGACCAAAATATCATCCTCATTTCCATCTAAAGAGTTGATCTCATCAGACTGTGGCTGATCAAAGGGTTCCACCACAAGTTTAGCCAAAATTTTGGTGAACACTTTTTTGATGGATAGTGACTAACCAATGCTTTCCAAAATTGTCCACCTGAAGTTAGGCTAAACTTCAGGAGGATAAATTTATCTTGAATACCAAATTAACTGAAGAATACTTTTGCCCTAGCTACTCTGCATCATAAAAGTGTCCAACTGAGGTTTAGCCATAATCCAGGCAGACACTTTTGGAAAGGCACAGTCTTATGGAATTAATATCTATATATGGCAATAAGTATGATTTTTTTATCAACATGGAACTATGATTAATTTAATATGGCCAAAGTGTCCACCTGAAGTTTGGCCAAAATACAGGTGGAATTTTTTATGAGGATTACTTGATGAAATGAAGAAGACTTGAAATTACTTTCCATCATAAAATTTTCAAACTTAAGTTTATCAAAAATTGTGGTGACACTTTTTCCACATCCAGTCATATGGGATCAACTCTCTTTATGGCAATGAGAATCAATTTTTAGTCAATCATGGCATTAGAAGTAATTTGATATGGACAAACTTTCCACCTGATTTTTGGCCAAAAAAAAGTTGGAAATGTTTATGAGGAATACTAGATTAACTAAAGAAGACTTGCACCCTACTACTGTCCATCATAAAAGTGTCCACCAGAAGAATTCTCAAGCTTGTGGTTGACACCTTTGACCTGGTCCGGCCATATGGGATCAATTCTACATATGGAAATGAGGATGTAATTTGGTCAATCATGGTACTAGAAGTAATATGATATAGACAAAGTGTCCAGCTAAATTTAGAAAAAAATCAGTTGAAAACTTCATTTAGTTTTTCAAAAAATCAAATGAAGTACAATTTTATTCCTCATGGTTCCCATTTTATCCAACACCTCTTCTGAGCCTTGAAAGTAGGCATTTAGCTTGAATTTTTAATTTCATATAAAACCCCTTCTATTCAACCTATTTCTTTTTACCCCTTTTTTTCTTTTAGATATCAATTAATTATATGTAAAACAAATCATTTTCATAATTTTTTACCTGTATTTAATAAAATTATTAAAGGTTTAAAATCACCCTGTAAGCATTTGGCTCATGTTTTTTTGCTATACTAATAAAAATAATAATATACTGGTGACAAAAAATTGATCAAATGATAAAATATTAATAAAACAGAAAGATCAAATACCAGTGGACATGTTTTAAAAAAATACCAGTTGCACTGAAGAAGAGCTGCACCCTAGATACCCACCATTTAAAAAGTGTCCAGAAAAAATTTGGCTGAACTTGTGCTGGACACTTTTGGTCAGGTGCATTCATATGAGATCAATTCTCTCTATGGCAATGAAAAAAATTATTTGATAAAAAACTTCACTAGAAGTAGTTTTATATAGCCAAATTTTCTACCTAGAGTTCATCCAAACCACAGGTGCACAATTTTTTATCTTTAAAAAAATAAAATTTAGTACAATTTATCCCTGATGGCTCTCATTTTCTTCAAAACCTCTACTGGCCTTTGATAGTAGGAATATTACTTGGATTTCTTTTTTCATATTTGATCCCTTTAACTTAATTTTTTATTACTCATATTGCTTTTGGATATCAAATAAAAATTTTTAAAATAAATTATTTTAATATTTTTATACATTTATTCAATAATATTATAAATGGAGTAACAACACCTGGTATGCATTTGGCACATGAGTTTTTTCTATACTTATAAAGTTTATAATATAATGGTGACCAAAAAATAATCAAATGATATTTAAGAGTGAGTCACAAAAATAAAATACCAGTAGACATGTTTGTAAGAAATACTAGATGAACTGAGGAAAAATTTTACCCTAGCTACTCTCCATCATAAAAGTGTCCAGCACAAGTTTGGCCGAACTTTTTCTGGACACTTTAGGTCAGGTGCATTCAGATGGGAGCAATTCTCTCTATGGAAATGAAGATAAATTTTTGATAAAAAATTACACTAGAAGTAGTTTGATATGGAAAAATTGTCATCCTGATGTTTTGGTAAAGCTCAAGTGGATTTTTTTTTTATTTTTACAAAAAATAAAATTTAGTGCAAGTTTAGCCCTGATTGTGCTAATTTGATTCAACATCTCTTTTTTCTTTTTATGGCAGGAATTTAACTTGGATTTTAATTTTCATCTTTAATTTCTTTTATTTTACTTTATTCCCCTCATATTGCTTTTGGATAGAAGTTTATTTTTTGTAAAATAAATCATTTTCATATTTTTTTACCTTTATTAAATAATATTATAAAAGGTGTAACATCACCCAGTATTCATTTGGCACACAAGTTTTTTCTATACTGATAATATTAATAATATAATGGTGACAAAAAATTAATCAATTGATAAATATGAGTGAGGCACAAAGATTGAATAACAGTGGACATGTTTATAAGAAATTCCAGATGATTTAAAATGACTTTCACTCTGGCTTCTCTCCATGATAAAAGTGTCTAGCACAAGTTTGGCCAAACTTGTGCTGGACACTTTTGGTTGCATGACGTCAGATGCAATCAATTCTTCTTATTGAAATGAGACTGAATGATGACTCCATCATTGCACTGAAAGTAGTTTTATATGGACAAATTGTCCCCCTGAAGCTTGTCCAAACCTAAGGTAGACAATTTTTTACTTTGGTAAAAAGTAAATTTAACCCATGTTAATCTATGATGGTGCCCATTTTTTCTGAAGCCTCTACTGGCTCATGATAGCAGAAATTATACTTAATATCTTTATTTAATGTTTGATCTCTTTAATTTTAAGTTTACCCTTTTATTTATCCTTTAGCTTTTAAATATTAATTTTATTTTGGTAAAACTGATAATTTTCACATTTTTTTACATTTATTATATAATATTATTAAAGTTGTAAAATCACCCAGTGTACATTCAGTACACATGTTTTTGCTATACTAAAAACATTCATAATATAATGGTGACTAGAAAATAATCAAATAATAAATATGGATGGCACAGAAAGATCAAATACCCATAGACAATTTTAAAAGGAATACAAGATTAACTTAAGAAGACTTGCACCCTTGTTACTCTCCATCATAAAAGTGTCCAACACAAGTTCAGCTGAGCTAGTGCTGGACACTTTTGGTTGCATGCAGTCAAATGGGATAAATTTACTCAATGGAAGTTAAAATGAATTTTTGCTCAATCATTGCACAAGAATTAGTTTTATACTGCTATACTATCCTCCTGATTTTTTGGAAAACCTCAGGTGGACACTTTTATTAATTTTAAAAAAATGAAATTATATTCCAAATCTAGAGCTGGTGGTGCAAATTTGGTCTGAAAACTCAAATTATCTTTGATGGTAAAAATTTTATTTAAATGTTTAATTTCATATTTAATCACTTTTATTTTACTTTTTTATTCCTCTTTTTGCTTTCAAATATCAATTTATTTATTGTAAAACTAATACTTTTCATATTTTTTTACTTTTATTTAATAAGATTATTAAAGATGTAGCATCTCCCAGTATGCATTTGGCTTACAAGTTTTTTCAATACTAATAACATTAATAGTATAATGGTGAAAAACAATGAATCAAATGATAAATATGAATGACACAGAAAGATCATATAAAGGTGGATTTGTTTATTAGGAATACCTGATGAACTGAAAAAGACCTGCACCCTAGATACTCACCATCATAAAAGTATCTAGCATAAGTTTGGCCGAACTTGTGCTGGACACTTTTGGTTGCATGCAGTCAGATGGGATAAATTTACTCTATGGAAATAAAAATGACATTTTGCTCAATCATTGCACAATAAGTAGTTTGATATTGCCAAAATGTCCACCTGATGATTTTTCAAAACTCATCAGGGTACTTTCTTTGGTTTAACAAAAAATAAAATATAGTCCAAGTTTAGCCCTGGTGGTGCACATTTGATCTAACACCTCTACTTGTTATTGATAGTGGCAATTCTCCTTAGATTTTTTTTTCTTATTTTATCCCTTTTATTTTACTTTTTTATTGCTCATATTGCTATGGATATCAATTTTTATTTTTTAAAATCAATAATTTTCATACTCTTATACCTTTATTTAATAATATATGATTAAAGGTGGAACACCACCTGGTATGCTTTTTTCACACAGGTTATTACTATAGTAATAACGTTAATAATATAATGATGACAAAATATTAATCAAATGATAAATTTAAATGACACAGAAAGATCAAATACCAGTGGAAATGCTTATAAGAAATCCCTTTTGAGTTTAAGAAGATTTGCTGTATGCCTACTCTCAATTATAAAAGTGTCCAGCACACGTTCGGCCGAACGTGTGCTGGACACTTTTGGTTACATGAAGTCATGTGAGATAAATTCTCTCTATGGCAATGAAAATAATATTTCACTCAATTATTGAAGTAAAGAATGTTTAATATTGTAAAATTGTCCCCTGGAAGTCTGTCCAAACCTCAGGTCAAAATTTGTTTGCTATACATAAAAGTAAGTTTAGACCAAGTCTTGACCTAGGGGTCCCCAACTGTCCCAACACCACTTCTGGCTCTTGATAGTAAAAATTTTACTTGTATTTTTTATTTTGTATTTGATCCCATTTATTTTCATTTAACTTTTCTATTACTCTTTTTAATTTTAAATATCAATATATTTTTTTTAAAAACTAAACATATTCATATTTTTTTAACTTTATATAATAATATTATTAAAGATGTAACATCACCAATTTTGCATTTGGCATGCAGGTTTTTGCTAAACTAGAAACATTAATAATATATATGGTGACAAAAAATTAATTATAAGATAAATATGAATGACAAAAAAAGATAAAAAACCAATGAATATGTGAAAAACAAAAAACTGATGTACTGAGGAACACTTCCACCCTAGCTACTCTCCATCATAAAAGTGTCCAGCACAAGTTTGGCCAAACTTGTGCTGGACACTTTTGTTCAGGTGCAGTCAGATGGGATCAATTCTCTCTGTGGAAATTAAACTAAAAACAATGCTAAATAATTACATTAGAAGTAGTGTGGTATGGCTGAATTATCCACCTTAAGTTTTTCCAAACCTCAGGTGAAAAATGTTTTATCTTTAAAAAAAATTAAATTTTGTCAAATTTAGCCCTGATGGTTCCCATTTGTTTCAACACCTTTACTGGCTCTTGAAGGCGGAAATTTTCCTTGAATTTTTCTTTTTCATATTTGATCTCTTTTACTTTACTTTTTTATCACTCATGTTACATTTTGATATTAATTTATAATTTTGGTAAAAAAATCATTTTCATATTTTTTTAACATTTTTTAATAATATTATAAAAGGTGTAATATAACATGGCATGCATTTGGTGCACAAGTTTTTTCTATACTAAAAAAATTAATAATATTCTAATGACAAAAAATTTATCAGATAATAAAATATGAATAACACAGAAAGATCAAATACCAGTTGACATGTTTTAAAAAATAACAGTTGCACTGAAGAAGACCTGCACCCTAGCTACTCTCCATCATAAAAGTGTCCAGCACAAGTTCGGCCAAACTTGTTCTGGACACTTTTAGTCAGATGCAGTCAGATGGGATGAATTCTCTCTATGGCAATGAAAAAAATTATTTGATTAGAAACTTCACTAGATGTAGTTTGATATAGCTGAATTGTCCACCTAGAGTTCATCCAAACCACAGGTACACAATTTTTTATCTTTAAAAAACAGTCAATTTAGTACAATTTATCCCTGATGGCTCTCATTTGCTTCAACATCTCTACTTGCCTTTGATATTTGAAATAATACTTGGATTTCTTTTTTCATATTTTATCACTTAAACTTAAGTTTTTATTCCTCATATTGCTTTTGGATATCAATTAATAATTTTGAAAATAAATTATTTTAATATTTTTATACATTTATTTAATAATATTATGAAAGGTGTAACATCACTCAGTATGCATTTGGAACACGATTTTTTGCTATACTTATAAAATTAATAATATAATTAAGACAAATAATTAATCAAACAATAGATATGAGTGAGGCACAAAGATAAAATACCAGTAGACATGTTTGTAAGAAATACCAGATGAACTGAAGAAAAATTCTACCCCAGCCACTCTCCATCATAGAAGTGTCCAGCACAAGTTCGGCTGAACTTGTTCTGGACACTTTTGGTCATGTGTAGTCAGATAGGATCAATTCTCTGTATGGCAACAAAAATTTCTTTATCAAATTTCACTAGAAGTAGTTTGGTTTAGCTGAATCATCCACACACTGTTCTGCCCAATTTTAGGTGTATACTTTTTTATCTTTAAAGAAAAGGTCACTTATTAAAATTAGGCCCTGATGGCTTCCATTTGCTTTAACACCTCTACTGGCTCTTGATAGCAGGAGTTTTACTAGTTTTTTTTCATATTTGAACTCTTTGACTTTTATTTTACTCTTTTATTCCTCTTTTTACTTTTAAATTTCTATTTAATTTTTGTAAAACTTATCATTTCCATATTTATTTACATCTATTTTAATAAAATTATTGAAGGTATAACTTTACCTGGTATGCATTTAGCACACAAGTTTTTGCTATACTAATAACATTAATAATATAATGGTGATAAAATATTAATTGGATGATAAATATGAATGATATAGACTGACCAAATACCAGTAGACATGTTTATGAGAAATACAAGATGAAGGAACTGAAGAAAAATTCCACCCAAGCTACTCTCCATCATAAAAGTGTCCAGCACAAGTTCGGCCAAACTTGTGCTGGACACTTTTGGTCACGTGCAGTCAGATGGGATCAATTCTCTCTATGGCAACAAAAAACATTTTTTTATCAAACTTCACTACAAGTAGTTTTGTTTAGCTGAATCATACACCTGTTGTTCTTCCGGACCTCAGGTGTATAATTTTTTATCTTTAAAAAAAAGGTCACTTATTGCAATTTAGCCCTGATGGCTCCCATTTGTTTCAACACTTCTACTGGCTCTTGAGAGCAAGAATTTTACAAGTATTTTGTTTTTCATAATTTATCTCTTTGAGAATAATTTTACTTTTTTATTTCTCTTTTTCTTTTTAATATCTATTTAAATTATTGTAAAGCTAATCATTTTCATATTTTTTTACTTTTATTTCATAATATTATAAAAGGTGTAACATCACCTGGTATGCATTTGGCACATGAGTTTTTTATATACTTATAATATTAATAATATAATGGTGAGAATAAATTAATCAAATGATATATATGAGTGAGGCACAAAGATCAAATACCAATGGACATGTTTATAAGAAATACCAGATTAACTGAGGAAAAATTCTACCCTAGCTACTCTCCATAATAAATGTGTCCAGCACAAGTTCAGCCAAACTTGTTCTTGACACTTTTGGTCACATGCAGTCTGGTGTGATCAATTCTCTCTCAATAATTGCACTAGAAGTTGTTTGATATAGCTAAATGGTTCTTCTGAAGTTTTGTTAAACCTCAGGTTGGCACTTTTTTGTTTTTTAAAAAAGCAATTATAGTCCAAGTTTAGCCTCACTGGTGGGCATTTGCCCCAACATGTCTACTTGCTCTTGATGGCAGTAATTTAATTTTAATATTTTATTTCATATTTGATCCCTTTAATTTTACCTTTTTATCCCTCATATTGCTTTTGTATATCAATTTATTTTTTGTAAAAAAAATTATTTTCATATTTTTTTACCTTTATTTAATAATATCATAAAAGGTGTAACATCACCCGGTATGCGTTGGACATACAAGTTTTTGCTATACTTATAATATTAATAACATAATGGTGCCAAAAAATCAATCAAATAATAAATATGAGTTAGGCACCAAGATCAAATACCAATGGACATGTTTATAAGAAATACCAGATTAACTGAAGAAAAATTCCACCTTAGCTACTCTCCATCATAAAAGGGTGCAGCACAAGTTCGGCGGAACTTGTGCTGGACACTTTTGGTCACATGCAGTCTGATGTGATCAATTCTCTCTATTGCAATGAAAATGAAATTTTCTTCAATAATTGCACTAGAAGTTGTTTGATATGGCGAAATTGTCATCCTGAAGTTTTGGTAAAGCTCAAGTGGATTTTTTTTTATTTTTACAAAAATGAAATTATAGTCCAAGTTTAGTTCCACTGGTGGGCCTTCACCCCATCATGTCTACTTGCTCTTGATGGCAGAAATTTTACTTTAATTTTTTATTTCATATTTGATCCCTTTAATTTTACCTTTTTATCCCTCATATTGCTTTTGGATATCAATTTATTTTTTTGTAAAGAAATCATTTTCATATTTTTTTACCCTTATTTAATAATATTAGAGGGTGTCAGTTCTGGCAAATCTGCACTTACAAATCTGCACTTAAATTTGACCAAATCCGCACTTAAATAAGTGCGGATTTTCAAAACACACTAGCCCCAATACTGGTGGATTTCAAAATGAAATAAGTCACTTATTTCACTCAAATCCGCACTTTCTAAACCAAAAGTGCTTATTTCACCATCAAGTCCCATTTCACTGATTTGTCAGCATCATCCCATTCATACGCAGCACTCCGCAGCATAACACTTCATAACTCAAAACATTGTACATCACTTACATCTTCATATCATATCATATAAGAGTTATGCCTTCCTCACTTTCAAATCGTGATAAATTACATAAAGCAATGACTTTCATGGCTCTTGAACTTCTCTTGGACTCTGATTGCGATTCTGATTCTGATCTAGAAGAAGATTTTGTCTTTTTATCAAAAATGGCCACAAAACATTACCTTCTTCCCAGAAAGCCTCAAGTACTTCATACCCCCAAGTACACCATCCAAACACTTCTTAAACTATCTACACCCAGTTTTAGACAGCTGTTCAGGACTTCTCAGGAATGTTTCTTTAAATTGCTTGAGCTTATTCAGGATCATCCCATATTTCACAATAATTCTCAAAAAGGACAACGACATCCTTCAATTCAATTGGCCATCACACTATGTCGTTTGGGTTCTAATGGTAATGGAGCCGCTTTGAAACGATTAGAAAATGTCTTTGATTTAGGGTATGGTTCAGTTAACACTTATACCAAACAATGTATCACTGCCATCAACTCCTTGTAATCTCAACTTCTCACCTGGCCAACAAAAGAAGAGCGACTTGAATCATCTCATGTTATGCAAGCAGAGGGCTTCCCAGGATGTATTGGTTTTGTTGATGGTACTGCTATTCCTTTGAGCCAGAAACCTGCTCAAGGTGGAAACAATTACTTTCACATTCTCGTCAAAAATTTTCACCAAAATATTTACAAGTCAAAAAAATTCTATATCTGTTTTAAAAAATTGGCAATACTCTCCCCTTAATTTTATTGAAGCAAGGGGTGGATATCACCAATATTTTTCTAAGTCATCAATTTCACATGTCAGATTTGAAAATTTGGCAATACCCCCCCCTGCATTTTATTGAAGTAAGTGGTGGAAGTCATCTAAATTTAATATAATTACGTAAATTATTAAATAAATATCTAATATATATTGCTTTCCCTAGCTTAAAGTAATGACAATCCCTCAAGACAAAATGCAGACCAAGTCTAGAAACAAAAGTTTGGGACTTTCCACAGGTATAGGCTAGAGGAACCCCATGAAACAAATAAATGTTATCATGATTACCTTTTATACAACACAAGGTCGTTGGCCCATTAATTTAGTTGAGGAAATTGATACATAAAAAATATTTATTAAAAATTTACGAAAAAATATAAAATTTTCAATGACAACTCTAATCCCCATACTTTTTGGATCTAAATAAAGTTTTTTTAAATTGATTAACTTTACCTTCTTTCATTACCTTATTGATTCTTTGAATCAACTTATGACTGATTTGAAATGAGCAACCAAAATGTGTTAAATCTTGACAGGATTCCAAACCAGGAGGAGCTTTGGTCGTTTGATGATTATTCTTAGAAGAATTCCAAATAGTTTCGATGATACCATTTCCCAAACCAAAATCAATGATGCACCGGTGGTCTGGAAAATATAAACCATGTCATTTGATTTTAGCTGGAGATGGTATTGGTTGGCCAGTAATCGGTTTGATATATGAGAATATACCAAAAGTAAGAAAATTGGTGTCCTTGGTATCGGTGTGAATTTTATTGTGAAATCCAGAATGAGTGATAATAACATTAGAAAATAAAAGATATTCATGGCTGATATCTTCCCATTTGGAGTCACACCAATTTGGTATTCCAAATTTGTTTGCAAGCTCATGATTTTTTTCAAATGCTTTATTACAGTGCTTTTTGAGTCAAAGCGCAAGAAAAGAGTTAAAGGAAGGTAGAGTGTCCCATAGGCAAAAATCTTCTTCTTTTTGAGCTTTAGTGATATTCTTGAGCAACGAATATATGCCTATATAATTAAAATGCCTAGATAATAATCATATAAGAGTTTTAGAATCCTTATCCTCTAAATATGCAATATAAAAATGTGAAATAAGACAAGTGAAATTTGGAAAAAAGGCTCAACTTCAAAGGTCAAAATCTCAGCAACCACTGAACCTAATTCAAACCTGTTTGAGGGAAATGAAAGATATGCTTTAGTAGAATATTCAGTTAAAGGACATGTGATTTAAATAAACCTAACCCTAATTTTTTACGTAAAAAAAAAAAATAAAAATTTAAATTGGGAAAAAAAAGGCTCAACTTTAACGGTCAATATCTCAGCAACCACTGAATCAAATTCAAATCTGTTTGTGGGAAATGAAAGGTAGCCTTCAGGAGTATCTTCAGTAAAAAGAACATTAGATTTGAATAAACCTAACCCTAATTCCGAGTCTGATTTTCAAAATTTTACAAAAACTTGAAAAGTGGTAATGAAGATGAGATCAAAAGAAGTTTTATAAGTTCACTGTTATCCAGATAAGAGTCATAAATATATTTAAGTATGAACTTTTCATAAAAGGAATGAGATATCATATAGGCATGAAAAAAAGGAGATGAAACTTACCTTGATTGAAAAGTAGGAAAAATAGAGTGAGAAAGATTGATGTTGGAATTGTGGGGAAATTGAATATGGAGTAAGTGAAATGCATAAAGAATGTGCAATGTATGTGTTTCAATGAAATGGAGCCAAAAAAAAGTGAAATAAGGGAAAGGCGGGATAATGACCATGCCAAGGAGGGATGAAGAGTAGGGTGATGGAGCTAAAAAAGAAAGTAAAGAGGGAGAGAAAAAAAAGGTTAATTATACCATTGAAATCCAAAATAACCACTTACAAAAAAAATTTAGATAAAAAAAATAAAATAAACAGAAAAAAACAAAAAAAATTATAATTAGTAATCAAAAAATCAAAAAAAAAGAATAAAGTGACTTACCTGGAGAGATGAGATGACAAAATGAATGAAACCAAATTGTTTGAGGGATGTTGGAGGAGAATAGGAAAAGGATATGAGGGATGAATGAAAAAAAAAAACACTGAAAAAATATGCGATTTCAGAAAATATGTGATTTCATGTTGAGCTGGTGAAAGAAAACCAATGAGCCATCCAAAAAAAAAAAATTCACCGTAAATTCCAAAAAAAATGAATATGCAACAAACCAAAATACCAACCCAAGTGAATGAAGTACACAAAGAGGACATTTGGAGAGTACAAAATGGTATGTGAAAGAAAGGGATGATGTGGCCAACATGTGGTTTTGAAAAAAAAATCACGAAAAAAGTGCTGATTTGAAGTCAGAACTGACACCCATAGAAAAAAGATTAAGAAGTAGAAGAAATAAGTAAAAAAGAATGTAAACATGCCTGGTCAAAATATTGAAAATGTCAGGAAGGGGTGTGTGCCGAGGATTGATGGGTAGGTAGCGAGGAAGGTCAGTGTGTCACATGTGACAGGGATGGGGTAAGAAAGGAAGGGATGTTTTGTGGCCAAAATGTTGTTGTGAAAAAAAACGGGAAAAAAGTGCTGATTTGAGGTCATAACTGACACCCTTTTTTGAAATAAGTGACTTTTTTGCAAAATTTAAGTGCTGATTTGGTTTGAAATCCGCACTTAAGTTAAGTTTGGATTTGCCAGAACTGACACCCCCTATTATAAAAGGTGTAACATCACCCGGTATGCGTTGGGCACATGAGTTTTTTTTATACTTATAATATTAATAACATAATGGTGACAAAAAATCAATCAAATGATAAATATGAGTGAGGCACAAAGGTCAAATACCAATGAATCAATAGTTCTTTTTAATATTATAGATTTTTTGATTAAATAAAATAGTAATAATGAATTATATTTTTCATCCACAATTCCACTCTAATGATTCCCACTGCACAAAAAGGGTTCACTCAGTCCTTTCTTTACTGCTTGTGCATATATTTTATTGCCCACAGTACTACAATTTTTTGTAGTGATTATCCCACATCTGATTCAGGAATATTTTTAAACAATATAAGTTTTTTTTACAAAAGACCTTATCATATCCAATATCCCACAAAAAATACAACCTGTTTTTGTATTAAAACCCATTAATTATTAAGAAATTGTCAAAATAATTAGATTAGACCCTGGCACAGCTAGATCCATACCAACCGACCTAAAGTCTTTTCAATATTGAAAACAATTAAATAAAATTATGGTACCATACTAAATTATGGGCACCAACCATAATTCAGCACTTCTCATTTGCTCTGCTACAAAATGAGTGCATGTAGCATTTTTCTAATGTCAGACTGTTTTTCTTCCTTCCCTCACACCTTTAGTCCAAAATGAAAATTTAGTATGGGTTTTGGTCAAGTTGGTTTGCCAGTGTTATCTGTATGCAATATGAATTCATATTGCATATTTCAATTTATGCATAAAATATACTCGTTAAGCATCATTTTTTTGCATTTTTCAATCATTATGCATATTTATGCATATGAATATGCATATTCATTATACAGATGTATATGCATATTAATATATTTTATTCATATACATATATGCACCTTTTTTTGCATATTCAATATGCATATTTTTAATGCATATTCAATTTTAATATTTTTATGCATATTTTTTATGCATAATCACTATGCATATATTTGATGCATATTTTTATGCATATTTTTTTTGCATATTTATTCTTCATAGTCATTATGCATACACTTTGGATAGGCATTTCACATCAAGTTTTAACATGCAATAAGTATCCACCATGCAAATTCAAATGCATATGCATCTATATCATACACGCAACATATATTCAAGTTTAATATTTGAATATTAAGGTATGCTAAGTGATGTTGTTCAACCTTTAGCCAAACCTGAGATTAACTGATGTTCAATGTGGTTCCTAAGCTCTGCTCAAGGAGGGATTGTTCTGGATTCAATCTGTGACAGTTTATTTTTTCAATGTTTTTTCATCAGATTTAAAAACATACTTCTGACAGTTTCAGGATGGTTTCCCAAAAGTTTCCTGACAAATTCCTGATAGTTTCAAATAGAGGGAACTGCTAGCAGTTCACCCCCAGATTTCCTGTGGTGACTGTTTTTGCCTTTTCTTTTTAATATAAGTATAACAAAAATCATAATCAAAGATGTCAAAAAGCCTAGGTATAATAAATTCTACAGTAGTATTACCAAGACACCTATGAAGTACCACTTTACGTATCCTCTCTTGATGGACTGACTGGTCACTATCCAGGTTCCTCTCATTCTGGGAGATAGTAACACCTAAAATTCCAGCCCCTAATGAAAATGTTGGCTCCTTTCTAGTGGTTGCCCCATTTCATCCTCTGAGACTTCCTCATAAATCTTTCTTTCTTTCTCCAATCTTGCAGCTCCAGAGAACTTAGTTTCCCAGCCACCATCCCTAGGCGCTAATAAGACTGCTGTTACTGGAATACCATCATCACCCATAATCCTTATTCCAATAGTCTTATTCAAACAATAATCAATAGTTGCATAATAATCCATTAAAAATGGTGTGCCTAAAACTGGTTTAACTACACCCATTGGAACATAATAATGAATATATCTTGTTTCTCCCACAACTCTAGTGTGTACATACTCTTCTGCACCTAGAACAGGAAAGATACCTCTACTGATTCCTGAGACAGTTTCATCACCATCTTTTACAGGAAGACCTAGCTCCACAGCATCATCTGCTGAAAACACATTGATTTGTGAACCTGTATCCACTAACGCTCTAATCTGCTTACCATTTACAGTGATTGTCAAATACCCTAAGGGACCTGCATAATGTGGCACCCTAGGAAATCCAATAACTGGCTGAAATGCCTGCTCCCCTACCTCAAATTAAGCGCAATTAGCAATCTTTTTCTTCCTGCACTTATCCACAATTCCATTTGCTACATCTGGCGGTACTGCTGTCAGCATCCCCAATGGAACTGAAACCGTAGTTTTTAAACACTGCACAACTAAATCCTCAGCTTCCTTAGAAAAATCAGAGTGAACTGGGAGCTGCATTTTCCATTTAGGTTACATTGCCTTTGAACCAGCTTTTTCTCTCCCACGTGGGTTCTTTGGAGTATTATGCCTTGCTCCTGTAATTCCTTCAGCAGGTACTGCCCTTTGATTTACTACCTCTGTCTTCTCCATCTTCACAGGTTGTTCTTCTCCCTGATTATCCACATCATACCCACCAGGTTCCATACCTTCCATTTCAACATCCTCCATAGGCACATGTGTATTTTCTCTAGTAGTATACCCTACTTCCATCATATCCTCTGGATTTGCATAACTAGCACCAGCTCTTCTTAGCCTACTAATTGTTGGTGGGGCCATTTTCTTGTGTTTTGCTGCAAACATCTCCAGATGCCCTGCAGTAAGTGGTGCTGAAACCGCTCCTTCTTTTAATTTAAAATCCAACACTGCACAAGTAACTGCAAAATTAACTGGTTTCACAACCTTGCCTTTCTGTTTGGCTTCAGTCTCTTTGCCCTTGTTCAACTTACCCTCCATAGACTTCTTCTTAATATAATTGATTACCATGTCTCACATCCCTTGATCCTTGTCTTTAACAAGCTTAGTCCTATTTTCCAACATAAACGTTGTTCCATCTTTGTAAACTACCCTCTCTTCTTTATCCTTTTGAAGCACATTACACCTCATCCTAGTATGCCCTTCTTTATAACAATAGTAAAATACCATAGTGGCAAAGTGTGACAGTTGGGAAGAGCTCTTGGGCCTAAACACCTCCTTCACTTTTGCTGCTTCAATTATTTTCTTCTCCAATTTGTCAATCCTAGCCATAACAGAATCTGGCTGCTCTTTAGTTAAAACTTTAGCTTTAGGGGACAACACCTGAGGAGACAATAAAACATCAGCCGCATCCTAGTCCATTTCCTCATTATCCAAAGAGACTCTAACTGCGCGGCTCTCAACTTGAAACAACTTCATTTCTGCTTCCACTGCTGTCTCTACTTCCTCTAATCCAGGGTACTTATAATTACCATCCCTCTTCTTGACTAATTTCCCTTCATTATCCAAGCGCTTCTTTGCCAAGTCTTCCACCTCTGGCGCTAATGCTTCACAAAACCAAGGTAAATATGCATTATTATCACTATAATCTTCATTACTGACCAAATACTCAACCATTTGATCAAAATCTTCCCCAAAACTTTTAAATTCTTTAGGGTCCCAAACACACCCTCCAGCTTTGGCCTTCTTAACCAAGACATCTAGATCCTTAATTGTGTACCTTTTTTTCTCAGTAATCTTTGGCCATTTCTTAAGCATCTGTTTTTTATCCCTGACTAATAACGCTCTTTGTGACCCTTTAGATCTTCCAGATTTTCCTTGCACTCATTTGATACAAAGAACAATACTTGGCGCACCATATCATATTTGGTCGCTCCATGAACTTCAGCTGCTTGCTAAAACCTATGTAAGAACTTCTTGGTATTAATGCCCACAAAATGCAAGCTTTCATCTTTACACATGATAGTTGTAGTTACCCTCTGCGGCAACAACACTGTTGTATTGGGCAAATTAACCCTCTCCTGACATCCCCTAGATGTAGTCGCAGTAGGTTCCATCTTCAAAATAAAAGGATTGAAAAAAAATCCAAAAATAAACACACACTTGATAATTTAACCTGGATATATCCGCGATACAGTCCTACGCTATCCTCTGATAACAGCTATTGATCCACTAGTTGTAGAACCTACAACTCTTCCACTGAAGCGCCAGCTTGATTATGCCTTCATGACAAAACCCTGAAAACCAAACAATCTAATCCAAGCACTAGTTACAATTAGGCCACCTTTGGGACACCAATTGTAGAGAGCTCTAAAGTACTAAGCAGTAGACACAATGCAAGATTGGTTGGTTCTTCTTTTCCATTTCTTAAAAGAAGCGCCTGCCACTCTTATTTTAAAGACAGTGCAATAATATGTAATACTAGTATCTGACTAGATAGTTTATGAGTTGAGAGATGGGTTAAAAGATAAGAAAAAACAAATATTACTATCTGGATATTTATATTATTAATAAGTGCTAATATCCACAGCTACTCCCTCTTGAAGTGCTCTCTCTGAATATGCCTTATTATAGCAATAAAATAACTCTAATAATAGTCACTACGCAATATAGGGGGTGGACTTGCTAGCAAGTCCTCAACCTGAACTCAGATGGAACTCAGATGGAACTCAGACTGAACTCATACTGAACCCATACTGAACTCTACTTGAACACCCACCTAAAACTGTTCTGCTGAGTGGTGTTCATCCCTGATTGTATGGTTCCTTTATCAATAGCTCAATGTGTGTTCAATCTATGGTGAGTTTGGGTCCAAGGTTGCGGACTTGCTAGCAAGTCCGCCCCCCATATTGTGTGGTGAGTTTATCCTACTGAATCTATATATTCCCTCTGTGTTGCACTTTTTCACTAAACCATATGAAATACACACACAGACGCACAAACTTTTTATCAGAGTAATCACAAAATAGAAAAAATTGCTATATATCACAATATATTTCAAAAGTATATAATATGAAGCTCTAATGTTTGTAATCAAAATGACTGACCTCAATAATAATTTTTTACCTCTCTCTTCTCCCTACTCCTATAAGATAGCCTTTCCTTCTTATATTTTTCAGCGCTCCAGAGACAGTTCCCTAGGGGATCTCCAGTGGTGTTTCTAGCACCACATTAGCAAAACACTAACTAATTCATTAGTAAGCTTAATACACCCCTTGTAACAACTACAGCTCCTAAACATACCCTAATCCTACTAAAACTAGTATTTACTTGTTTAACTCATGTTTCACATGTGCGCTTATGATTGTACCTTTGAATTGTTTCAGCACTACTTCCTGCATTGTCACCTTTCAGTGCTGATCCCAGTCTCTTCTACTCTTGGGTAATTTTGTGATTGAGTCCCTATTCTCCTCCTTTCATTACTATGTCCATAGTTCTGACAATTGACTTAACTAATTAGCCTCTGCAACTTACATTACCTATTTCAGTAAGTTAGCACACTAGCCGTGGTGCAGTATACTATGTACTTGACGCCTTCCTTGTGCCATAATTCCTTCCTTAACACATAACACACAATTATTAGAAAATCAAAATCCATAATGTTCAGCGCTTGCACTCCTAAGCTGATAATTTCTTTATGTGTAACATCCCACTGCAAAATCTAAGTGCACAGGCCCTAAATCCCCTTCTGCGCTTTTCTTTTGCTTTGTACTTTTGAAACCATAATTACATATTTATAATAGCGCTATCTTCTGCACTATGCTTCTCCTTTGTTCTTCCTGGGATACACAAGCTGATTAGTCCAAAAGATAAGTTACCTGCAATGTGCATACCACAGTGGGGGGGGAGGTTCTACAATCTAATAGACCCCACTTAAATCTCCACACAGACATGAAAGAAATGCATTTTATTTGTGAATTGATATAGTAAAGAGCTTAAATTATTGATTCAAGAAAATTCTGAAAAGTAAATAATATGAAAAGCTTCAAGTTTAAAAGATACTTCTTCTTCCTGCACAACAACTGGATTTTTAAATTCCTCATTAACTTTGAAGATTTTTATTTTTTATTTTCTCACTTATTTATTTTCACTTTTTTTTCAAAATTTTTTTCACTAATTTACTTATTATAAAGCTCCACTTTTTCTTGTGCCTTTTTTATATTTTTTATATATTTTTTTAGTTTTTGTTCTCTCCCAGCCAGGAAGAACCTGGCTGGGAGAGAATCAAGGTCACTGTTAGTTGCAGCGACCCCTGTTGTTAGGTGAGTGCACTCTGTTTTCACACCTTTTTTTTATTTTCTAATATTTATTTTCTTTTTTTTTAGTATTTATCCCACCCATCCAGGAAGAAACTGGCTGGGAGAGAGCTAGGGTCATTTCTAATTGCAGCCACCTTTATTGTTAAAGGTGAGTTCTCTATGTTTTCAGGCCTTTTTTATTTTTTTATTTTATTTACTTTTATTTTTAGTATTTTTTCCCTCCCAGCCAGGAAGAAGCTGGCTGAGAGAGAAACAAAGTTGCTGCTAATTGCAGCAACCTCTGTTGTTAAAGGTCTGTGGCACATTTGCTTTGTGCCTTTTTTTAATAATGTTTTGAAAACTATTAAGGAGATATACATTTGTAGACATATAGATATATAATATATAATTATATATAAAGATAGATAGATATTGAATTATTTGGATGATTTAATGTTGAGAAGAATACAACAAATTGAACGTTTGTAGAGGAATGAAAACAAGAAGGGCAAAAAGAAAAGAAATTTGTGGTAGAATGAATTGACAGAGGAACAAGCGGAGCACAAAAACTTAGGAGACGGGTACTGAAGGATGACAAAAAATGGGTAAACAGATCTTGGATATATAAGGAAACTAAGGGTTTTGTTGACCTTCAAAACCCAATGTGCACAGGTGAGAAGGGGAGAGATGGGGTACCCACTTTCTTTCAACTAAACAAGAATACAATATAAATTATAAGAGGCACAAAGTGTTCACCAAAGGCTAGGGGATCAGATTATTGTCAAATAGAGAAAACTAAGGAATGTGAAGAAAAGAGTGTCTTTTTTCTTGAATCAAAAAAAGGCTGACAAAATAAAAAATCATAAGTAAAAAAAATATAAAATTTATACTAAAAAATCAACACCAAAATATCTGATATGTCAAAAAGGAAGAGAAAACAATTGAATAAGCAGCAGAGAGAGGATATATTAAGGTCTTAGGATATGTATCCCCAGAGGAGCCTTCATATATTGAGAAGTGCAATCAGCCTATGAGAAGCAACTACTTTTTCCTTTTTGTCAAATAATTTTGTTACTTTCATTTACAAAGACTTATGAAAAAATGAAATTAGAAAGAAAAAAAGAAAAAAATTCATCAAAAAATTTTATTAAATGCTCAATTTCATCAATAGATCTATTTGCTTTAACACATTCTATCATGAAAACTTTTTTTAGAACCATCTTCAAGTTGATATTTGAGTTTCATCTGATTGAATAGGAAATGGTACTCAAAAGCTTTCTCCTCTTTCTTTGATTTTTCAATACTTAGAGTTAACTTGAATTTCTTTTCCTCCAAGTTTTGTTCCCTATCATCCCTCCATGAAGAGAGCTCATATTTCCTCTCCTCCAAGTCTTGAACCCTATCATCCCTCCAGAAAGAGAGTTCTTATTGTTGCTTTTGTAAGTTAAAAGTCTCTTGTGAAACTTCAACTTTACCTAAATTTTAATGCAATATTAGAAAAAAATAAATCAAAAGCTGACTAATCTCTCAAGAGGTATCCTATCACTTACTAGCATCATGTTTATCTAAAAAATATTTGATAGAAGAAATGGGGGGTTGAGAATTACTATTCCTTTTTCATTTTCTTTGACTGCTGAAATCAAAAGTAGTTGATGGTCTATGCTTTTTTTTGGAGGAATTTGTTAAATTTTTGTCATCATCATCATTGTTACTAGCTTCATAGTTGCTTGATTGTGGCTCCTGGGTTTGTTCATCAGCCTTTTTAGAAATAAGAAAAAGAGAAGTAAAAAAAATTGACTAGATACAAGAAAATAACTCACTGTAGTAAGATTGGGTTGGTTTATATCACCATTTGGATCTATAGAAAAGATATCTTGATTGGTTGAGCTAAAAAGACAGGAGGCTTGAGAGGAAGAAGAGGATTCAAAAAGGTTTCTCTCAATATCATGTTTGGAGATAGAATCTTTTCCATCCAACATGCTTGCAGGATTAACATCAGCTTGCTCTCTAAATATAGAATCCATCTCTTTATAGTAAGGACATACAGAATCAAGCTTATCATCTATAGAATTTATGCCCTTACTGATATCAACATCAGTAAAACCAAAACCAGTGGAAGATGAAAGAGTCTTAGCCTTCTTGTATTTGGCTCAATAGTGCTTGAAAAATTCAGACATCTGTTTTAGAAAAAGATGAATCCCCCCTTTGTTATATTTCTTAGTTTTTTGGCCATTAGAAGATAGCCATTGAATTTTGATTCAGGGGGGATGTCCTACTTTAGTTGCATTCTCAGTACCAAAACAAGAATCATAATTAGTTTTAGTTTTTAGCCAGTTGATAAGTATGAGGTGATCATCTTTTTTTGGTTGAATGGTCTTTGATTTCTTAGCTGAGTGGGGGAAAGAGGGAGTAGTTGGATTTGAAGAACAAGGGGGAGAAGGCTGCCTTTGAGAAGATATGTGATGACAAGTCATGTTAAGATATTTGAAAATGAAAAGGAGCGGAAATGAGCCGATGAGATGGGGAGGGATCTGAATGGATAGAAAGAATAGACAGGTTGGGAGTGTAGAGCAAGGTAGGAAGGCTGGCATATTCAGAAAGTTGTCCAAGATGTGGTTGTGAAAAATTGAGGAAAAAAATGTCAGATAAGAAGTGAATTTTGACATGTAAAATGTCTAATAAGCCAATTGTTTTCAAAAATAATTCACAATGCACCAATTAAGATATCCCTGATGGGGATATCCAGTGCAAGTTGGGGATATTGTAAGGACATAAGGATAGAAAAATATGTGTGACAAAAATATGTTAAAGGAAAATAGGGGGTATCAATGTTGACCGATCCGCAATTAAATTAATTGCGGAAAATAATCCTTATACCCCAATTATCTTCCGCAATTATTTTTGCTAATAATTGGGTTATTAGACACTTTACGTGTCAATGTTCACCTCTTATCCGACATTTATTTACTCAATTTTCCATAACCACATCTTGGACAACTTTCTGGATATCCCAGCCTTCTACCTTGCTGCGCACTTCCATTCTCATCCCATCCTGTTCATTCTATCTGCTCAGAATTTCTCCCCATTTCATCTATTTGATTCTTCTCCTTTTCATCTCGCTATCTCATCTGCTTGTTTCTGCTCCTTTTCATCTTCATTTATAATAACATGCCTCGTCATCCTAGATCTTCTCAAAGGCAGCTATCACCCAGTTGTTCTTCAATTCCCACTACTTCCTCTTTTCCCCGCTCAGCCAAGAAATCAAAGACTGTTCAATTAAAAAAAGATGATCATCTCATTCTTATCAACTGGCTGAAAACCAAATCTAACTATGATTCTTGTTTTGGTACTGAGTATGCCACTAAAGTAGGACGGCCCCCCACATCAAAAGTTAATGGCTATCTTCTAATGGCAAATGAATTACGCAATAAGACCAAGGGAAGGATTGATCTTTTGCCTAAACAGATGTCTGAACGCTTCAAGCATTATCGAGAAAAATACAAGAAGGCAAAGGCTCTTTCATCTTCCACTGGTTTTGGGGTTACTGACATTGATATAACTAAGGGTATAAAATCCATAGACAATAAACTTGATTCTTTATGTCCTTACTTTAAAGAGATGGATGCAATTTTTGGAGAGCGAGCCGATGTTAATCCTGTAAACATGTTGGATGGAGAAGATCCTATCTCTGAACATGATGTCGAAGCAAATCTTTTCCCATCCTCTTCCTCCACTCAAGCCTCCCCTCTTCTAAATTCTACGAATCTAGATAGCTTTGCTATTGATCCTATTGGCGATTTAACCCAACCCAATCTAACTCAGGTCTGTTTCTTTTATCTTATCAATTCTATTTTTTTATTTACTTATATTTTTCTTATTTCTTAAAAGGCTGATGAACAAACCCAGGATCCTCAATCAACTGAGTCTGAAGCTAGTGACAATGATGAGGAGGAAAATGCTACGTTGAACAAAAAGAGAAGGGCTTCAACTAGTCTAAATTTCCTCTCCCAAAGAAGACAAAAAAGTGATACTTCATCACAAACACCTTTTTCTTCGATGGAACAGTTTTTAGAGAAACGTGATGCTGGTAAGTGATATCATACCTCTTATTACTTTACTCTGCTTTTCTTCTACTTTATGTTAATTTTTATTCTCACTCTAGAACAAGTGGAAATTGCTAAAGAGACACTGAGCTTTGAAAAGAAGAAATACAAGCTCTCTTTAAGGAGGGATGACAGAGTACAAGATTTGGAAGAGAGGAAGTATGAGCTCTCCTTACGGAAGGATGATCGGATCCAAGATTTGGAGGAGAAGAAGTTTGAGCTCTCTTTACAGAAGGATGGTAGGGCCCAAGATTTGGAGGAGAAGAAGTTTGAGTTAACTCTTAGTATTGAAAAATCCAAAAATAAGGAAAAAACACTCAAGCATCAAAACTTAATGGAACAGATGAAGTATAAGCATGATCTCCAAGAAAGTTCTAAAAAGAAAGATTTCTTGATCGAATGCATTAAAGCAAACAAATCTGTTGAAGAAATAGAACGTTTAATGAAATTTTTTGTTGACTAGTTTCTTTTATTTCTTTCACACTTCATGTGTTCATATTTATTTGTACATAAATTTTACAATTATTTTCTGTATTATACATACAATGGGGCTGGGAGGATAGCGAAAGGCATGGGGAGAGAAGACAAGCATGTGTTGATAGAATTGAAAGGGATGGAGATTGGTGCAAACAGAGTGTGAAAATAGGAGGATGAACTCTGTTTTTCGGGCGAAGAACAGAGTTCACTTCCATAAAATATTACCTGAAACATAGTTTTCAATTCTGTAAAAACAGTTGTAAGTAATAGAAAAAGTCAAATTATTGTATTTAAGAATTGCAATATTGTCAATCAATTTTTATTGATAAACTTAATTTAATAAAGTATTATTTAAATAAGTTGCTTCAAAAAATACTTTGCATTGAGTAGACTCATGGAATGATTTTTTCTGGCTTCCATTCAGTTATCCTCACACTTTCACAATGTTTTCAATATAGATCCATTATTATTTGTGTGATACTTCAAGTGAAAGTTCAGTATTACTTCAGTCTGAGTTCCATCTGATTTCCTTCTGACTTCAAGTTGCGGACTTGCTAGCAAGTCCGCCCCCCATATTGTGTGGTGTCTGTTTAAAGGAGGATATAATGATTAGGTAGGGGGGGAAGGGGGGGTGTTTGAGGCGCCTAAAGAGAGGGAAAGGGGGGGTTTGATGTGGGTAAAGAGAGGTGAAGGGGGGGGTTTGAGACGCCAAAAGAGAGGTGAAGGGGGGGGTTTGAGGGACATAAAGAGAGGGGAAGGGGGGAGTATTGAAGCACCTAAAAAGAGGGGAAAGGGGGTGATGAGGGACCTAAAGAGGGGGGAAAGGGGGGATTTGAGGCAGCTAAAAAGGGGGTAAAAAGGGGGTCAGAGACAGGTAAAGAGAGGGAAAAAGGGGGGCCTTGAGGATCATAAAGAGAGGTGAAGGAGAGAAAAAAAAACAAAAAAATAAAAAGATAAAAAAGAGAAAAAAGCAAAACAAAAATTAGTTTACCCTAGAACAAAAATAATAGAAGCACTTACAAAAAAAACAAAAAAACCAAAAAAAAAAAGCAAAAAAAAGCAAAAAAAAAGCAAAAAAAAAGCAAAAAAAAAATTCATGATTAGCAAATAAAAAACCATGAAAAAAGAAAAAAATGACCTAACTGGTGAGTTGAGTTGAGAAAATAAATGCAACCAAAATATTTGAGGGATGTTTGAGGAGAATAGGAAAAGGATATGAGTGATGAATGAAAAAAAAATCACTGACAAAATATGCGATATAAGAAAATATGCGATTTCATGTTGAGGAAGTGAAAGAAAACCAATGAGCAATCCAAAAAAAAGATATTCACTGTAAATTCAAAAAAAAATGAATATGCAACAAACCAAAATACAAAACCAAGTGATTAAAGTACACAAAGAGGACATTTGGAAAGTATGAAAACATAAAAATTAAAAATTAAAAGGGTGAAGAGAAATGTTGAAGAGTAATTGGCATTATAATGGGGTGTATGCCGGTTGATTGAATGATTTGTGAATCAAGGGAGGGGAGTGCCAGTGGTGGTTCAGGATCCTCTTCTTCATAAAGATCATTCCACTCATCCTTTAAATCAGCTAGAATATTGTGGAGTATTACGCAAGTCAAGATCCAATGATTTGCAGTTTTGATCTCCAATTTTTTTTGAAATTGGATTCTGAGCTCCCGAAGACTAGAAAATCGTCCCTTTAAAATACCTATAGCATGTTCAATTCGTACTCTTGATTGTGCAAGGTGATAATTAAATTTAGTTTTGGGGTCATTTTCTGAAGTTGCACCACGGAAAGCAGGTATAATGTACTTTCCACTTGCATATGCTGAGTCTGCAAGGAGGTACTGAGATTCGTCAAAGTATGATTCAGGGGATTGAGAAATCCTCATTCTTTGGAAGACGGAAGAGTCATGACATGATCCAGGGCAGCCACTGTGAAAAGCAATAAATTTTTTATTGACATCGCATACAAGTTGAACGGCAATAGAGTATCTAGAAAGAAGATAAAAAGTTAGATTGTGAAAGATGAGAACTTGGAGAAGATTTTGAAGAAACCTTTTTTTGCGATCAAAATAATGGTTGCCATCATGAGCAGGCTTTTGACTCAAAGGGATGGTTGTGCCATCAACAAAACCTATACAGCCAGGGAAACCTTCAGCTTGCATTACTTGAGAGGATTCAAGTCGCTGTTCTGGAGTTGGCCAAGAAAGAGTTTGAGACTTGAGGGAAAGGATAGCAATCATACAGCGCTTGGTGTATAATATCACGGTACCATATCCTATGTTAAAGAGATTATCCAAACGTCTTACGGCAGCACCATTTCCATTTGAGCCAAAGCGACATAGAGCAACAGCAAGTTGGATGGCAGGATTACGCTGTTTGTTATGAGAATTGTTATGGAAGATAGGATGATCGGAGATGAGTTGATAAAGTTTGAAGAAAGAATCGGGAGAAGTTCTAAAAAGTTGTGTGAAGTTTAAATGAGGAATGTTGAGAATGGAGGCCAGATCATATCGGGGATCATGATAAAGATTTGGCCCCCTGGTGATGATGTAACGCTTTTTGGAAAGAAAACACATATAAGCTAAAGCATCTTCCAAATCAGAGTCAGATTTATAGTAAAGAACTAAAAGAAAAGTGATAGCATTCATTGTTGAGTGAAGTAGCTTCCTAGTAGAGAGGTGTTTCATTGTTGCCGGTGGAAGGGTTAAGTGATGAGGGAAGTGGGAATTCACCGCCAAATGTGCAGTTGGGGTGTGTAGATAGAAAAAAAACTTAAGTGTTCGCCACCAAAATTAAGTAGCATAGAGTGAGGAAATACTTAAGGATGGCATCAGCAATTATAAGTCATGTGACTTTCTTAAAAATCCATCATGGATGAGATGAGTTTGGGATCAGGAATTAGGAATGGAAATTGGGGTATAAGAGGCGGGATAATGCATTATCGTGGATTTCTTATCCACTAGCCCCAGGGCTAGTGGATAAGAATCTTCCGCAATTAATAATGTCTGATCCTGGGAAAAAAAATTCCTGATCCCTAATTGCGGATCCCTGAACATTGATACCCCCTAATATGTGCAGAAAAAAAATATGTGAGAAAAATAAGTGTAAGAAAAACATCTTCCAACCATGGGAAACTTTGTTTTGTTTTTTATTTTTTTTTCCAAAAAAATGATTTTTTATTTTCATTTTTTATTTTTTATTTTACTTTTTACTTTTTAAATTTTTTTTTTTAAAAAAAAAAAATTCTCATGGTTGCAAATGATTTTTCTTACACTTACTTTTCTTCCATTTATTTTTCTGACCTTATGTCCCTTACAAAAATATCCACAACTTGGACTGGATATCCCCATCAGGGTTATCTTACTTGGTGCATAGTGATTACAGAAGATAATTGGGGAATAAGGATTTTTATCTGCAATTAATTTAATTGCAGATCTGCTAACAATGATACCCCCAGAAGTTTGTAATTATTTAAAAGGTATTTCACAACACAAAAAGAAAGCCACAAACTTGAAATTAATTCTCAGTAAAAAGGTATTTTTGGGGCACAATATGGCATATTTTAAAAAATAATTATGGTTGATTTGGTGGAAACATAAGGTATTCTGAAATGGAAGATTTTTAACTTTGGTACCCCCTAATAGGGGGTATCAATGTTCAGGGATCCGCAATTAATTTAATTGTGGATAAAAATCCTTATACCCCAATTATCTTCCGCAATTATTTTTGCTAATAATTGGGTTATTAGACACTTTATGTGTCAATGTTCACCTCTTATCCAACATTTTTCTACTAAATTTTTCATAACCACATCTTGGATAACTTTCTGTCATAAGCACATGTTGCACAACTTTCTGCCATAACCACATCTTGGACTACTCTCTGAATATGCCTCATGGATGTGATGAGTTTGGGATCATGAATCAGGAATGGAAATTGGGGTATAAGAGACGGGATAATGCATTATTGTGGATTCCTTATCCACTAACCCCAGGGCTAGTGGATAAGAAATCCACGATAATGCATTATCCCGCCTCTTATACCCCAATTTCCATTCCTAATTCCTGATCCCAAACTCATCTCATCCATGATGGATTTTTAAGAAAGTCACATGACTTATAATTGCTGATGCCATCCTTAAGTATTTCCTCACTCTATGCTACTTAATTTTGGTGGCGAACACTTAAGTTTTTTTTCTATCTACACACCCCAACTGCACATTTGGCGGTGAATTCCCACTTCCCTCATCACTTAACCCTTCCACCGGCAACAATGAAACACCTCTCTACTAGGAAGCTACTTCACTCAACAATGAATGCTATCACTTTTCTTTTAGTTCTTTACTATAAATCTGACTCTGATTTGGAAGATGCTTTAGCTTATATGTGTTTTCTTTCCAAAAAGCGTTACATCATCACCAGGGGGCCAAATCTTTATCATGATCCCCGATATGATCTGGCCTCCATTCTCAACATTCCTCATTTAAACTTCACACAACTTTTTAGAACTTCTCCCGATTCTTTCTTCAAACTTTATCAACTCATCTCCAATCATCCTATCTTCCATAACAATTCTCATAACAAACAGCGTAATCCTGCCATCCAACTTGCTGTTGCTCTATGTCGCTTTGGCTCAAATGGAAATGGTGCTGCCGTAAGACGTTTGGATAATCTCTTTAACATAGGATATGGTACCGTGATATTATACACCAAGCGCTGTATGATTGCTATCCTTTCCCTCAAGTCTCAAACTCTTGCTTGGCCAACTCCAGAACAGCGACTTGAATCCTCTCAAGTAATGCAAGCTGAAGGTTTCCCTGGCTGTATAGGTTTTGTTGATGGCACAACCATCCCTTTGAGTCAAAAGCCTGCTCATGATGGCAACCATTATTTTGATCGCAAAAAAAGGTTTCTTCAAAATCTTCTCCAAGTTCTCATCTTTCACAATCTAACTTTTTATCTTCTTTCTAGATACTCTATTGCCGTTCAACTTGTATGCGATGTCAATAAAAAATTTATTGCTTTTCACAGTGGCTGCCCTGGATCATGTCATGACTCTTCCGTCTTCCAAAGAATGAGGATTTCTCAATCCCCTGAATCATACTTTGACGAATCTCAGTACCTCCTTGCAGACTCAGCATATGCAAGTGGAAAGTACATTATACCTGCTTTCCATGGTGCAACTTCAGAAAATGACCCCAAAACTAAATTTAATTATCACCTTGCACAATCAAGAGTACGAATTGAACATGCTATAGGTATTTTAAAGGGACGATTTTCTAGTCTTCGGGAGCTCAGAATTCAATTTCAAAAAAAATTGGAGATCAAAACTGCAAATCATTGGATCTTGACTTGCGTAATACTCCACAATATTCTAGCTGATTTAAAGGATGAGTGGAATGATCTTTATGAAGAAGAGGATCCTGAACCACCACTGGCACTCCCCTCCCTTGATTCACAAATCATTCAATCAACCGGCATACGCCCCATTATAATGCCAATTACTCTTCAACATTTCTCTTCACCCTTTTAATTTTTAATTTTTATGTTTTCATACTTTCCAAATGTCCTCTTTGTGTACTTTAATCACTTGGTTTTGTATTTTGGTTTGTTGCATATTCATTTTTTTTTGAATTTACGGTGAATATCTTTTTTTTGGATTGCTCATTGGTTTTCTTTCACTTCCTCAACATGAAATCGCATATTTTCTTATATTGCATATTTTGTCAGTGATTTTTTTTTTCATTCATCACTCATATCCTTTTCCTATTCTCCTCAAACATCCCTCAAATATTTTGGTTGCATTTATTTTCTCAACTCAACTCACCAGGTAGGTCATTTTTTTTCTTTTTTCATGGTTTTTTATTTGCTAATCATGATTTTTTTTTTTTGCTTTTTTTTTGCTTTTTTTTTGCTTTTTTTTTGCTTTTTTTTTGGTTTTTTTGTTTTTTTTGTAAGTGCTTCTATTATTTTTGTTCTAGGGTAAACTAATTTTTGTTTTGCTTTTTTCTCTTTTTTATCTTTTTATTTTTTTGTTTTTTTTTCTCTCCTTCACCTCTCTTTATGATCCTCAAGGCCCCCCTTTTTCCCTCTCTTTACCTGTCTCTGACCCCCTTTTTACCCCCTTTTTAGCTGCCTCAAATCCCCCCTTTCCCCCCTCTTTAGGTCCCTCATCACCCCCTTTCCCCTCTTTTTAGGTGCTTCAATACTCCCCCCTTCCCCTCTCTTTATGTCCCTCAAACCCCCCCCTTCACCTCTCTTTTGGCGCCTCAAACCCCCCCCCCCTTCACCTCTCTTTACCCACATCAAACCCCCCTTTCCCTCTCTTTAGGCGCCTCAAACACCCCCCCTTCCCCCCTTTCTACTCACTTTACCCCCCTACCTAATCATTATATCCTCCTTTAAACAGACACCACGCAATATGGGGGGCGGACTTGCTAGCAAGTCCACAACTTGAAGTCAGATGGAAATCAGATGGAACTCAGACTGAAGTAATACTGAACAAAATTTCAGATTAAATATAAAAAAAATCAGTGACTTTTTCTATTACTTACAACTGTTTTTACAGAATTGAAAACTATGTTTCAGCTAATATTTTATGGAAGTGAACTCTGTTCTTCGCCCGAAGAACAGAGTTCATCCTCCTATTTTCACACTCTGTTTGCACCAATCTCCATCCCTTTCAATTCTATCAACACATGCTTGTCTTCTCTCCCCATGCCTTTTGCTATCCTCCCAGCCCCATTGTATGTATAATACAGAAAATAATTGTAAAATTTATGTACAAATAAATATGAACACATGAAGTGTGAAAGAAATAAAAGAAACTGGTCAACAAAAAATTTCATTAAACGTTCTATTTCTTCAACAGATTTGTTTGCTTTAATGCATTCGATCAAGAAATCTTTCTTTTTAGAACTTTCTTGGAGATCATGCTTATACTTCATCTGTTCCATTAAGTTTTGATGCTCGAGTGTTTTTTCCTTATTTTTGGATTTTTCAATACTAAGAGTTAACTCAAACTTCTTCTCCTCCAAATCTTGGGCCCTACCATCCTTCTGTAAAGAGAGCTCAAACTTCTTCTCCTCCAAATCTTGGATCCGATCATCCTTCCGTAAGGAGAGCTCATACTTCCTCTCTTCCAAATCTTGTACTCTGTCATCCCTCCTTAAAGAGAGCTCGTATTTCTTCTTTTCAAAGCTCAGTGTCTCTTTAGCAATTTCCACTTGTTCTAGAGTGAGAATAAAAATTAACATAAAGTAGAAGAAAAGCAGAGTAAAGTAATAAGAGGTATGATATCACTTACCAGCATCACGTTTCTCTAAAAACTGTTCCATCGAAGAAAAAGGTGTTTGTGATGAAGTATCACTTTTTTGTCTTCTTTGGGAGAGGAAATTTAGACTAGTTGAAGCCCTTCTCTTTTTGTTCAACGTAGCATTTTCCTCCTCATCATTGTCACTAGCTTCAGACTCAGTTGATTGAGGATCCTGGGTTTGTTCATCAGCCTTTTAAGAAATAAGAAAAATATAAGTAAATAAAAAAATAGAATTGATAAGATAAAAGAAACAGACCTGAGTTAGATTGGGTTGGGTTAAATCGCCAATAGGATCAATAGCAAAGCTATCTAGATTCGTAGAATTTAGAAGAGGGGAGGCTTGAGTGGAGGAAGAGGATGGGAAAAGATTTGCTTTGACATCATGTTTGGAGATAGGATCTTCTCCATCCAACATGTTTACAGGATTAACATCGGCTTGCTCTCCAAAAATTGCATCCATCTCTTTAAAGTAAGGACATAAAGAATCAAGTTTATTGTCTATGGATTTTACACCCTTAGTTATATCAATGTCAGTAACCCCAAAACCAGTGGAAGATGAAAGAGCCTTTGCCTTCTTGTATTTTGCTCGATAATGCTTGAAGCATTCAGACATCTGTTTAGGCAAAAGATCAATCCTTCCCTTGGTCTTATTGCGTAATTCATTTGCCATTAGAAGATAGCCATTAACTTTTGATGTGGGGGGCCGTCCTACTTTAGTGGCATACTCAGTACCAAAACAAGAATCATAGTTAGATTTGGTTTTCAGCCAGTTGATAAGAATGAGATGATCATCTTTTTTTAATTGAACAGTCTTTGATTTCTTGGCTGAGCGGGGAAAAGAGGAAGTAGTGGGAATTGAAGAACAACTGGGTGATAGCTGCCTTTGAGAAGATCTAGGATGACGAGGCATGTTATTATAAATGAAGATGAAAAGGAGCAGAAACAAGCAGATGAGATAGCGAGATGAAAAGGAGAAGAATCAAATAGATGAAATGGGGAGAAATTCTGAGCGGATAGAATGAACAGGATGGGATGAGAATGGAAGTGCGCAGCAAGGTAGAAGGCTGGGATATCCAGAAAGTTGTCCAAGATGTGGTTATGGAAAATTGAGTAAATAAATGTCAGATAAGAGGTGAACATTGACACGTAAAGTGTCTAATAACCCAATTATTAGCAAAAATAATTGCGGAAGATAATTGGGGTATAAGGATTATTTTCCGCAATTAATTTAATTGTGGATCGGTCAACATTGATACCCCCTAATATGTATCTAACCTATATTTTACTAATTCATTTAATCATGGCTTTGTTTTTTGTCAAAGCTCAATGTCATGAAAAGGGCTTAATAACTGCCAATTGCTCTAACTAATGTAACCTATCGCAGCAAAATGTTGATCAATATGCTAAATGGCACCTCACACACAAATGAAAGACTCATAGCCAAAGACAAGTGATTCAAGATTTGGCTAACCCACCAAACTACAGCTTTAAGTTTATCAAAATCTTGATTCTTCGTGATTTCTCTTTCCTATTTTCTTTCTTCACATACTGCTCACCATTTATCATTTACTTTCATGCTCCTTGTTGGGTGAGATTGCGTTGATAATAGTCTCCCGAAATTCGTTTCGTTTCATAAAACTATTTGCTTAAGATATGCAAGCTAGAAGAAGAAGTGGAAAATCTCCGGATCATATTTTTTTTGTTTGAAAAAGAGCAAAAAACAATTATTTTTTATCTTGCAACAACTTCAATTAACAAAGATTTTGCGTATTATATATATAGTCATATTCCGGAACAAGAAAAATAACCTCTTTGACAGGATAGAGAGCTTGTGTTTAGTTGAAGTAAGAGAAAAAAGCTGGATGAAGAGTTGGAAAAATACATGCATAACGAATCGTTTACAAAAAGGTTTCACTGGACTCCTCTGCTAAATTGTCCATTTTTCACCAGACTAAGGCAATTAGTATTTTTGATGAAACGCGCAGATAGAGGGGTCTTGTTGCAGTTATAAGAGGGCTTGAAAACGGATTTTTCGGATTCAATACTTCCATAGATATAGTCAGAACTTTTACTTCCGAGAAACTTGATTTCAGATGGTGAAAATTGTCCGTGTGAAAAAATGATCGACGATTACGCTTGGCTAATTAGTGCCAGCGCTAGTTGGCCTGTGAATTTTTTTTGCTTGAGCAATACAGATTATATTAGCACCCTATAGACTGTTTTCGAGATGCCCGCCCAACTTTCTTAATGAATTTCGCAAAGATAGAGTCTTGTGCGAAAGATTTCGATTTCTCCCACACTCGCGAGCTTCTTTGCTTTGAGATAATAATTCTACTCTGACAGGCAGGCAAATCCGATCTCGATTCACAACAATATTTAGGTGGGTCTGAGGCTAGCTCAGAAATGTTTGAAGTTCGCCTTCCCCAAGTGCAGTTTTGGCTCCACAAGTTCCTGCTCGCAATCACTTGCGATACAGGAGAGGGCAGTGGCTTGGGTAGCTTGTATTCAGGGATACAACCCACTAAAAATATAAAAGCGCAATGAAAGTGAAAAATATCATAATGCACTTTTCAGTCTTTAACATGATTTGAGTAAATCTGAATATTAATAAAGACAAACCGGGATAAAGGGTATGCAATCGCAATATTCTACTCGCGTCAGCCTCTGAAAATCGTTTAGAGGGCGCTTCTCTAAACTTTGGCTCTCTTCTATTCACATAAAGCATGGTCAACTTTGGTAAATCAAAGGATGGGCCCATGGATATGACTCACGTGTAATGAGAAAGAAGGTCTTCGTAGGAGTCCCAAGCTGACTGGTCCCACATATTTACTTAAAAACTTGAATTAAGAAAATATATTAAAAAAGACGACCTTTTCAAGTAAAAATGTGAAAAGTTCAGGGATGAAGCTCTAAGACTTAGTGGTTGTGATCAAGTTCTGAAAATAAAATAAAATAAAATAAAATAAAATAAGGGCAATTGTGAAAGATGATTAGCAATTATTGTTGGTAAAGATTTAGAGCGAGTTATGTAGGAAAGATCGAAAAGAGTCAAGTAGATTTATAGCCAAATAAACTTGAGAAAAATGATCGTACGTTAAGACAACTAACCAAATGTTTTGGCCTAGTTCTCGGTAACGTTGAAGAGCTAATTTAAGAAAAATTCAAATAAATATTGAAATGTCGAAGCGACGGAAGAGCTTCCAAGAGCCCTTGAATCTCTTGATTGAAAAGGTGATATTTAATCAATGGAAAAATGCCAATATTATTTCCTCTCCTTTTCAATTTCACAGATTTAATGGGCCGAGGTGCCAGAAAAAAGTTTAGGGGCAATGTTGCTAGTTTTTCGACGCTCTCTCAGCTCTGAGTAACCACAAAAGCGAGGTTAGTTAATAGCGAGGAATAAAATTTCTTGCCAGTAATTTTTAGGTGACACCGGAGCCTAAAATTAAAAATAATGGCGAGTAACCGTTGATTAATCAGAAGTATAGGAGGATATATGAAAGATTGAAAGTGGATTCCGTTTTGATTGCAAAATTTCAGACAAGATGAAAAAATGAATAAGGCAGGTAAGAATAAAAAAAAGAAGATAGAGCTGTAAAAACTTGTTGTCTAGATATCCAAAAAAGGGAATAAATTTAGAAAGGAATTGTTTTTAATCCAAATTGATCTTTTTACTTTGTTGCCTAGCATCATTGGCCGGTAGCTACCGGTACATCATATTTTACTACCGTAAAAGATCGTTTGGAGATTTCTTTTCTGAAAACAATTGACCCACCTCTAAGGATTTCGCTTATCCTTTCGAAGGTATTTTGCGAAACTCTTTGGGTTTTATATGAGTATATATATTATTTATCAGAACTGAATACCGTAAAAAGTAATAAGAATAAAATGACATTAAAGCTGAGAAAGGAAAATAGATAAAGTGCTAACGATATTTTCTCAGTTGTTCTACGGCAAGCTCGATGTACAAAGATTAAGGAAGCAATGAGATATTTAATAGCTCAATCGGAATTCAATGACGGGCGAGAGTGATTATTAACCACCTCTTTGCTTAAATCTGGATAATTGTTCTCTCGTGTGTTGTTCAAAAGTTCGGAGGCTAATCTATTCCTCTATGTGCGATTTGTGGCTTAAAAGGGAAGAAAGAACCTATTGAAAACAGGTAGTTGCGCTTTATACCCAACTACGATAAGGGATAGATATCAATAACAAAACAATATGATACTGAACAATAATCAATGATCTAAATAAGTTTTCCGATAACACCCATTAGCCTATGGGTATATTCAAATTTATATCGCTTTAGTTACTTGCTCACTAATTGCTTGAGGATAAAGGAATGAAACCCTCTAAAAATGAAAATAAAAATAAATACACAAGCCATTTCAAAACTTCAAAACGAGCCCAGCGATTTAAGCACAGCATTATTGATAATTTGCCCAAAGTAATAAATGTATACATTTATCCGCGTGTTTCAATATCTCCATATCTTAAATCTAATTGCTAATGATTAACAAAATTTATTTTATAGCACAATACACAGGAAATTTGATATTTGCGAACGAAATATTTACGCATATGAAACTTGTACAGCTAAGTCATAAAAGTTTGCGGAATTTTTGACGAAAAAATCAAAGTTCTCAACAAAAAATGATATGCCTATTCAAAAGAGTTGGGAATAGGGCGGGGGTACTTCCTTTTGAATAGGCAAATCATTTTTCGTGGGCGAACCTTTAATTTTTTCGTCAAAAATTCCGCAAGGTTTTGTGACTTGGCTGTGTATGTACGCACCATTTCTGTGCAACCATCGCGCCAAAACAGCCATATTCGAAACGATTGGTGCAGTTTTACTAAAAAATTCAAAACTTTTGATCAGCTCAATTGACATTTGGCAGCAAACTTAGCCTCCCGTCACCAAAAATTTGCCAGTTTCTCTGTCAAATATCCAGCATTCTGTCTAAATGTTTTGATTCTTTTTGCAAAACTGCACCAACCGTTTAGAATTTGGCTGTATAATATCTCCCACCGCACACCAGTAATTGCTTCCTGGGCATTTATTATCAGACAGCCATGTCAATTTCGCTCGCATGCATGTGAAACAAGTATGCATTAACATCACCAGAAATTAACTGGCGCTTAAAGACAAATGCCCCGCTATGGTTTTAGAATAAAGAACGTGACACATACAATTTTCGGTCACCATGTATTATTTATTTATTTATTTATTTTATTCCTAGGATCACGCGCCCATATGGGCATGAAACTGCTTAGGAGATTATGCAGCATACAATAGAAAAAAAAACCTGGCACCTGCTAGCAGGTTCCTATCCCTGACTGAACTATGGTAGTTTAATTGGGGGGTTCTGGTGGTACAAATGTGGGACTAGTAGTTAAATTAATTTGGGCGATGAAAACCCATGTACAGCCAGGACAGCGAAGCTTGGTGAACTTAAAAAAAAAAATACTTTTTCACAGGCTGCCACTTTTTTTGATTTGACAGAGCCGGCCCACCCACAGTCCCGCTGCGTCATTTCTATTACTGTTTTTTCATTCATTTTTTTTCAGGATTTTTAAATTCAAAAAGAGTAGCAGCTGGTGAAAAAGAAACTTATTTTTTTGCAAAAACACAAAGCTTTATTACAGCCAAGTCACAAAAGCTTGCGGAATTTTTGACGAAAAAATCAATGTTGTCACCAAAAAATAATTTGCCTATTCTAAAGGGTCGGGGATAGGATGGGGGTACTTCTTTTTGAATAGGCAAATCATTTTTTTGCTGGTGAAACTTTTATTTTTTCATCAAAAATTCCGTAAGCTTTTGTGACTTGGCTGTGACATGGCTGTGCAGCCTGTTGCACGGTATCAGCCAACTGGACTCCGGAAAGAATAAGAGAACAGAAGGTACTGCTGCAACAGTATATCTACAATAATGACTAAGTACATAAGCTTCCCAAGTACATAAAGTCTCCCCCACTTAGTCATTAAAACAATCCAACACCAACACTGTGATCCCCCCTACTAACCATTCCATCCAGCAAAATACCCAACTCCATAAGAGAAAAAAAAATTGAAAAAAAAAATATCAAGTAAAACAAAGTAAAAATCTAGCCTTGTCTTCACCAAGTATCCCCCCCAGGGCAAGATGGTATATGTGGTTAGAACATTGCCTGGATGGCCACTAGTCAGTCACCTTGACTATTGTGTTGCAGGTTTGAATCCTTGCCGCCTCACCCCTTTTAACCACACCCTCTTTGTCCATGGTTGGCACACTTGTTTTCATGCTGGTGTTGTTGTCTCCTTCTCCTTTAGCAACCTACAGTGGATGGGCATGTGCGTGAAGGCTGGAGAACCCACCCCACTTTTCTATCTCCCCATTATCTAGACAATTGTGCCTGGTCATTCACCTTGGGTCAGCTGCGGAATTCCACTCCCCTTACATTCTTGAAAAACCCTGCCCATCAAACCACAACCCCCTGAGGATTAACCTCCACCCTTCCCCCTATGGCAACCCCATCTTTGTCCTCAAAGGCACCTAGCTCCCCCTGTTATCCTGTTAATTGCCCAGACAACTTACACACTATGTTAATTACTCCTCACATGTACCTAGCCTATTAGTTTACAATGCCTTCATGCCCCTAGCTAGGTGAGACTGTAAGAAATTAAAAAAAAGAAAAAGTATCCCCCAGCCACAATATCCATTAAATACCTTTTCACCCAGCACTAGAACCCAAATTAGAGAGAGAAAACAGGGAAAAAATAAAAAAATAAAAAAAAAATAATGAAAATAATGGCTCTGATTCTTATTATTTATTTATTATTTATTTTATTTTATTTTATTTTATCACACACAAACATCCTTTCTTCTTAGAAAAGTGAGAGATGGGCCCAGTGCCTTAGTGAGAATATCAGCACACATTTGAGAAGTAGGAACCCATTCTAAAGTAGCTTTTTTGAGGAAGAGTTGTTCATTTACAATATAAAAAGATCTATCAACATGCCTTGTTCTTTTATTCACAGGATTATTGTTTGCATTCACTATGGTACCCTTGTTGTCACAAAATATTTTCATTGGAGGAATTTTAGGGAATGTATATCTGAGGAGATTTGAGATCCAGATAGTGTCCTTCATACCCATTCCATGTGAGAAATATTCAGCTGTTAATGAAGAACCACTAACTTTCAGTTGATGTCCAGAGGTCCAAACAATGGGGAATGAATTGAGCAGAAGAAGATGACCTGACTGAGCTCTAGAAAATTCTTTGTTATTCCAGGTGGAATCAGAGAAGGAGAAGAGTTCAAGGGGAAGATAACAGTCAGGATGAATATGGAATTGAAGTTTAGCTGTGTGTTGAAGATATTGTAGCAGTTTATTGACTGCTTTCCAGTGAGTAGAGGTTGGTTTTGAAGAGAATTGGGTGAGAAAGTTAACAGGGAAAGAAAGGTCTGCTCTTGTTGCCACTACCGCATAACTGAGAGAACCCAAGATAGACAGATATTTTGTGGTTTCAATAGCTTCATCTTCATTATTGGCTACTTCAATGACCATGTTATTGAGAAGGGGGGAACAAGTGGTAAGTCCACAAGGTTTGTAAGTCTTCAAAATATTCTCAATGAGCTTGAAATTGTTAAGATCATATCTTTCAGAAACTTCCTTGATTGTCACCCCCACTATGCCATCTACCTTATCACTCCACCTCACCTTCAAACTACCATCCAAACCATCCTCCAATTTGTTCAGTACCACCTCACTACTACCAGTCATGATTCCATCATCAACATAAATCCAAATTACACCCATAGAATCTTTCTTTCTAAGAATATAAATAGACTTATCATTTTGACTTGCTTGATATCCAAGAGCATCCAAGTTGCTGGCTATGTGGAGCCACCAACGTCTAGCAGCTTTTTTGGTGCCATAAAGAGCTTTCTTGAGATGTAAAGCACTATCTTTATTATCAATTTGATAACCCTCAGTAGGATGTAACCAAATTTCTTCATCAATAGGACTGTGGGGGTAAGCTTCATTGACATCAAAATACTTTACTGGCCATTGGTGATAAGCTGCCACAGGGTAAAAAAAAGACAACTGGTGGGAAAGTTGTTATTTAGAAGCCTTAGAGTAGTCCATTAAGTAATCATTGAGGAACTCTTCAGTTTATTATTGTCATGCAATACATGACACTTGAAGTAAAAGACAATCTTTTAATCCATAAACTAGTATAAAAGCCCATACATAAAGAACAGAAGCAAAATCCACATAGCAACTGCATTTTCCCTTTGTGTGTCTTTATTTGACTGCACTATCTAAACCTTATATCTAGATTAGTCAATAAAATGCTAATACTTTTCAATATTAAGAAAATTCCTGCTGTCTTAGTGCTATGGTCAATGGTATATTCTAAATGTAGGTTATTGTGTGTTTGAGAGTGATTAAAGGTTGGTGAGTAGGAATAAGAGTAAACTTAAAGGATCTGTGAGTTATATTGGAGGGTAAGTTATAAAGTAAGAATGGTTTATTAAAGAGTTCAATGCAAGGTGGAGTTATATATATAATTGGATGGATTTGGTTTGAACTTCCTTAGCATTAAATTATAATTTTTTTTTGTGACAGTAGTTGAATTTATATAAGGCTCTTATTGTTTCCTAAATTTCATAATAATCAATTTTGTTCAATCTTAAATTCCTAAATTTTTCTTTGATTGTTAAGTTCCAACCCTTTGTGAGATTAACCTGAATATTTAGTGTCACTTTAAAATTACATTAGTATTCACCTCAAACTTATCTTGTAGTAGTATTAATTTATCTTCAACATATCTTTGAAGAACTTCCTCAAAGTAGTCCTCAATTATCTTTTCCAATCTCACTTACTCAGTAACACCCTTAACCTTATGCATAGGCCATATGGTGACAGTATAATTCAATTCTAAATAGTTCTCATTTTGATTTGAGCTACTACATATTTTCAGGTGCTAAGTTTAAATGGAACCCACTCAATGCACTCCTCCTACGGGTGCTACTACTAGAGCTTGTGCCAGGGATAGGCCACCAGTATTGTTACCTATTTCCTGCACTAACTCTCTTGAAAATCTCAAACTAAGGGAATGGAAACATTCAATTAAATCTGTGGAGGATTTTCCTCAGGATTTTGAATACTCTAGTGAAGAAGAAGAAGGTGAGGAAAGTATGCACAAGGAACCATCAGCCCCTGAAACAAACCCTTTAGGTGAAACTTCCAATCACGGCCCAACTACTTCATTGGAAGAATTCATGAAATTCCTAGTGAAAAAAATTTCTAATCCTGCTCCTTCTGAAGGTTCTAAATTTAAAACTCTCTCAATTAAATCTCTGGATAAATTTTATGGATAACATCCGAAATGATTGCAACCTTTTTTGAAAACTTAAAAATTATTATCTCATAATGACCTTCAAACCTTAAACAATTATTGCTCCAAGGTAATATATGCCTTGTCATACTTATCTGGAAAAGCATTGAAATGGTTCAAGTCATATTTTATCATGCTTTCTTTGAGGGAAACCCATTTTCTCATCATTAATTGGGAGAAATTTAAAGATCAACTCTTTAAGTTGTTTTGTGATCCCAATGAAACCAATAACACAGAAATTGAAATAGATTTCCTTATCATGAATGATAATGGAAAAGCTTCTTAATAATTCTCAGATTTTAGGGCTCTAAAAAGTCAAGTTGGTTGGAATGATGAAGCTTTAAAATATCATTTCAAAAAGGGAATCCCTTCAAGGATTCTGGAACAAATGAATCTTAATAGTCAAAAAATGACAACTTTAACAGACTTAATGTATAGGACCCTCAAACTTGATGGAATTCATCAGGGCCATCTTCAAAAAAGATGTCATTATACTCATAAATCTCATGGTTTGAATTTTGAATTGGGACCTTCTTTGAATCATCCTCAACCAACTCAATCATCATTTCCTCAAGCCAAATCCAGTCAAAAAGGTAAGGACAAGGCTCTATCAAAAAGCTTGACCCCAGGAAATATCAGTAAGGTATTTGATCAAAAAGGGGAATTAAAGGAATCTGAGAGGAAAAGAAGAGCAGATAATGGGTTTTGTATGTATTGTGGGGGTAAACACAATTTTGATGAATGTGCTAAATTAAAGGATAGAGAAGGTAATGGTTAAAAGTCAAAAAACTAGTGAATAGTTTACTTGTATGCAAAGCAAGCTATTTTATCCTCCCAGTGCACAGAAACTCTATCTACTAAGGACTGGAGTTTCCCTAAACCATTTGAGACTAATTCTTTTTAAGGAGGTTATTCCCTTCAGTTGTTTTATTGACTCTGGAGCTCCAATTTCATTTATCAGTTTATCTTTTTCCAGAAAACTTAAGCTGAAATTCATAGATATTGAACAAATTTCAATTTATCTGGTCAAATCAGAGGAACCCAAATATTGGGTTAGTAAGAAAGTTTTATGTGTTTTTAACTCTTTGAATTTCTCCTCCTTTGAGTAGGAATTTACAGTCTTTGATGCCAAAAGAATGGACAATACCATTCTTGGCCATGAATTTTTACAGAATTGGAATCCTGAAATTAATTGGTAACAGGGAGTTATCACCCCTATTTTTAAGTATATTTCTGATTCATCAATTCAGGTAAACAGAGGATTAAACAACAAATCTGACCAGGTCCTGATAGAGGAGTCTTCTCTTCCAGATGTGTTTCAAGCATATGATCTTTCATTAAATGAGCACTTGGCTAACCATTATAGCTTGACTAATTCACTTTAGAGGATTTAAATAGCCTCAAAGTAATTTATTTTTTCTCTCTAAATTCAGGTCTATCCTTGAAAGACTTCTTCAAAGATGAAGAAAAAAACCAAATAAATATTGAAGCCATTAATTCAGCTCTACCTGAAGATTAATATGATTTCATAGATGTTTTTTTAAATATGTAAGGCCAAAAATTTACCACCTCATTGACCCTACATTCATCAAATAGAGTTAATAGGTCTAGTACCATTTTCAGGTCCTGTCTATTCTTTGTCAAAGAATGAATCTCAATTTATTCAAGACTACACTGCAGAGAATGTAGCAAAAGGTTTTATTTGAGCCAGTAAATCTCCAACTGGCTCTCCAGTTATTTTTGTTAAGAAAAAGGATGGAAGTTTTAGGTTATGTGTTTATTATAGAAAACACAATGCAGTGACTAAGAAGAACACATATCCAGTTCCTCCAATGTTATTACTTCTTACTTTTTTTTATTTGTGCTTACTTCTTTTCTAAAATTGATCTGAGAGGTGCTTAAAATCTTATATATATTTCAGAGGGCCATAAATCTTTAACTGTAATGCATACCAGATTTGGTAGTTTTGAATATTGAGTAATACCCTTTGAATTGTGTAATGCACTATCAACTTTTCAAACGTTTGTCAAAAATATCTTCAAAGATATCATTGAAAGTTTGTTGTTGCCTATCTATACAACATTTTAATCTTTTCCAAGACTCTCAAAGAACATATTCAACATGCCAAAATAGTTCTTATTTTCCTTCAAGAACAAAGTATCTATTCCAAGCACACTAAATGTTAATTTTGCTTAAAATCTATTAACTTTTTGAGTTTTACATTGTCCACTGATAGTTTATCCATGTATGATAAAAGGTTCAAAAATTTTTGGAATGTCCTGAGTCAACAACTCTAAAATACTTACAGGGGATTTTATGTTTTCAAGTTTCTATGAAAAATTTATAAAAGTTTACTCTAAAACTATTAAAAATCTTACTTCATTTTTTCAAAAAGATACTCCTCTTGTCTTCACAGAAATAGCACAAATAGAATTAAAAGCATTGAAAACGGTGTTCACCACAGCTCCAATTCTTTGACATTTTTATCCTACCACCTTGACAATAGTTGATACAGATGCTAGAAATTAGGCTATAGAAGTGTTAATATCCCAATTAAATCCTGAAAAAAAATTGTTTCATCTTGTTGCTTTTGAATTACACAAACTTATAGCAGCAGAGTTTGATTATGTACTTCATGATAAAGAATCACTAGCTATTATTCATTGTCTTAAAAAATGGTGTTATTTTCTTCTCAGTCTTAATAGTTCTTTTCAAATCCTAAATGATCATAATGTTTTGAAATAATTCATTTCTTCCAAGGTACTAACTAGAAATCAGGCCAAGCGGGCTGAGTTTGTATCTGAATTTTATTTTGCTGTTACATACCTCCCAGGGAGAAATTGCGTAGTTACAAATATTTAATCATGTTGGGAAAACATTTACCTTCAGCAGGGGGAGGTATTTTCTGACAAGAATCCAGAAAATGTGATATAAATTTTCAATTAATTAATTTTCAAAAACTCATCAACTTAATTTGATGGCAACAAAATTAATTAAAAATCCCCTATCCAACATTTGAGAAGCTCAGAGAAAGGATCATTAATGTTTGGGGATTAAGGATAAAATACTCTTGAAGGAAGGGGCCAAGAGATTCAGTATAGATTCAGGTCTGCTAGTCTTCAAAGGTAGAGTAGTCATAAATGACAATAAGGATATAAAAATTATTAATTTTAAATATTAGACATGATTCTCCATTAGTTGGTCATTTTTATTTTGATAAAAACTTACCAGTTAGTAGAAATGGATTTATTTTTTCCAGGAATGACCAGAGAAATCAAGGCCTATATTATAGCCTATTATGAATGTAATAGTAAAAAGGTACCTAGACACAGGAAGTATGGGTTGCTTCAACCACTTCCAATTCCCTCTAAACCATGGGAATGAATTTAATAGATTTCATTTCTCAATTACCTTCATCAGATAATTTTAATACTATATTATTCATAGTTTATAGATTCTCTAAAATTACTACTTTTATTAAAACTAATACTAGAGAACCCACAGAAGATTTAGAAAATATATTTCTAGAATATTTATTTTCTAAGCATGGCTTAAATACTGATATTATTTCACACAGAGGCTCCCTGTTTGTTTCTACTTTCTGGACTCAACTTTGTTGACAATTAAAATTATGAGGAACATTTCTAAAGCCTATCATCATGATACAGAAAGTCAAACCAAAAGAATCAACCAAATCCTCAAACAATATCATTGAATTTATGTCAATTATCAACAAGATTATTGAACCACATGGTTACCATTGGCCAAATTCTCTTACAAAAACTCCACACATTCTTAAACAGAAAAATCTATGGATAACATCCTAAATTAAATAAAATTCATGTAGGAATTAATCATCCTGCTGAACATTATCTTCAAAAAAATTCACGACTTAAAGGCAATCTCCAATATAAAATTGAGGCAGCAAATCAAAAGTATAAGGAACATGCTTACAAACATCAAAAAACTGCTCCACTTTTCAAACCAGGCAATATAGTATGGATTGACTCTAAAAAACTTCTAACAACTTAACCATAAAAAAACTATATTAAAAGTGCTTGGGTCCATTCAAAATCAACACTGAAGTCTCTAAAAATATATTTTGACTCAATTTATCTATAAAATGGCAATCAATTCATCCTGTTTTTCAAGTATCTCTTCTGGAACTTACTCAAGAAATATACCTGTGAAACAACCAATCCCCTACGGAACCAGTTGAAGTAGAAGCTCAACTAGAGTGGGAAGTAATTATGATTTGTGATTCAAGAAGGCACAAGGGGAAACTTCAATACCTCTTGAAATGGGAAGGCTACCTCAATGACTTGAGCTAAAAATTCTTGGAACCAGCTATTAATGTTTCAAATGCTCCTGAACTCTTTAAATCTTTTTATTAAAAATATCCTGAAAAACCTAAATCTGAACTCCATTTTCTTTCCTTAAGTTTAAAATTCATTTTTTTCTTCTAAATCAAATTTTAAATTTTTGTATATTTTTCTTTTTCTTTAATTTTTTTCTTTCTAAAACCCTCAATAATTAAAATCAAAATAAACTAAAATAAAAATAAAATAAAGCTAAAATTAATAAAATAAAACAAAATTAGTATAAAATAAATAAATCAAAAACAAATCAAAATTTCTTTTTCTATAAAATTTATTACAGCAAATTACATTTTTTTCTTTTAAATTTTATCTTTAATTTTTCAACAACCTCCACTCAACCTCAACTCAATATTTTATATCTAAAACTACAATTCAAACTAATTTTTCTATATTATATTTTCTTTTTTTTTTCTATCTAAACACTTCTCAAATCATCAAAATCTTTTCAAAACAACTCAAAACTATCTTATTTCTCAATTATCTTCAAACTTAAAATCTTTTACCTTTTTTAAGTCATTTATTTTATTCTAGAAAATCTTTTTTCTAAAATATATTTCTTTTTTTTCAAAAATCTCTAAAAAACATTTTTCCTTTCTCTCTTCTTTTTTTATCTGAATTACTAAAATTAAAATAAAACTTCAAAATAAAATAAATAATGTAAAATTAAATTTTCTTTTTCTCTCAATCTTAATTCTCTCTTTTTTTTTAAAAAATAAAAAAATTTGCAATGAAATAAACAAAAAAATAAATTTAACAAAATATTCAAGACAAAACTATATATAATCTTTATTTTTCTTTTATTTTTTCCTTTTCTTCCATTTTCCTTTGAATCAAATCTTTCATTTTTTCCACCACTTTATGAATATCTTTTCTACCCTTCTGAAATACTTCCTTTTCTCCAGCTGGAACCACTTCTGCAATGTCCAGAAACTCTTTGGCTACACCATACAAAGCTGCATCAACAATACCATCAATTTTTTTGCATAGTTTTTTGACAAAAGTGGTCCTGCAAGCCTGACCAGGCTTCTTCAACCACACCTGATCCAACTCAGTATCCCCAGTTGAATCATTTACAACAGGTTTGTGACTTCCAATCTTCAAAGAACCAGATTCAATTGGTTGGCTGAATTCTGGTCTAAGCTTGACAATGGGGTTGGCTACTGGTTCAACAGGAAACTCTTCAATGATTTATACCTTCTAAAATAAAGATTCAGTTAGCTACTTAAAAAAAAAACTTAAAATTAAAACACTTACTTCAAGCTCAGGATCTACTTTGATGAAAGAAGTAGGCTTGGTGTTCCCAATTACCTCCACCATTTCCTCATCCTCATCTTTGAAAATAAGTCAACTTTGTCTTGTGGTAAAAGCTATCTCAACTACCTGATCCAACCCATCTTCTATGAGTTTTTTAACCTCGTATTCATAGGTCATTGGCTGCTTCCCAATATTAAGGGTGGACACCCAACCCAAATTTTACTTCTTCTCCTCCTGATTAAGTGTGTCATCCATGCCATCCACCACCAACTCAGTCTCAACAGGGACTTCCAATATATCCTGGAAAATGGCCTGACCCTTAACAATTGACCAAAATTCAGTTGAAGTGAAGTGTTCCTTGGTGACTGAATTCTTCTCCAATGCATCACAAGCCACCCAATGCCATTGAAAGAACTCACACCTATTTTGAGGCACTTAAGAAGCTGTTCTCTCAATGCAAAAATAGTCCATAGCTACACAAACTGTGCAGGCTTCCTTGAACTGTTGTGTGGGTGAGGAGGAGTGGGAGTTGGATATTTATGTTCAGGCATGAAAAATTAAATTTTATTTTTGTCTAAAAATTTTTTAATTCAAGAAATAAAGGAGATAAGGTTAAAGAATAGCTCTCACCCTAAGCAGAGCTTGTGTTTTATACCTGGGCGTCTCTCAGGCTCCATGTGACACTCATAGTGAAATTCAATCTTTGAATCCATAAACTAGTACACAAATCCATATGTGAAGCACAGAAGAAACATCTACATAGCAATTGAATTTTCCCTTTGTGTGTCTTGATTTGATTTAACTAGCAACTAAGCTATCTAAAACTTAAATCTAGATTAGTTAATCATATACTTATACTTTTCAATCTTAAGCAAAAACACAGTGTATTAGTGCCATGGCCAATGGTATATTATAAATGTGGTTTATTGAATGTTTGAGGGTAATTAAAGGTCTGTGAGTAGGAGTAGGAGTATGGTTAAAGGATCTATGGGTTATATTGGAGGGTAAGTGATAAATTAAGCACAGTTTATTAAAGAGGTCAATGCAGGGTGGAGTTATTTATGTAATTGGGTGGATTTGGTTTGAAATTACTTAGAATAATATTTTGATATTGTTGTGATAGCAGTTGAATTTATATGAGGCTATTATTGTTTCCTACCTTTCTTAATAATCAATTTTATTCAATCTTAAATTCCTAAATCTTTCTTTGATTGTTAAGTTCCAACACTTTGTGAGATAAACCTGAATAATTAGTGTCACTTTAAAATCACATTAGTATTCACCTCAAACTTAACTAAAACTAGTATTTATTTATCTTTGACATATCTTTGAACCACTTCCTTGAAGTATACCTCTGTGCTTTGAAGTAGTCCTCAATTATCTTTTCCAATCTCACTTACTCAGGAACACACTTTACTTGTGCATAGGGCCTCTAATGACAATTATGCAAGTTGATAATTTTTCATGAAATCATAATAAATTCTCATAAAGCCTAAGGAGCTAAAAATATTATAGAGTAATATTCTTTTATTGAAGTAGTAATTTCCTGTCCTGTCTCCACTACTTCAAATAGACCTTTATGAGAGTGTTAATAATTTTTCATCCACAGATTCATGAATTATTATCAATAATTATTCAAGAACCACTTTTTATTCTAGTTAATTTTACATATCATGGTCTTGATGAAGATATCAGTTCCAGAATAAATTTTTATAAAATAATTTCATATATGATATTTGAAACCCATAGAGTAAATATGTTAGGAAAGAAGGGTATCAAAAAGGTATAAAAAATTAGTTAAATAATTCATTGATCAATCTTTCATCAAATTTTATATAATTTTTAATAAAAAAATATAAAGAGTATTCCAGTCCTTGAGATGAGAGCTAGATAAAATAATGCAATATGAAAAATTATATTTCATTAATTCAAACCAGGATAATTATTTACCAGCTATAAAGACATCTTTAGTTACTTGAAGATTTTAAATTATTTTAAAAATTTCATTCATGAGGAGTAAAAATAATTTAATTTAAATGTAAGAGCTTGGAATACTGTAAATTTTGGCTCTATGCAAAAAAATTGATAAAAAAAAGAATATAACATATTCTGAGTAACATGGCCAGAAATTTTACAAATGGGATTTATAAAAGTTGTTATTTTTGAAGAGTATAATAAATCAAGTTTTTCAATAACTATAATTAATATGAAATTAATAGGGGGTCTCAAAAATTACCAAATACACCACATGAACATGCCACAGAAAAGGTACCTAACCTGCCATCAATAAATGAAATACACCTGCCCTAGACAGGTGTATTTCAACAGTGTATTTGTCCCCAAACACTTCTTCTTTTGGGTCAAACAAGTCATCAAAACACTTCCTTTCATCATCATGATTAGTCAGAAATAGGTACAAAGAGGCCAACACCTAGATTATTTTTTCACCTAATCCTTAAGAGCTAATTTATAGGAGTGAGGTATATGACTTACCAGAACTTAACCAATCCCATAATTATACACTTACACTTAATATTTACCACTGTTAACTAAAATAACATGCCAATTTCAGTCCTCCATCAATGAACAGTTCACCTTTATACAAAATGAGTCACTCATTTTGAGAGCCTAGCTTAACTTATTCACAATTTTTTTTTGTGTAATAATTTTTTCCAATGAGATTCCCCAGTTTCTCAGTTTCATTCATTTTGATTCAGCTCCCAAACTTGAAATTGCATAACATTTTTAAACACATAACATTTCTAAGATTCTGTCTCACTAAGACATTTCATCTTCTCTTCATCTCTAACTTCCATCATTTATTGCTGGCTCTGATAATTTTCACTTCACAGCACTCAAAGTAAGTCACTTTCTCATTTTTTAAATTTAATTGCTAATTGAAATGTCTTTTTTCTTTTTTCTTTTTTTGTTTCTTTTTTTTATCATACTTTTTGTTTTGATTAATTATTTATCTGTTCTTGTTTCCCTTTCCCCCTTTTTTTCCCTTTTTTTTATTCTCTATCATTCTTATTCTTGATTTATTGACTTTTTGGTGTTTTTTGGTCATTTTTAAGCATTTTCACTTTCTTGGGTGTTTTCTTTGCTAAACTGTTTTGGAATCATTCAGAACCAGTTCAGAAATGTTTTCCAAGAAATTTCCATGTGCATTGAGGTGTTTTTGGCCTGTTTTTGGTGTTTTATTTTGCTAAAACCTTCCAGAATAATTTCCCAAGCATTTCTCAGTGTATTTTAGGTGTTTTTTGGCTATTTAAATCTATTTTTTCACCAAATCAATTCAGAAATGCTTGAAACCTTTGGAAACCATTTGGAAACATTTTAAAAGCATTTTAAAGTGTTTTTAAGTTACTTTGGCACTTTTTTGTACAATTATTGGAACTTTTTTTGGCACTTTTTTCCACTTTTCTGGAAACCTTTTGGCAAGTTTCTGGAAATTTTTAAGGAGTTTTAAGGGTACTTTCAGAACACCTTTTTAGACTTTTGGAAAACTTTTAGGAGACATTTGGGACTCTTTTTTGGAAACTTTTGGAACACTTTTAGGAGACTTTTGTGACTCTTTTTTGAAAACTTTAGGAACACTTTTTGGGTACCTTTGGGACTCTTTTTTGGAAACTTTTGGGGCTCTTTTGTTGAACTTTTGGGACTTTTTTTGGCAATTTTTGGGAATTTTTCATTCAGGAATCTTGAAGAGAGCTTTTTAGGTAAGTTTCATCCAATTTCAATTAAGTATAGGGTGTAATATAGGTTGTAAAATTTTATTTTTATTTCACAAATTATCATTTTACAAGTCATATATGATACTTTAATTACCTAAATTAATGAGCCATCAGGCTGTGTGTTGTATACCATTAATCATGAGAAAATTTATTTTTCTCATGAGGTTCATGTATACATTTGCATTTGATTTTAATTGAATTTGGTCACAGACAATTTCCACTCACATTTTTACTTGAATTTTCATTAATTTAGGTCTTTTAATTATCTTATAAGACTTTTTTACATGTTAATTTATGCCATGAACATAAATTTTGGCAATATATGACCCTAATTCAATAAACCACAGGGGAGGGTATTGCCATTTTTTCTTCATAAATTTTTTTCTGACTTAGAAAAAAAATTGTGATCCCCACACCCTGTTATGGTAAATAGCAGGGGAGTGTATTTACAAAAAAATTTTTTCACATAATTTTTTTTGACTAAGAAATAATTTGGTGGTCTGGACCCCATAATCTAGTAATTTCAGGTTAATTAAACGTAATTGATGAAAAAATAGAAAGTATTATTGAAAAAGTAGGATCTAGATTATTAGATCTAAGTAGTTTAGTTAGACAAAAAAATATTGAAGAGTTTAAAAATCTAAGGAAGGAGATACATAAATTTCTGGAAAAATTTCATGTTGATATTAAAGAAGAAATTCAGAAAGAAATGTATTAATATTTAATTAATTTTAACTAAGTAAAGAAAGAAACTCTTTAATATCAGCATTAAACTTATTTGTATTAACACAGGCAATTAAAAAAGCTTGATTTCTTGATTTTTCAGCATTGATTTGCTTCATTTTTAGTTCATTAGCTTGTAACTGAATTTAGGTGTTTTCCAATTGAAATTGATTATTTTTGAATTTTTCATCATCCTCTATTTGAATCCTAACCTTCTCCCTCTCCAAATCTAAACAATCTTTCTCAATTTATAAAAATTTTTCTTCCTTTGATTGTGAATGAAACCACTTCTTTTCCTTAAAATGTAGTTGAGGTTCTGCAGTTTTTTCATGAGACTCCAACTTCATGATTTCAATTTGAGCTTGTTCTTTTTCTGAAAAAATCTTAACTTATAAGAGTAAGAGAAATAAATTATGAAAAACTCTTTAGTCAAAACAAAAATAAAAAATATAACCTTGTTGGTATTTATTAACAATCTCCCCATAAGCAGAAAAAACTACCTTTGACATTGATTGAGTTTTCCTAAGACTAGAAGAAGCTCTCTCTTAATTCTGTTGCTAGGAGGGTTTGATTATTCATCTTCTAATCTTTCATTTTCAGCTACTTTCTTAAAAATTTCTGGATTTGATGATTCTTGGGTCTGGTTTATACATGGGGAGTAAATCAGCACTACAAGAAAAACAATTGAAAAGGTAGTTTAGTCTTACTACCATGGGCTCATCAAGCTCAATGTCAGATTATTCAGATGGCTCTCCAAATTATGGAGATTCAAGTGAAGGATCTAAAGTAAAATATTGACTATTCATATGAGACTCAGAATCTTGGACATTGATTCAAGTGCAAGGGTTTGAAATTGAGCCTTTTTCCAAAGAGTTTTTCCATTTGATCATAAAGAGGACACATAGAGCTGAGTTTTTCAGAAAAATATGTGATTCCATGCTTTTTATCATCTTTTATAACTCCAAACCCAGTTGAAGAAGAATCCATCTTTACTTTCTTGTAATTTGCTTGATAGTTTTTGAATCTTTCCCTCATTTGCTTTGTTGTAAAATCAATCTTACCTTTAGTTTTTAAATTCAACTCCACTTCCGTTTGATTAAAGCCACTCAATTCTGATGTAGGTGGATGACCAACTTGAGTGTACTTTCAACAGCCAAAAAAGGAATCAAAATTAGATTTAATTTTCAGCCAGTTAATTACAATCCTTAGGTCAGACAGTTTCAATTGAGTAATTATTTGAGAAATAGATTTTGGTTGAGGCATGATAAATTAACACTAAACAAAGAAATTAGTGAAAAAAGAAAATTTTTTAGAAGAAAAGGAGAAACTATAAAGGAATTCAGATATTTATGATGCCTTGTATAAAAATAAGAAGCTGTGAGTATAGAAATTTGAGCAGGAAAATTTAAAAAAAAAAGAAATTTTTTTAATAAACTTACTGTGGTGTGAAAGAGAAAAATTTGATTTGCAATTAAGCTGGGGAGAAGAGTTGTGATGTGGAGTATATGGGGGAGGAAGGAAGGAAGGTGATGGGAAACTGATTGGGAGGATATAGGTACTTGTGGGCTGAATTCTGGTTAAGAAAATTTTACAAAAGTAGGATGTATTTGACCCCATGGTTGAGAACCCAAGTACAAAATAAGCCATTTTTCATGGCATGTTTGTGTGGCATTTTTCAAATGAAACACACTAGGTGTGTTTGGTAATTTTTGAGACCCCCAAATGATTAAATTATAACTTTCTTACTTACTTGTTTGTTTATAACTGTGAAAAAGGAATGATTAAAAAAACAATTAAAGGTTACAGTAAAACTCTCAAAATATATAAAAAAAAGGGCAAGGAAATCAGGAAAAAAAGATAATCATTTTTTACTTCAAAAAAACAATTTGGATAAAGAATATGTGCATTTTAATGAAATACTCTATTTAAAATTTATAATTTAAATAGTAGAATTTTCTTTTTTACCCCTCCCCCTATTCTAAATTAATTTTTATCTAATCATTATTATGGAACTATCCTGTCATGCTATTATATTTCCATTTTTTTCACACTTATTGAAATTTAGTCCCAGTGAAACTGATAAAAAGTACTTTTTTCTGATTATGATTATTTATAAATTGCTGTACATACTCATATATTGATAGCTAATATTTTTTCATTCTCATTTTAATGAACTTATATTCTTCTTCTATCCAGATAATTCTTTGTTTTCATGGAATATTACATTTTGGATTAAATAATTAATCCATTTAAAATATAATATAAATAAATTTTCTATCAGAATAGTATTTTTTGTATCTTTTTTTCTTATCTGTACCCTTTATAAGATCAGAGATGTCCTTCTAAAGACAGATATCTTTTTTATTAAAGAATAGAATCTTGATTTCAATCTCAATTTTTGAATTTGAATCCCATGTACAATGATTCAAAGTATTCAATAATTTTGTCAATAAATAATTTAATAAATCTGCAGGAAAAAAAATTATTTGTAATAATTTTCTCTCTAGTTACATTCTCTTTAAACTTATATAATTGAAGTTTGAATTTGGTATTGCAATTTCATGGAAATAAAAACTAGAGAATTACAAATGAATACAAAAAAAACAAGGGCTTATCTTATAATCTTTGAAAATTGTGTTATAAAAGAGAAGAGAAATTTTCCAAGGGTTTTCAGACTTGAATATAAGTACATATGAATTTTTATGATAAAAAGAAGGCATTTATCAAGTTTTAATTCAATGATAAATAAATAGAAATATTCAATCCATAATCTATTTCAATAATCAATGGTCAAATCTATAAAATCAAAAGTAAAAATTATGCAGATGTATTTAACAAAATTTGAGGAATGATCAGCCTTAATAAATAGGGTATAATGAAGTGATTTCATCCAAATTAAAAGGGAAAATTATTCTGAGAATTAAAATTAAAAAATTAAAAAATTTATGCTAGATATTAAATAAAATATTTTCAAAAAAGCATCACTTGAGATTAGAACTTGAATGATTAATTGTCAAATAGTTATATAGCTAGAAAAAAATTCAAAAACCCTTTCAAATTTATAAAAGGACCAGAAAAACCGTTTATTACTATCATTTTGAAGTATATATGTACATACATAAATTAAATAAGAAACCATCAGCTTACATGGTGAAAAATGAGCAAAAAGATAATCCTACTGGTATCCAAAAAATATTCATATAATATCTAATTGAGAAATAATTTTTATAACCAATTCTCTTTCTATTAGAAAAAAATTAAATAGTTTTGCTTGTATTATAAATTACTCTCCAAAGAAAATAAAAATAAAAAACTCATGTATTTAACTATACCCCAGACCAATAAACTTTTGAATATATCAAAAATAAGGAAACCATTTTTTCTTAATACATAAATATGATAATTGTTTGGGAGTTTACAAAACTTTAAATTTACAGAAATAATATTCTATCATTTGAGAAAACTCAGCAAAATATATATCAGTTTTTAAATCTATATTTGACTTTTAAATAGAACTAAGATTGTTAAAATATTCCTGATTAACATAAGCCTTTGAAATATTGGCTGGTAGAGGTCTATCATCAAGAAAATATTCTAAAGGACAGTTACTGGGCCTTGAAATAGGCTGATTATCTTGAAGTTTTGATGACTTTGAAGAAAAAAAATTGATTGTGAATCTTGGCTCTGCAATTAGAACTAGCCATAGATAATTTGGAGATCACTATTGTTGTATTCACCCAACCTTCATCTAGTTATTTTAAGCAGCAGAAAAAACCTGTGCTTCTTTATGGATTTATTGTTGAGAAACTTTTCCCAGTAGGGTCTTGTTTAGTATAAGAATAAATATTGACATCTTTGAGTAGGCCAGCTTTTTCAGGGATCAAAAATGATGATGCTGTTTAGATTTGATGATCACACAACTATGGAACCTACAATTCAGTAATTGATATTTTTCAAGAGATTAAAAAATAAATCTACTTAGTTATCTTCTCATTTTAGCATTTTTGTGCTTGAAATTTTTCATAGCTTTTTTTTTGAAGAGCTGAATCAGATATTTTATTATTGAATTTATCCTTGAAAAGTTTTTACTGGCCAGATATCCACCTTTGAATTATTCTCAAGACTGTATCATTACTCAAATTGTCTTCTGAAATTAAATTTTTTGAAAACATTTTCCATTATAGCATACCCTCCATCCAGATAAAATGTGGGTAAGAATGGTTGAGTTCCAAACTAATTCCTCACTTGAATTTCATTCATATAGAAAGCATGATGCTCTAGTTTGAGCTTATTGAGCTTCAGCTTTACGTTTCCATTTGAGATTGATATGTTGGCCAAGAGGAAGCATGAATGTAGGAGTTAAAACAAATTTCAGAATTTTGAGTTCATATACATGTTTTTGAGTTTCTGACTTACTTAATATTTTTTTTGAGTAAAATGTGATCCTTTATCTGGATTATTAGCAATAGCTTTAATATCTTTCTCCCTCATAGAATGTGAACTTAGAAATTGATGAATTAGATCTTTACTTAGAGGTTCTGGAAGGTTTTTTATACTTGAATCTATTTTTAAATGTCATCTCTCAAAAATAATTACCAAGAAACCTAAACTAAAAGAGGCTGAAGGAATAGAAACTTTATTTTCCAAAGAAGATGCTTGGTTTTAGAATGATTTTCAACTCTCTTCTTCTTGGACTATGATTCATGGTACTAATTCCATTTAATATATGATTTTGGCTCCAGTCCTGATATTTCTATAGTAAATTTTGTTAATTTTGGTATAAACTGTTCATTGGAATGAAATTTACTTTAATCATCCTCTGATTGTTCCTTAAAAAACCTTCAAAGCTCCTTTTCTCAGGCTCTAATCAATTGAAATTTTATATTTTAGTAATTTTGGAAGTGAAGAGAATGCCTATTTGATGAAGAACATACCTGACATTGAAAAAAAAGTATTCATCTTGGATGAGTCTCAAAAGATTATATTAGGAGGAATCAATGTTAAGGGATCCACAATTAGGGATCAGGATTTTTTTTTCCTGGGATCAGACATTATTAATTGCGGAAGATTCTTATCTACTAGCCCCAAGGCTAGTGGATAAGGAATCCACAATAATGCATTATCCTGCCTCTTATACCCCAATTTCCAATCCTAATTCCTGATACCAAACTCATCACATCCATGATTGATTTGTAAGCAAGTCACATGACATATAATTTCAGATGACATACTTATGTATCTAATCACTCTATGATACTTGATTTTGATGGAAAACACATAACATTTTATGTCATCTTTATGTGTCTCTTCACTCTATGATACTTAATTTTTGTGGCAAACACATAACATTTTTTTCTATCTATAAACCCCATCTGCTCATTTAGTAGCAAATTCCCACTTCCCACTAATCACCTAAACATTCTACCAACAACCTTTTCTACCAAAAATATTGAAGCCCCTCTCTACTATGAAGCAACTTCACACAACTATGAATGCCATCACCTTAGTTTTAGCTGCTGACTCTGACTCTGACTCTGGGTTGGAAGTCACTTTAGCTTATATGTCTTTTCAATGATCTTTATGAAGAAGAGTGTCAGCCCAAGTATCCCAAGGACTGAGTAATTCTTATGTTTAAAATAAGATAACCTTAATTACATTAAGATTATAACTTAAAAATAAGGTTAAAATACTTATATATATGGTTATAATACATATATATATATAGTTATTACACTATTATATGACTTATAATAGTTTAAATAGCTTATCCATAGACTAATAATACTTATTAAGGTGTAAATGGAGTCATAATATACTTATCTTAAGTAATATTAAGTAATTATAGACATACATAAGCTTATATGTATACATAAACTTCATATTCAGTGAAATATGTAGTTATATTATGTATATATTGGTCTATAAGTGGGTTTTAACCTCTTAATAGCCTAAAACCTTGGTTTTTTTTGCTTATTTTAGGTCATATGTATGTATTCAGTGGACTAGCAACACCTAAAAAAGCATATACACCTTTTTCAGGCACATATATCCAGTTTGGACAACTTAATCTGCTTCCTTTGATGGATTTTCCCGGATTTATGGGTTGGGATATCATTAGTGGGTTAATATGGACTCTTGGGGATGTTATTGGGGGCTTGAAAGTTATTTTGGTTCCTTTATATACTTTGGGTTTCATTATATATTCTTTGGATGAGTTGTTTTACATGTTTCTTTATGGTATCTGTTCTTATCTGTTTATTCTAAATATGGTATGGGTCTGTGGTATCATTAATTGTGATGGAGGGTCCTTACTGGAGGTCTGGGTGTTGAAACTTCTTGAAGTTGATTGAATGGGGAGTTTATGGGCCCTCACAGTGCTGTAATTGCATGGGATAGCAGTGACATCATCTGGATTGGAGGTCTGTGCACTCCAGTGGATTCTAGTATAAGGGAGTAATTGACGGGTTATTGGAAATCATTCAATTAATGAATCACTTACTAAAACACCAATAAACACTATAATACAATTAATATTATATATAAATATATTATAAAGCATTTATAAATTGATATTATCTTTATATAAGCTATGACTATATTTTATTGATCTATTATCCACCACTAGCATGTGTAAAAATCCAAGTATTGTTAGTTTATATTGAGAATAACTATTTTATTAGTCTTCCCCTGAGGTTTAGTCACTAAATCATTTAACAATAAGTAGAAGGACCCTTAATATTTACTATTAAATCATACTTAGATACTAGCACACACTGACAAAGAGGATCCCAGACCTGCACCAACTCTCCCCTCCCTTGAATTACAAAACATCCTTTCCACCAGCATAAGCTCTGTCATTATGCCAACCACCCTCCAACATTTTGAAACACAACCCTTTTTAATTTTTTTTGCATACTCTCCAAATGTTCAACTTCTGTGCTTTATTCATTTGGTTTGGTGTTTTTATTTTGCATATTCATTTATATTTTGAATTTACACTGAATGTCTTGTTTTTGGATGTCTCATTTGTTTTCATTCACCAGTTCAACATGAAATTGCATATTTTCTGTGATTGCATAATTTTTCACTGTTTCTTTTTTCATTCATCCCTCATATCCTTTTCCTCTTCTCCTCAAACATCCCTCAAACAATTTGGTTTCATTTATTTTCTCATCTCATCTCTCCAGGTAAGTCATTTTATTCATTTTTTTGATTTTTTGATTGCTAATTATTTTTGTTTTTTTATGTTTTTTTTTATTTTTTGTATCTAAATTTTTTTTGTAATTGGTTATTTTTAATTTTTATTGTAAAATTAACCTTTTTTTCTCTCCCTCTTTTCTTTCTTTTTTAGCTCCATCACCCTACTCATCATTACTCCTTGGCATGGTAATTATCCCCCCTTTCCCCTATTTCACTTTTTTTTGGTTCCATGTCATTAAAACACATACATTGCACATTCTTTATGCATTTCACTTACTACATATTCACTTTCCCCCAAATTCCAACATCATTCTTTCTTGCTCTATTTTTCCTACTTTCAATCAAGGTAAGTTTCATCTCCTTTTTTATAACTAAATGATATCTCTTTCCTTCTATGAAAATTTCATACTTAAATATATGCATGACTCTTATCTGGATAACAGTAGACTTATTAAACTCTTCTGGCTCTCATCTCCATTACCATTTTTCAAGCTTTTGCAAAATTCTGAAAATCAGACTCAGAGTTAGGGTTAGGTTTATTTGAATCTAATGTCCTTTTTACTGATGACTCTCCTGAAGGCTACCTTTTATTTCCCACAAACAGATTTGAATTTGGTTCAGTGGTTGCTGAGATATTGACCTTTAAATTTGAGCCTTTTTTTCCCAATTTATTTTTTTTGTTTCCTATTTTTTGTAATAAATTAAGGTTACATTTACTTAAATCACATGTTCTTTGACTGAAGATTCTCCTGAAGCCTATATTTTATTTCCCACAAACAGGTTTGAATCTGGTTCAGTAGTTGCTGAGATTTTGACCTTAAAAGTTGAGCCTTTTTTTCCAAATGTTACTTAATTTATTTTATCTTTTTATATTGCATAATTAGAGAAAAAGGCTTCTGAAAATATTATCTGATTATTATCTAGGCTTATATCTCCATCTTGTTGGAATTTTCATCATCAATTTTCAAATTTTTGTGCAATTTGAAAATCAGAGTCAAAATTAGGGTTAGGTTTATTTGAATCTTATGTTCTTTTATCTGATGATTCTTCTGAAGCCTATATTTCATTTCCCATATATGGATTTGAATTTAGTTCAGTGTTTGCTGAGATATTGACCTTAAAATTGAGCCTTTTTCTAAATTTAATTTAATTTATTTCATTTCAAGACCAGGATTTTTTAAAGACTATTCTCTTGGTATGTCTGAAAATATATTTTTCAGTCTTAAAATAATATCACTCATTTTATTTCCATAGGCATCTCACCACGCAATATTTGGGGGGGACTTGCTAGCAAGTCCTCAACTTGAAGTCAGATGGAAATGAGATGGAACTCAGACTGAAGTAATGCTGAACTTTCACTTTAAGTATCACACAAATAATAATGGATCTATATTGAAAACATAGTGAAAGTGTAAGTATAACTGAATGGAAGCCAGAAAAAATTGTTCCATGAGTCTACTCAATGCACAGTATTTTTTGAAGCAACTTATTTAAATAATACTTTATTAAATTAAGTTGATCAATAAAAATTGATTGAAAATATCACAAGTCTTAAATAAAATAATTTTATTAAAAACTTTCAGATTACATATAAAAAAATCAGTGAATTTTTCTATTACCTACAACTTTTTTTACATAATTGAAAACTATGTTTCAGCTAATATTTTATGGAAGTGAACTCTGTTCTTTGCCTGAAGAACAGAGTTCATCCTCCTATTCTCACACTCTGTTTGCAAAAATCCCCATCTCTTTCAATTCTATCAACACATGGTTTTCTTCCCTCCCCACCCCTTTTGCTATCCTCCCAGCCCCATTGTATGCCTTTCTCTTTTGATCCCCATTTCACCCCTCTCAACCTCTCCCTGACCCTTTTCTTTATTCAAAACGCCTTGGAACCCTTAATCCTCCCTTCCAACTCTTTCCCAACCTTTTTGCTACCCCATATACCATTCCTCACCCCTCTCTCCAGCCTCCCCAACCCTTGTAGCCCCATTCCTCCCCTTTACCTTGCCTCCACAATCCTTGAACCCCAATTTCCTCCCTTTCAACTCAGTGCCTATTTTTGTATATAGAAATAAAGTGTTAGGGAGAAATGGGGAGGTAAGAAAACTGGAAGGAGAGGAGTGGAGAGGGGTAGAGAGGCGTGGATAGGGAGAGGAAAATGTGGATAGGGGTTTAAAATGATGACAAAGGGAGTGAAAAGGTTGGGGAGAAAGATGAGGTGAGGATAAAGGAATGTTTCAAAGAGAAATGAGTAGGGTATTCTTGAGAGGGAGTTAAAAAAGACAATAAAAGAAGATAATAATACAAAATAAATATACAAATAATATAAAATATATAAAATATGTTACAAAGAGTCGGCACAGAAATTCCTTGAATCCTAAAAATCCACAACACCTATAATTTTATTCTCTTCATTTACTTAAATCAAATAAAAATCTACATTTTAATATTTTGAAAATTTTGAAGAAGAGGGGAAATTAATTTTTATAAATATTAGTATGAATTTTTTTTTATTCAATAGTGAAATATAGTATGTCAATTGAATTTGAAAATTATATGTCCAAGTAAAGTCTTTGTAACATCATTTTTAAGATTTTTGCACCTTCTTTAGATATTTTAATGATTTATAATATTCAATATTATCAAGTCATAAAATAAGTATATAATTTTTTCAATTCTTGAAAATAATACAATGAATAATACAAATGCACAAAATAACCTTTCATGAACAAATTGAAATATTTCAAATTGTAGTTTCTTGAGGTATTTCTGGCCAAAGAAACTTATATAAAAATGTCAGATGGTATCTTTCCAGATCTATACATTGGTGTTCTTTCTTTACAAATTGCAAAAAAACTGCTTAAAAAACTTAAAATATGTATTATTAAGATTAATTTGAGTGTGGTCTTCACTGTATTAAAATTTCTATAAAGAAATCTCATTCTTCATATCTCAAGATTTGTCTAAAGTATTACTACCTATGCTTCATTAAATGTTCAAGTTGTATTCATATTGAGTTCACCAGAATATCAATATTTTTTCTTGGTGGTTTCATCACTAATTCAATGTGGGCTCAAAAAGATATTAATTAAGGTTCAAGGTTGCGGACTTGCTAGCAAGTCCACCCCCCATATTATGTAGTGTCTATTCTTTACTTAAAAAAAGTTTCTCAAGCTTATCACCAAACAACCAAAGCTCCACCTGCCTTGGAATCTTGTCAAGAGTTCACACATTTCAGATGTTCATTTCAAATCAGTCAAAAATTAATCCACAGAATAAACAAGGTAGAAAAAGAAGGTAAATTTAACAAATATAAAAAAACTTTAAAAATACATTGAATAATTTACTCACTTTGGCTGTTCTTTTCAAATCAATAGGGAGCTGTTCAATAGGATTTATAAGGTATGAGAAAAAGTTGAGGTAAAACAAAAAACATTAAATAGAAAGAAAAAGTATGGGGTTTAATATAGGTTGTCAACTTTTTCTTTTTATTTCACAAATTAACATTTTACAAGTCATATATGATACTCTACTTACCTAAACTAATGAGCCATCGGCCATATGTTGTATAATGGTAATCATGAGGAAAATTGTTTTTCTCATGAGGTTCATGCATACATTTGTGTTTTATTTCATTGAATTTTGTCACAGATAATTTCCACTCACATTTTTACTTGAATTTTCATTAATTTAGGTTTTTAAATTATCTTATAAGACTTTTCTACATGCTAATTTATGCAATGAACATAAATTTTGGCAATATATGACCCTAATTCAATAAAACACAGGGGAGGTTATTGCCATTTTTTTGTCATAAATGTTTTTCTGACTTAGAAAAAAAATGGTGATCCCCACACCCTGCAATGGTAAATAGCAGGGGAGGGTATTGCCAAAAATTTTTTTTTGACATAAATCATTAATTCATTGTCTTGTAACTGAATTTTGATGTTTTCCATTTGAAATTGATTATTTTTGAATTTTTCATCATTCTCTCTTTGAGTCCTAACCTTCTCCCTCTCCAGATCTAAACAATCTTTCACAATTTCTAAAAAATATTCTTCCTTTTATTTTGAATGAAACCACTTCTTTTCTTCTAGAAGTAGTTGACATGCTGCAGTTTTTTTCATGAGACTCCAACTTCATGATATAAATTTGCACTTGATCTTTTTCTGCAACAAGTTTAACTTTTAAGAGTAAGAGAAATAAATTAAGAAAAATTCTTTAATCATAACAAAAACAAAAAATGTATGAGTTTTTCAAATTTTTGCAAAAATATATCATCTAGAATGAAGAGCTTTAAAAAGTAAGCACATATTAAATTATCACCAAAAAGAAAAAAAAACAATATTTATTTAACAAAAAAAAAATAATATAAAATGTTGCAATAAAATGTTTTACATTTCAGTTAAAGAAAGCTCAAATTTCTTCTCCTCCAAGTTTTGTACCCTCCTATCCCTCTGTAAAGAAAGCTCGACTTTATTCTGCTCCATTTCTTGTGCCCTTTAAGCCCTTTGTAAAGAGAGCTTGTATTGTATCTTTTGAAAGTTGAGAGTATATCTTGCAAATTCAACTTTACCTAGAGTGAAAAGGAATATTAACAAAGGAAAGAAAATCTCACTTAATTATTAAGAGGTATGCTATCACTTATAAGATTCTCATTTCTCCAGAAAATCATCAATGGAAGAAAAAGGGGTTTAGGAAAAACTATCTCTGTTTCACTTTCTATGACTGTTGAAATTCAAAGTAGTTGATGGTCTTCAATTTTTTTTGGAGGTAAAATTTTCCTCTTCATCATTGATGCTAGCTTCAGACTCACTTGCTTGAGGATCCTGGGTTTGTTCATTAGCCTTTTTAGAAATAAATAAAATATAACAACTAGAAAAGAAATAAAAACTTACTTGAGTGGGATCATGTTGGTTTATATCACCATAAGCATCTTTTGAAAAGCTATCTAGATTTGTCAAATTTAGAACAGGGGAGGCTTGAGTTGAGGAAGAGGATGGTAAAAGATTTATTTTGAAATCATTTTCATAGATAGCATCTTCACCATCCAACATGTTGGCAGGATTAACATCAGATTTCTCTCATAGAGATTCAAGTTTATCATCTATGAATTTTATGCGCTTACTGATATCAATGTCAGTAATACCAAAACCAGTAGAAAATGAAAGAGTCTTTGCCTTCTTGTATTTGGCTGGGTAATTCTTGAAATGTTCAGACATCTGTTTAGGTAAAAGATAAATCCTTCCCTTTGTCTTGTTTTGTAATTCATTGGCCATTAGAAGATAGCCGTTGACTTTTGATGCAGGGGGCCATCCTAATTTAGTTGCACTCTCAGTACCAATACAAGAATCAAAATTAGTTTTTATTTTCAGTCAGTGATAAGTATGAGATGATCATCTTTTTTTAGTTGAAAAGTCTTTGATTTCTCAGCTGAGCGGGGGAAAGAAGGAGTAATGGGATTTGAAGAAAAACTGGGGGAAGGCTGCCTTTGAGAAGATCTATGATGACAGGGAATGTTGAGATATTTGAAGATGAAGGGTAGAGGAAAAACAGATGAGATGGGGAGGGGTTTTAAATGGAAATGAATAGATAGGATGGGAGTATGCAGCAAGGTAGGTAGGCTGGCACATCCAGAAAGTTTTCCAAGATGTGGTTATGAAAAATTGAGGATAAAAATTTTGGATAGAGGTGAACATTGACATGTAAAAGGTCTAATAACCAAATTATCAGCAAATATAATTGCGGATGATAATTGGGGTATAATGATTTTTATCCACAATTAATTCAATTGCAGATTGGTCAACATTGATACCCCCTATTGAAGTCATTGGAAAAAAATGGGGTACAGTACCTGGTTCAAGGGGAGGACGTCTATGCTCTCTTGGAGGAGGCTGAGGTTTATCCTATGGGGGAGGCTCATGGGGTGGTCTGGATAATTTTTCTGGAGGTGTAAGTACTGAACTGATTGAGGATGGCAAGGATGATTATTTTTCAGGTTATGAGTCACTAGAGCCACCAGCATCTGATATCTCAACTGTTTATGCTATCAATACAATATTCACTTAAAAAGAAATGATGATACTTACCATCAGTGATTAATACCATATTTAAAAAAAATTTGTTTAAAAAAAGGTTTTATTAAGATTTGTCCAATCGTATGGAAATCACTGAATGTTTTGGTAAATGTAGAAGAGTGTGATAAATTTAGATATACCAATGCAGAAAATTGGAACTCAATATATTTTCTATGCATTATTCAGTATAAATTTTTAAATAAAAACACTATTGAATTAGAATAAATAATTACATGAAAGTATTGATAACGTATTGATTCACTTTATTTTATGAGATTTTTAAAAAATAAAGATAAAAAATTTCAAAGAGAGAATTAAGATTGGAAGCTTGTGATCCTTGAAATAGACTATTTATGCATTTGAAAACTATATTACTTTCATTTTTCAAAATTTATAAGAGTGCATTCAGCTTAATACTCAGTGTGTTGCATTTTTCCATCTTTTCAGAAGTATGTGGATTAAGCTAACTAATAAGTCTTATTTTTTGAAAAAGCTTAAAAATATAGTATCATTTAATTTAAAAAACAAGTCATGATAAAATAAAGTAACTGCAAGTTTATTTCAGGAGGCTGAAAAATTTTCCCACTAATGAGAATAGCTGAAGAAATATCTTCTAATGAGACAGAAAAAGAATTAAAAAACCTTGTACAACCTAGAGATAAATAAATAATATTAATAATATATTGATGAGTTATAGGCAATTTTATTGGCAGTTAGTTTTTATTTTAGCCTTTCAAACAGTTAGTAATATCAATTAATTCAGCACAGAAAGGTATTCTTATCTTTCTAATATTATCCTTTCACATAAAGAGAACTCTTATCCTCCTGCCAAAAAAATCTAAATAGGAATAATTCAGTTGAGAGTTTGAAGTTTGAATTTGAGATTGAGAATCAGAAATTGTTTGAACTGCATTCCCCAATTTTTAATCCATTAAAAAATTTTCACCCTTGAGGAAACCCTTTAGAATGGTCAATTTTTTGAGCGTCTCAATAATTCTATTGTAAAAATCAACAAGGTGACCAATAGTAATCTTCCCACTGATAGAAACTGCATCAGATTTCTTTAATTCCTTAGAAACTTTGTTAGCCTCCAATCCATCAAGATAATTTATAATGTTGAGAACCAAATCTTCACTGACTTTACTAGTGGAAGAATATTTTAAATAACCAACTTTAGGAACTGAGGCAGTGATTACTTCCATAATCTGATGAGCCCATGATCTCTTCTTATCCATTTTTAGTTTTTTGAGCTGCACCAAAGCTAAAAGAAGGGGGATGAATTTTTAAACTGAGAGTGCAAGCAATTTAAATTTAAAATATCTTAACTAAACCATAACTCAAACTCAGAAGGAAGAAGAAATAAGTGCATGTAAAATATAATTAGAAAAAACAAATATAAAAAGAAGTTTAAAGTCACTGACCTAAATTCAACACCTGTTGAACCCATTTTCCAAAGGTGCATCTATCTTGTTGAAAACCATAATTTTTTGAAAGAAAATCTGTATTATTATTTAGATCTTCCCTGTCCTTATAGTGAGTTTTTAAAATATTTTAGGAATTTGTAGCCATTTTCTTCCATTTCTCTGTGGTTAATTGTCCTGAATACTTGAAAAGTATTTCTGCAACTGAATCTCTGTAAGCCTAGGTATCTCCAGGAATGAGTAATTCTTATGTTTAAAATAAGATAGCCTTAAATACATTAAGCTTATATCTTAAAAATAAGGTTAAAACACTTATATATATGTTTATAATACATATATATATAATTATTACACTATTATATAACTTATAGTAGTTTAAATAGCTTATCCATAGCCTAATAGTACTTATTAAGGTTTTAATGGAGTCATAATATATTTATCTTAAGTGATATTAAGTAATTATTGACATACATAAGCTTATATGCATACAAAAATCTCATATTCAGTGAAATATGCAGTATATTATGTATATTTAGGTCTATAAGTGGGGTTTTAGCCTCTTAATAGCTTATAACCTTTGTTTTTCTGCTTGTTTTAGTTCATATGGAAGTATTCAGTGGATTTACAATGCCTACAGAAGCATATACATCTATTTCAGGTGCATGTACTCTGTTTGGACAACTTAATATGTTTCCTTGGATGGATATTTACAGATTTATGGGTTGGGAGATCACTTCTGGGTTAATATGGATGCTTGGGGATATTATTGAGGGCTTGGAAATTTATTTTGTTTCGTATATATGCTTTGGGGTTCATTTTATTCCTTTTGGATTAGTTATTTTACCTGTTTCTTTATGGTATCCACTTTTATCTGGATTTTCTATTTATGGTATGGGTCTGTGTTATCATTAATTGTGATGGAGGGTCCTTAATGGAGGTCTAGGTGTTGAATCTTCTTGAAGTGGACGCCATGGGGAGGTTATGGGCCCTCACGGTGCTTTAATTGCTGGGGATAGCAGTGACATCATCTGGATTGAAGGTCTGTGCACTCCAGTGGATTTTGGTATAAGTAAGGAGGGATTTGATGGGTTACTGATCATCACTTACTTACTAAAATTCAATTAAACATTTAAACTCAATTATTATCATTTAGAAATATATTATAAAGCATTTATAAATTGATATTATTATTATATAAGCTATAACTATATTCTATTTATCTATTTTCCACCACTAGCATGCATTTAAATCCAAGTATTGTGAGTTTTATTTGAGTATAACTGTTTTATTAGTCTTCCCCTGAGATTTAATCACTACATCATTTATCAATAAGTAGTAGGACCACTAATAAATACTATTAAATCATACTTATAAACTAGATATACTGGCCATTGGGGTTCTTTCCTTGATTATTATAGATTATTTAGTATAAGACTTGGGACATGATTTTTACTTTAGTATAGCTCAAACAAACCTAATATTTGGGTCTGCTGCACATTAGTGGGTCATTATAACTCAGTGATTGTGGAAAAGAACCTTATAATAATTGTACTAACTTTTTATAATAAAAATTAGGTATTTACAGTAGTGACGGTACCCAATATAAACCCAATTTCACTTGGTATTTGGTCGCCAATATAACACCCAGTTAAATTTTTATTTGGTTAAATCTTGGTAAGCTATTTATTCAACCTTATAAAGTTTTAGTTAAACTTATTATTCTATTTTTAACAGATTTTTTGAATTTTTCTTATATTTTATTTAAATAAATATAGATATAAATTCAGGGTAAGCTCCAGAGCTTTTATTAGTAATTGTATTGCTAATAATTCTTGTCTACTAATCACCATATAGGTTTTCTCTTTTGTAGATGTAAAATAATTTTATTCTTATCAATATGAGTGCTCCCCAGGACAATGTAAATGAAAAGCCTGCTTATAATACCAGGTCTAAAGCTAATAAAAACATTGCTCCAGGACATAACCATGGAGGGTCAATTATACCCCCAGCCAGAGCAAATGAATATAGAAGAAAAAGACGCCCTCTTAAAAAAGAATGCAATAAAAAAGATGTCTCCTCCTCTGAAGGATCAACTGTCCCATCTTGCAAAATAGGTCCTGAAGTTGGAGGAATCAAAGTCTCTCATGCTGAAGGAGGTAGAGCAATTACAGAACAATTTCAAGGTAGGATTCCAACAGATGAATCAAACCTTGGCAGAGCTAAAGGGAGGTCAGCCAAGTCAGCAACCCCCAACCCCAGGAGGGTCACATCACTCCCAGGAGAAAATCCTGGTAGAAAAATGGAAGTGGGATTGGTTCCATAAACAATGGTCCAGTCACAGCTGCAACAGGGATCCTCCTCCTCATCAGACTTCCCCAGCTCACCCCTACAAAGGAAAGAAAAAGCACCATAAATCAGGACTGGCAAACATCCCGTGGTAAGTAGATTAGCTTCTCAGATTGAACACAATACTGATAATTACAATATAGGTAATATTATTGATGTCATATCTGTATAGAAAATTGAGGAGGACTTAAGAAAATTAGGTTTTGATGTAGATACACCTGACTTGTCTTTTGTCAATAACAACAGTACTATTCATAATAATAATACAGTTAATACTCAGTTGCCACCACTTACTAGTGAGATGAGAAGTTCAAAAGATAGTGAGAGAATTGAGAAGGAAGACATGGAGTATTTTAATAATAATCCAACTTTCCATAGAATTATTTCAACATTGTGGAATAGAATGACTGATTGTGAGGAACAGACAGTTAAGCTCACAAGTGATAAAATTTAGTCCTTAAAATTGAACATTTCTCAACTGGAAACACGAAATAAAGAATTAGAGAATGAACATCTGTCTCTAACTCTTAAGTATGATTCATTGAGTAATAAATATAGTGAACTTTCAAACAAACTCTGTGAGTTAGAAAATTTGTACGAAGCACACTTATTAAAAATTGAATCAAGAACTAAGTTATCTTTTTCACAGAAAAATCAAAGAGTCTCTGAGCTGATACAAAGATTGACTAAAATTGAGATTAAAACTTCCAATCTACTAATGAACCAGGATAATCATAAGTATACTCAGTATAATAATAATCCTTTCATTAGCAAAAGTGAATCTCATTCCTTCCCTATACCACCACAACTAAAACCATCTGGTGGTAGTGTCAAATCTGAAAATGTAAGTCACAAATCCATACAGGAGGAAATACAAGACCATTTATCAAGAGTAAATGAGTTATTGAATTTACCTAAGATTAGTGAAATAAAATCCAATCAGAAGAACTGGCCTAAGATAGATCAGTACCCAACTTATGATGGGGAAGCCAGCTCTGATTGGCAACATTTCATTCAAAGAATTGACAACTTGAAATTCTCATATAAGTTACCAGATGAAGAAATAACATCAAAATTGATCTCTTTATTTAAGGATGTTGCTTTATTATGGTTTGAAGCTGCTTTTAGTGAGGGTAAAGATTACTCTTGGGCTGAATGGAAACAAATAATTGAAAAACAATTTGGAGGTTCTAAATTCAGGCTCACTCAGCAGAGACTTTATGAGAAAACTAGGTACAATCTGTTGAATGGTGACAAACCTATGGTATTTTTAATGACTTTAAATAAAATATTAAAAGACATTGAGCCTAACATGGATTTTAACTTATGGAAAGATAAGATAATATATAAATTACCTATATCTGTCAGAGACATTGTTGTAGCTAGAACAATTAATGTTACTGAATATTCTGACTTTATTAATATTTGTAATGAAATATTGTTAAACCATAAGTATGAAGCAAGGTATTCCACTTATAAACAAAATATTGAACCTGTTAAAAATCAGAATTCAAAAAAACTTGAGGAGAAGCAGAAGAAACCTACTTCACCTGTAGTACCTAAAAAGTATGAAACTAATACTTGTTATAAGTGTAACAAACCTTGGGTTAAAGGTCACAAATGTGAGAAAAACATAAATATTGTTTAATATCAACGTGAATCTGAAACTGAAACTGAAAAAAGTAAAGAATCAAGTGATTGTGACAGCAATATCTCATATAGTGATGAAAATGAAGTCTATATGCTGGAAGATGATTTGTCCATCTTTGACAATCCAATATTAAATATGGACTCAAATGAATCTTTATTGAATTTTGAGGATGCTGAAATCATTAAATATATAAAAGCTGATAACTTTAGAATGACACCTATTATGGTTCCAGCTATTATTTCTGGTGAAAATGTTAATATAGTATTGGACACAGGAGCTGCTGGTTCTGTTGTTTCTACTAATATATTACAAAAAATTGATAGTGAAAATAAGTCTAAGTTTGAACCCCTTCAAAGTAAAAATTGGAGAGGCTTTAGATCAGTACTAAACCCCATAGGTAGATACAAAGCTGCTTTTTTCTTTAAACATCAACATGGTTATGTTAGAGTAACTTGTGACTTTGTAGTAATGGATAATACTAACTGTAGTAACTGTTTTATCATCCAATGAGATGGAACTTCTGGAATCAGAAATTTTTAAAGCATAATTTGGCACTCAGATAAGTGAATCTGTGAAAAATGATATATTGGACTTAATTAAAGCATTTCCGATGGCTTTTGCACATGGTACAAATGAACTTGGGCTTGTAAAAGATCATGAAATGAAAATTAGTTTAACCTGTGATATGGATAATATTCCTGCTAGTCTTAAAAAGAAACCATACCCTGCTTCACCAATGAAGAGGAAAGACATAGAGGATAATATTAAGATGTTATTGAAAATGAACATTCTTGAGAAGGTTGAAACTACGCCAAAATATTGTGTAATATCACCAGTGCTAATTTCTTATGAACAAGATAAAGCAATACTGTGCGGTGATTATAGAGTATTAAATACATTTACAGTAGATGATATTTATCCCTTGCCAAGGATTGCCTCTATACATGCTACCCTTAAAGGTGGTAAGTATATTAGTTGCTTAGATGGAAATAAAGGTTACCATCAAATCCCTGTTGAAAAGAATTCACAGAACTTTTTTTTGATAACAACACACATGGGAATTTATAAATATGTCAGGATGCCATTTGGACCAAAAAATGCTCCATCAGTATTTCAGAAGTTGATGAATATAACATTCCATAATGAAATGATTGAGGGATGGTTAATGGTATACATTGATGACATCATAATGTTCTCTAAGACATATTATGAGCACTTAATCCATTTAAATAAGGTATTTCAGAAAATGGATGAAATAAAAATGACCCTTGCATTGAAAAAATGTAAATTTGGGTTTGAATCTTTAAAAGTGCTTGGTCATATTGTATCTGGCTTACAAATATGTGTAGATCAAAATAAGGTGGCTGTAATAAATAATATTGGAATTCCTCAAAATGTAAAGGATGCAGAATCTTTTCTTGGAATGTGTGATTATTATAGACAATATATAAAAAAACTACCAATTAATTGCTGCACCATTGACCACACTGATAAAGAAACCAGAAGCTTTCATTTGGAATAATGAAAGATAACAGGCTTTTGATAAGTTGAAAGAATGTTTGATGATAGCTCCTATCTTGGGATTACCAGATTTCTAATTGCCTTTTGTATTATATACAGATGCAAGTTTTATTGGTCTGGGTGCTGCTTTGCATCAAAAACAACTTATTGAAGAAAAAATATCAGAAGTAGTAATTTGCTATATTTCACGCACTCTAAGAAGTATTGAATTGAAATATGGTGCTACTCAACTTGAATGTTTGGCAGTAGTATGGGCTCTTGAGAAGCTACATTATTACCTTAGACCAAAAATTTGAGTTAATAACTGACTGTAGTGCAGTTAAGTCACTCTTAAACATGAAAACTCCTAATAGACACATGTTTAGATGGCAATTAGCTGTACAAGAATACAGAGGACAGATGACTATTACACATAGAGAAGGAACCTTACACTCTAATGTAGATTTGGTATCTAGAGTACCTCTGCCTAATAATGATGATAATCCTTCTTATGTTCCTGAGTCAGAGATTATTAAAATTTATGGCATTTATATTGTAGATCTTGAGGATGAATTTATGCAATCAATTATTGACATTTATGCTTCAAATCCTGACTTGAGTAAACTCACTACAATATTAAATGATCCCTCTAATGCTTCAATGAATGTTTTAATAAAAACATTACCAAATAAGTATAAAGAGGAATTAAAAAAAGAAAAATTTTCCATTGAGGATGGTTTTATATATTACAAGAAAAAATTAAGTAATGTAATTGTAATTTCCCCTTCAATGAAGGAGTTAATGTTAAGTATATGTCATGAAAATATCTTAGCAGGTCATTTTGACTACCATAAAACATTAACCAGAGTAACAAACACAGCTTGATGGATAAACATGTCTGAGGATGTTCAAAAATATGTTGAGACATGTGATTCTTGTCAAAAATCTATAAGATTATCAGGCAAAAGAGCTGTTTTATTACAACAAATTGAGAAACCAAAATCTCCATGGGAAATAATTAACATGGACTTTGTAACAGGTCTGCCAATAGCAGGGCATAAGAGTTATAACTCCTGCTGGGTAATTGTAGGTAGATTTACAAAAATGTGTAAATTTATTCCTACCCACAAAGTGGTTTCTGAAAAGGACTTAGATTTTTTATGGTGGACACAAATATTAAATATAGCAGGTTTCCCCAAAGCAATAGTTTCTGAAAGAGATCCTAAATTTACTTCTGAGTTCTGGACATCACTTATGGATGTTTCAGGGTGTCAATTAAAATTTTCTACAGCAAACCATCCACAAACTGATGGGCTAGCAGAAAGAAAGATACAAACCTTAGAAGATATTATAAGAAGATATTGTGCTTTTGGTCTTAACTTTAAAGACAATGACAAATTCATGCATGATTGGGTAACCCTTATCCCAGGTTTAGAATTTACATACAATAGTACAGTACATTCTGTCACTGGTAAAAAGCCATTTGAGTTATGGTTGGGTTATGTACCTGATAACCCTGCTAAAACTCTTAATAAATTACCTAGATTGGATATTCATCCAGGTACTAAGTCTTCTCTTCAGATGCAAGAATTATGCAGAAAACATGCTCAAGAATGAAAAAATAAGGTGTTTGAGTATGAGAAGAAAAGATGGGATAAAGCCCATAAAGAACAAATGTTCAAAGAGGGTGATGAAGTCCTTTTTTCTACACTACATTTCAATTTAAATGGTAATTTAAATTGAAGGATCCATTCATTGGACCAGTTGTAGTTAAAAAGATGGTTGGTAACCATGCTGTTGAGGTTATTCTATATGCACCATATGATAGAAAACATCCAGTATTTCCTATCTCTCTTATAAAACCATAACATTCTAATGATACTTATCTATTACCAAGAAGATCATGAAGGCATAAACAGCAACCTGAAGAAATAGTTGAAAAGGCAGAAATTGAAAAGATACTTAAAAAGAGACACCTAACTAAAGAAAAGGGAGTTGAGTATCTGTTAAGATTTAAGAATAAATCAAGTGAATATGACCAGTGGATTCCAGAAAATAAAATCTTTCATCTTAAAAATCTCTTGAAAAAATTTAAATCAAAATAATACTTTTTATTCAGTATGTGTATTATAGAAAATTAATAATTTTTTTTTCTATTCACTCCTTACTTTTAATTAAAATGTCTTAACATTTTTTTATTGTTTTTTTTGGGTGAGGGAGTGTCAGCCTAGATATCCCTAGGACTGAGTATTTCTTATACTTAAAATAAGATAAACTTAAGTACATTAAGCTTATATCTTAAAAATAAGGTTAAAAAAATAATATATATGATTATATTACATATATATATAATTATTACACTATTATATAAATTATAGTAGTTTCAATAGCCTATCCATAGCCTAATAATACTTATTAAGGTGTTAATGGAGTCATAATATACTTATATTAAGTGATATTAAGTAATTATTGACATACATAAGCTTATATGTATACATAAATCTCATATTCAGTGAAATATGCAGTATATTATGTATATTTAGGTCTATAAGTGGGTTTTAGCCTCTTAATAGCCTATAAACTTTGTTTTTCTGCTTATTTTAGGTCATATGGACGTATTCAGTGGACTCACACTACCTACAGAAGTATAGACATCTATTTCAGGCACATACACTCAGTTTGGACAACTTAATCTGCTTCCTTGGATGGATATTCACGGATTTATGGGCTGGAAGGTCATTTCTGGGTTAATATGGATGCTTGGGGATGTTATTAGGGGCTTGTAAATTTCATTTTTTTCCTTTATATGCTTTGGGTTTCATTAAATACTCTTTGGATGAGCTATTTTACCTGTTTCTTTATGGTATCCGCTTTTATCTGGATTTTCTATTTATGGTATGGGTCTGTGTTATCATTAATTGTGATGGAGGGTCCTTACTGGAGGTCTGGGTGTTGAATCTTATTTATGTGGATGCCATGGGGAGGTGATGGGCCCTCACAGTGCTCTAATTGCCAGGGATAGCAGTGACATCATCTGGATTGAAGGTCTGAGCACTCCAGAGGATTTTGGTATAAGTATGGGAGGATTTTGACGGCTATTGGACATCACTTACTTACTACAATTCAATTAAACATTTAAACACAACTATTATCATTTTAGAAATATATTATAAAGCCTTTATAAATTGATATTATCATTATATAAGCTATAACTATATTCTATTCATCTATTTTCCACCACTAGCACACATTTAAATCCAAGTATTGTGAGTTTTATTTGAGTATAACTATTTTATTACTCTTTTCCTGAGGCTTAATCACTAAATCATTTATCAATAAGTAGTAGGACCATTAATAAATACTATTAAATCATACATATATACTAGATACACTGACAGTTTTATTCAAATTTTGGGATCTGTTAGTCCTCCAAGATTTTAAACTGGCTATTATTCAAGACTTTCTTTAAGTTTTTACAATTTTATTTCAAGAATTTGGTTCCTCATTGGATATGTTAGTCCACTAAGACTTTAAACTGGATAGTTTTATGATTTTATTTCAAGAATTTGGTTCCTCATTGGATCTGTTAGTCCTCTAAGACTTTAAACTGGCTGTTTATGATTTTATTTCAAGAATTTGATTCCTCATTGGATCTGTTAGTCCTCTAAGACTTTAAACTGGCTGTTTATGATTTTATTTCATGATATGCTTTTAGTCCTCCAAGACTTTAAACTGGCTAATTTTCAAGGATGTTCAAGATTTTATGGATATTTTTTGGAGAATTGTTTAGGATAGAATTTGGAGTTGGTATTGATCAAAAGTTTGGTCCACCATGACCTCAAACTGGTAGTTCAGTAAATTTTTGGTCCACCATGACCTTAAACTGGCAATTTTATTATTCTTTGGTCCACTATGACTTTAAACTGGTTTTTCTATCAGTCAAAAGTTTGGTCCACCAAGACTTTAAACTGGATTACACAAATTATTTAATCTTTGGTCAAGTCTAGGCCTTAATTAGGAAGAATTCATGCACATAAACAATCTTTAGTCCACTAGGACTATAAACTGGAAATCAATTAAATGTTTGGTCCACCAAGACTTAAAACTGGAATGTCAATCTATTTGGTCAACTCAATTCAATCTTTTAATTTATCACTGTCCACCAAGACTTTAAACTGGATATTCAATCATTGTTGGATTTAGGTGCTGTTAAGCTTTAGGAGGAAAAAAAATTAGGAGGTAATGATGATAAGAAGGCATAATGGATTAATTAGGTGAAATTTGTGGCGCTTTAACATGGTCTAAAATTTTAAAATTAAATATTGGAAGCCTGGCTAAAGTATTTTGTAAATGTTGCTGAATAGCAATGGATGAAATTGTAATGAAGGAATTAGAAGTCAGGGTGGTAGTTGGATTATTATTGATTTTTTAAGAGCCTCAGTGTTAGGCTATTTGGTGTGAAGCTTGGAGGACCTTATGGCAAGATTGGAATCATAGAATTTGGTTTAGTGGGGGGACCTATGAGAATGGAAACAAGAGTATTTGGCTCATTAGGGAGATCCACTCTCTCATGCTGTGACATAGATGGAAGACTGGTATATGGGAGTCTGAAGGGATTCAAACCTTGCTTTCAGTAGTGGAATCATCACAAAATTATTTTTTATTGTTATTAATTTTTTATAATTTATATCAAGAGCCAGTGAAGAAGACAAAAAGTTAAATTTATAGAAGACCAGCAAAAGGACAATGATTGAAAATCACCAATAGTAAAATTTCAGAAACAATGTTTCTTGGATCTCTTTCCACATTATTATCAAAGACTATCAACAAATAGGTGAAAACTAATTTATATCAATTAAAAAATTGAATAAGAATGAGGACATTCCATATTGGAGGGAGGATGTGGCATTCCACATCTGGGTATGCCACTTAGGTTTATTTTTGAAGATTAGTAGCAATTTTCTGGATTATAAGGCTGGATATTTGGAATTTTGGAAGGTGATTATTATCATTGGATAGCCCATATTCTTCTCTATCTTTTATGTCTTGATGGTTTTTTATCATATTTTACTGTTTTCTTAGTGTTTTACTTGATTTAAGGACTTATAGTATTATTGGTGGATATGGTGTGCTGATGGAATGGCCAATGAGCTCCAGTTCTCCGGTGTGCTCCAGTGTGCTCCCGTTTGCTCTGGTGATTTTCTGGTGCAAAAGCAAAGTGTACTGGAAAAATTCTGTCATGGTGGCAAAGTTTGGTCATGGTGGCAAAATTATCTCACTTTGGCAAATTTAGCTCACTCTGGCAAAATTAGCTCATTATGGAAAAAAGAGCTCATTGTGGCAAAATTTGCTCAAAATGGGAAAGTCTGGTCACTGGGTTAAAGTTTGGTCACTGGACCTAAGTTTGGTCACTGTGCCAAAGTTTGATCACTGTACCAAATTTTGGACATTGTATTAAATTCTGGTGACTGTGGAAGAATCTGGCTATTGTGGCAAAATTTGGTTAGAATTTATTATGCTTATTAGATCAATTGTTTATTGTAGATCCTATGCATGTAGGGTATTGTTGGAAAGGTCTGGAGTAGGAGAATCAGATAGAAAGGGGGGAATCTTAGTCTTCTACATGTTTTTGGTCTTTTTAGTTTCAATTAGAAGGGTCTTTTTGAAATAATTAACAATCACATTCATATTTTTCATTACTCAACAAAATTAAATAAAATTATAATACCCTTATAACATTTATAATTTTCATAACACTTTTGAAATACAATACAACAATTATATTTTCATCACATATAGGGTATCATTGGAAAGGTCTCCATCTCAGGGACTTGTTTTGTTGTTAACTCATTTAAAATAAAATCTTTATAAAAAACATATAAGTCTATCTTTTCAGATCTTTCACTGGTACACCTTAATTGTTGTCATCAGTATTTCTTTTTCAACAGCTGCTATTTTCTATATCTCAATAATTGTTTATATAAATCAGAGTTTCATATATATATTTCAATCAATTCAAGTAGACTAGAGAGCTTAGTTATTTGAACAACCCTTATTTTACTTAGAAGGTTAAGGTTTTATTCGGTTTATCCAACTCCTTTGGATTCTGCTTACAGCAAGGCAACTGTAAGAGTCTACCTACAACGTGTCAAGATTTAAACAAATATTCAACAGTCAAGAAATATATTTTTAGGCCTAAAAGTGCATTTAAGTGAAATTCAGGAGTCTCAAGAGCCTTTGGAAATTTCTGGGGAATTTTTTACTATTTTTCTTCTATTTTTAATAGTTTTATATATTATTTTGGATTATTTTTGATTTTACATAAACTACTTAACTTTGATGATTTTTAACTAGATGAATAGGGTTATGGGGACTATCAAAATTAGTTGGGAATTTAAAGGAGAAGTAGCTCTATCATCTGTAATTTTTCTAGATTTGGTTTTCAGGTTCTAATTGAGTCCAGAAAAGTTCCATACAAACTCTGGGATTCTCCAGGAAGGGAAAATATGGCATTTGACCTAATTATGCATATAAATCTGTAGACTCAAAATTAGATTGAATATATAGCAAGTAGACTAAATTATCATCAACAGCAAATATCATATATTTACATAACATTTAAAAATTGTAATACCTTTATAAATATAACACTTTTATATAATATTTTATAAATACTATTTCAAAACACATTTACATATACTTATAGGGTATTTTTTTAAAGGTCTCAACCTCAGGGACTTTATTTAATAACTTTTTACAAAATTATAAACTTTATAAATATATATATATATATCTCAGTTAAATAACTTTTCTAGTAAAACTTCACTGTTGTGTTTACTTCACCTAAATATAAAGAACATTGATTCTCATCTCAAAACTGTTACTCTCAAATAGTCAAGAAATCATTTAATATCAAGTAGAAATTTTAGCTTAGTTAATTTTGAACTCATATTTTACTTATAGGGACAGGGTTATCTTCTGCTTATCCATCTCTCTTGGATTCTGCTTACAGCAAGGTGACTGTAAGAGTCTTTCTACACTGTCTAAATCTGGTTACAGATAGGTTAAGAAGGGTTTGAATGGTGTACTTGGGTGTATGAAGTACATGAACTTCTCTAGGAAGAAGATAATGTTTCCTGGCCATTTTTGATAAAAAAAGAAAATCTTCTTCAAGATCGGAATCAGAATCACAATCAGAGTCAAAGAGGAGATCAAGAGCTAAGAAAGTCATTGCTTGATGTAGCTTATCACAATTTGAGAGTGGGGAGGGCAGGACCCTTATACAGTATAAAATTTTAAATGATTTATGATTTGTTATGCTGTGGAGTGCTGTGTATGTTGGGATGATGCTGAAAAATAAGTGAAATGGGACGTTATGGTGAAATCAGCACTTTTGGTTGAGAAAGTGTAGATTTGAGTGAAATAAATGACTTATTCCATTTTTCAATCCACCAGTGTTGGGGCTAGTGTGTTTTAGAAATCCACACTTTAATAAGTGCATATTTTCCAGAACTAAAACCCCCTTTTATATTTTTTTAAAGTAAATTTTTTTCTTTTTTTAATATCATCATTTCAAAATAATTTTAATATATTTAAATATATTCCAAAATAACAGTATGTTTGAAATTTAATTTTTTTAGCCTTTTTCTTTCATTGAAAATGCTTTATACAATTAATTTAAATTAAGGACACCTCATATTTTCATTAAACCTTTTCCCATTTAAATTATATATGCAGAACAATGCAAATAATTCCCCTTTTTTCTTCAATAATGTAAATCCTTACAGCTGTATAAATATGGGGCCTCTTCATTTTACCACATTTTTCCCCTTGTGACTATTATTTTATTTTTCAATGGATATAATCACTCAAAAATATCTTTGTATTGGCCTCTTAGAGTCTTATGTTTCAAATATTCAAAATTATTCTGTATTAGTAAAAAAGAATGTTTAATTGTACCTATCTAGAACTTCCAATATTGTCTGAATAAAGGTACCTAAATCAATCTTCTATGTTGGAGATCTGAATCTTCATCATGCTAATGTATTATACAAACTTTTAGGAGATCCAGGTTCATTAACAATTAAAGCTCTAGTTAATGGATGGGAACCTGGCCAGAAATCACATGATCTCTTGGTTGAATCTCTTATTATTCCTAACCAGAGATCAGATACTACTGTTTCTATTAATATATTATTGTTTTCTTCTACAAAGAGCCTTATTTATCTTCATTCTATACTTTTTCCTATCAATGACTCCATTATTGAGCCAACAACATACAATCCTACTCTTCACTTGGGATGTTCTGTTTAATATCTCTTATCTAAACATGAGGACTCACTCATATATATTAAAGATTTACCTTCAATTAAATTTAATCATTGTGTTTCTCCAGTTATTTCTAAAAATTTAAAAATAGTGCTTCTTCCTCATCAACAACAAGCACTATCTTATATTGTCTTTCTGGAAGCCAGGATTGAAACATTTCTCTGGAGGAATTATGATGATGGCATCTGCACAAACAACCTCACAAGTAAAACAACTCTTCAACCTCCCACCAAATTTATCCTTCTCTCTGATGATATGGGATTGGGAAAAACTTTTTCTACTATTGCCTTTAATTTCAAAACGTTTGATCAAGCCCTTGAATTTTTAACGGATCATGACTCTCAATATGAGCTTTCACACCTCATGGAAACATTGATTATTGCTCCACCTAGTCTATTGTCACAATGGAACAAAAAAATCTTACAAAATTTCTATCCAAACCCCAGTACTGCAGTTATCAAGATCAATTGAATAATTTTAGGCAAAAACTTTTCTAGTTGGAAGGAGGCTAATATTTTTCTCATAACTCATCATATTGTGATTAATGATATGAGGATTAGAAATGAGAAGAATGGTATTTTTGATGTTCAATGATTTTGTGTGGTTTTAGATGAAGCCCAGTAAGTGAAAATTCTAATTTTTTTGCATTTATTCAAAATTAATATCCTTTTTTATTCATATTAGAGAGCCCTCAAAAAATGTTCAACATCTGTTCTTGGTTTGAAAACATCTTGCCACGTTTGTATCACTGGAGCACTAATCCAGAACCATATACAGGATTTTTTTCCTATTTTTTAATTTTTTTATCTTGAGCCTCTATCATCAATTGATGTGTGGAGTGTATTTATTCAAATCCGTGAAAAGTTAGGCTGTTATTCAAAAGCCAAGGAAATCATTCAAAATGTTTTGGGTGATCTACTTATCTGAAACACAAAGCAATTATTATCCTTGTATTCTGATGCAGAATTAAAAATAAAGTTAGCTCATCATTATAAATTTATTCTGAAATTTCAAGGAAGAATTTCTGAAAGTTAATCTTCACAGCATAGTAAGGCTCTCAATGAATACAACTTTGCAGATGATAATTTTTCATCCTCAGGATATTTTTCATCATTTGTCAGTCTATCTGGACTTTGAAAATTTTTTGATCATTCTCATCTTCCACACAATTCTGAGACTTTAAATGTGGAGGAGATGGATTGGAAATATAGTCTCAAATTTGTCCATTTGATGAATTTTCTAGTTGAAGTAAGGTACAGAGATAGTGATATGAAATGTGTCATATTCTCTGAATGAAATTATAAGCTGAAATTTTAAATTGAAACTTGTATTTTTTGTCAAGATTCTTATTAAAAATATTTATTATTTACCAATTTTAATACTCAACAAGATTTAATTTTCCCTCTCTGAAAAAAATCCAGAATTTTCAACTTGATGGCTTATTAAGTGACAACACATGGGAGGCTATCCTTTTATCATTTTCTTTGATTGATTCTGGTGAACTTTAAGCTTCTTTGAAGGCAGGGAGAGAGGGGTTGAGTTTGACAATGGCATCCCATGTTTTCTTGATGTTAAATTTAAATTTTTTCAAATGTTCTCAACTGCTTCTGATTATCTTTTTTTTCAGGAGACCTATTGGAATCCTCTTATGGAGAAACAAGCAATTTATTTAGTTTGCAGAATTGGTAAAAAAAAAATTTGAATGTATACAGATACTTAATCTCATCAACAATAGAAGAAAATTTTTCATGAGTTAGTTAATTTATATTTATATTTAGAAACTTTGGTGCTTAATACTTCAGTATATAGTTACAATATAATAAAATAAATATTTCAAAGTAAGTTTATAATCACCTTCATTTAACTTCCAGAAATATATAACATTTTTTAATTTTTTTAGTCTGATTATACCTGAAAGTAGAATTAAGTTTAATTCAATTTATTTTTTTCTTTCATATACTAAAACTCAGTAAATAGAGGGTCTCAAACATCACAAATCACCCATTACAAAAACCCAATTTTTCCAAGCAAAATAATATATAATAAAATTCCAATTATGGTGTCTTTACTACTTAAACCATATCTTTTAATGACTTAACATAGAGGGGATACCTATTTTTTCATGTCATAAAGTGAATTTAATGTATTTCAACATTTTCCATGTTTGAGACCCCCTAATATGTTATTGTCTATATTGAACTCATACATCAAGAAAACATACTTTAATTTTTATTGTAATCAAATATTTGACATGAAAAATAAAGGGATTAGAGTTTTAGCCAGACCCTTTCATATATTATTACAAAGGGAGATTTAAATCTAAAATATATAATCAAGGACTAGATATTCTTCCCCCTTTCCTCCACTACCTATTTATTTCTTTGTATTTTTTTCTGTATATTATTTTTTCACTTGAGTAATTTCACAGAAATATGATTAATATTAATTGGTAAAATGACAAATGAAGTATTTATATCTTTCTTTAGTTTTTGCTTTAATTCCTGCAGTAGGGTTCAAAAGTTCAAGGGCACTCAACAAACTTTTTAATCATATTGGTTTCCCTAATTCTAAGGCTGCTTCAACTGACTCTGTCATTGAATTCATGAAGCTTGTAATGGGAAAATTCTAGAAACAAGATACTTTTCTACCTTCACCAAATGACATAGAATTTTTCAACCTTGAAATTTCTTCTCAATCAGAATATTGCACAAACTTTGAAAATCTAAAATTATCTGCATCTGGTTGTCAAAAAACAATTCTTCTAGTTTTTAACTCTATCTGCCATCAAGATTCTGTTACAGTGGGTCTTCAACATTTGTTTTTTTTCAGAAGATAAGAAAGAAACTCAATGGAATCAACATATTGTTCAACATTTTTCAAAACACTACTGCCATGCTTTCAAAAACAGGGAATTTCAACATTAAATCTTTGATAATTCAAAGTATTCTGAGAATTTTTTGCCACTTATTCTCCAAATATAGCTCAACACACATCTGGAAAAATCCTCACCACCTGATTCCATATCTATCAGAAGGAAGAATATGATGGAGAATAGGAGAAAAGTGAGCCCAAAAACTTGATATATTTTAAGCTTGATTTAATACTTTATTTTTAGTTGAACAATTCTAGGAAACAAACAGCCAATAAAGTTCTTGATGAGGATCTTCTTTTTCTATTTTATCATCTCTCTTACCACTCTGATACAGAGAGAGATGATGATGAGAATATTTAGAAAAGAAAGCACCACAGAAAATTTGGGGGGTATTGCTAGCAATACCCCTCATTTAAAAATGTTGGGAAGTGGTTGGAAAGCTGTTGGAAAGCTGTTGGGAATTCATTGTGAAACCAGATTTAAATCAATTGGACAAATATTTGGTAATCAGTTAGACCTAGATTCAACCCAGCTCAATCACAGATCTCTTGGAGCTTGGTGATTACTTTGATCTTCAGCTGAGCACAGATTGAGCAAAGCTTGAACATATCACTTAACATATCATAATATTCACTTTCCCATTTTGCAGAAAGCAAAATTTGATATTTGGTCTAAAAAAATCTACAGATATTTTCTTGCCATGTTGGTAACAGAAGGTTAAACTATAGTATCTCAATTTTTACATTAGACCACATAGATATTTGTTAAAACATACAATTCAAATCAATATTAATATTATTGAGATCACCGTAAGTGTCTGTCCAAAGACTTACAAAAAGTATGTTAGTATCAAGACATTGTTCTAGGTAGTAGTTTCAATTTGGATTTTGAAATTCCATCTAAAGCATTTTACTATTAAACATAAACATAAATAAGTGTAATAAGAGTGAAATTATTCTATTTTGTGATTATCATGTAACAATAAAGCAGATTTTTATTAAGAAAATTTTTCTTCTTCCACAAACCCAAATTTACTCTATAGGCTCAAGATTTGTTTTTAAGCCATATTATTTATTTCAGTTATCATTCATTTACTTCCAATATTTTTTAAAAAGATAATAATAATACATGTGAAAGAATTATGATCTTAGCATAGTGTATGCTAAAAAGTTATTTTCTTGTTTTATTCAAAACTGATTATTCATTTTTTGGTTCGATTCATCTTTTAACAACCACTATCTTCAGATACTATTCTTACTTAATATGTCAAGTCTCAGATGTGTTGGACAGTTCTCAGTAACGATTGATCAAATTTATATGAATGTAATTTCAAGATTTCAAAACTCACCAACCCCCACAATTTTACAGCGAGGACATTTGAATGTTCATATTTTTGGACTATTTGAAGAAAGAAAACCAACTCTTGTTGGTAATCTTTCTCAAGTGCAGATACAGCACATTAGACTACTATTGGGTGACATTGGGTCTGGATCTCACCATTTAAACCAAGAAGTGCCTTGAATCCTATGAAGCCATTCTATTTTCATGCTTACTTGGTTCCAGTTTTTGGTAATCAGTATCAACTTTGGGGATGCCTCTTTTCTTCAAGTACACTAATGAGTCTTGCTAAAGAAGAATTTTCTTCTGATTTTTAATATCCTGCATGTAATTTTTTAAGGCTCTTTCCAAACATCTCAGAGTACTCAAGATTGGAAAGCTGATCAACTTATCCAAGGAATCAAAACAGTTCGCAAAATACATCAACTTCAAGCAATAAATTTTATGATTGAAAATGAAAAAATGTTAAAAGAAAATTTGGATATCATGTGGAGGCACCAGGACAACCATTGGCTTAGAACTGGATTTGATGACTATAAATATCAGTTTCCTAAAAATCAATTAACCCCTGAAGGAAACGGGTCAATACTTGCTGATGATATGGGTTTGGGAAAGACGCTGTCAACTCTTTCTCTTATAAGTGCAACTCAAAGTGAAGCAAGACAATTCCAGGTATCAGAAAATCAAGAAGGTATTAATTGGAATTCAGCCACACTGATTATATGCCCACTGGAAACACTATCGAATTGGATCAATGAAATAAGTGTGCACTTTGAAGATAATGTGTTTCCTTTCAAGGTTCTTTATGGGAAGGATTGCCAAAATACTAACGTCAATGAGCTACAGGACACTGCTATTGTTTTAATGACCTATGAAACAGCTAGCCCAACAATGTCAAAAAATCAAAACCAAAAAAAGATACCGGTGACTCAAAAGCTCTTTTGGTATAGAGCTGTTTTAGATGAAGCTCAGTTAGTGCCCATTTCTATATCTAAAGCTTAAAACTTAATTTTTATAATCAATTTTCATAAATATTCTTTTAGTTACATTAAAAATTCTTACTTGCAGAGGGCTCAAACAATATTTGACTTGGAATCCCAACACCGACTATGCTTGACTGGAACTCCACTTCAGAACAGGCCCACTGACCTTCAAAGTCTCATATTTTTTCTTAGAATTGAAAAGTGGCAAGAAGACTGGTTATGGAAGAATTTTCTTTTTCCAGGTTTGAAAAAAGGAAAGGCTAATTCTATTAAATCAATAAATCACTTAATGAAAGTAATAAGCCTACGTAGAACAAAAGATGCAATTTTGTCTCTTCCAAAAAAGATTCAAAGGGGGATATCAGTTCAATTAGCAGATCAATGGAGGTCTAAACTTTATGTGCTTCAAGAAGGATTCACTGAGAAATATGGGCCCTCCAGAAGCACTGACCTCCCTTGGGACTCATCTGAGTTTCTTAGAGAGCTGATGATTTTAAGAAAATTCTGCAACCATCCAATCTTCAAAAATCTGGATGAAACTACAACTTTTGATTTCACCTGGCAGCATTCCGCAAAGATTTGTCATCTTATAGGCTAATTGAAAAACTTTTAGTCTGGTGAAAGGGGCATAAATTTTCCAAAAGCTGTTATATTCTCCAACTTTGCAGACTTTTTGCAGATGTTAGTGATTCTATAATGAATTTTTTTACAAAACTGTGTTGGCTTATTAAAAACAATTTTCTAATATTTCAAAGTAGAATAAAAATAGCTCTAGATGACCACAATATTAGGTATACCCAGCTTATGGGTGAACTCAGCAGGACAAAGTAAGACAAAAATATGCATGAATTCCATTTTAATAAAAATTGCCAAGTTTTGGTTGGAAAAATTCAGGCTTCAGGAGAGGGTATAGATCTCATGTGTGCTCAATATATATATATAATGGTGAGGTCAATGTCTTAAATTTCATATTAAGAACAAAAATATTAAATTTTTTATATGTTCAATGTTGAAATAGGGGCCAAATTGGAATCCAGCAGTTGAGAAGCAGGCTGTTGATTGGCTGTATAGAATGGGGCAGCAAAATGAAGTAAATGTTTTGAATTATTTTGTGCATGGAAGTATAGAATTCAGCATGTATAATATTCAAAGGAAAAAAATGGAGCTAACATTGTAAGCCAAATTAAAATTCTATAAATTTTAATGATAATAGTAATTGTTAAAATTATGTTTTTGTTTTCAAGGCTAAGTGTCCCAAACAGTGGAAATGAGGAGTATGAGTGTGCAAACCTATTATTAAGGGAGTTTTTCAATCAATCACATTAGAGGAAGCAAGAATTTCAAGGAGAGAAGGTAAATTTATGGGATTTTGAGGATTTAAAAGTCTGAGTTGTTGAGGATTTAGAGATGCAAGATATAAGGGAGAATAACAGTCATTTGGCAAACCCCAGGGGACATGAGAAGGATTAAGGTTAGGTGATAATGTTGAAACCAAACTGATTCTTTTGTACAAGGCCAAGTCCTTTAGCACACTTCCAGAGTAGGTCAAAGTATCTCATATATAAAAGTGTTGTTGGTCAAGATATTACACAACTTTAGAAAAATCTTCAGACCTCCAATGCATTAAGATACATCTTAAAGATCCATTATTATCAATTTCGGTGTCTGAACAACTTTTTATGTTTGTGAAAAGGTTGTGATAAGTTTCACAATGTGGAGGTTGTTTAAGAAGTTTAGTTTGGTTAACTGAATTCTAAGAATCATTGTTATTTGAAATAAAGGTCATAAATAAAAACTGTTGAAAAAAAGGGGATTTTCATACTTTTTTTTTATTCTATATTTATGCTTTCTCACTTTGATTATTTCTTGAGAGCTATCAGAATCCTTCCCAAGTCTTAATTTATCAGAATGACCTGAAAACCAACGGTGAAGAACTCCCATTTGATTTGAGAAGCTAATTTGAGTTGAGTCAATTGGATATGCAATCAAATTATTGGTTTTTAAGGCATTGTCCCAGTGTTTAATGGGAATATTTTCCAAGATCTGGTTACATTTGTCAAACCAATCTAGTTTCCAAGCAAAAGTTGACCCTGTGAAACCGCACATGCCAAGGTGGTCAATAAAAGATTCACAGAAAATTGGTGGAAAATTTTCCAAAACAGCTGAATTTGATTCTGGATGAGGTAGTTCAAAGGCGATGTTGCAAGAATTCATGTCAAATGATGAAAATATGTCTAATTGCTCTTCAGTAGGGTTTTGTTTCCATCCATTTGATTCTTGTGACATATCCAAAAGTGAATGACAAAAATTGTGTATAGATCTACAAAAGTGAGAATTGAATGGACACAAAGTCTCATTAAAAATTCTATTAAGAGTTCATGTGTTTTTGGGCAGGTTTCCATGAGGAAAGTAAGAGCTACTAGGGTTCATAAACAATTAGATTAATAAAGTGTTCAATAAAATTAAACAAAGAGGAAGGATAAATTGTGGAGCTTCAAAACTTTATGATCAAAGTTTATTTAAGGAGAAGTATCACGAAAATTAAGAATAAGAAATATTTCAACTTTATGGCATTATAATATGCATAAATTATATTTTTATTTACAATTTGAACTCAAAAGGAATGGTACAAAAGGAAGAGAATGATTATGTGATAAAAGCGGACTGATTTGAGAAAAGGATTTTTTTTTCTTTTCAAAAAATGTTTCCACAAAAATAATTTGATAAATGTGAGGCTATGTTCATTTTTTGATTACCAAAAAATTATTTTTGGTCCAATATGATAGTAATACATATTCCATTGAGTAATTTTTTTCAACCTGAATAAATAGACTAGAGTGTCACTTCATCACATTTATGTATGAAAATTTATACAAGGTTTCAGATTTTTTGTAATGCTTTTAGGTTTACACTTTTGTAGCATCTATTATTTGAGTGTTTTTGATTATTTATTTATGGAAAATTCTACCTAGTACAGACCAATTTCCAAAGTGAAGGAAATATGTTTGTGATTGTTTTTTAAAAAAATAAACCTTATTTTTGGGTTTAACTTAGATTTTTGGGGTAATTATTTAAATAATTATGTTAAAAATATGGATTACTTTTCTTATAGTCCATAACTAAAAATTTTTACTAAAATTGAATAATTATAGGGTAGTTAGATATAACTCAGAAGGCATTTGATAGAAGAATAATTAAGATTCTTGTGTGTACAATAGAATTTTTTCTATGATAGAAAGTATTCTGATAAACATGCATGCATTTTTGTACAAATGCAGAGAGTATACAGAATACAAATAAAGTAGACTGCATAGTTTTTAATTAATATATAATTTATCTGATTAAAAAGTAAACATTTAAACTTAAATAATTTCAACACATATTCCATCATATTCTTTGATAAAAAAATATAGCTTATATTAGCTAGTGCCTTGCAAAAAAAGGAATTCCTTCAATAGGTAACTTCCAACAGCTAACTTATTCCTACATTTATCACAATTACAATGCCTCCATTTTTTCATGTATGTCAATTTCAAGAGCTTGGATGTGTCAATAGAAAGTATCAAACTTCTTCCGGGTCCTTTGAAGTTGGTATGGCTTTCAAAATCTCTAATTCTTATGCAAAACATCAAGAGGAAAGAAATAGGAAGGCCCAGATGGTTATTTCTTCCAACAATCCTCTTAACATTGGAATTTCCAGCTCCACAGAAACAGTAAGCTGTATATCTATAGTTAAAATTGAGAATAAAAGTCTTTATGATGTTTTGATTATTTATTATATAGGGGCAGTCGCTATTGGGGGCAGAAGTATCTTCAACAGTCTCTAGAAACTCAAATCTTGGGGAATGGTATAGCCAAATAATTATGTGACAGGCAGCAAAGCTTTCTCTGAATCATCATTTGAGCAAAGAAGGTTTTAATCAATTTTTGGATGAAGAAATTAAGAAGCTCAAACTTCTAGGTGATAGTGGAAGACTGGATTCTGATAGCATTGTCCGCCTGATCCCACACTCAATAGACACGGTTTTTAGTCGATTAAAGCTCAATCAATCGTTTTTCACTAAAACACGCTGTCCTAAATGCTTTTCTCTTTATGAGTATAACTCTGAATCTCAACCATCTATACTATGTTGCAATAAACCATTTTTTTTCATCATCAAAGCGCTATTTAAAAATGTTTGGAGCAGGACAAATTGCAGTTAAATGTGATGAAAGGCTGTATTTGATGAAGGAACATCAAGAACATGTAAAATACTTATCTTTTAAAACATTTCAACACCATTCTTTTATCAACTGGCTTAAGGAAATAAGCAAACTGTTCAAATTTGAGCTTCTGATTGAGAAGAGAACCCCTGTGGCAGACAATTTAGAGTGTGATTTGATGAAGGATGTTTTTGATGGTTCAATTTGGAAAAACTTTCCCATTACCACTCCATCTCTGGGTGGCAATGATGATGAATATACAATAACTTCAGGAAACTTAATGTTTACTTTATATGTCAACTGGTTTAAGCTTGGTGGTTATAGGATTGGAGGTCATCAGAAGTCTGTAGGCAATATTATGATGGTGTGTATGAACCTACCTCAAGAAGATAGATACAAAATGGAAAATCTTTTTTTGTATGCTATTATAACTGGACCAACATAACCCACAAGTGAAAAGCTTAATCACCTTCTAAAACCACTGGTTAATGATCTACAAACTCTATGGGATGGTATATTGATTGAAAAGACGTATCTTTATCCACAAGGCCGTAAATTAAGAGTTGCATTGTTCTCTTTGATAGGTGACATTCCTGCAATACAAATATTGGCTGGCTTTTCAAGTCACTCTGCAAGAATGTTCTTCTCTTTCTGTAATATCTCTAAAGATGAAATTAGTGAAAAAAATGTGGGAAATTTTTCATTACGGAATCATGAGGATCATATGTGCTGGGAAACAAAGTGGAAAAATTCTAAGTCACATTGGGAGCATGTATCAATTGTTCAGAATCATGGGGTACAATGGAGTGAGCTGAATAACCTTGAATATTGGCGTCCAACTGAATATTGCTCAATTGATGTTATGCATTCACATATGCTTAGCAACCTAAAAAATCAGTCTAAGCTATTTTCAAATCCAAAATGCAGCAAAAGATCTAGAAAGAAAGCTGGAAAAGGATAAAAATTGGCATGTAAGAGAAGAAGATGACAATTTCTTTTCTGATACTTCACTGCACAAACATTCTAAAAAACGTAGAAGTAGCTTAAGCACCACAAATAATGATGATAATGATACAGGACACACAAGACAGCATAAGCCGCAAAGACTTACAATTTCAAGACAGTCATCAAGTAATCATGGACTATATAGTGAAGGATTGGGAACAAATTGATCAAGAAGCCAGAGTAGGTCATCCAGCTCCATATTTATCCCTCCACATAGTGATTTGGTCTCATTAAAGTCTCACAGAAGTGGCAGTAGGAATTCATTGTATAACTTAAGGCAACAGAGCATTAGCATATCACAGAGTGAAGAATATCACTCATCAAATGAGACAGCTAGAGATGAAGAAAATAAAAGGAAAGGTAAGGAGAAAGAAAATGAAGGTAGTAGTAATCCACAAATAACAGCAGCAGAGCTACAGGTTGTATGAAAGATGATTGATCAAGTAAGAAGGCCTTCCTGGCTAACACAAGTTCCAAAATCAGTAGGATCTAAAAAGGCAGGATCCCTCAAGGCAGCAGAATGGCACATGCTGTATACTCTCTACTTCCCTTTGTTGCTTATACCCCTTTGGTTTGAAAAATTTAAAGAATTGGAATCTTCAGCTTCCTCAGCTGAAAACCCAAGAGAATATTGTATTCTCAAGTCACTTGTAACATTATGCTCTATAACCAATTTTTTGACATTAAAAAATATACAGACTAATGAGCTTAAAGTTCTAGATCAATTTCTGTTAGAGTATTGTGAGTGCCTGGAAGAGGTTTGGAAGAATATTAATGCAAAGCCAAATCTGCATATCACTCAACATTATCCTGAAATGATAAAGGGTTTTGGTCCACCATCAGGTACAGCTACTTGGTCTAGAGAGCAGGTGAATCATATATTATCCGAAATTCCAAATAATCACCATCCACATATGTAATGTTTGTAATCAATGATTTAAAAAGTAAGCTGTGCTAATTTATTAATATTGACCACAGGAGAGATACCGCTAACAATGCTCAAGCATTGGTATTGGAAGTCTAGGGTATTAGATCTTCGTGAAGCTGAAAATAATGATCAATGTGAGACTAAAAAAATCCATATTGATCTCGATAAACAAAACAAATGGATCCATCTAAGTATGGCATTATTTACTAAATGGGTAAGGGCACAAATGGGATTAGAAACTTCAAGACGGGCTTTGACACCATCAGAGATAAGTGGGTATTGGGTAGTTGAAAATGTAGAAAGCATATTAATACATGGAAAGAGGTTTACTAGTTACCATAGACACATTTCTAATTCAACAATTGAATTCTACTATGGAAAAGATAGCCAGTTTGGGAAAATTGATGATCTTTTCAGGTCAAAGGAAGAGAATGATCAAATCTATTTAATAGTAAGTCCTTTCAAGGAGCTCCATCCAGAAGAAACATCAAAGGATCCCTAGGAGCTTTTCCCACAAGTGCATTGTTGGTTAGTAAGAGTAGCCAAAGCAACTCAAATTGTTAGTAAGAAAGATGCAATAATTGGACATGTAGCTACTGTCGAGCACAAAAAAGGAATGTTTGTAATCAAAGATGAGGTTGTCACTGCCATTAGACTGCAGACAGTAGTGAGTGAAAAAATTAATCAAATTTGTTTTCTGTTGATTAACATCTATGTGTTAATTTGGGATTGGGGAAATTTTTAGGAATGGTGATGTTTGTAAATGGTAAAAGAAATATTTCAATGCTTGATTAAAAATGCAATGCATCCAGCTTACCGAGAACCCATTCTTTCAATGAGTCATTTTTATCTTAAATGTAAAAATGAAAGAAAGAAAATCATGATAATGAGAAATATGATAAAATTGTTACTCAATGAATAATCTTCTTGCTCATTCATCTACTATAAATATTTTGACCTTTCAACTTTAGCTGATAGCTATATATTATTCACTTTATTTTTCCCCAAGAGAACATACACGTTAACAAGACTATAAACATAGTATCTTTTTTTACTTTTACTTTGATAGGTATAAATTTTAAAGACTGATTATTTTTATTTTATTTTATTTTATTACAGTTTATTATGGATGATAATTTTGAAGGGATGTCTGTTGACCCAACTTATTCCAATTTTTTTCAACCTCAACATACTAATACTTGAAATACTTCACCACCACCCACTGCTGATCCACCTCCAGATGCATATCAATCTGTACCACCTAATCCCAATCCAGTCCAAGAGTCTCATGAGAACCAAGAAATTTTAATCCCAATCATCCTTCTGCTCCTGAAGGTGCTGATCAGCATGCGGATCAGCTAGGAAGAGATTGGGCTAGTGAAGTATTGAGGGAATTTTTCGGAGACCAATCATCATTTGCTCAGCCTAACCAAGGAGCAAGCACAAGTGGAGCTGGTAAGTCAAATTTTTAGTGTATTCTTTTATTTAAAAATAACCAATTTAATTAACTTATTTGAATTGTTAGTGAATCCCTCAATCATTATGGGTATCAGTGATTACCACAGACTCAATTTAGCAGAGTCTCATGAACGAGAACGGGGCTTAAGGGCTGTAAGAGGCTTAGTTAGAGGGAATAATGTTCCTAGGAGCTAGGACAGTCTAAATAGAAATTTTTACCACTTTCTGAAGTATTGTCTTGGGGGACCAACACAAATAGCAAAATATCCTACGAGCCCAACACCTTTGGAGATTGAAAATTAGAAAGCTTGGAACCAATTCAAACTGAAACCCATTAAAACTGTCCTAACCCAAGTTCAGTCTTCTAACCGTGCTAATTCTGTAGCTGATCAAAAATTTCTGATAACCAATTCTATAGCCTTCTTGCAATCCAAAATTTGACTACCCAAATTTTTTCCAGCACCTGAGCCTGGAGGACTAAAAGGAGGAGCACATATCCCACTTTCTGTCAAAAGAAACTTAGAGCGTGAATTGCAAGAAGAAGTTCTGTGGAAATTAGCCTTTGATTTGACTTGCTGTGATTTTTTGGAATCAACTTGGAATCAAGTCATGGGAAGCATAGTATGTGACCACTGTACCAGGTGGCTCACCATCTTGAATATAATCAATCAGTCAAAGCTTCAGTTCACTCAATGTGTTATTGAGAAACGGGTAGTTAATAAGGGGAAGGGGATGATAAGGTTTTTCGGGCAAGAAGAGGAAAGGGTGGAAAGAGAAAAGATGGAAAAGAGGGCAAGGGCACAAGTAAAATGTTATTGGACCAAGGTAAGTTTTTTATTTCACTTTGCTTTTTTTTATTATGAAGATGATTTAGTTTTAATTCAGATTGCTAGTGCACGCTACAAGTTAGCAAGAGATCTCTGCAGTGATGTGCCAGGTTTTGTTGTGCTTTTTCATGATACTAGGTGCATCTCTGATATTGAGGAAGGCCCACCACCAGCCCCAACTGCACACATCTGAGCTATTCCTGGATGGCAGAATCCTGAACTTAATGATTTGTTTAAAAAAATGGATAAGATGACAAAGGACTTAGCCCATACACCAGCTCAAAGAAAATCGGCATCAAAAACATATTCACGGTCATCAGAAAGGACAGTTGCACAAGATGGTATATTCAATGTTTCCAAATACCTCCCCAAGAGTTGCTATTCAGCAACATCTTTGGCAGGATTATCTGTGAATGAACGTGAGTCACTTGGGGTTGGAGCTGATATTGATCTGGTAAAGATTCAGGAATCAATTAATACAGCATCAACATCATCATAACTTTGGTATAACAGTGATCTTCTGTGTAATATAGCTATCTTATATTGAATTTTATGTATTCTGTTATTTTTCAAAGCAGCTTGTTAAATGTTATAAGGTGATATTGAGAGAGAGTAACATTTTATTTAAGAAAAAAAAATAATGTATGAGATATAAAAATGTATTTTCAACAAATAGATGGTCCATACCTCTTTATGTCACATTTATGTATCCATATTAATTTTGATTTAAATTAATGTTAACCAATACATAGTGAATACAGGCTATGCCACTTACACTTGCCAGGCATAGCTACCATTAAATATGCCAGTATCAAAATTAATGTTGATCAAAATCAATGAGCATGTTAATCATGAATTTCTGGAGTCAACTGAATATGTTTATGCATGGTGCCTTTCCAACATTAATTTCGATTGAAATTAATTTTTGATACTGGAATATTGAACTGTGGTTATTCCTGGAAAGTCTAAGTGGAATAGTGTGTATTCATTATGTATTGGTCAACATTAATTTTGATCAAATTTAATATTGACATTTTCATATTGAATCCAAACCAGAAAAACAACCCAAAAAATTCTTCATAAAACTGCTCATTAATTTTGATTGAAATTAGGGTTGACCATATACATATTGAATGGTAGTTATATCTGGTGTGTGTAGGTTGTAAAGCTTGTGTTCAATGTGTATTGGTCAACATTAATTTTGATTGAAATTAATATTAATGTGTAAATGATATATACATGCTCAATATGCATTGTAACATGTTTACTTAAGAATAGAAGGACCTACTTTTCATCTTACAGAAAAATGCTTGGTGGCATGTCAAATTCAATTTTAATTAAAACTAATGTTGACATGTTACCATGCATAACAGTAAGAAACTGACTGCATAAATTGATGATAATCATGAACCTTAATTTTGATTGAAATTAATGTTGCCAAATGCAGATTGAATAAAAGCTATGCCACTTACACTAGCCAGGCATATTTACTATTTATTATGTGTTGGTCAACATTAATTTTTATAGAAATTAATATGGATATGTAAATATTGTATTTACCCTAAACATGTATAGTAAATTTCAATACTTAAGAATACTCGCTGTCCTTTACATTTCATGCAAAAAAGCATTATATTATTTCAACATTAATTTTGATCAAAATTAATGTTGGCATGCCATTATGCATTGAAACAACTAACTGACTGAAAAAGTTCATGATCAAAATGCTTATTAATTTTGATCAAAATTAATATTGACCAATACATATTGAATATAAGCTATCTCCATTTACTCAGACCAGATATAACTACCATTCAATATGTATATGTTCAGCCTTAATTTTGATCAAAATTTATGGGCAGTTTTATAAAGAATCTTTTGGGTTGTTTGCTGGCTTGGGTTCAATATGAAAATTTTAATATTAAATTTGATTGAAATTAATGTTGACCAATACATAATGAATACACACTATGCCACTTACACTTTCCAGGAATAGCTACATGCAATATGACAGTATCAAAAGTAATTTTGATTGAAATTAATGTTGGAAAGGCACCATGCATAAAAATAAGCAGTTGACTCCAGAAATTCATGATTATCATGCTCATTAATTTTGATCGAAATTAATTTTTGATACTGGCATATTTAATGGTAGCTATTCCTGGCAATTGTAAGTGGCATAGCATGTATTTACTATGTATTAGTCATCATTAGTTTTGATCGAAATTAATATGGACATAAAATATGCATAAAAATCCAATAAATATAGGTAAGCTAAGCAGTTGAATTAACTGGTTTGATAAAGTAAACCATATAAAAATTTATGTTTTAATGCCTTGTTTAATTTAAATCAAAATTAATTTTAAGCCATTCATGTTGAATTTTATCTATGTCTGTGTAGTCCATGTGACATGGCTTGTATTCAATATGCAGGGGTCTACATTAATTTTGATCGAAATTATGAGGTTCATTGCCTCATAAATTTTGTGGTTTCTGTCAGGGTTCCATGCATGGTGCCATATGATACTTGTTAATTCCTATCAAAATTAAATTCAACACCAATATATTGAATAAAAACCATGGCACTTACAGTACTTGGTCATAGCTAAAATTCAATATGCCAGTCTCAAAATTAATTTTGATAGAAATCAATTAGGATCCATGAAGTTTATCAATAGTGTATGAGTTAAGTTTCAAGTCATATTTTTCATCATTTTCTTGCACCCATTTCTAGGTTATCTCAACAATTTTTTCAAGCTTTATTATATTAATCAAAACTGTGCTAAGTTGCAAAAAGTTAGCTAATCCAAATCTCAAATTGAATATTAATGTTTTAATAATTTTGAATTTTGCTTAAGGTATTTCATTGGGTGATTCATAATAATATTTTATGAACTTACTAGTCCTATAACTTTTGAAAAGTAACAATATTGGTATAGTTAGGGACAACAATGCAATATCTTGTGCAGACTAAGATATATTGTAAAATAAAGCTATTCAATTTTTTTCCCCTAAGTTGTATCCAAGTTTATCAATGGTTTGGTCACTGGGCCCACACCCTAGCCCGACACTCCTCCTGTCACTTAAAAAATAAATTCTTATCTTAAATTCTAATTTTACCAATTTTATATTTATAATTCATTTCTTGTTTGGTGAGGCATATCAGTATATTCATGAATCTCTCATTGTTATCTGAAAGTAAATTTAACAAATAGTTTTAAAGAATTATCCTTTTTTTCATATAATATACTAATTAAGTGTATCTCCATTGTTTAAGAGTAAATTCTAATTTAAAAAATTTTGAATTTACCCGTGGTAATTTGCATATGGGATATACATTTTTTATTATTTGTTTTTCACACTAAAAGTCCCCAAAGAATTCCTAGTATTTTCTGTTAGCTACATCAAATTTTGCTTCAATATAAACAGATTGTGATATAGCATGTTACTTAGTTAACCCCACTACAAATAATACATGTTAAAAAAAGCTCAAATAATATATAATCCCCCTCTTTATGTTTTCTGTTTCATTCATCATCACTTTAATTTTAATCTTATTCAATTTTTTATCCTATTAAATTATCAACTTCAATTTTCTAGAATAGAGTTTCTTATAATTATTCATCATATTACATCATAATTTTTTGATATCAAATACTTTTTTTTAATATTCCTTAATCAATATGTCTAGTATTCAAAATCCTACACCTCCACTTTGTATGTGTATCATGTCCCTCTCTCTTAATTTATATATTTCACTTATTTTCTATATCTTTTTTTTTCAAAAAATTGATTTTCTAGCGCCCGAATGTTTTCCATCTCAATCTCAGATTTATACTTGCTTTGAAGCTTTTGAGCTTGCACCATGTCTGCCACATGGCATGGCACCTAACCCTCCTGTACTTAGCAATGAGAGGCAGGAAATAACGAGAGTTCAATATCACAATTTACTTGTAATGGCTAGAGATATAACAGAAGAACTTGTCAAGATCCTTAAAAATAATCCTTATCCTTCATATTTATCTAACCCTTGTAAGGACTTACTCCAATATGTGAAACCCCTTGAAAAATGTATGTTCTTCACTTTTTTTGTCTCCTTTTAAATTAGTAGATAAGATTATTAAAAAAAAATTTCTTCATATATATTTGTAGCTTATGAGGAGGGTGTGATTCCTCCTGATGATGTCATTGTCATTAGGGATGATGATGAGACAGATGAACCATCAGCTTCAACTCATGCTTCAACTTCTAAGGAAAATATTGAAACATCTGCTATCCGCTCCAAGTAAATGAAATTATCCCAAGGCTCCTCTTTTGTTTGATGTATTAAACCGGCTTCTGCTAATGATTTTTCTGATGTATCAAATAATAAATCTCAAAAAAAAAGCAAAGGCTTTAGTAATGAGTATATTCTTATTTCCTTTTTTTTATTGTTATTCTTTTATCTTTAAAATTCTATCATATATCTCTTTTATTGCTTACATATTGTACTTTTTATCTTTCTTTTGATATTTTGTACCAGAAACTCACCTACTGTAGATTGTTCCATCCATAAATGCCATCTCCCTGATGAAAATGATGAAAAGAGAAATTGAAATAGTGATGATTAACTGACAGAATATGAAGCTATTCTTGCTCATCAAAACAAGCAAAATTTAAAATCTTCTTCAAGACATGAAGATATGTTTGATAAAGATGATTATTCAAACAGCTCTTCACCAAATTCCTTCATTTCTAAGAAGCAATACCCATTACCTCCTAAACTACCTACTTAGACCTCTTTGAAAGCTTCTCTACCATTGAAATCAACTCCACTCAAGATATCAAACAAACCTCTAACTTATTCACCCTCAGTTCTAAAAGACTCTGATTTTCAGGAGGAATTCTGTAAAATTCATAAATTTTATAAGGGTAGAATCAGCACAGCAAAGGTCCTTAGGTCGTGGTTGGAAATTGTTACTCTTCTTGAATTACACTCTTCTACTTCTTCCTGAGAGCCCATGTTAAATATTCCAATGTTTACTTTTCATTGGCAAAAATCTTGTGGAGAAGATTGGCTTTCAAAACTTACTGAGTTATGTAAGTTACCATAATTTTTGGTCTTAAATTTTTTCTTTTACTTATTTTTTTTTCCTTTTGTAGCAAATATTTTTTTAGAGATTGATAGCTCACAGCTAAGGATACTCGATAATATTGATTTTAAAAAAATGGAAGATTTATGTGATCCTGATTGTTTAAATATTGAAATTATTTCCTCAAAAAAGAAGACAGATCACCCTGAATCCAATCTTATCCAAATGCTCATGAGATTAATGATCCCAAGTGATCACTGCTGTTCTTCATGGGTATCTCTTATATCATCTTCATTTTATCTGACTGCACATGAATTCAGCCAGCTTCCATCACATCAAAACATTAACTCAGATTGTCCAATTGAATGTGGTCTTCAGCTTCTAGCTCACCTTTCAAATCTGAAGAGGCCGATTCCTGATGGCTTAGAAGCTTGTCCCACTGCACTTCAAACCCGTGATATATCAATGTCAAATCTTCTTCAAATCAGCAACATTATCATTCTTAAATCAAAATATTGTGCTGAAAAAATATCAAGTGGCAAGACTAGCAAAGCTCAACAATCAAGTCAGAAAAACGAAAATACTCAACTTACTATAATGGAACAGAAACAAAAGGCTCCACTAAACAAGATAAATTTTGAATACTCCTACCACCAATATCAATCTTTCACATTTTATATAATTGATGGTGTCCGTGGTTTATTTCTGAGCTCTCAAGATCATAGATTGGCTTTAGCAGCTGATTGCTTAGAGGTGATATCAGAAATTAAGTTTCTTAATTTACATGAAAAAAAAATCATTTGATGGAAGAAATAATTTGTAAAAATTTAAATAACTATATTTTAACATTGTTAAAACCTTTTATAGGGAAGTGTGATCCATTACCTTTAAAATTTGATACCCCAAGTCCTCCAGGAATTGCTAGGGCTATTTCTGCAGATTTTATTAATCACTGGAGCTCCATTCAGCCAGTATCACATTTTTTTGCTAAACATAGCCTTTCAATAAATTAATATTCCAACATTTAAATAGATAAAGTTCTGTGTATATGATTTATCTTGTATAATTCAAGTTATTTTCCTTAAAATACGTCAAACATGTGACCATCTTTGAAATTTATTAAGAAACCTTTGAAATGATTTTCTAAATTAATTATTAAAAAAAATTATTGTAAGTCCAGAAATAAAAAAGAATTTAAAATCTACTGATACGATTTCAAATACTTGTATTAAACTCTTAAATATTTTATTGTTTATATAAAAATATGATAAATGCTCTAGTTTTGTTACTTTACCTTTAATATTGAATAATCTATTTATTTTTACAAATTTTTTCATTGATTATAACATTTTTAATCAGAAGTAGAACAACTTAAATAATTAACTGAGTGTATTTTTAAAAAAATACAAATAATCTATTTTTGATTCAAAATTCTTTCATCAACTCTTTATTATTAACTTTTTTATTAATAAGCCTGTTTGACCTAAAATACTATACAGTTAATTTGGTAGCATTAAAAGCACATTTTTATGGCTAATATATTTCAAATTCTTTATTATATTTTTTTATTTTAGAACCTTTGCTACCAATTTAATAAAAATGACATTTAAAGATTTCACAACTTATATATTTCCTCAAAAGTAAATCAAATTTTCTTATAATATTATGAAAAAAAAATTATTCAATTTCACAAATAAAAAAAATAGATAATACTATAATCATCACAACTGAAAATGTTACAGCTACTCCCAGTATTTATCATGTTTAATTTTGCATTAAGTTGTGTATATATGATAAAAATTTTTAATATTTAAATATCTAAATTTTTTAGATTTGTCTTAACATTAGATAAATAATACTTTGCTGATTCTATTTCTTCCTCTATTAAGTCATCTCTTTTCAAAAAAACTCTCAAAGCACTAATGAAATATTCAAACCTATATTTTTCTTCTTTAATTTCCAGGTATTCTGAAATATCAATATCAAAAACATTAAGCTTTTCTATAGAATGAAAAAGTCTAGTGCTGATTTGAATAGAAGAATCTATCCTCGTGAAACCAGGAATTTTGTGACATCTTGAGATAAAATTCCTCAGTTGATTGGCAGGCCATAATGTCACTGTTATTCCATTAGTTGCTTCAAAGTTGATTTTACTTCGAATTCCCGGAAACATTAGTTCTCCACCTGTTTGTCGTGGTTGGGGCTTATTGTACTTCATATGAATGGTATTGTTTTCTGTATCTTTACAAAAAATATTCCTAAAGTATACTCACTTGCATCCTTATCAAGATGAACCTCATTGGAGAACCCATTACCATTTGCTCCAGATGTCCAAGTTAAATTACTAGCAAACGGTACACCCTCTTCTTCATTAGAAACTTTTGAAAATCCAGGAATACCAAGTTTTGCACAAAGATTAGTTGCCTTGTTGTACTTTACATATGATATTTTTTTACAAAAATATTCAAAGTTCATTTCAATACTCTTCATTTGTTTTTTATACTCATCCGTGTGTACAATATCATCAGTTTATTCATCTGCAAGAAAAGCATTCAAAAATTCAGTATTTAAATTAAAAAAAGTGATACTTACAAATATATAAAGATTTCTCCCTATCTAAAATAAAGCCACCACCAAAATTTTTTCCAAAACCACCAGCTCTTCAATGATAACCATTATTTTTAATTTCATGTTCACAGTAAGAAAGATCCTTAATGCATTGCACCATAGCTTCTAACATATCTAGTTCTTTGAGCTCATGAATTTCATAAGTTTGCACAAGAACATTAGGTATTAAGACACCTTTTGGTTTATAAATACTACAACCAGGAAAAAAATTGTAATAATTATTGCAATCTGTAATATTATTTACATAAGATCTTGCATAGAAATGTGGCTTCTTCCCGTTTGTATCCATTCCAAGAGCATTTACAAGTTTCATTCCGGTAGCAATGTCTTTTGCCCACCTATTGTGAGAGTTCTTCCCTGGCCGTTTTTTTTTTCAAATTTTTGCTCAGTGATGCTTCGATCCTAAGAGAATTCAATTTTGATTTAAAATAGAAAAAAATTAAAAATTAGAAAATAGTAACAGAATTTCAATTATCAGTCAATGATAACTTTAACTTTATCATATATTCAATATTAGAAATATAAAATTAGCATATCTACATATTAGTGAATTTATATATTTTATCTTTATTTTAAATATTAAGAAAGTGTTTCAAAGGTATACTTTATTAAATTATACATATAAAGAGTATACATTTATCCTGTATGCATTCGGCAAGTATGAGATTTGGCTCTACACTTAATATTAATAATATAATGAAAGTATAACTCCAATACACTAGTAATATTAAAAAATTTACAGAATTATCATATCCACATATATAAAATGAAAAATCCTGCTCTGACCAATATATTGACTTAGAAAGTTATACTTCAATAAATTATTAATTTCTAAATTGTAGCATTGTCCTGTATGCTTTCAGCAAGTACGAGACTTTGAAACAACTCAAAATTAATAAATTAAAGTTAAAGTATAAACAATCTAATTATTATTATGAAAAGCAAAAAATTATCCTGTATGCTTTTAGAAAGTACAAGATGATGTTTTGCTTTTCATATTAATAATATAATGGTTGAGATAGTATTAAAGAAATATAGAAAAATGATAAGTGAAACATGAACTTACGTGTCTATAAAATCTTCTTTCATTTGTAGCTGATTGATCAAAATTAATTATAAAGTTTACTTTATAATCAATGTTTTAAAAATAAATAGTTAGATAAATAAATTGAACATTTCTGATAAGGAATAAAGAAAAGTAAATTGACAAAAAAATAAAAAAACTTTAATTTAACTGAAAAAGAATTTTTTGATAATGATTTGAAAGGGTACAGTAAAAGATACCTTAAAAATAAATTCAGAATTAGAATAATTAGATTGACTTGTCAAAAGTGTAAAAAAGAGTAACAAACCAAAATGATATGAAATGCAATAGCAAGAAAAATTTGCTTACTGGTAATCTGATTAGGTCAAGAAAATAGTACCTATAATTCAAAATGATAAAGCAAAAATATGATTGATAACTTTTGAAAAAGGTAAGTGAGACAGAGAAAAGAACAATAAATTTGGTGGCAAACAGATGTGGATATCATGAATTTTCACTGGTCTCTTTTTCAAAAAAATGCAGCTCTCCCAGTCATATGATAAACTTCATCTAAATTCCAAGAATAATGTTTCCAAGGCACTGTACACAGCATGATCATTTTTCCTATGCATATAATAATTCCAGCTAGAGTTTACTTAGCTGCATGTTGTACAGATGAAGGTTTGTGGAACGCTGAATTTCACATCTAAAAAAAAATGAGGCCACATAATTCTAGCTACCGTGTTTCATGTAGCTAAAAAACATACACTCATCACATTTAAATTTACATTGCGTCAAAATTATTTCATTTTCGAATTTTTTTAAAGGGGACTATAATGTACACCAACTATTTCTAAAATATAAACCTCCCCACCATATTAAATTGGTAGATTTTTAATTGTGCAATTTTTTTACCTTTACCTTTTTCCTGATCTTACTTGGCTCAAAATATCAAAACATGGCCAATGTTGCTGAAAGCAACATTTGATTTTGTTTTGATGTGTAACAATGGAAGGCTGGTTCTAACCAGCTTCAGAGAGTTGTATATCTTATTTGAACAAATTTTTATTTATTTATGTATTTTAATTAGAAAATTTACTTTTTATTGCAGCCAGATTACTACTGGCTGCTATTTGGAAACCTTAATTTATGACCCAAGCCTTTGAAATCAGCTTGGGTCCCTTACATTTCAATTTAGTACTTCCAGAAAGGTTTCCCCTGGCTGGAAGTGTTGCTTTCAGGAAACCAAAGTCGCTAAAAGAGACTTTGGTTGCTCACTTTTACATTTTCCACTCTCCCAGCCAATTTACTAGGCTGGGAGGTGGCCAAATGTGTATGCAACGCACATTGCTGCTGCAAGCAATGCGCGCTGCACACTCGCTTCCATATTTCATGCAGCTGACTTGAAATCAGCTGCATGAGATATGGGCAGCCCATGCAATGCACGTTGCATGCAGCAGCGACGTGCGTTGCATGTGCTGCATGCAGTGCATTGCACAGCCAGAAAAAAACTGGCTGTGCAATGTGCACAGAGAAACCAAAGTCCCTGAAAGGGACTTTGGTTTCTAAAATGAAAGCAATTTTCCCCACCAGGTGCAATCTGGTGGGGAAGTGAGAGACGAGTTAGACCGAAGTTGTTTGAAAGCAACTTTGGTCATAAAAACATTAAAAATCATAAAAAAACCAATAAAAAAAATTAAAATGTGAGTGTAAGAGAAAAAATAACTGCTAGTGATACCAAAAACCCAAGCCAATTTCACTTGGCTTGGTTATTTAATAATAATTTTTGTAATACATTAAATTTAAAATTCAAACACCATAAAATATATGAAACTTTTTTATATAAATATCATAAATTTAATTCACCCCTTTCTCATAATTATATTTATAATTTTGTTTTTTAATTTTTGACTTTTAAGTTAATTTTTTGGAACTCCAAAATTAAATTTTCAACTAAATTTTTTATTAATGTAAAATAAATTATAAATTTGACATTTTGTAATTAAATAATGAAAAAAAAATTAAATTTATTTAAAAAATATTTTTGTTAGAGGAATACCAATATTTTAAGGCTAGAAATACTGTGCGAATTGTAAGTAAAAAAAATTATATTTTTTTTGTGAGGGGTTATTACTATTTTTGTAAATATTTTTCAAAAGCATTCATTAAATACTGAATTAAATTACTTTTTAACTCAAATTTTCTGTAAAATAATTAAAATTGAAATAATACTATTGTTATATTTGATATAAAATTTGAAGTGGTAATATTAATGACTCTTTAAGTAAATTTGAAAATCATTAAAAAAGACCATGTTGATAAGTAATTCATTTTTGATATTCAATGGTTATATGTATATCTTATATATATTTCTTGAGTGTTATTTTTATATACACTCAATAAAATTTTTAATATACAATGCCATTTAATTGTTAATTATTGGTCAACTTAGTTATAAAAACTTCATATTTAATACCAGCCACTAGTATTTAGTTTTTAATTTAAAACTCAAATATAATATGAGAATATCCTTATTCTGTCTGGATGTAATTAACAACAATAACAGACCATAAATAAGTGGGTAATTAATTACAATAAATAGTTGAAGAATAACCTATCAGAAATGATAAGTTTATCAAAAAGAGTACATTTAAAATTTACTTTTGAATTTTTTTTGATATAATTTGGGTAGTTAAATGAAAATTTAAATTATCAGACTTCAAAATGAAAAAAATCTAAAAGTGGTGGTTATATAATAAGCCTCATATAAAAAAAAGGAAAAAAAATCTACTAAGTAACTAAATTATTAAATATTAAGGTATTATTAATATTATTGAAAAACTTTTTTTACAATTATAATGAAATCTAAATGTGAAATTAATGGTGGGATAATAGTAAGACTATGTTGAAACACTTTAATTTATACATACTTTTGGCTATGTTCAGATAAAAAAATTGGTAAAATTTTATAATAACATCTAGTTTATAGTGATGCAATTTTATTTAGATCAAGAATAAATTTTTCTGAGGAAAAACTAATTAAATTGAGATATGGCCATCTCCTTTCAAGAGATAGAATAATAATAAAAATTTAAAAAAATTATAATAAGTATTCTTAATCACCATTTTTGAAAAGTCTATAGAAAAATTCATTATAATATATCATTCATTTATTACATCATATAGAGCTTCAACTTGAAGTAGTGATGGGCAGCTTTGAACTTATGTTCTGAAAAACAAAAAAGTTAAAAAATATATAGTTATACTAATGAAAAAGCCAAAATTAAAAATACTATTATAAATTAATAAAATAAAATTACATAATTTTTATTCTGCTCTCATGATGCAAGGGTACTATGTAAAAAATTCCACATGTTAAATATAAACCTACTTTAAGGCTAGTTTACAGGTAGAGCTATAAAGTTTCCTTAAATTCTAAAGATAACTTATGCATTTTACTAATTTTTTTTTCTTGTTTTCTTTCCAAAGTTGTTAGAGTTGCTTAATTAATACTGCTATCTTGATTGTAAGATATATAATTTTTTTTGAATAAATGATTTATTGTTTCAAAAATTATATTATAAAGTTAAATCATTTATTTCATTTTCTAAAGCTTCATTTTCAAAGACACTACTCCATTTTCTATTACTTAACAAATATATAAAATGTGATAGCAAAATTTTTAGAATTTTCTTTTTGAGAGGGTCAAACTATATTGTGAAGATTTTTATCTAGAAATTCTTGTACTATAAAGCCAAATAATTTTCTCCCTTGAGTAAGCCTTTTCAAAAATATGAGAATATAAACAAGAATATTAACTTATCTTATTTTTATTTTCTGTACTGAATTTTTTAGTTCAATCCCTTTTTTTATATGACATTAGTATAAAACCATGGTTAAATGCTACTATATAGTTAATTTTTATTATATATATATATATATATATATATATATATATATATATGAAATATTTAGTAGGTCATCCTTTTTTATTTACTTGAATAAATGGCTCAATTATAATGCCTGACACTTATTAATCTTTCCCAAACTCAATAACAAATTTCTCATATGAAATATTAGCTTCTAATATAAGCAGCTTATCTATAGCTGATATTCAACATGAGATTTTCTTTTTAGATTCAGCTAAAATTAAACAAAAGGAGCAATAATGCATATGTGTATAAATGGTAACCATATGTTACTTAGAGGAGTATGAAATTCACTCATCAGAATGGTTTAAATATTAAAATAAATTGAGGTCATTGTTTTCTTGTATTTGAAACTAATTAGGAAATTATTCTAAAAATATATTTTAATGTGTATCATGCTTAAAAAGTTGGAAAGATGATTTTTGAAAATTTTGAGTTTCTTATATGAGATACCAAGCTTTAGTTTACATTGTTTCAAGTAGAGTAGAATTTTAGTATTAGAAATTGAAAGCAATGTAGAATTATCTGATTTTAATTGTGTTCTACTTATAGAATGATTACATAACATTAAACATTATTTAAATCAAAAAGGTTTAAAAGATATTTAGAATTTTACAAAATTTCAACATTTATTAATCTTTGATTTGAAAACCAACTATGATGTACACTCACTAGAAATAAGCAATCCCAATTTTAACATAATTTATCAATCCAAAAATAATGAGTAAACACCACGCAATATGGGGGGCGGACTTGCTAGCGAGTCCGCAACCTTGGACCCAAACTCACCACAGATTGAGCACACATTGAGCTATTGATAAAGGAACCATACAATCAGGGATGAACACCACTCAGCAGAACAGTTTTAGGTGGGTGTCCAAGTAGAGTTCAGCATGAGTTCAGTATGAGTTCAGTCTGAGTTCCATCTGAGTTCAGGTTGAGGACTTGCTAGCAAGTCCACCCCCTATATTGCGTAGTGAAATTAACATAAAAATATTTATTATTTCAAAACCAAATCTCTAGATTTAAAATATGGTGTTTCAATGTAAAATTGATACAAAACTTTAATGCAATGAACTCTCTTAAAAAATTCAAAAATAGAATATAAAAACAAGTGATTTCTGAAAAAAAAACTACAAACTATTGTAGATAAAGCATAAAAATAAGTCATATTTTTAAAAAAAATGATCTAACAATATTTATTTTTGTTAAAAAAATCAAAAACATTGTTAAGCTTGTTTGTTATAATAATGTTAATATCCACTAAACATTATCTAAAGGTGGCGAAATATGTCAAAAATCAACAATTTTGTATCATTTCCTATTGTTCTATGACTTTATTCCATCCTTTTTATCTGATTTTTCCAGTATTAATTTGCTATGATCACTATTTTTGAAGTTAAAATTTACAAATGTTCATTATATTTGATAATATGAAAAATAACTCAAACTTTTATAACTACAAAATACGATTTTGAAACTCCTTCTTTCAATAAATGATTGAAGAAATTTACAGTTTATTTGAATAATGATTTTAAGAATAACAAAATATTTGAAATTCACAAGGACTTATTTCCAGGGACTATAATTATTTACTTGTGTAATGCATGAGCTACTTATAAATGATGTAAAACATCAGAAAGTAAGTTATACTTATAAATCTACAGATTATACTGTCTCTGGTATATATATTTTCAATAAATCTTTTAAACTTATCTTAACCTACATACCACACAATAGAAAATCATTATATTAAAAAAGGAAAAAATTTAATGATAATATCATAAAGAATAATAACCATGGATTGATATTCAATAAAAATGTCTAATAAAATTTTAAGAGAAAATAAATCAGTATTCTTTCATCAAAATATATCCTTTTTGTCTTTGTAATTTATTCCAAACAAATTTTTTGAAAGTTGATTCTATATATCTAATGCCAAAACCACTATTAAGTTCCCTCTTAGGCTTTTTAAGCAATTATATATATATATATTATTTATCAAAAATTGAAACAAAAAATAAAAAAATAATTTTTTTACCTTTAATTATTTAAATATAGAGTATTTTCAGAATGCATTGTGGTTACTTGTGAAGGTTAGAAGATTTGAAGTTGGATTTATGAGTTTTTAGAGGGGCAAGTATTGTAAAATTCTTTCATAAATATTTATTTCATAGTTTCAAATGTTGAAATATACAAACTAATGGGATTTAAAGTTATATTGAAAAAAATCTGTTTTCTACTCAAGTATAATAGAATAAAATGATGATATCAAAATTGAAATTAAGTTTAAACTTTTGATATGCTCTATCTTCAATTTTATTGATAGTGCATCAAAAATATAATAATATTTTTTTCTTAAATCACTTTTTACATAAAAGATAGTTTTATCATTTTATGCATTAAAGTTTGCTTATGTAAAATTAACATCTATGTCAACTGTTTATGACTATTAATCTATATAATAAATTTATTTAGAAGAAAAATTAACATCAGTATATACTGACTTTGAAATTATTTAATTTAAAATAGTTTACAGGTTGATAATGAAGGGTGATTTTATTTTTGAATATGAATTATAGAAGTCTTATTTTGCCAATTTTAATTCTTTTTGAGCTCAAATGTATCCACTGCAACTTATGTAAGAATAATAAGTATTTTTATTGAAATTTACATGAGAAATTATGCCTACTATTCAAAATCAAACTTTCTCTAATGGTGTTTTTCAATCATTATTTCTATTCATATCAATAAAAAACATTTCAATTTGCTGATGTTTTAGTTTTTGATATCCCAAAGGTTTATATCTCAGGCGTGCTATTCACAAAATTATTCAAAATATAATTTTTGAAATACATGATAAACTTGAAAGTGAGGGGGCATTAAATTTTTAAAAATAAATTCTAAATTCAGGATGGATAGTATTTTTTCTATTTTCACAAATGAACAATTTTTTGTTTCAATAAATCCAGAAAATAAATTTTGTTGTAAGCATACTATATTAAATTTATTTTGATTTTACATACTATATTTTCAAGATTTGTGTTTAATATTTCCAGTGAAAGTTAATTTTAATGTGAATTTTAAGTAAGCTTGAAGAAATTTAATAAATAGGCATATTGGATATGTAAAATAATATTTTGCTCCAATCTTGAATAAACCAAGGCTAAAAAATATCTTGAATAAGGTTTTTGTGGGTCAATTTGGATTTAAGTAGAATTAAGTGAGGTTTAATAAAGGAAAGATAAAAGGCTAAATTCATTACTAGTGACTTTTTTCTTAAAATAGCTATAAAATATGTATCATTCTGGAATCAAGCTTAAATAAATTTGACTTCAAACAGAGATAATTTCTAGCAGCACAACGCCATATTTACAAAGGTGTACAATACCTCAAATATTTCTCATAATATAGCAAGGCAAGAAATCTACAAAATTCACATTTGAAACGAAGATTTATATTTTGAATTTGAAATTGAGAAATGGAATATTATTTTTCAATTTAAATATATATTAGTCATTTTACCAAAAGTTTTCAGTAATCAGATTGAATTTTGATGGTTTTTTATTGTAGATTAATCATGTTGAGGAGCCATTTACTCAAAATTACTGGTTTTGGTTCTGATATTCCATGTGAAATTCATTACGAATCTTTTTGAAAGTGAATAGTTGACATATTGGATATGCAAAAGCATATGTTATATCAAGGTGAGCTCAAAGGGAGTTCAACTCATGATCAAATTAGGATTTTTCAAGATCAAACGGTGATCAATGTAGGTTTATCTTCAGCTCAATTTGTGACAAATCTCTGACTAAATGTAAGGCCAAACAATTTCCTCCATGGTGATGATGTTTGCATAATTCAGGAATAGATTTGTGGCTCAAAAAAGTTTAAGCAAGGGGTATTTCTAGAAATACCCCCCTCAAATTCTCTGTGGTGAAGCTAGCTTGTTTCTCTGATGAGATTTCTAATTTTTACTCTCAGATAGATCAAATCACTTTAAAAATTATGAGAGGATCCAAAAATTCTAGTTCTATTTAAAGATATTGTTTCACTTATAATAGAGTCTTCTTTATTCTCAGAAATACAATCTTTTCCTATCAATATTTCCCATATCTGCTACAATTTTAAAGCCTTAACTTCTTCTCAATTGTTGCTACAGAAAAGTCATTCATTCAAAAATCCCTCATTTTTACACTTACTATAGTTCTTAGTTGATGAAAATTATTTAGAGAATTGATTTAAATATGATATTTTGTACTTTATTATTTATTAAAATCCCAAAAATCTTGGTAATTTATTTTGGTTACTTTTTAACCAGTTGTATTTTCCAATAACAATCTTCATTTTTGTGTTCTAATTTCACCTTCAGCCTTACAGAAAATAATTTTTCTTTAAAAATTTAATAGAATCCACATATTTTGATTAAAAAAATTTTAATTTAAGACACCATCAACCCCTTAAATTTTTTTTTATAATCCCTTCACCCATCTAACTTATGTATATCAACATTATTGAATGTCCAGCTTATTTTCAGTAAGAAAAAGCACCTGATTTAAAAAATCTTTTATTTGATTCTCTATGTCATTGATATAATAAATATAAATATTTTAATTTTCTTAGTGGCTTGGTATATTTTTAACCTTAAGTTAACCATGTTTTGACATTTAGTTAAAGGTTCTGGTGGCTGAATAATTTTAAATGTCATTACCATCTATAGAGTTTAATATATTTTACATGAGAATTTAAACTATTTTTCCACACAATAAATCACTTTTTATATGTAAGAAAAACAAATACTGGCTCAATTATCAATTATCTTGTAAAAATTATAATACATATATCAAGGAAATATTATAGATCTTTTTTGGGGGGAAGGTTACTTAAACCTGTCAAAGTTATAAATATTATACCCCCCCTCATCTGTTTTTATCTTTTAGATGGCCTTTATTTAAATTTATTTTCACTTCAAACTGATTATTTCACATGAAACCTAATATCCACCTTTTTAGTGCATATTTTACATACTGCAGAGAAAATCAAAGTACATATGACTATGTAAAATATCTAACATCTATTTCCAATATTCCTTTCTACCACCACCCTAAAATATTATTTATTTTTTATTCACCATTTCTTAAAATATGCCAACAAAATATATTGTTTAAAATGCTCTGAGCTTGGTTGCAATGAAAAATATTAAAAAAATGTTAATGGTGAGATAGAAAGGGGTACTACAATGTCTTCAACAAAATTCTAAAAACATCAAGAAAAAATTCAGCTTTTCAACAAAAAGAATAAATCAAAAATAAATCCTGTTACTAGTAGCCTTTCACCTTTACTTTCTTCATCTTAAAAACCTGAAGCCCTTCAGGAATCACTTCACATAGCAAGCACTTCACAGAAAATATTCCCTCCTATTTCAGAGAGGGTAAGTAATTCAATTCTTCTACCAATTTATGACTTTATATCTCAAATAATTTTAATTTTACTAGACATCCCTGCAGAATATTCCAGCCAATAAAAATTTTCATTCAGAATAAACTTCTCAAATTTTTCAAAAAACCTACAATTCAAAAAAAACAACCATCCTTGAATCCAAATATCACACCAATCATCAACTCTAAATTTTCTCTTCTTTTACCTTCCCATTTATCACCATTAATTTTTTTTATCCTTTGTGAAATTTCTCACATATTTCTGGAGAAAAACCTATCTCACAAGAATATTAAGACACTTATTGAAGCAAAATTTTTTGAGATTGATCTAATATCTCTTTATTTTCAAAAATCTGGACAATTTATACAAGATGCAACAAATTTTTCTCACAGCATATCCACATTTCCCAAGAAGCTTAATCTCAATGCACCTCTAAACACATTACTCTGTTGTCCCAATTTCTTTTATCAAACTTTTAAATCCATTAAAGATTACAACTACAATTAAACCCAATGTGGTCAGATCTTACTCAATTCCATACCCCCCAAGGGTAAAGATTTGGTTAGATGTGGCCACCCCTTATTTAAGGAGAAAGTTTATTGTGTTATATCCTCAGTCCCAGTCCAGAAATTTACCACCCCATCCCTAATATCTTTACTTTCTCATCTTCACTTCTCTCCCACTTTGATGACAATCCAGATGCTTCACTTAGAAGATAATGACATACTCAAAAAAAATGTGTGATGTTTGGGATAGTTCAGTATGGAAGTATTTCAAAGATTTCAGAGGAGATAATTTTACAAGTAAAAGTGGAAATCTTGTTTTCATTTTTTATATTTATTGGTTTAGTCCATCTGAGAACAAAATTGGTGGTCATATTCAAGTGTCATTTGGTTCCATTATTCTGATCTGTATAAATTTTCCACCTCATTTACAATATAAAAAGCAACATGTCTTCCTGGAAAGAATCACACTGGGTCCCCAAGAATTAAGTTTAGATCAGTTTAATCATGTTATTACCCCCATTTTAGAAAATCTTCAACAGTTTTGGAAAGGATTCTTTTTATCAAAAACTTTTTGTCACCCTGAAGGCCAGTTAATACATGCTTCAATATTTCCATTGATTGGCAACCTTCCTGCTGTTCAAAAGCTCTTGAGATTCTTTGAATAAAGTTCTAATATCCCTTTCTCTTTTTTTCATCTCAAAAGTGGAAATTAAATCTGGGAATCATTTTTCTGAAATTCTATCAAAGATTGATTCTCACCACCAAATGCAAGCTTCAAAGTGGAAAAATGCTTCCAGTGCTCAAGATAGGAAAAAAAAATTGATAGTGAAGGTGTTCAATACTCTGCACTACTTGAACTTTCATATTTTATACTCATTTCATTCACTGGAATTGTGTTGATGTACTTCTTACTTCTTTGAATGGCCAAAGTCTTTAGCAAAACATATCTTTTGGTACATGTGGCTGGCAAATTAATTCAAAAAAAAATACTTCAAAAGGGGGATTTCACAATCTCAAATATTCTTCTTCCCAATCAATTTTCCTTTCATTTTCTATCTCCTCCAAAAATCCTTCTTTTTTTTAATATTTAATGAAAAAAATTATCAAAATCCCCAACATTCACCACAGATCCTTCTTCTAAAGCCTAAAAAAAAGTGATAAAACAAGAAGTTCTGTTCAAGTGATTATTCCACCTCTTAATAGAGGCCAAAAGCAAAAAAATCAAATGAATAAAAAGATCATGAGAAGCCAATATTAAACTGTAAAACAACTGCATATTCAAAAATTTCTAGAAGTCAGGTTGACCTCAGTTCAGATAAAAATAAGTTCAGCTCAAATTTTAGTGGCTCTGGTAAGTTTTCTTGATCTATAATTAGATGAGAATTTTTCTGAACAATTTTTTGCAAATATTTCATTTCAATATTCTTCTTTCTCTTTTAGACCTAAAATTTGCTCAAAATCAGCTAAAACTTCATTTGATCTCACTACCAATTTATCTATTTGACAAAGCAAGCTGATCATTGATCAAATCAGTATTCAGAATACAATACTCCATGTTTGGATCACATGTGTTCCACACAGTTTTGGAGAGCCTGGTACGAATCTCAAGGCAGCAGAATGGCTTTTGTTGTACAAAATTTATTATTTGGTGGCTTTAATCCCAGTTTGGGTTATTGAAAATTCCAAAAGCAGAGAAAATAAATTGATAATATGTCTTTCTCTTTTGGTATAAATAATCAAACTCTTGACCTCCTTGGAAATAAATGAAGATCAAATTTAATCTCTTCAAGAACTATTGAAAGAATATATGAAGTTTCTTAAAGAATTATGGCCCAAATTTTACATCAAGCCAAATTTCCATTTGGGGCAAAAGTTTCCAGAAGATATCAAAAGATTTGGTCCAGCACCATAAATTGCAGCTTGGGCTCATTAATGTATAAATTCAATGTTGGGATCAATTTCAAATAACAAGAAGAAAATTAAGTTTATATATATATATATATATTTACACTTGTTTACTTCTACTATCTTTTACCATTTTTAGATGAAATGAACAAAACCATCATAAAAAAATTCTCTTTAACTGGAAAGCTAAAATCTCTTATGGAAAGGAGTGATGATTACTTTGATAACAAAAAAAAAAGGTCTCTGGTTTAGAAAAAAGCAAAAAGACTTCAAAATCATCTCAAATTTGTTGTGAAGATTATACTTTATGGATTGAATATGTGAACAAGATGGATGGAAAAAAATATTTCTCCAATTTTTTTGAGCGAGATGAGTCACCTAGCTCATCAAAATTTCTGCAATCTGAAATTAGTTATATAAAGAACTCGATTCTGGATGGTAAAGGTTTCTCATTATACTATAAGCACAAGGAGAGTGGTAATATTGAAATAAAATTTTCTACTGGAAACAAGGTGGGAGTTATTTTAAAAATTTGGAAGTCAACCCATTTCCAGCCCAAAACTTCATTTTAGTTATTTTTTATGAAATTTTGGAGGATAAATTTGTAAATCATTTTTTAAAATCTGGATTTAGTGTTTTTTTGTGTTATGATAGATATTGAAAAATTTAGTTATCACTGATAAAAAAATTGTAGGAAATACTTCAAAAACTATTATTCAGAATGGTTTTGCTATTGCTTTCTCCAAAACCATCTGTATGTTATCATTTAAAAGTATAGCTAGTGCCTATGATTCTAATGTTTAATGTTATTTGGGGAATATAATACTCTTTTCTGACAGTCAAGAATATATTATATGCTTTTAATTGAGCTTACCAGATGAAGTTCTTCATGAAGTATCTAAATTTGACTCCCTGAATAATGATATTACCACATTTCCTAAAGTAAGGGACACTAGAATTACTACTGAGGTTACTCTGGGGGTTGTCTGAGGGATAAAAAAACAACTTGCCTTTCAGTTGTCTTTTTTTTCACCCTGTGTTTTGGGACACCAACTGTAGAGAAACTTTTCTATAATACTGAGTTATATACACAGAGAAAGATGGTTTTGTTTTCCTTTAATGAGAAGAAGATACTTTCACTCTAATATTTAAAAGAGGGTGTAATTATAGGTATAAAGTTTTTGGTGAGGATATTTTATAAAAAATATGGATGCTAAGGAGAATTCTTAGAAAAATAACAGTAAATAAGATTATATCACTTCCTAGCTAGATCTATTCTCAGTAAGTGCTAGCACTCTTTGCTACTTCCTCTTAAATTTCTCTCTCTAATACTATCTTTACTCTAGCCATAAAATAACTCTACAGTGCTATTATTTTACTATGCATACCTGCATGCACAAAATGATAAAGATATCTTACTCTATCTGTATATCTCTATATACTTATTTTATCTATATTTCTGCCTTATATCTATTCTTAATGATTACTGCACTTCTAGGAGTATGTACATAAGTAATCAAGTGTATGTCTATATGTTGTGTGTCTTCTGTTGTACACAGCTTTAATTTATATATACCCTACATGATAAGCCCCCTTTAAACATTTCTTCCTACCACACTGGTTAATTTGTATAATCTTAGTGCTATTCTGAGTATATAGAAATGTAAACTAAATATTTCAGTATTCTAGGTACATTATCTATATCAGCCTGGATCAGCTCATAGTGCCTAATCATTTATGTAAATCCTACTATTAGTTCCCTATCTAATACCAAACCTTACATTCCCTACATCTCCTAAGATCCTTAATAATATAGTAAATAATGAACTGCCTTTTTCACTTAATATAGATTGTGTGCTTGTTGTGAGACAAGCCATCTTTTGTGGATTCTTCAGCACTCAGTAAGATCTCTTTCTCCCTTTAGTGTCTTACTTACTGACCTTAATCACTTCATGTTTTCTCAAACATAAATATTCTTATTTTAGCTCCATGCTTAACCTATTCTTTGATATGTGTTAGTTAACAAAAACAGGTAGCAGTGGACCAACCCAATGTTCTGTCATACTTATACTAAGGTAAAGCCTGTACCATCACTTGATTCTGAATTCTAAACCTATACAATTCTTTTAGTGCTAGCTGTGATAGTCACAATTACATACTGGTCTTTAAATGTATAGTCTGTATGCACTTCCCTTTATCTTTAACTTTCCATGGAATATATCCATATTGAACTAAAAAAATAAAAAAACTGAACATCAAGAGTCTATTTTTTCTGCACTTTTGAAGACCCCTTTGTTTTGCTCTTGTAACCATCCTTCATAGAAACCCCTCACAGGGTAAAATATAAGAGGACTTGTAGGCAAGTCGTTTTTTTGTCCTCAGACTACCCCCAGAGTAACCTCAGTAATAATTCCAGTAGTCCCACAAGGAGTGTGAAAATCACTAAAATCATTTTCAAAATTTATTTTGACACAAAGTAAAAAGGACCTTACCAGTATTTGACCTTATTTTGGTGTTCCAGACAAGGGTAGGACCATTTTCTTGAATCCAATCACTTCCAATCCCTGCTGCCACCCTATCTGATCACTCATGTTTTCCTGCTTCATCAATCTTCTAACTCTTTACTCCCATGATCTTGAGCTGAGACTCTCTCCTATTAATCTACATATTCTCTTATATTTAGCTCTGCACTCATTCACTGTGACTCCCCTTTCCAAACACAAGCTCCAAAGAAAAATACCCAGTTTTAGCTTATCTAGATATTTTCATTTTTTTAATTTCTTAATTTCTTGAATTTCAAAGCAATTAATTGGAAATTTAGACTAACCTAGAAATTTTTAATTTTTTTATTCTTTAGTATTATTTTTTAAAAAAATGGGAGTTTCAACTACTATAGATATTTTTACTATCATTTTATTTTATGGATGTTACAGGATCATTAACTGGCTCTTTAAAATTCTCTATCTTTTTTTCTTTACTTTTCTTCTTTATATTTTCTCTTCCTTTAATCAATTTTGATAAGTTGTATCAACATAATAAATTGGGAGTTTAAAATCTTTAAGATAATTTTTCTTCATTTTTTGCCTTTTCTTATTAGTTTAGTTTTAAGATAATTGATGAAACCTCAAGCCATGTTTTATAGTTACTTTGTTTTTTTCATTAGGTGATGATTTAAAATATGTGAAGAAAGAGAGAATGAAAAACTGATGTGCAAGAAGAAAGACAAGAGAAGCAAGAGGAGGGGGAGAGCAGCATATATATATAAATATGTATATAAGAAGTAAAAAAACAACAAGATGTAATTAGAGCCAGCACCAGTTCATTTGCAGAAAAGACACAGCATCTTTTCAGCACATGACCTAGTGCTTTTTAACATGCACCCTTGTGTGAGATGAATCACAAGTTTCTTCACTTGTGATCTACTTGACCCAATTCCTTACAGCCTCACTCTCAAGTTAAATTCTGAAAAGACACTGCTTCTTTTCAGCATGTAATCTGGTGCTGGCTCTCAGGCACCCTTTTGTCAGATGGAAAACAAGTTGCTTGACTTGTGATCCATTTGACCCATTTCCTGACATCCCATTCTCAGGGTCACATACTGAAAAGACACAGCATCTTTTTAACATGAGACCTGAAATTTTAGGCATAAAGTTATGGTTCAAATGGATCAAAATTCATTGAAAAATTTTCTTCATTTCACCCAAGGGTGTAGGGGATAAATACACTAGGTCACATGCTGATAAGATGCATCATCTTTTTTGGCACACACCCTGAAATAAAATAGGTGCTAGAGGAGGTGATTATGGCAAATGAGGAAAATCAGGAGTATACTACAGAAGCATGAGGTATTGGGCTTGATTCATGAGAGTGAAATAAAGCTCAGGAGATATAGGGTGTGGAAAATGTCTGAGTAGAGCCCACAAGGAGCTATGTGGGGAAAATGGGAGCACAAAAGACACACATGAAATAACTTTAAAAGCCCTTCTGAGTTACCAGGGGGGCTGAGTGAGGCACCCCTGGAGGCCAAAAAAGGGCTACAGAGGTGAAGCAGAAAGACCTCTAACAGGTTTTCACATATTTTTTACTTTCCAATTTTTGAAGGGCTACATTACATGATGGAATTATTTAAAAAAATTCCAACCCACATAATTTATTTAACTGAGTTCACTTTTACTTTTTAGAATATTCCATGTTTTATAATATTTAATCATTAATAATGTAAATAAAATCAATTACAAAATCATCCCACTATATTTTAACTCTGTCTTCTGAATAGTGTCAAAAGTTCTGTGTCCTTCAAAAGGAAGATTATCCTTAATGTGGGTGTGGCACTGTGGATTAGCAAGTGCTATAGTGGAAATAAAGATTGACCATTCTTCAGATTTAACCAAGGCATTAGAACACAACATTTCATGATTTTTGTGAGTAAGATGGAGGAAAAAAATTTATTACTCAAAATACATCATATACCACCATGCAATATGGGGGGCGGACTTGCTAGCAAGTCTGAAACCTTGAAGGCAAATTCATATTTATCTGAGCTCACAATGAGGAAGTGGTGAAACAATTTTGAAAAGATAATGGTTTCTACTTGAACACACATTGAGGAAAATTTGAACATTTATTGAAGTATAGTTGATAACAAGTGCAAAAAATATTGAGACTTGACTTACTGGAATTTTTAAAGGAATATTACTATAAGGGAATCCCAATACCAAGCCAGGATCTCAGATGCCTACTATTTTGAAACATTATGATATTTTTTCATCCTTTAAAAGTATTTAACTTCTCATATAATTTTAATTTAAATATTCTCTTCAAGTTTAATAAGATTTTTTACCTATGAATATGTAGAGTAATAATCCAATATTATAAGAAATTATTCATGAAAATAAAATTATTGAATTTATATTTTTCATAAAATTTTTATTCTCAAAATTTCCAGAAATAACTTTATTTTCACATTTTATCAATTGTAATTATGAAATATTAACAAGATTTGAAATATTTGGGAAGCTACACAGCTTGCTTAAAACTGACTCTGGAATAAATTGAGTTGACTTTATAGTTTACAAAATATATATATGTACTATATTATTAAAATTAATAATAATATATGTGTACAATTTTACTTATATATAGCTTAATATTATCTGCATTATATAAAAAAATAAATGTTTAATTCTCATGAGAATAAAACATATGGCTAATAAAAATTGCACAAAATGTATATTGTTTTTTGGGTGGTTTCTTGCCATTACAATTTCCAAGAGTTATATTATATCATATATATATATATATTGTTTTTGTATATTTTTTCAAAAATATGTCTCCCACTACTTCCCTTTTCTCAAATGTGTATCATAATCCTCCCTCCTCAGACATTTTTTCTGTCTCTTAAATCTTACTTCACTATCCATAGTCCTCTCCTCTTCTAATCACTTTGGCCCCCTTTTTTACCCCTCTTTATCCCACTTCACCCAACATCACTCGATTTTCCCACCTTCCAATCACTTTTAATCCCCTCTTTACCCCTATCTTCATCACCTCACCCTATCTCACTCCTTTCACTCTCCTTCCCATCACTTTTACTCCATGTGAATTATAAGGGGTGATATGGAAAGCAAAAGGGGTGGGGAAAAAAGCGAAAGGGTAAGTTTGGATGGGCAGAGGAAATTTATTGGGTATGAAGTATAAATGGTTAGTTTGAAGCTAAAGAGTTGTGATTTTCTGAAAAAGAGGCGGGGTAGGGGGGGAAGGCAAATTAAAAGGGTAGCTTGTGTGTTTAAAGGGGTGGGATGGGGTAGGGATGAGATGGGAAAGAAAGGGGTGAGAAGGGATGAAGAAGGAAGAGAAAGAAGTAGAGTAGATTACAAAATGAAATGTGACAGTAGGGGAGGGGTGAGTAGGGCTGCAAACTGGAGTGGGAAGGTTGGAGAGTTCAGTGAATGTGTCACAATGGCAAACAAAATGTGAGGGGTAAGAAAATAACTTAAAGGGATGAAGTGGAAGATAAAAGCACATAGCGAGGTGGAGAGTGTCAAAGGAAGTAGCTAAAACTTCATAGTGAACTCTATCATTCGGCCAAAAAATAGAGTGCACCCTGTCAATTTAGATGCATACTATTCTAATATACAAAATGAGCAATAATTATGGTGTATGGATATTTGTGCACCTAAATAGATAAAATATTTTTATTTCTTGGCTAGTTTCAATAAATACTGCGCTTACAAAGTTAAAGAAGTATTAAAATATATGAATTATACATGTGAAACTATTTTTAATCTTTACAAGTTATTTCACAGAAATTCTCTTAGAACTATGCATATGTTTAATAAAAACTGAAATTAAAAAACTTTGAAAAAATATTGAAAAAAATGAAATGACCTGCAATAATATTTCAAACAAACGGTCTTATATCTTCTATGAGTAGAGTGCATTTAGCCTTGAGTTTAACAGTAAATTTTTTTGGTGAGATGAAAAATATATTTGAATTGTATTAAACAATTCAGATAAAGGCTTTACACAAAATTATTTGATATATTTCATATATAGCTTTATTCCCTGTTTTTTAATCAGTATAAATACCTTTAAAAATACTTGTAAAACTAAAAATTTAAGAAAATTGACTAAATTAAGCTGTCTCAAGATCTGCACTAAAATATATGCAGTGAAATACTAAACTCCTTGAGTCATTTTAATTTCTAAATTTTTTTCATTAAAATAACTTTATAAATTCTTAAAAAGTTATATATATTAGTCTTGATGGAACTTAGATTGAACTGCCAAAAACATCCTGCTTCCAACTGTGATTCAGGTTAAGTTAAACTGTGAGAAATTTTTGAACTTTTTAAAATTTTTATAGAAGATTTTTTAATATAAAAATAAGAATATTTTTATATCAGTAACTTTTATATTAAATTCTTTGAAGTTCCGGAGATATGTACAAATGCTAATTCATTTTGATAAATTATTTTATCAAAAGTGGTAGTAAGTTGATTTTCTAATATTATTATACTATTTTTTATATGAAAGATTAATAAACTAAATAAAAAGTAATTTTATACAAGTATAATATATAAAAAAGTATCAGATATTCTGTTTAGATTCCAACAACTTCAAAAAACCAATATTTTTATTTTAAGTAAAAATTATATAGATCTTCCAGAGAAGCACATTTTTTATTTTGTATTAATAAGTGTAAGTTAAATTGAAGCCACATAAGGTAAAATTGGTATTTTTTAAAAAAAAAGTAAATAAATATCTTGTAAATCAATAAATATATTTATGAAAAGACAAATTTTATAGCTAAATTTATTTTTTAGATCTTTACTGAAGAATTGAAATATTCTCTTTTTAAATCAATTTTTAAAAAAATATACTCATTATAGTATTTCTTTGTTACAAGGCCAATTTAGAGAAGATTCATAAATTCTTCTGTTTAAATAAAATATTTAAGGGATTGTATTTTATAGACTTAGAAATTGAATAGAAATATCATATAATTTTGACCTATCAGCTTGATTATCATATTTCTAATAAATAATTGATAAATCCTTAACCCATGATTGAGAGGTAAATGTTCAGTTGTGAATTAATCCTGTCAAAAACTTTGTTTTAATGACTAAAAATTGAACCTCCATCATTTTTCTAAATTTATTCCTCAACAGCATATAATTGAAATATTGAGTCTATGAGTTTGAAATATGAATCAATATATCTTTTAATTAAAGTATGATCACTTTGGCACAAAAGTTTTTTGTATGGGTATGACCAAAAATACTTATTGTGTCTTTTTTATAGAATAAATTTCATATAGTTTTTTTAAATGAGAAACTGATAGAATGAAGAAACAATACAACTTAAAAATATTCAATTCAGTTCTTTAACAATAATAAAGTCTAAAATTCAACATGAATCATATTTTTCACAGGAGAAAATGTCTCAAAATCTATGGTGCCAAGTCCCAGGTGGACACAGAAATTATTTCAAAATATAGCATTGAAGCACAGTTAAGTATTAAAATTACTTTTTAAAGATTTTAATATTGTTTTTTTTTATCTTTAAAATTTTGCATTTAGTTTGAATTTTAGTTTGTCATATGGACAATTCACTGAGTAGTGATTAATTATTTCAACTCATGAGATCACTTACTCTATCAACTGAAAATTTTCTCATGAAATGTTGATGAACTATGTCATGAAGAGTTTCAAAATATCATATATGTATTAAATTTACGAGATATATCTTACAAAACATCTTAGCAGTTGAGGAATAACTAGAAGAGATAAAAGGGAAAAAATTAATTTTGTTTTAATTGTAATCATCTTCCTGCTTTTAAAAAGTACAAAAACTGGATTAAAATCTACTAGTATTAGAATTATAATTCTTTTCAGACATATTATCAAATAATTTATCAATTATTAGTGCTTAGTATAAAATATCTGTGAGAGTACTTCATTGAGTAATAAATTAGGAAAACACATTTCTATGTTTTATTTGTTTTTTCATGTGTATTTTGACTGTATTCTAGGATATAAAAACTAATATTGAAAGTCCGATATCTTTTTTAGATAAATCAGCTCAATTAAAACTAATTATCTTGCATAATCAAGAATTAGAAAAACACATCAAAAAAGTTATGTGATATGGTTTAGATCTAAAAAGTAAAGCTTCAAGTTCTGGATTAAAAGGAGTATTAAATAGAAAGAGCCACTTATTTTCTTCTATATTTTTTCCAAAAAAAAATATTAAAATGATTAGACAGGTTAAAAGTGATACTTTTAGAAAAAAATATAATTTTCAGCCTTTTTACTGATCAATTGAAATTCAAAATGAACATTAAATTGTGTTTTATATATAAAAAAAAGTGAATCAATCAGATTCTTAAGCTCCCTTTGTTTACCTTTCTATTAATTTTTTATTAAATTATTGCTATTTTTTCAGCACATTAGCATTCATCCTTTGTTAAGAGCTCAAGATGAGCTCAAAGTAGAGTTCAGTATCAGCTCATTATAAGCTCTATCAGAGTTAAGTCTGAGTTCAATCTGACTTCAAGTTGAGGACTTGCTAGCAAGTCTCCCCCAAATATTGTGTGGTGTACTTGAGAAACAGTGTTCAGAGAGCTGTATAAATAATCATCGCATTATTATAAAATATATGAAGTTTTTAAAATGGATACAGAACCTAGCCAGCCAACAAGCCCTTGAAAGTATGACCTAAAGCCTTTATCAAAATTGAGAATTAATCAACAAGTCAGGCATCATGATATATAATCAAGTATATTATTTGAGTGGTAATGATCTTGATATAACTGCACCCAACATGTGCTCATAATACAAGTTTAAAATTTTAGTTACTTAACTTATACTTGAATTGCATTAATTCTAGTCAAGTATAAAGTTATCTCAGAATTTTTAAAATAGAGCCAACTTCAAAAGCAACCAAAATGAAATTTCAATATTGAAAATAATTCAATAATATTAAGGAGTAGTTAAAATACTGAGAAAAGATCATGGCACAGCTAGATTAAATACCAAATAATCAAAAGTAATTTTCAATATTAAAAATACTTCTTTAATATTAAAGAATCATATTAAATTATGGTTGCCAACCATAATTCTGCACTTCTGATTTCCACTGCCCAAAAATGAATGCACACAGTATTTTTTTACTGCTTGACCTTATCTTTTATTCCCCATACTACTAGTCAAGTGTAAAAGTTCACGAAGGCAATTGTAATTTTGGTTTTTCAGTCATATTAGTTACGTTGTAGACAATCCTATAGTACTAGCTATAGGCCTTGACCAAGGGAGTTGGAGAAAAACCAGAGAGAAAATCCCCTGTCCCTTTAGAAAAATAGAGTGAGATTTACTTGCTAAAGTAAGTTGGTTCCTATTTTTCTAAAGCTACTTTTTAACACACTTGACTGCTTGATGAGCCAAGAAAGTAGTCCCCAGATAGACTACCAGACCAAGGAACTGAAATGTAGAACAAAGTCCACACCAGAGACAGCAAAGATACTTGATGTTGGCTGCAAATCCACACCAGAGACAGCAATAATACTTGCTATAGCTTGCAAGACTATAACAGAGAAAACAGTTGCCAAAGTTAAGTTAAATGAAGAGCTCACTTGCAACAAACACAGCCAATTGTGGCCAGAAAACAGTGAAAACTGAGTGAGGAACAATGATATCACCTACGGATGGTTGTATGATGATTAAGGTTTCCCCCAAAATGTCTTATTCACTATGTACACACAGACCACTAACTAAGAGCCCATGCGCACCCACCAATCTGGCGCCTGTACCCGCCAAATTGCATAAAAAACCCTCCTGAAGCGCTCCCCAACCACCTAAAACAGAGGCAGATGGGACGCCCGACGTCGGAGATGCCGCCTGAAGCAGCCCTGCCTCCCTGAAGCCAGAAAACCAATAAAAACAACTAATCTACTTAAAAAAATTAGCTACAACTACTAAAACCTTTAAAACACAGAATTTCACTATAACAACATTGAGACATGAAATATAGAGAAAAATTAGCTCTATCCAATGGTACTAAGCACTTAACTCTAAGACTTAAGGTTAGCCCGTAAAACACGAAAAACAAAATTAAACAGCAATCTTTTATATATGAAAAATGAGGAAATGACCCCTTAAAACTCAGAATATGAAAAATGTCTTCAAGACATAAAATATAGAGAATAACCAGGGCTATCCAATTATAGTACCCACATACCCGCAGACCCGATATCCACGAAATAAAACCAGATAAATACCCAATTCCTTAACAGATGTCAATTAAGACATGCACAAACAGCGCCAAATCACACAACAAAGGCCCTGCCAATGTTGGAAGACCACAACGTGTAGTATAGTAATATCTTAGTGATTGTTAATTACATAATGTGTATAAAGTCTGTGGTGCAGCTGATGAGTCTAACTCCAGTTCACTCCGGACAAAGCACTGACACTGCTACCATAGGTGAGTTATAAATTTTTAAAGGGCTCACTCCGGAAGAAGTGCTGACAATGTTACCATAGGTTATTGGCTGTCCCTGATTTGTTACTAGCAGTAATTGTGATCTTGTAATTCCCAGAATATATTTTTTGTATGCCCTATGCCTGCCCCACATTAAACAAGTGTCTTTGAAGTGTAATTCATCTTTTGAGAACACTGTTTGAAGCGCTACAACTAATCATTTAGCACAACTGGTTTTTTAATTCATGCCAGCTAATTCCTCTGAACAAAACCCTTTCAAATAGCATCCTAGGATACAATGCAAGCGCCCTCCTCTTTTGTCATGAAAATTGAGAAATTTGAATCCTCCCCCACATTCCATTAGTACCCATAATAGATGCCGTTCTTGCTCTTTCTCCAGCTCAGAATCTTCCCATACATCATCCTCTGGAAGCAACACCACTTCTTGCCAAGTATCTCCTCAAAACATAGCGCCTTTTCTTTCTTCATCTATTCTTAATCTTCCACCAGCTTTTCCCTCACTTCAGAATTCAAATCACACCTGTCAACATTCTTTTATGGCTACTCCAAACCCTAGAGCCACCAGCTCTCATGCAAAGCCATCATCCAGACACTCACACTCCTCTAACCCTTGCCATAGACATATTACCACCCCACATGTTACCAATTCTCTATCTGAAACATCTATGTCCTCAAATGATGAAAAAATCCTTTTATCTTTTTACAAGTGTAAAGATTGCAGCAATATCATAGTGGATATCATTAATAAGACAAAAAATATGGCAAAGTTAAAATCTGATGGATCCTATTGGCAAACATGGCTCAAAAACTTGCATCTATTTTTAAACTGGTGTGTACGTACAATTAAATATACTAGTGATCCTAATGCTGCTCATGATGCAATTTCAAAATTTGAAGACAAGATGAGCTGGCATATCCTCTACTATATGCTAGAAGAAAAACTTCAAGGTTTCATTGATTTTGGAATTACATGTTATAAAGCTTTTTCTATCCTCAGTTCCAAGTTTGACAAAGCATCTCACACTACTTGCATGGCAATGTTTAATGACCAACTAAACATCAAAACCTTGACTTTCACAAATTTCAAGGACCATGGCAAAAATTTTAAGTCACTTTTAAAGGTGGTTCAACACTAAGTTTTTGTTTTTGGTTTTGATGAAATGGCAGCTGTTTTCACCCCACTTCTATTGCCACCATCAGTTAATCATCTTGCAACTGAAGCATATTGTCATTTTGAATTACATAAAGACATATCTCAACCCTCTTTTTATGACATGATGAATGTTCTTCAAAATTCTTTTATAAATTTGTCCCACTCTACATCTTCCACTGCTCCTACCATTTCTACAGCATTTGAACTGACAGCCAATCCTGACTCCATTTTGTCTTTGGCTTTCAAAAAGGGATGAATGAACAGTTACCACCCTGGCAATAAGAAACCTGATTATTCCTGTTTTAACTGCCAGTCCTCAGAATATTTTCAAAATACATGTCCATATGATCCCAACAGTAAAGGTTTTAATGTTGCAGTTTGGGGTCAATGTGAAGCTCTTTCTTGTGATAATAAAGAAGCTATGAACACCATCCATAGATTACTGAACAACAGAAAAGGAAAACAGCCAGTTCAAATTTTTTCAAACCCCTGTTTAAATGAAATCAGCTGTAAAGAGCTATATGTTCTCACTACTTCTTTAAAAGAAATGGAGTTTGGTACTGATAGCTGGAAAGTAGAACAAGATAGTAAATATTGTCAAGGTGTTTTTTATTTGGGTACCACCCATCATGTCACTGGTGATGTATGTCTTCTCTCAGACTTCAAAAGTTTTAAAACTCCTATCCCAGTCAAAAAAGTAACTGATTCTGGTACTGCTTTCATTACAGGTCATGGAAACATTTTCATTAAAGGATGTGGAGGAGAATTAGTTACAATCAGAGATGTTTTTTATTGTGACAGAGAAAAATCTACTCTTATTTCTCCTTTTTATCTGTTAGATAATGGTGTTTCTCTTTCTTTAATAAAAATTATGATTATATTATTTCAAACAACAAAAAAATATTATTTCTTGCTCTTAAATCTTCTTCTGGTCAAAAATGGATGGTTGATCTAGTTTATCCATGTGATCTAGAGACCAATACTTTTTAAATGAATTATTTTAACTCTTTATCATTGGCTACCCTTCCCACCCCTTTTGTTCCCTCACCCCTTTCAAAAACACCTTATCCCACAGCGGTTCCTGACTTAAACATGGATTGGAATCATTGTCTTGGCCACACTAGCACCAGAGCTCTACAAAAGATTTCCCAAAAAGGTCTTTGCACCAATGCACCATCTTATGTTCCTTCATGCAAATTACACTGTGATATTTGTGCTGTGTCAAAAAGCAAAAGGAAAAATATGTGCATGGAATCCAAGAATACCCATGAGCTCATGGATCTAGTGGTTTCTGATTTAGTAGGACCCATGGTTGATGTCACACATAAGGGTCAGTTTTATGTGGTAAACTTCATAGAATCTTTTTTGACTTATGGAGAAATCTTTATTCTAAAGAAGAAGTCAGATGCTTTTGATGCAATTATTAATTTCAAGACTAGATTAAAAAACATAACCAAGAACCATCTCAAGATCCTCAGAGCTGACAATGGAAAAGAATACATAAACAAGAGATTCTCTGAATACCTCTACCATAATGGTATCCTTCATGAACACTCTATGCCTTATCATCATGAACAGAATGGGATGGCCAAAATATTCAACAAAAATATTGGGGAAATGGCTAGGACCATTCTTCTTGCGTCAAACCTTCTTCCAACTTTTTTGAAATTTACTTATTGTTGGGCATCTTATATTCACAACAAATTACCAAATGTAAAAGTTACCAACAGTACACCATATCAATTCATCTTCAACAAAAAAGCAGGTTTGTCACCTATCAAAATTTTTGGTCAGTGGGCATATGTACATATTCCAACTGAAAAGAGAACCAGAATGGAGGTTGGGTAAATGCATTGCAGATTTATTGGTTTTATAGATGGTAGTAAAGGTTGTATTTTTTGGCATTTAGAGTCTAATTCTTTTGTTCAGTCGGCAATGGCAAAACACATTTCAGAAGGAGAAGAGGAAATTAATAAGCACTCACATTACCAAATCCAGTGGAATCCCAATCAAAAGGTGATCTATCATACATTTTAAATAAACTGAAATATAGAAATTTTACAGCAGAAGAAACTATTGCTGCTCAAAATGTTATAGTTGATTTTATTAACAATAGTTCTTGTGACCTTTCTAATCAACTTCCTTGCACTTTTAAGCAGGCAATGAAGCGACCAGATGCAGTTGAATGGAAATTGGCTTGTCTTCAAGAATTAGACAACATGTCTAATATGAGGGTATGGGATATTGTACCTCTTCCTCCTGGAAAAACTGTCACAGGTGCTCAATGGGTTTTTTCCCTCAAAAGGGATGAATTTGGAAAGATCACCAAGCATAAGGCACACTATGTGGCTCATGGTTTCAAAAAAATTGAAAGCATTAATTTTAACAATACTTTTGCTTCTAAAGCTACTTTTTCATCCTTGCGTTAAATTCTAACTCTAGCAGCTACCTACAACTGGCCAGTCAAAACTTTTGGTGTCACTGAAGCTTATCTCCATAGTGATCTTGAAGAAGAAATCTATGTCAAGCAGCCTGAAGTTTTGAATCTGTTAATCCGACTCATGTCTGCAAGCTTGAGAAAGCTCTATATGGTACTAAGCAAGCAGCCAGGTGCTGGGGGAAGCATCTCAGTAAAATTCTGGCAAATTTGCATTAGAGATCAAGCAATCAGGATGCAAGTGTATATGTGCTAGAAAAGATGGTCCAAAGGGGATGTTATGGATTTATGTGGATAATAATGTGGTGGTAGGGAGTAGTGATACGGTTTTGAGAGAGTTGGAAATGGATATGGGGAGTAGTTTAAAGGTAAAATGGTCTGATGGTATCTCTTCTATTGTTGGTTTGGCAGTTTTACAATGCTCTAAAGGTTTTACTATTCACCAACCAGCTCTTGTCAACAAAATTCTAAATGAACACAATACAGTATGTCTTACTTCTCACTCACCCTTGCCAATGGGTCTTTCTTTAGTGTCATTAAAGAAAAAAACTCACCCCCCACTTGAACCTATCAAATTTCTGTCTATCATTGGTTCTTTGTCATACCTTCTAGCCAGACCAGGGCCTGATTTAGTATATCCTGCTAACTTCCTGGCACATTATGCATCAAGACCAGGTAAAGCTGAATGGGATGCACTTAATCATTTGCTGAGATATCTACAATTCACCAAAAACATGAAATTTCATATTTTTCCAACAATCAACATCAATCCCTCAACAGAAGTTTATTGCAATGCTACTTGGGGTGGTGAATTTGCTAGGGCTACAGGTGGTCATGTTCTTCAGATCAACAACTCTCTTATTTTATGGCAATCAAAATTTCCATCAAGAGTGGCTGCAGCATCACTTCACTCAGAATTGATGGCAATTTCAAATGCAACTCATCAAGCTCTGTGGATGCAAAACCTTCTGCAATAAGTGGATTTGTGCCATGGACCAACAACTCTTTATTGTAACAACAAAGGTGCTATTGTTGCAGCTACAGACAATACTTCAGACAAATTTTTTAGACATGTTGAATGAGATTTCTATTTTGTGAATGAACAAGTTCATCAGCATGAAATAGACATTAGGGGGTATCAATGTTCAGCGATCCACAATTAGGGATCAGGATTTTTTTTCCCGGGATCAGACATTATTAATTGCAGAAGAATCTTATCCACTAGCTCTGTGGCTAGTGGATAAGAAATCCACAATAATGCATTATCCCACCTCTTATACCCCAATTTCCATTCCTAATTCCTGATCCCAAACTCATCACATCCATGATGGATTTTTAAGAAAGTCACATGACTTAGAATTGCTGATGCCATCCTTAAGTCTTTCCTCACTCTATGCTACTTAATTTTGGTGGCAAACACTTAAAGTTTTTTTCTATCTACACTCCCTAACTGCACATTTGGCAGTGAATTCTCACTTTCCCCATTCACCAACAACTATGAAACACCTCTCTACTAGGCAGCTACTTCACTCAAATATGAATTCTATTGCTTTACTTTTAGTTCTTTACTATAAAACAGACTCTGATTTGGAAGATGCTTTAGCCTATATGTCTTTTCTTTCCAAAAAGTGTTACATAAACCCAAGGGGGCCAAATCTTCATCATGATCTCAGATATGATCTCCACTCCATTCTCAACATTCCTCAACTAAACTTCACTTGACTGTTTTGGACTACTCCTAATTCTTTCTTCAAACTTTATCAACTCATCTCCAAAATTGTATCTTTCATAACAATTCTCAATGGGTTTGAAAACATTCATGCATATGGATAAAAATGGACCACTATCCACTTACCAATTTATATAGAAGTATCTTCTCCTAACCCATTTGGGAAACTTCAAGACGCAACACTACATCTGCACAAGTTATCTTTCAATCTAGGTGAACCTAGTTCATACTCCATTGGATTCATATGTGGAAAAAAACTAACCTTAACCAATGGACTCTACCTTTGGGATCATGTTCAAAAAAGTAAAATGCTGCCAATTCAGATAAGCGGTGTTACACTACGTGTAAAAGTGCTTTCACAGGCTGTCCTGAGGCAACCAATTTCAAGCCGAAAATTGGCCTTGAAAATTTGCTGCTACAGCCACATGTGTCCAGCGACAGTGCTAAGTGTCTTTGAACATGACTTTCACCTTTTCCTGCTCATTTTTTATCATTTTTTTGCCCCTCTGTTTAGTGCATTTATGCTATTTTATTCACCACCACCACCTCCTCCTCCTCCTCCTCGCCCACCTCCACCACCTCCTCCTCCTGGCCACCACCACCTTTACCACCTCCACTTTTCCACCACCACTCCCACCTCCTCTTTTCCACCACCACCTCCACTAGCACTACCAACTTTTGGCTACCTCCAACTTGTCACAACCTTGAAATAATTTCTAAATAGTAGAATTGACATGCTCTCTGGCAATTATTGAGCCAGAAAAAGACTTCAGTTGATTTTCATCATTGTGCATATTATCCATGTTTTGATTTCATTTCCCTGTTCATTTTATTTGGCTCTCATTCCAACCCGGTCTGTCATTTATGTATTAAGTTTTGATTTTGTCTATCTTCTTCATGCTTAGATACTTGAATATAATAAGTGGGGATTTGGTCAAATTTAAGTGCAGATTTGTAAGTGTGGATTTGCCAGAACTGACACCCCCTATTATATCTTTAAAATACTAGGTTGCTGCTGGAGCAAATCCAGGTTATCGCGAAACCACTGTTAGTTTAAATCAGAATGTTATCTAAATTGAAATATTTATTAACACAGATTATTTTCTTTTATGCACTACTATCCATACGGAACTACTTTGTACTATAAGATACTTTGATTCTATACAGGACAAACATCAGTATCTGAAGCAATAACTATCAACCTGAATTTTTGCCAAAGTTAAGGTAGAAAAACATTTTGTATTCGCAGCTATCACTGAAGAAGATCTAGCCAAATGTTTTAAAAATGCACTAATAGACAATACATGAAATCCACAAAATAGAGCCAATATTACAACAGAGAAGCTTGTAGAACAAAAAAGTGGAGAATATTCGCTTTCAAGAAGTGGTGCGTTTAATATATGGCGTGTATCGATAGTCCATTCGACATATTGCGCTTTTGATTTAACAGATAGACGATGATTACTTGATAGGATTATTGCTCTTTACTTCTTAGAGCGTCCAGCATAGTTGCTAGATCATCGCTGCTCAGCTGGCTGGTAAATGCTTTCATTAACTCAGGATCCAATCCTTCCCTAGCATCTGGATCTGCTTCTGGCAGACTATCAATCCATGATTTTGTGTCTGTCTTTTCTTTTGTCCCATCTCCTACGATAGAATATTTACCAGCTCCCTGTTTCTGCTTCTCCTTCCGATAAGCACTTGAAGCTCGCCACAGTTTCCCAAGCTCTTCATCTGCTATCCGCTGAGATTCTACTTCTTGAGCTGACTGATCAAGTGAAGGAGTCGACACTTCAAATAAGAAATAGGTGTCAGAGCCATCACGGAGGAAATTAAATAAACAGATTTTGACCAATACAGCAAGTATAAAAAATAGACTCACCAACTTTTTGAGAATTGGGAAGGTGATGGAGATATGATTTTTCTTTTTCATGGGAAGCGGCAGGGTTCGCAACAAATGGAGGGCGACCTGGTGCCTGGGCTGAATGATCACCAAGAGCAGAGAGAAGAATATTTCCTTGTCTTCTGAAATGAGAGAGCCAAGAAGTAGATTCTGGATGGGGGATCATCATTTGTGTGTAAAAGAAGATGGGGCCCATGAGCAGCAAGAGAGCCATGAAGAGACCACGAAGGAGGGTGGGGGCTATTGTGGACTGATTCCTTGCGAGAAGGGAAGGTTTTTGTGTAGATGGACGGGGACTTTCTTGTGCGGTGGGAAGAAAAGAACGGCGTTTGCGGAGAGTGTTGAGAGGCATGTTGAATGGTGGAGGAAGAAAAGCCGCGAGTGAATTCGAAAATGAGAAAGCGCGAAATTTGAATGTTGACGTGGCATTATGCATACAGATATGCATCAACGACTCTTTTGCAGCTGATTTTGGCGCAGCTGAAAAACGAAAGACAAAAGAAGACAGAGGGGCGCTGGGAAAATGGAGAGGTACTTTGAATTGATGCAAGATATTTTAATTAATAACACTACAAACATTTTAATTTCGAATCATGCTAGATGTGAATTAATATTATTTGTAATAATGAACACTGCAAACAATTCGCTGTCGCTTTAACAATTACTTAATATCAAACTAATTATCTTACACTACAAACATTTTGATGTCGCATCAGGCATGATGCAAAATCAAAATGTTTGCCGTATTTACCAACACCCGAGATCGTCTAATGGTTAGGACGTGAGGTTTTGATTCCCCTTGATTAACCTCCTCACAATCTGGGTTCGAGTCCCAGTCTCGGGTAATTTTTAAGCTTTTTAGGGTTGATGTCTCATCTTGTACCCAACTTGGCAAGTTGGCTGTCGTTTGTGATCAGCATTGAGCCTTACTTAGCTTATGTGGTCCAAGGTTATTTTACTAGGAAAATCACATTATTGCATCACTTTACAGAGTAAATGTGTGATTCACTTGCAGCTACAGCCAAATTCGAAACGGTTGGTGCAGTTTTGCAAAAGGAATCAAAACATTTAGACAGAATGCTTGACATTTGACAGAGAAACTGGCAAATTTTTGGTGAAGGGAGGCTAAGTTTGCTGTCAAATGTCAATTGAGCTGACCAAAAGTTTTGAATTTTTTGGTAAAACTGCACCAACCGTTTCGAATATGGCTGTATACAAAAATGGTTTGTGCAAAAGTTGAAAACCAACTTCAATTTCGCACTACCATTCTGATGAGGCTGGCTGACATATCAGACATGACTTGCTTGTTTGCCTGTAGAGTCTGACAGCTACTCAGCCCCTATTCTACACCCTCAGTAATTGATTTATCCAACCACACTACACCACCAGCTCCTCACCATCCACCACTGCTGATTTCTCCTCATTGTCCACTCCACTGGCTCCTTGTCAGTTTGAAGTTTGATTATCATATTATTTTCTTTCTCTAACAATTGCTTTCTTTTCCTGTCAGAATGCTGTTCATAAAACATGACCCTACATTCAAAGTTAAGGTTGTATTAGATGCCTTTCAAGGGAAATCTCTTGTAAAGATCAATGATATTAATGATACCATCTTTGTCAAGGGGTCCTTTTGGGTCTAGAAGTTTATTCGAGGTTTATACGAGGAAAATTGGGGATTTAATGAACTCTCAAAGAAAAGTACGTATTTCTTAATCAAATTGATTTATTTACTCAAATATAAGAGGTAATTTTTAAATATTAATATAATTTATGGATTAGAATTACGCCGTTGTAAGTACTAATGTTATAAAATATAATAATAAGTGTTTGTAATGTAAATGTAATAATAATGTAAGTAATGAAGGAATGTTCTGAAAAGCACAAAAGTAAGGGGCCTTTTATAGGCAAAACATGAGGGAATAAAAGACACAGAATTTACACCATCTACTGTAAGAATGTGAGAAAGTAGGTGACTAAAAGGAGTACATATATGACATAAGAAAATAAATTAATTAATACGTCAACAAGGGCATCAGTTTTATTAGTAATAAAGTATGATTTCCTTGTCATAACTAATTACATCACAATTAAATTAATTATATTAATTTCACAGGATTCCAGATCTCTCAATGAAGTAATATAATAATCTTAAGGTTTTTTTATTATAATTTTATTATAAATTTTTATTCCCAATCAAACTTATACTATTGAGCACGGTGTTAGGGAGTAAAATTGTAGGGGACATTTATTTACATTATTTATACTACTTAATGTACTTAACTAGTTAGTTGTAAGTAATACTTAAGTAACTAAATAATGAATTGTTAGTAAGAAGAAAGGGCATGGCTTCAACTCAGTAAAATAATTAATTATTTTACTGGGTAAGTCTAGTAGCCTGGCTGACAATCTTTCACTGCAACTCTCTACAAGTGTGGCTTCAGCTCTATCACTCAACAAAAGCAGTGGTTAATTATCCTGCAAGCTACTTATAAATCAGACATCCTCTTCCTTTAGATGAAAAACATCAATCATTTCTTGAGAAGTGTCTTAAAGCTGACCCCACATTGTATCAAGAAGAGTTACACCAATCTCTAATGGAGTATCGTGGACTCATTTTTACATGGCATACAATTCACAATGAGCTGGTGCAAAGGCTTAACATGACTAAGAAAGCCTTGGGAAAGTTTCATCCAAATCAGGATAGGAACAAATGTATTAGGTACACTTGCAAAGTTAGAGAGTTTGATCCTTTTTTTCTGGTATTTATGGGTTAGTTAATTTTCTTTGGTTTCAAGTATTAAAAGTTCTAACACCAGAATTTCTATGATACATAGATGAGTCTGGAAATTTTTCTGATGCTGTTGTGCACACAAGAGGCTGAGCAAAGAAAGGTAGACAAACAAATAAAGTTTCTCAATCAAGAGCTAAACATTGATTTGACATCCTACCAGCAGTCTACATGACTGGTCTAGTTTCATCCTGGATTAACAAAGAAATCGTTTATCATTCAAAATTTGAATTATATCTGGAAACAATATTGGTGAGTTTCATTTAGATTTCTATTCTTATTCTATGATTTAAACTTTAAAATTTATATTGTTAGCTCCCGAAAATGCAACCTTACCCAGGTCCTAACAGGTTTCTTGTTATGGATAACATCACATTCCACCATGGAGGTCATATACACGAAAGTTGAATTAGATTTCAACCCAATCAAGAAATCTTTCAGAACTTTAAAAAAGTAACTTGTTTAAATATAAAAAACTGACAAGCAGATATAAGGATTTTCATATTATAAATATTTGTATCAGGTGTTTTTTCACCAAAAACTTGATGATCAAGATTTTCAAAGAAAGGGGATGCATCGGTTATAACTGATTAGATATGGTTGACATGTAGCTCTTACATTAATTACAAAACACTTGAGATTGCTAAGGTTTACAGGATTAAAATTAAATATTTAAATAAATACCTCCCTAGTTTAAAATTTTTTTTTGATTATATGATAAAATACTTAGAGAAAGAAAATTAGTGTCTGACAACAAGTCAACATGTAGAATTATAATAGTTTTTGGAGAAATCATTGTGAAAAATGTGAGATTTCTTAGCCTTGTTTCCAAAAATTGATTGAGAAAAAAATCTCCCAATCAAAGACCAATATGGGTTTGGGATTCACAAAAAAATGAATGATTTTTTTAGCTTATGTAAAAATACAAGTTAGAGCATGTGGAGGGCACATGGTACATTCATTTTTCATATAGCCAAATTGAGAAAAAAACAAACATCAATCATTTGATTTAAAATTTCAAGTAATTTCTTGATTTTCTCAAAAGAATAGCCATTTTTTATACATTCTGTTACCAATTCATTTTTTTTAAAAAAAACTTTCTTCCTTTTCCATTTTGCCACATGCCATTTTGCTTGAAAATTCACAGTTTTTTAATTTCTCTGATTGAAGATAAAGTCTATCCATCTCCTCTACCTCTAGTTTTGTCTTTTCAATTTCCAACTGATGCTGAGATTTTCTTTCTTCTAAATAAAGAGCATTTTGATCTATTATTAGCATGTGATCTGATCAAAATTCATCTTCTCAAATTTAAGGGAATATTTTTTGTCTTCAGTTTTTTCTAGCAGAAAAATAAAGGCCAAAGAGAATGGTAAATACTTTTTTGAAGAATATATAGAGAGAACCATTCTTACTAAATTCACTTTTCTCATAATATTCCTCTCAAGAAAGCCAAATGAACTAGATGAAGTATTTATATGTTTGAAAATATGGTTTAATTTCAGGGAAGTTGAAGATTCATACTTTAGTTTTTAGTTTGAGGGTGAGGGATCAGGAACATCATTTGATGCTATGTCCAGGCAGGGTTGATCTGGGTGAGATTGTTACTATTCTTCAAAATTTTAGTTTGGGTTGAGGGCTAGAAAGGATATAGAAACTTAGATAAATATTTATCAAATAATAAAAATTAAACATACATCAATCTCATAGGGCTCTGAGGATTCAGAAGTACTCTGATAGACTTGTTTAGGTTGATAGTTAGAATCATCTTCAGATGAAATCTAGCTGGAAGGTGTGTTTCAGGCTGAGTTCAAGTACAGAGACATGAATAGCTTGAATATTCAGTTGTCTGGAATATTTTAATGGTCCTATATGAATACTGTAGTACAAATCCAATAAGTATTAAAATATAACTCAATTTAAGGGTGTCAGTAATTTTAATTTCACTATTTATAAATGGGTTACAATCTTATAGTTGGTAGAAAAATAGAGAATATAATTCAAACACTATTCAAAGACTTTAAAATTACTAATGAAATTTATTGTAATCTTAATGGTTATATTTCTTAATTGTAATGATAAATAATGTAGAGAATAAGACCAAAAACCTCCTCCTTTTATACCCAATAACTCTCCAATGTATCCCCCTGATTTACCAATCCTATACACAGCTAATGACACCTCATTATAGCTAATATATCTGTCCATCAACATAAGGAATGACCAATAACAAAATTAAAATGATATCACCTGCCAAAATCCTGGAGTAATAGGGATAATCCATCAAAATAAAATAATAAGCAAAAAAGACAGTATATGCATGTAATACCTTAAAGTAAAAGACTAAAGAAATAAAGAATAACACTAAATATTACCCAATATTAAGGTGGATTAAAAGTAGAGATTAAGGGGCTAATTATTCCAAATTACTATGTGAAATTTCGATCCAATTATGACAAATATTGACTGAAAAACCCAAAAAGGACATGGGATGTGGGGCAACTGAATGCAGTCCTTGGAAGGCACTTGAATGGGTAAATCCTTGACTAATTTAGGAAAATTTAAGCATGGTAGTGAATTAAAGGCAACCATCTTGAGGTTGTTAATGAAATTAGTGCATATAATGAGGTCAATGCACTTATAATTAAATTAGGACACTAAATAAGATCCTGTTGCCTATTTTAGCATGTTTCTCCATAGTGGGATTACAAACTGGGGTAATTATAGTGTGAAAATTCTAACTTTACTAAAAATGAAGCTATTCACGCAGTAAAAATGCAGGCATTATGTGGCCAGTACACAGAAGCCATTTCTGGCATAAAAAACACCAAATTTGAATAGTGTTATTTTTATGCATTTGAGTAGCCAAATCAATAGTCCTAATTAATACAAACTGATCTGTCAAGGTGAATTTTTAATATTATTAAATTTATAGTGCATATATTCAACTTTTAAGTGATTTAAAGCGCATTTCTTGTTTTTCACATAAAACAATGAAAACAACAGCTTTAAGTCTACTGAAAAATTATGTAGCCTTATGTTCAAGGCTCTTAAGATTTCACTGACATACTCCAACTTAATATTAAATACATAAGACTTAAAAAAGGTGGATATATGCATGTATAGAAGGTATTATAATGGCATATATTGTGTTTAATCATTGATTTCACTTATGTATACAGCTTGTATACCTTTATTTATTGTTCCAATGTGTACTACATGTGTTTACAATATTTTATAAGCAATTTTTACTCAGTCCTTAGAATATCCAGGCTGAAACTGTGTGAGATTGAGGACTGTGAATTACAGGTGTGTTGGGAGTATTATTGAATATTTGAGATACAGTGGAATGGTTGAAGTTACTTTGAGAGGGTAAAACATTAGTACAGTCTTTGGTGTCATATGTGAATGTGGGGTTGACATAAGCTTGGATAACAAAAAGCCATATCCATCTCTTCATAAAATGGACACATGACATTGGGCTTTTCAAATAATTAAGTAATTCTTATATCTAAGTCCTCATAAGAAATTACAAAACCAGTTAAAGTAGCAGTGAAATGAGCTTTTTTATACTTTGACTAATAATTTTTAAAATTTTCCTTCATTTGCTTAGGAGTGATTTCAGTTCTTCCTTTTGTCTTTATCTTTACTTCAGCTTCCATCAATAAGAAGCCATTTAACTTTGTAAAAAGTGGATTTCCAAAAAGAGTAGACTGTTTTCCTTCAAAAAATGCATCAAATTTTGATTTGATTAAGAGGTAATCCTCCCTTTTCAGCTTTCCAGACTTTGATTTATCAATCAAGGGGCTTGATTTGCCAAGAGACTTGCTTTTGGATTTCCTTTTTAGTAGTGAATTTTCTGATGGGAATTATGAATCTAATATGTTAAAATCAATCAGATTAATAATTTAAAAAACTAATACAAAATAATGGAAGAATGCCTGGTGAAAATGTTGAGGAATTTCAGTGAGGGGTCTGTTTTCAAGGATTGATGAGTAGGGAGGGAAATATTTGCTTAACACATCAATTGGATGAGGTGAGAAAGGAAGGGATGTTTCAGCCAACATGTGGTTTTGAAACATAAAATCATTCTAAAAGTGCTTATTTGAGCTCATAACTGATATCCATTTTTTAAATAAGTGACTTATTTAAAAAATTTAAGTTTTCATTTTCCAGAACTGACAGCCCCTAATAGATCCATCAATTCAAAGAAACACAGATCATTTTTAGGCTGTAAATTTATCTATATTATTCAAAAAGTAATCATAATTTTTTCAAGGTTGATTCTCTTGCTACAATGAAATCTTCTAATCAACTTGATCAACAATAATATTTATTAAAATATAATATTTTTTTTCTGTCTATGTTTCATGATGATAAGATATATAGAAAGGAAAATATAATATGTAACTTCCTTCAAACCATTTTAATGCTGAAAAAATGTCTATAAAACTCTCTGTTCATATATTGTTTTGATTTCTAAAATCTCAATGATATGTACTTTAGTTTTCATAAAATGAAACATTCTAACAACAATGGTATTGAACTAGCTCCATAAAACACTTTTTTTTCCCGGTTTTTTTCCCATTTTTCCAGAACTGTACCCATAATCTTAGGCTCAAGAGTTCATGAAGAAAATCTTGTGATCCATCCCAAAAAAAACCAGTTACAAGGTGTTCTCCTCAAGTTTTTCTTTCCCTCACATGTTTAAAACATTAAATATTTGTAAATGAATTAAAAAATAGAAAGAAATAGAACTTTCTAATATAAAATTTTCAATTCATTATAAAAATATATGATGATTAAGTTTACCACAGAATGAAAAAATATCTCTCTTTCAGAAAATCAAAAATTTACTCAAAATGATTAATTTACCTATCTGAGGGATACTATAGTTAATCCAAAGAGCAATAAATTTGAGACAAGAAATTAGCAAGATTTCCTAGAATATAGAAGAAATAATTGAGTGATTCTCAAGAACTAGATTCTTCATGGTCAAAAATGTTCATTTTATTCAAGATCTGAGGGGGATCAGCTGATTGGAATAAAATGGCCAGAATGAAAATTAGTCTGTGTTATTTTGACAATTTGAAATTCAATCACAAAATCAGGTTTTCAACTCATGTCACTTGGCTTATTAAGAGCTTTCAGAACCTTAGAATTTAAACTCTTTTGTGGGATAAGAAATCATGTATTTTTGCAGTTTCAATAGATATTGAGAAAAATATGATTGGATTTAATAAGGATCACTGGAGGCAAAACCATGTCATGTTTGTGGTTCAGGTTTCAAGGTCCTTAATGAAAAATGTGACATTGAGTTTTGAAATATAACATGACATGGGAGCATGATTTGTGTCATGTTTTATTTTGGGACTTTTTGACACATAATAAAGTGTAACATGGGATCTTGTATCATGTCACATTTTTTTGGGGGACATTGACACAATTTTGCCTGTGCACCCTAAGTGATCAAAGGCTGAACTGTGTCAAGTTCCTACACTCAAAATGTCACATTGAGTCTGGACATATAACATGACATGAGGACCTGAATTGTGTTATGATTTATTGTGGGACTTGATGTCTTGTAATAAAGCATAAAATGGGATCTCACATCATGTCATGTTTTGTTGTAGGACTTGTCAGGGTTAGTGTTAGGATTTGAGTTAAGAGGGGAGGAGGAGGAGTGCTATGGGTGCTATGCATTGTAAGAGGCAGAAGGGGAAGATATTGCATAAGGGGGTTTTATGGGGCAAGTGCTGAGGGATGCTCCTCATTGGACAACTTATTTAGTAATTCTGTAGCTTCTTAGTCTTCTCACACAGGGGTAAATATGGTGAACTAGATGTCTAGTTCAGTTTTGTGACCCTATTCCATTCCTAGGTACAATTTTGTGGCAAACCATTGAATGTCTCTTAATGAGCCAACCTTATTTTTTGCTTTGGAGCAGGATTAAGGTGGTGTGGTGTGAGTATGCTTGTAAGAGAAGGAAAGAGGAGGTTCAAATAGAAGTTTTGGATGAGTCCATGAAGATGAGAGGACATGAGTCAAGATGATGCCAATGTCAGAAAAGCAAAAAAAATAAGGTGGCATCAAACAGGATCAGTCCATAAATCAGACCCAGAGTCATACCCTGCAACCAAAAACTGAACTAGACATCTATTTCAGGGATTTTCCTCCCTGCGTTAAGTTGTAAACCTCACGGTTGGTAGCCCCAAAATAGTGGGTCATAGTTAGTCTCACTGCTGTTCCCAGCATAGTCAGTCCTGCCCTTGGCTAGCACTAGTGTCAATAGTAGTCCACCCTCCTAGGTCTTAACAGTTAGTCTTTTATTAATAATATTTAATAACACATGGGATCTGTATCTAGGGGTAATTAGAGTCATGGATAATACATAAAAGTGTATCAAATGTTGATCTATATTGTATTTACTATATATAATTATCATGTGTTGTAGATTATTCCCTCACCATTTTCTATTGGTTTGTTTCTCTTGGTATTATTAATACTCAACTTCAATTGAGTACAAGACTTATGACAGCTGCTCAAATATTTGCTTCTCACCTACACCAAAATGTACCAAGACTGGATGTCTTTTAATAAAGCATGACATGGGCTCTCACATCATGACATGCTTTGTTGTGGAACCTTGACACCCATAATGCCAATCTGGCATGATTTTGTCTCCAGTGGATATTATTGTCCATATTTCATAAGAAAAATTGATCTAATTGATTTTACTATGATTTCTTGAGATTCTATCTGCATATTTTAAATATTTAATGTTTCCAGGATTTCTAATTCTTATTATAATTAATTCTGGAATCTCACATATGTTCTCATTCATGACAATGAATTAAGAAAATCTAGTAGTGGTAAAAATATTCATCATGAGCAATATGTGAGTAATTCAAAATGACTTGAATAATGGCGGTGCCATGTTTCCAAATGAGATTTTGTCCCTCCATAGGCCCTTTACAGATTACTCCCCTGGTCATCTGCAAAACAGTCCACAGCTACCAAAAAATGACATGACTGCAAGTTGTCTACTTTCCCCCCTGGTGCAATTACCTGAATACAAAAAAGTATAAGCACGGAGTGCACTAATTAATTAAAAAGGCAAAGTCCTAATTTACCTTTGATACAGAGCAAGACACTCAATTAGTTAAACAGCACTTTTTGAGTATTAGGTAATTCCCAATTACCTGTAAATGAGAAAGAGTGCGAGTTGGTAGCAAATTCAAACAATGAGTGAAGATGAAGTATTGTGAAAGTAACAGTGAGGAAAAATGGAAGAGAAAGGGAATGCTTATAAATTGTATGACGGAAACATTCACAATATACTTATGGATTGAGGCATAACATGAAGTAAAACAGACTATCATAGGAGCTACTATAAGATCAGATGGGAACTAAAAATCAGTCAGTAACAAAAACGAGAAATAACGGAAAGAATTCTGTGAGAGGAAATCAGGGAAGACATTTAAGGTTTTACTTCAATATGCAGCTCGAGAAGTAATTAATTGCCTTTAGAAGATCAGACTCTAAGTTCCTCTACCTCGTCCTTCGGGGATACGAGATGTTGGCTGTGTAGTGCCACTTGTTCTTCCGGCTTGTTGAGCACCAGTCGGCTCCCCAATTTCTCTTTGTCCCTGATTTCCTGTGTTTTCAAGATTGCGGGGTTCTCCCACAGATCCAGAACTTCCACTTGGTGTTCCACTGGCAGATTTACTTCTTTTAATCCCAGAAACAAATGAGGTATCAGGGGATAAATGTTTTTTGCGCTGGGTTCCAGTATAAAGTCTTGGTGCTTTCCGGTCTTTGTAGTAATCCTTCATGCTTACAAAGGCATTCTCCCATGGAGTTTCAGCTGGTGAGCCGCCTTCTCTGACTCTTTTGCCAGTTATAGGTCTGGGTTGGGTAGATGTAGATTGCCTGAGTTGATTAGGATTTAGTCTTGAACTTGCTGAATCTTGCGATTCCGTTTCTCGTATAAATTTAGCCCCTAAACGTCTCCAGTCAGTATTATCTTGAGGAATAGTGGGAAATAATTCTGGACTCTGTCCAGCATCTTTGACTCTACGGAATGAGCTACCAGCGCTACCCGAAGATGTTGAACTGGTTGTTGGTTTGCTGTTCCTAGGGAATGATAGACTGTTTTGCCAAGACCTACCACCTGAGGCTTGTCGCAAGAATTCTCTTTGCAAAATACCGCTTGGCTTCGGAGCAGCATTTGTCGTTACTGCTGGAGTTGTAACAGATGTAACAGGTGTGTCTGATGGACTTCCGGGAAGAGGAAGTTTGTTTTTTTGAAGATACGCTATTGCTCTATTCTTCATGTCTGCTCTTGCGATAGTTCTAGCTTCGTTAGAGTTTTCAACGGAGCCAATCGCTTGGTTGAGGTCCGGAATGTTATGGACTATCTCATCTGACTTGCCAATTTTCCCTATATTGTTAATAAAATTGCTTCGCTTGGCTAGACGATAAGAATAGTTTTGAGTGTGTTTTTTCTGACTGAAGCCAGAAACTAGAATTTGATTTGGCAGGATAACTAAAAAGATGAACAAAGTCCAAAATAAATTTCGATAAAGTTTTAGAAAGTTTAAAAGATAGTCTTGAAGATTGAAGGTCATTTTTGAGATATATCGATCAGAATAAGATGAAAAGTCCACTATTGTCGTTTAGCTTTGAAAGAACTATTTCTCATCTCACTTTCGGTCCATCTTTTATGTTTATTGCCAATTTCAATACTTCCGCTATATTTTTCTTTTAAAAACGTCATTTTATCGACTCGATGATCCATAAATACCAGTGTAAAACTGTGCTATCTAGCCGTTTCACTGATAATATCTAGCACAAAATAGACGTTTAACGGATTTACTGACGCGAATAGGTTGACTCGGTATTGTGAAAAAAATAGAAGTAGGAGTAACATGCAAGAGCGGATCGACTGGAATTCAATATTAAATAACATTTCTCGAACTATAAACTCAGAATACCATCCAATCAAAAATCCAGTCTTACGATGGAGCAACTAGATAAAAAAGTAACGATACCTCTTTCTATTTCGGAGGTAACAAATATAAACACTCAGTTTCAGCGAAGTACAATGAGCTTAACAACTTTTTTGTATTGCAAAACCAGAAAAGCTTTCGGTTTTCTCGTCTCCGACCCACCGCCAAAAGCTTTTCCGGTTTAGCAGTGCTTGACGGAACCCTTTACAAGACCTGGGGAAATATATCTTTTTAAGTATTATTGTCAATAATACTTTTAACTTTAATATTGGCATAGCTTTTTGATCTTTACACACCTCACCAAATATTTCAAAAATAATTAATCAAAATAAGTAGGGGTAATAGAAAAATAAAAACAATACAGTAGGGGGTATCAAAGTACTGACTTCTGTGATTAGGGATCCACCTATTTTTAGCCTGGATTTGACACTGTTAATAGTTGAAGATTCTTATCCACTAGCCCTGGTTATAGTGGATAAGAAAATCAAAATAACTCATTTATTTTGTGCAAATACCTCAAGTTTCTGTTGTAATGGTAGATCCCACACAGAAAATAAATGTCTGATTAATGTCAGATTTTCATATTTCTCACAAAAAGTAACCTATTTATTTTCAAAAAAAAAATGATGAAAAATAATTAGGCTATTTCAATTTTTATCTACCATTAATTTAATTGAAGATTGGACTACTTTGGTACCCCCTAATTCAATATAGTGTGTGAGATAGTAAAAATATAATTTAAAATATACATAAAAAATGGTAGCAATAGTTCAATTTTTTTTATTCTAATTTTTTCATCTAACATTTCTTTTGTTGATCTTCAGTTTATCTAAGTTATTCTTTACTTAGTTTAGCCAGAATATCTTCTAAATATCTATTAGTAATTCAGGTAAACAGTTAATTCTAAAGTTGAAATTTCAAACATTAAAGCTGTAAAGAATAGGAAATACTCCTCCAGTTATACTATTGGTGAATGAATTAGATGCTAAAACACATCATTAAAGCTTTTTTGGAAATATTTTTTGCCGAACATGAATTTTCAACATATTTATATGCTTCCTTAAAATGGTTTGCGATGTAAGGTCTCAGATATTTCAGTACCTTCAACATATCAAGAGGGCTCATCCATCCAATCATACTGGATAATAATAAATTTAAGCCTTATACAAGGATAACACACCTATACTTGAAGATCAAACTAATCTCAAAAAATCTTTCATGTCCACTCTCTCCCTTTATTTTTTTTCATCCAAAAATTCCTTCACTTTTCCCCTCTTATTATATTTTTACTTGATTCCACCCTTTCTGCCATAGGTTTTCCTTTTTTTTCTTCTTGGATTTTCTTTCATAGCACCACAGGAGATTCTAAGGAGCGGAGGATATTCTAGAAAGTCCTCTCACTTATCACTTGTTAGAATACTGATTTTCAGGGCAGAAAATCCCTGATCTAGATGTCTAGTCCAATTTTTGGTTGTAGGGTACAACTTTGGGTCTGATTTGTGGAGTGACCCTGTTTGACCCCACCTTATTTTTTTGCTTTTCTGACATTGACATCTCCTTGAATCATTTCCTCTCATCTTCATGGATTTATCCAAAAATTATAATTGCAGCTCCTCTTTTCTTCTCTTACAAGCATACCCACAACACACCAACTTAATTCTTTTACAAAGACAAAAAATGTGCTGGGCTCAAAAAGTGACATCCAATGGTTTGTTGCAAAAATTCACCTAGGAATGGAATAGGGTGACAAAAATGAAGTAGAGATCTAGTTCACCATATTTTCCTCCTCCAGATAAATCCCTCATTCAAACCTAGTTTAAGATTTTTTGAGCACAAAGGCAAAAATGATCTTTCACCCACCTGCCAATAATGTCTTGTCTGGGTTAAAATAAGGTTAAACATGGGGAATTGTTAGCAAGTCCCCCCATTTTTTCACTGGTGTAGACTTTTTTTTCTTAATTAGTGACTGATATTGGTGGTGAACAGGATAACAAGTTTTCCCCTATTTTAGTTCTTTCACTCACTACTTCTTTATACAACTTATTAATAATTGCCTTCTATTTCATATTTTATTTGTACTTACCATCTGTTTTTATTTAATTTATGGCTTCTTTCTTATTAAAAATATTGTCACATGAGGCAAAGTGATTTAAGTATATTTTTCTCATTCAAGAATAAGAGATGAAAGCTAATATATTTTTAAATTTATGTAGCTTAATCATCATATGCTTTGGTGTTATGAATTTATAGTTTAAAATTTTTCTTGTAGGACCCAATCATCAATTTTATACTTTAATATTTCAAAAGTAAATTTTTAGCTATTAGAAAAAAATTAAGCAAGCAGGAAGCAGAGTTTCATCATAAAGTTACAGAAGGTAGAAATCTGTATGCATCACTTAAATAAAACACTTATTATTTCTGCTCTTTTCACATATGGATGTAGCTATTCTATAAATTTTTGAATTTAACATTCTATGAAGCAGACATGAATTATTTGTATAACCTGAAGATGTTTGAAAGTTCTTTATTTCCTGGTAAAGAGCACTAAAACTCTCACAATAAAGTCATCCAGGAAAAGTGAAGCTATATTAATACTATCTGTAGTTTACACAATCATCAAATCAACAAAAAATAATGATAAAGATAATTATTGAATAAAATTCACAACTGATAGGAATTTGAAGAAAGAAAATGGAAAAATTTGGGGGTTTAATTTTCGAAAAATACACACTTATATAAGTGCAGATTCCCAAAAACAAAGTAGCCCCAACACTGGAGGATGTCAAAATTATATTAGTCACATATTTTAATCAAATCAGCACTTTCTCAACCAAAAGTGCTAATTTCACCATAAATTACCATTTCACTTAATTGTCAGCATCATCCCATTCATATGCAGCACTCCCCTGAAGATTTATGCAGCATAAAAATTCATAACTCAGAAAATCATTCATCATTTAAATATTTATACCATATGAGAGTCATGCCTTCCTCACTTTCAAATTGTTATAAATTACATCAAGAAATGACTTTCAAGGCACTTTATCTGCTCTTGGACTCTGATTTCAATTCTGATTCTGATCTTGAAAAAGATTTTCTTTTTTTATCAAAAATGGCCATGAAATGTTACCTTCTTCCACAAAATCCCCAATTACTTCATGCCCCTAAGTACACCATCCAGACACTTCTTAACCTATCTGAGACCAGTTTTAGAAATTTGTTCAGGACTTCCCAGGAATCTTTCTTTAAATTTCTTGAGCTTATTCAGGATCACCCTGTGTTTCACAATAATTCTCAAAAACAACAACAAGACCCTTCAATTTAATTGACCATCACACTACTTCATTTGGGGTCCAATGGTAATGGAGCTTCCTTGAAACATTTGTAAAATGTCTTCAATTTAGGGTATTGTACTTTTGACACTTATACAAAACAATGCATTACTGCTATCAACTCCTTAGGATCTAAACTTCTCACCTGGCCAACAAAAGAAGAGTGACTTGAATCATCTCAGGTTATGCAAGCAGTGGATTTCCCAGGATGTATTAGTTTTCTTGATAGTGAAACTATCCCTTTGAGTCAGAAACCTGCTCGAGATGGAAAAAATTACTTTGACCAAAAAAAGAGGTATTTTTTTTTAATTCCTTTCATTCTTTTTCATACTAAAAAAACAACTATATCTTCCATATATATATTCAATTTATTTTAAGCTTATATGTGACATCAACAAAAAAATTATATCTTTCTTTTTTGGCTATCCTAGATCCTGTAATAATTCCTACATCTTCCAAAAAATACAAATTTTAAAAGAACCTGAAAAATTATTTGATGCAGATCAGTATCTTCAGGAAGATTCTGCTTATGTGAATGAAAAGTATGTATGTCCTGCTTTTGGGGGATAGCTTTAAAAGACAGCCCAAATACCAAGTTTAAAAATCATTTGGTAAAGTCAAGAGTCTGTATTGAACATTCTACTGGAATATTGAAAGCTCATTTTTCAGTTTAAGGGATTTAAGAGGTCCTCTTTGAAATAAATCTGAAACCAAGGCAGTGATTAACTGGGCTCAGCATTGCACTATACTTCATAGCCTACTTTCTGACCTCAAATATCAATTGCTAGATCTGTATGAAGATTAAGAGTTCAAGACACCTCACACTATATCCAACACATCTATTTATCAAACCAGTAACATAAAGGAAAAAATCTTCTAATAACACTAGCACATTGGAAGATTTAGCTTTAATTTATTCTTAAATTTTTAAGAAATTCATTAAATTGAATTTTCACTGTGATAAAGTCCATCAGATTATCTACTACTACTCAAAGCCTTTCTTTATTTCTTCTTTTACATACTTGTGAAAGCCTCTTAACATATCTCATATATTCTTTTGCACATCATTAAACCTTTCTATATGTTTGTTTCTCACTAGCCTACTGATTTCTAATAATTTTTTTCCTATTCCTTCTTTCAACCCTTCAACCCACTTATCAATTAACTCCAGGATAGCTTCTTCTTGCTTATTATCATTATATTACAAACTCTGATTCCAAACACTATCTTCATCCTCTGAATCTATATGATTATGTTGTGATTTTCCTCTAACTAATAAAGCTCTAAATTTTAGTCACATATTTTCTTTTTCAAATAACTACTTAAAACTCACTTGGAATAATTATCTTTATCCTTTTTCTGAGAATATGTTCTTTGACTGAAGTTTCTTCATAATCAACTTTTTCAGTCCAAGTAGTTTTATATAATGGCATAACAGAATTTATATAATTCAAATCCAAAGATATCATAGATAGATAATGAAGTTATCTTACATAATCTCTCTTTCTATCTCATTAGTCTAGTATCAAGTAGATTTAATTTGGCCTTTAGAATCTGGATTGAGCTCAAGGACATTAAATCATATATGGCACCATCGACAACACTCACATATTGAACTGAATCCTTTTACTCCCACTTTTTAACACAATAGTAATTAGATTGAAAAGACCAAATGTAAGAAAATGGGAATTGTTTTTATCAACATTAATCTTATTATAAAAACTTCCAATGGTAATGATAGCATTGGAAGAAAGGATGTTATCATCTTCTATTTTGACCCATTCCATATTTTTCAAATTTGGTAATCCTTCTTTCATATCTAGTTCATGATTAGATTCCAAAGCATGAGTAGATAATTTTTTTAATCAATTAGCCAAAAATGTATTGAATGTTCCTAAGTTTTTCCATCTTTCTAAATCATCTTTCATTTCACTAGAGTTTACATTATAAAATAAATAATAAATACTTAGTATAGGTGTAAGAATATATATTTCATCAAAGTAAATCATGATAAACTCTTACTAAGAAATTTTTCCTTTTCAAAACCAAGTCTCTATCCAGGTCCAATCATGGTCCCTCAAAGCATACTTTTATTATTCAAAGGTTGTTGAACTAAAGCCATCTGATATAAAGTTGATATAAGATCTGATAATTTCCTGCAAAATTCATCTTTAATTCCATCAAAAAAAGTGAACCTCTAAAATAAATTGAGGTTTGTAACCATTACTCACAACAAAAACAACAATATCATTTCCGGTAGCCATTAAATACTTGATATTTTCAGGTAATCCTTTTGGATAACTTTTTTACTTACATATTGTAGATTTATAAAATTTCAGATTTTCTAGATGGCCAAAGTATACTTGACACCATTATTTCATTTGAATTAGTTTACTTTTTTGATATGAAACTTTTCTCCTGAGAAATACTTATATATATATTCAAAAAAAAAATCCTTTTGAAGAATTGATTGAAGAAAGTGAGGAAAGTGAAGAAGAGGGCAAATTTTTTGAAGAGTTGCTTGGAGAAAGGGAAGTTAAATTTGAAAGAGAGGAAGATGACATGGCAATCTGTTTCCAAAGTAAAAAAAAATTATTGTAAACAGTTATGAAACCTCTCTAAAGAGTTTCTGAAGAAAAAAAAACTTACTGAAAATGCTCAGAAATCACTCAGAAACATCCTGAGAGTGTTTTCAAAGTAATTTGATAAAAAAAACCATATATATATATATATATATAATAGAAAAATGTTAGTAAATTCTCTGGAAACATTTTTGAAACAAAAAATAGAAAAAAAAACTTACCAAAAATGCTTGGAAATCACTTGGAAAAATCCAGAGAGTGTTTCTGAAGCAATCTTTTAGAAAAAAGAAAAAGGAAAAAAAGGAAAAAAAGGAAAAAACAGGAAAAAAAGAAAAAAATAGTATGTAAAAAAGAGTAAAAGGAAGAAAGAAGATTAGAATGCACTTACCTGGGATAAGATAAGAGGGACCTTATATAAAAGAGAAAAAAAGCAAGAATCAAACAAAAAAAAAGGAAAAAGTTAGCAAGTGTGGAAAAAGCAAAGAGGAAAAAGAAATAATGATAATAAAAATGAATAATAGAATAAATATTGAGGGTCAATCTGATAAATAATAGGAAGAAAGAGAAATGTTTGAAAATGGTATGAAAAAGAAAAAAAACTCTCCTTGATGAAAGGGGAAAAAATGAGTCAGGAAAAAGATGGTTGGGGAAATATGGAAGGATAATTGCATGAGAAAGTGCTATGATATGTTTTTTGAAATGTGCTATGATTTGCATTTTGAAATGCATTCTGTAATGTGTTATGAAATCTGTTAAGAAATGTGAGATGAAATTCAATATGGAAGAGTTTCAAGAGAATGAGGTGAGGATTTGGCCACTGAGAGACTTGAATATGTATAAATTGCATATACACCATTAAAGAAAAAAGGAGTTACAAGATAAAAAGATAGATTGATTCAACACCTTTGTCAAGTAAGGTTGTATATATAAGTTTTTCAAATTTTTGCAAAAAAAAATTACATTCAAGACCTTTTCAATGTCAGAATATAATAAATTATCACCAAAATGAAATTAATTAAATTTAATTTACCTAAAAAAGCAATTAAGCAATTAAAACAAGTCAAGAAATTCTTTAATGTCCTCATAAGATTGGCCTTTTTTTATACATTCTGTAATGAATAAATTAATTTTTAAGTATCTTCTTGTTTTTCCAATTCACAACCATCCATTTCTCTTTGAAATTCACAGTGTTTTTTTTCTCAAAGAAAAGATGAACTCTTTCCATCTCTTCCACCTCAAATGTGGCCTTTTCAAAGTTTTATTGAAGCAAAAAAAAATTCCTCCCAATCTAAGGGTCACCAATCAATATTTCATTAGCATATGATCAAACTTCTTCTTCTCAAAGTCAAGAGAATTTTTTGAAATAGAGATTTTTCCGAGAAAATTTAATACAAAAAAATAAAAAAATATGTTATTGAATAAGATATATAGTGAACAAATCTTACTTATATTTTTTTTTTTTCAAAATAATTATCAAAGGAGCCTAAAGAGCTGGTTGAAGTAATAACATGTTTTAAAAGATGTTTCAAGTCCATTGAAGTTGAGGCTTTATGCTTTAGTTTGTAGTTTGATCTAGAGGGTTCAGGAAGTTCATCTAAAGCAGCTTGCAAAGCAGGATTGTCATTGCCAGAATTTTTAATATTTTTGGAAATTTGAGTTTGAGTAGGAGGAGACTAGAAAAGAAAGAATGAGAAATTTAGCAAAGAATTGAAGAATAAAGAGAAAGTAAAAATAAATTAAAATTTTGGAGCTCTGAGGACTCATATCTACTCCAAAATAATTTTTCTGCTTGATATTTGGGACCATCTTCAGCTGAGCTATGGTTGGAAGCTTCAGGGGATTGATGTTGTTGAAGTACAGGTGTTTCAGGAGGATTATTCGATGGTTGAGATCCAGAGAGTATATCTTTAGTAGTATCTTGTAGAAACCAAGGGTTGGCATCAGCTTGGGAACCAAAAAGAATATCCATTTCCTCATAGAAAGGACACATGACATTGAGTTTTTCACAAACAGTAGTAATTCCAATCTCCATATTATTATCATTAATACCAAAGCCAGTTGTAGAGGCAGAAAAATGAGCCTTTTTATATTTTGATTGATAATTTTTGATTCTCTCCTTCATTTGCTTAGGATTGATGTCAATTGTTCCTTGTGTTATCTTCTTTACTTCATTTGCCATCATCAAGAAACCATTGAACTTTGATGAAGGTGGATGTCTAATGCAGGTGAACTTCTCACATCCAAAAAATGCATCATAATTTGATTATATAATGAGTAAGTTGATGATGATGGGATAATCTTCCTTTTTTAGTTTCCCAGACTTTGATTTTTCAGTTGAATGGCTGACTTTTGTGATGAAGCATTTTTTCGAGTTGCATTTTAAGTGTTGGAATTTCTGGGAGGCATTATGAAACTGGAACATGACAAGAGAAGAGATTAAGAGGTTGAAAAAATAAGTAAAAAAGAAGCGGGAAATGCCTGGTCAAAATGTCATAATAAAATGTTGTGAATTCCAGTGGGGGTGTGTGCCAAGGATTGATGAGGGAATGGAGGTCAGTCTGTCATATGCATCCTATTGGGCCTACTACTTTTTCTCAATAATCCTCTCCACCACCTATATGACTCTCTTACCATCCTCACAGACAACCAACTCTTCTCCTTCTTTGTCTACCCCCAACCCAACAATCTTCCTCTCCATCCTTACCATCTTGCACATCATTTTATCTCACAACCCAAACTTTTCCCTTGCACTTGATTGGTGCCCCAGGCACATGGGTATCAAAGGCAACACTCTTTCTGATGCCATTGCCAATGGCACTCACTCCATGGCTACACCAGCTAAGTTCTTCCTCTCAATAAATTCCTTTCCTTCATCTTTTTCACATTTAAAAACTATTTTGAAATCCTGCAATAAAGCTCTTCTCTTTTCTCTTCCAAATGCTGACACACTTATCAAAAATTAAGAGGCAAGTTTGACCCACTCGGCATGTACAGTGCCTGGACAAATGTAATTGTTAGTCTTCAAATTCAAATTACTCTCTCAATATTAATCAGATACGTCTCAAACTTAATATTCAGAATCTCAAGCTTCTTAATTTTGTTTTGGTAACAGTAAATCAATTTTTTTAAGACATACTATTTTTAATAATTTTTTTTAAAAAAGCAAAATTTTTATGTCCCCCAACCAATGAGATGAAAAATCCACCACTTTTACTGGTTATTTAGCTCCTCTTAATGAGTGGGTTTCACAAAAAAAAATTGAAAAAAAAATTTATTTGAAATATTTTTTTCCATTTTCCACCAATGGCAGGATTCACCTTCATTTTTGATGACTTCCTCCATTCTTTCAGGCATTTAAGCCACCAAACCTTCTAAAAAATCTTGAGAGATGTCTTCCCAAGCTTGCAGAATGGCTTCATGAAGTTCAGCAACTGTTTGGGGCTGATAATTTTGAGATATGTTGTGCTTGACTTGAGCCCACAAATTTTGGATCAGATTCAAATCAGGTGATTGAGGAGGCCAATCACTGATTTTTTGCAACCCAACTGTCTGTCTAAAACTCCCGAGCAACCTTGGCAGTGTTCACAGGTGCATTGTCCTCCATCAAAGTCAGTGCATGTTCAGGATCCACATTTTTGAGCCAAGGAATGAGGTTGGAGACATAAACATTTTGAATAAAACTTGATGTCAAGTGTTGCTTTGGTGGTAGAAACACAACAGGAACTTTGGTTCCATTGAAGAAGGCCACCCAAATCATTACAGAAGAATGTCTGCTTGGGAAAGTAGGTTGAAGGCACTTTTTCAAGAATTTTTCATTATTTTGCCCCCAAACCTTGCCTAGCTCAAAAGAAGACTCATCAGACCAGATGATAGTCTTCCAGTTGTCAACTGTCCAGTGGCAATACTTTTTTGTAAAGGTGAGTTGTTTTTTCTGATGGTTTATGTTGATAAAAGGCTTTTTTGCAGCCACCCAGTTGAAATATCCCAATTTGTGAGCTCTTCTACGGACAGTACAAGCTGAAATAGGGGTTGTGAGGCAAGTGGAAATTTCACTAAGCGTTGCCTTCCGATGCCCTTTGAAGTATTGATCCAATTTGCAGAGGTCCTGGGCTGAAGATTTACAAGAGCGTCCCGATTTTGGTGTGTTTTGGACCAAACCAGTTTTTCGATACTTTTGCACAATTTTGTGCACTGTGGAGTAAGGAAGCCGCAAATGCTTGGCAACATGGGATATATTATTGAACCTAGCTGCTAGGCCAACTATATCTGCCCTTTCTTTGTGTGTTAATTGGGGTTTCTGGGAGTGAGGTGATGGCATAGTTGGAGCAAATGGCTTAAAAAAGAGTAAAATTTTTGTCAGCAAGAAAACATAAAAAAATTGATTCATTTTATAAAATGAACTTACAGTATTACAAGGCAATAGGTTGAGAACCTTTGCACATAAATTTGGAGGGAAAGAAGAGATGATGGTTGAGAAAGAGGTGGTTGAAAATGACAAGAAAAAAAATTATGTGCAAAATTACCACTTATATTTGTCTGGGCACTGTACAAGACCCTCACTGGCCTCCTGAGAGCACATGCCACAGCTGTTGTTCAATGCCACTCAGGCCACTCTCCCATAAAACATTACCTATACCAATTCAAAGCATTGGATTCCCCTTACTGTCCCTCATGTCCCTCCTCTAAAGACACCTGAGCACATTCTTCTTTTCTGCCCCTCTCACTTAACTCAATGCTGCATCCTCTTAAAGGCTGCACAAAAACACAAAATTTGCTTTACTACATCCAATCTTCTTTCCCCATCTCCAATTGCCCCTCTAGTTGCTAAATTCCTTATTCTCTCTGGTAGATTCCCCAACAATGTTCCCCTCTCACAGTAGCCACATATAGTTGCCTTTTTATTGCCCTGCGTTTCCTCCTCCTTCTGCTTACTCTAACATGTACAGCTATTTGGGAAAAGCTTGCGGTGTTTTTGCCTTCCACTCCCCGCCAAAAACATGAGTTTAAGCCGCTTTTGGCGGGGGATGAGGGGTAAAAAAGGAGCAAAGTTTTTCCAAATAGCTGTATCTACTCCAAATTTGTCTTCCTTCCTTCATGCCCCTAGCTGGGTGAGATTGTATGAAATTAAAAAAAAAGTACATACCATACATAAAAGGAAAGAGAAAGTTAATAGATTCCACACCTTAAAGTAATCTATCAACAGCTAAGGAATTATTTTTACAAGTAACTATCCTTTTCACATATTTTCATCAGAGAGTGTCTGTGGGTTTTTATTTTTTATTTTTTTTTATTTTTTTGCTTGTTATCATACATTTTCACTCGGCATGTGGCATAAAGAATGCCCACCATGTGCAAAGTGATTGTTGGCGGGGAGAAGAGAGAATGGTAAATCCATCAAAAGAATTACACGTTGTGTAACCCGAGACTGGGAGTCGAACCCAGATTGTGAGGAAGTTAACGGTGAATCAAAACCTCACGTCCTAACCATTAGACGATCTCGGGAATCGGGTTTCTCTAAACAATTTGTTATTTTATCATGCCTGATGTGACATCAAAATCTTTGTAGCAATTCAGATATGATCCGACAATAAATTGTTTGTCATGTTTTCTGGTTTTTATAAGATTATTAGTATTGAGCTGTATAACATCACCTAATTGTATGCAACTGCTACAGGTAGAATGTATCAGTTCTCCTGTTGTAACTAGTCAACTCTCCTAACCTAAGATGAGTGAGTTTTGCTTGAATTGATTAGTCAACGAGGTGAGATAGGCCTGGCAAGTAGAATGGACGACAAAGTCCTTCGAAAAAGTTTTTTTTTCTTTCTTTTTTTTTTCGCCAGCTGGACAATACATACTTACTCATCAAACTTTCATCACCTCAAAAGTTTTGAGGAGAAGTTAAAGATTCTTCTAAATTTCTGTTTTGGCAACGATCTTTTTTTTTTTTTTTCCCAGCGACAACTCCTCTAAATTAAACTTTCGCTCACGATGAATGTGCACACTGACATTGGAAAGGATGGAATAAACTAATAATAATAATTAAAAATAAAAATAAAAAAGGACAGTGATCCGGCTTCAACCTGGATTTGCTCCACCGACAACCCAACTTTCTAAAAATAGTAATGACCTGTATATCGTTCAAGTTTCAACAACTGCCAAGCTTATGAAATCATGCTATTTTAGACTACTAGCTATCTAACACTAACATTTACAATAAAAAATAATAACACTCTAACCCTAACTTTGAGGAGGAGCAACAATGAGTGAATGATAGCCCTCATTTTTTTTGGGGAACGATACTGCTAACTTGTGTGATGGGGCAATACTGCTAACTTGCTTGAGTGAATAGGCTGTCGCTCAATCAATTAATAAATACATAGCGGGTTCTTTGTGACAGTAGGTTGTATAATATGCATGTAATTACTATTTTTAGAATACTAGACTGTCGCTGGAGCAAATCCAGGTTGTCGCAGGATCACTTCCCATAAAAAGCACAAAATTGAGAATATCTAAATATATATATATATATTTTTCGTCGTATAGGGGATCTAAAATCAAAAAAAGAAAGAACAGCACAAGTCCATATTTGTCTAATGATACCAGAGTATGATTTAAGTAAATTTTCCGGAAATAGCAAAAGTGCTATATGTCGTGTTGCGTGCTCAACCTGTCCCAATGATCCACAGCATAATGAAAATCTCAATTTCTTTAGTGAACTTTGTGGTGAGATTCTAATAATGCAAGCCAAACTACTTCACAAATGTTTACTCTCATCTAATAATCTATTTTAACAGGAAATATGAGTTTGTACTAGAATGCGTGAGTAAAAAAGAACTGTCTTTCGTGTTAATAACCTACCTTAAGTAATTTTCCTTGAGATTTTATTTCATGATATGGTTTCACCCAGAGCAGCTCTAGTTAGACTTTTTCCTACATCTACTGTTTGAGTAACAGCTGCTTCATCATGCAAAGCTGGATTGACTTCCATAATGTCTAGACTAACAAGCAGACTAGTTTCCGCAATGGCTTCACAAATATAGTGACCTTCGCGAAAAGTAAGCCCACCTCTGACTGGAGTGCCAGTTGTAGGAGCGACAGTAGGGTCTAAAGCGTCAACATCAAATGATAGATGAATGGGCCGATCTAAGTTAGGATTAACTGCATCCATAGCCTGACATTTGTTCATAATAAGGAATCATGACTCATGGTAAGTATGTTTCGGGATAGTCGGAAGAAAGCAAAGCCTTCACTTACCATCTCCATTATTTTGCCAATTCCATACTTGTCTATTTCGTGCATTGTAAAAGCTTTAATTCCATTATCTTTTATTATTTTCCGCTCTGCATTATCCAGATCTCGCAATCCTATGTAAACCAGCCGGTTTGGTCTGAGCACTGGTTTTATCCAACCGAATTCTGGGGTAGTTTCACCACACCTAAGAGTGGAAAGAAGAAATGAAATAGGACAGCCATGGAGATTTCCTGAGATTGTAGAGTCAGGAGTATTTATATCCTTTGATAAAACAGAACATAGTGATTGAGAACATGGTGGCACTTGCTCAAATGAAAACGCTTTAAGCAACTGACCGCATGAGCATCCACCCAAAACAAGCAAGCTTCGGGATACTTTAGACAAGGAAAGGAAAATTAACCATCGATTGACGATTTTATGAACTTCTATCGACGTTGAAAGAAATGTGGAATAATCCAATAAAAAGAGTGAAGTATACATACTGCCGCTAAAGTACCACTAACGGTGCCCATTGCCAGTGAATGATCACCACCCAAAGTGATCGGCAGTTCACCCGAGCTAGCATGACGATAAACGGCTTGCGCCACTATTTCATTGGTTTTTGAGACCAAACGTGGATTTTTCAAGATGCCTGGAATCATAATGCAGAACATTTAATAGAATCCTGAAGTAGCACCACAGACGTACAAACCGATATCTGGATCAGATTTGACTGATAGGGAGCCAAGATCTAAATCATCAACAGTCGCCTTGTAGCCCAAAGACTGTATCTCATCCAACAGTCCAGCTTTGACCAAGTAAATCGGGCCTGTGTCTACACCTGCTCTGGGCTGAAAGAACAGAAGCACGGTGAATCCACGATGATAAGCTGGATAATGATGATCCTGTCAAACGCATACCTGACCGCCACTCTGAATTATGATTGGAAAGAAAGATTCAGTGAGAGAATAATTAAGGAAGAAGGAAGAACTTCCATACTAACAAATGCACAAGGAAGAATAGTTGCACGGAGAGGTTGCTTCAGAAACTTTGGAGGGCGAATGATCTGTTGCAACAAAGAGAGAGATGGCCGGAACATTTCTTGGAACAGCCAAAAACTTGTGTTGTTTGTTTTCCAAGGATGAAGCCACCACTTCCAGAATATATCAATGCGTCAACAGGGCTAAGGGGTGCAATAGTCTGTTGCCCTGATAATAAATGAGAAGCACAAAAGTTGGCAATTGACTTTTTATTTTACACTCCTGCTGTTACTCAAAACTAAAAGAAATAATCGTGAAGCTGGAAAAAGTGTTGCCTGTCTTTTTCATACATGCAGAAAAAAACATATTGATTATGTTGGTCTAATTTAGTTAGTTTGTAGCTATATCAAATACTTCATTCTTCATTGCGTAAACCTATTTATGGTAGATGCAATATCCTAGGGTTAGAAGAGCAATATTATATAAATCCTAGTTAGCTTTACTCGTTATCTCATCTTGGTTATTGTCTGTTAAAATAGCTTGCTTATATTATCCTCACTAACACTTGAACAAGAGCAGGTGTGCATTACCTTTGTCTTTACTTTACTTTACTTTACTTTATTTGTTTTTATTTTCTTTTTCTCTTTTTCTCTAAAATGTAGGCTAGTGCACATGTCATCAGAAAACTTTTCCTCTCTGTATTTTTAACAACAGTAGAGCTAACATAAGCATAATAAATGGTGTTTTTTTAGTTATTATCACTACAGAATCATTTGTCTTACTGTTTTCCGTTCATAGATTGGCGCTTTTAATTTGATACTTGTATTAAATACTAGAGACTTACCTATTTACACTATATCTCAGACATGCTTCCCTGGCAATTCATCTTTTTTGTCTTCTCTTATGACTTCTTTGATAGGGGGTGTCAAACTTGGCAAATCAGCACTTAAGCTAATAGCTGGCCTCAACCTAAATCAGTCATTACAAATCTACCTCCAGTTTCTGAAACAAAAGGGCTATTTCAAAATTGATGAAAACAACTTTTCTTGTGAGGACTGACTTGTTCGCCCCATACAATCACCTCCTCATTCACCTAATGAGGATGCTGTGTTGTGCATTAACCACCCTCTCATTGGCAGCACATCATTAACTACTAACTCCTACATTTTTACCAGGCAGATTTCTCTCCATTAGTTTTATATTCTCTTTGAAGCTTTTAAACTGATTTACTATTGTGTATCAATTATAAAACAAGCTACAAAAATTTGTCTTAAAACTGAAAGAAAAACAAATATTGGTCCAAAAGAATTCTGAAAAAGGAAGCACTTCAAATTAAAAATCAAAGTCAAAACAGCATGAAAATACAATGACCTTATTAATTCTAACTGGCTTAGAGTCAAATGAAATCATGAATTGTGTTTTAGATTCAAGAAATCTATTTTTATTTGAAAACTATCTTCTTCAAAGCTTAATGGCTACATGTAAATAGTAAATGAAGTTATAAAAAATCAATAAATAATTTACAAGTGAATAATAGGGGGTATCAAAGTTAGAAATCCTCCATTTCAAAATAACTCTTTTTTCCACCAAATCAACCATGATTATTTTTTAAAATATGCCATATTGTGCCCCAAAAACACCTTTTTACTGAGAATTAATGTCAACTCTTTAGCTTTATTTTTGTGTCATTAAATACCTTTTAAATTATTACAAATTTCTAACTTTGATACCCCCTAATATAAGTATAAAAAGGCTCAATTCTTGACTTCATCAGCTATGTTTAATATTATTGATGAGTATTTGGGGATAGGAATTACCTTGACTTTAGAAAAGCTCAATATCATGTGTCTATTTTGTGACTGGATTGATATGTTTGTTAATGCGTGTGTTTATTTCATACCAATACATGTAATTGATTCAAAAGATAGTGAATTCATTTTTATTCCACCTCAAAAAAATTATGATTTTGAACTCAACTATCTACAATACATGATACAAGAAGCTCAGCTGTGCATAACCAAACTAAGTTCAGATAGTCCAGCTGAAGAATAGTCAAATCATTAGAGGGTATCAAAGTTAGAAATCTTCAATTTCAAAATACCTCCTTTTCTTCACCAAACATATTGTGCCCCAAAACACCTTTTTTACTTAGAATTAATATCAAGTTTGTGGCTTTCCTTTTGTGTTGTGGAATAACTTTTAAATAATTTCAAATTTATAACTTTAATACCTCTTATTAGGGGGTGTCAGTTGTGGTAAATCTGCACTTATTTAAATGCAGATTTCTGAAAGACACTAGCCCCAACACTGGTGGATTTCAAATGTGAAATAAGTCATTTATTTCACTCAAATCTGCACTTTCTCAACCAAAAGTGTTGATTTCACCATAAAGTCCAATTTAACTGATTTGTCAGCATTATCCCATTCATACACAGCACTCCACAGCATAAAACTTTATAACTCAAATTTTTTTACATCATTTACATTTTAATATCATATAAGAGTCATGCCTTCCTCACTCTCAAATCATGATAAGCTACATCAACCAATGATTTTCATAGCTCTTGATCTCCTCTTGAACTCTTCTTGTGATCCTGATTCTGATTTTGAAGAAGATTTGATTTTTTTATCATTAATGGCCAGGAAAAGTTACCTTCTTGCTAGAAAGCCTCAAGTATTTCATACCACCAAGTACACCATCAAAAAACTTCTTAACCTATCTATACCCAGTCTTAGACAGTTTTTCAGGACTTTTCAGGAATGTTTCCTTAAACTGCTTGAGCTTATTCTAGATTACCCCATGTTTCACAATAATTCTCAAAATAAACTACACGGTCCTTCAATTCAATTGGCTGACACAATAAGTCATTTGGGCTCCAATGGTAATAGAGATGCCTTGAAATGTTTGGAAAACTTCTTCAATTTAGGGTATGGTTCTATTAATACTTATACAAAATGATGCATAACTGCTATCAACTCATTGGAATCCCAACCTCTCACCTGGCCAACAAAAGAAGAACAACTTAAATCATCTCAGGTTATGCAAGCAGAGGGTTTCCCAGGATTTATTGATTTTGTTGATGGTACTTCTACTCCTTTGAGTCAGAAACCTGCTCAAGGTGAAAACAATCACTTTAACCATAAAAAGAGGTAGATTATTTTTAATTAATTTCATTATTTCTGAAACTAACAGAAAAAATATATCTTATCTATAGCTATTCAATTTCCTTTCAGCTTATATGTGACATCAACAAAAAAAAACTATATCTTTCTTTGCTGGCTATCCTGGATCATTTTATGATTCCTACATCTTTCAAAGAATGTAACTTTTAAAAGAGCTTGAAAAATTCTTTGATGAAGATCAGTATCTTCAACATATTCTTCTTGTGTGAATTGAAAAGATGTACCTCCTGATTTTCAGGGAGCAGCATCTGAAGACAGTTAAAATTCCAAGTTCAACAATCATTTGGAAAAGTCAAGAGTCCATATTGAACATTTTATTAGAATCTTAAAAGATTATTTTTCCAGTTTAAGGGAATTAACAAGTCTTCTTAGAAATAAATCCAAAATGGAGGCAGTGGTCAACTGGATTCTGTGTTGCACTATACTTCATGACCTTCTCCCTGACCTCATAGACCAATGGTTAGAGCTGTATGAAGAGTAAGAAGTCAAAATACCTCCCACTATATCCAAAACTTCTATTTCTCTAACTACTAGAATAAGGTCAAAGATTCTTCCAATCACACTAGCAAATTGGGAGATTTAGCTTTAATTTTAAGAAATTTATTAAAATTTCTTTTCACCCTGATATTCTCTATCAGATTATCTACTATTACTCAAATTCTTTCTTTATTTATTCTTTTACATCCTTGTGAAAGTTTAAGAAATTTATTAAACTTACTTTTCACTGTGATATTCTCTACCAGATTATTTACTATTACTCAAATTCTTTCTTTATTTCTTATTTAACATATCTCTTATATTATTTTGTACATCATTAAACCTTTAGTAATTGGACCTTTTAAATTTAGTAAAAGGAATGTGGAATCCCCTTTTGAAATTTTAGTCTTCTGTACTGTACTGTTTCTGAGTAGATGATGATTTAAGTAGAGACATCATATAGTGAAACTTTAAATAACTACATAAAATTATTGATTTTTGATAGAAATTAGAAATGGGATTTTTTGAGCTTTTAAGAAAAAGGGCTACATTTTTTATACTCCATGCTTATATTTGTTTGTAACATAATATGAATTGAGGATTATTTATTTGTGAGCACTTATAGTGGTTAGAGATGTTAATTTATTTGTACTATCATTTTTGAAAAGAAGTAAAATTTTTAAATACAAGTCTTCATGCAAGTGAATTTATAAAACATGTATCTTTACCCTTAAAAGAAAGGCAGTGATTAATTAATTTATTTTAATCTGCTCATATTTTCATTTTCAATTTTTTTTATATGACTACAAAATTTATTTTCCAACCAAATTACAAAAAATAAAAATAAAATAGAAATACCCTCCCCTGCAATTTACTATGGGTGGGGGTCATGACTACTGTCAGGCTGAGGTCAAGTACAAAGACATGAACTAGCTTGAATGGTCAGTTGTCTAGAAGATTTTAATGGTTCTATATGAATACTGTAGTACAAATCCAATATGAAAGCTATAACTCAATATAAGGGTCTCAGTAATTCTAATCTCACTAATTAAATATGGCTTACAATCTTTATAGTTGGTAGAAAAATAGATTTAATAAATTCAGATACTATTCAAAAGACTTTATAAGTACTATTGATATGTATTGTAATTGTATTGGTTATATTTTAAAATTGTAATGATAAAGAATGTAGAAAACAAGACCCAAAACCTCATCCTTTTATACACATTGAGTTCCCCAATGAATCCCTTGATTTACCAGTCCAATACACATTTAATGACACCTCCATCCAACTAATATACATGTCCATCAACATCCCTAGTAACTCATAACATAATTAGAAGAGTAACTACCGCCAAAATCATGAAATAATAGGGAAAATCCATCAAAATTAAAGAATAAGTAAAAAAGAGAGTTTATGCATATTATACATCAATATAAAAGACTAAAGAGGTAGAATTAAGTTTAATAAGAGCTTAATTATAAGGGGGATTCACTGAAGAAATGATGAGGCTAATCCTGACATTATACTACGTGAAATTCCCATTCAAAAATGACCAAAATTGACTGAGAAACCACCTAGAAACCCAAAAAAGGGCGTGAGATGTAGGGTAACTACATGAAGTCCTTGGAAGACGCTTTCACGGGTAAATCCTTGACTAATTTTATGCAAATTTAAGGGTGGTATTCAAATAAGGTGCCAAGAGTGAGGTTATTAATGAAATTAGTGCATATAAAGAGGGTCAATGCATTATTAATTAAGCTAGGACACTAAATAAGTGCCTGTTGCCTATTTTAGTGTGTTTCCCCACAGTGGGCGTAGAATGTGGGTTAATTATAGTGTGAAAAAGGTAACTTGCTAAAAAGGAATCTGTTCACATGGGAAAAATGCAGGCAGTATGTGACCAGTACACAGAAGCCATTTCTGGCATAAAAAACACCAAATTTGACAAGTGTTATTTTTATGCATTTAAGTAGCCAAATCAATAGTCCTAAATGAGACAAATTGAACTGTCAAAGGGCATTTTTAATATTCTTAAATTTATAGCGCATATAATCAACTTTTAAGTGAAATAAAGCACATTTCTTGTTTTTTGCATAAAACAATGAAAATAACCTCTTTAAGTATACTTAAAAATTATGTAGCCTTATAAAGGTTGCCCTAACATATTCCAGCTTAATATTAAGTACATAAGACTTATAAAAGGTGGATATATGCATGTATATAAGGTGTTATAATGGCATTTTTTGTGTATTATCATAATTTTACTTATGTATACTGTTTGTGTACTCTCATTTATTGTTCCCATGTATAGTTCATGTGTTTAACATAACTTATAAGTACTTATTTCTCAGTCCTGGGGATATAAAGGCTGACACTCGCACACCTAAAAAAACAATAAAAAATCATAAGTTATACATTTTCTTTATTTATTTGTAATTTTTCAGGTATTCAGATTAATTCTGCAGCATTAAAGATTATTCTTTAAAGAAATAAAACATAATAAAAAATTATGAGTACTGGTTTTTTAACCCCTCAGCTTGTTGAACAGAAATTTATTTCAGTTTAAATTTTTTAAGAAGAGAGGATAAATTTGAAATTTCTTTTTCAGGTATCCATTTATCAAATTCATTTGATATCCCCTTAAATCTTAATAAATACTCAGTTCCTTTTTCATGAGTAAGGATTCTTTTCTTGAGTATTTTTTCAATCTCTGCTTTTTCCACAATTTATTCAGGTTGCTTTTTAGGCCTTCCCCTTCTTTTTGGAAATAAGTCAGGATCATTTTCTTGGTAAGGTTTCAATAATGAGATAGGGAAAACTGGATGTTTCCTATCATATGAGGCATATAATATGACTTCCACAGCATTATTACCAACCATTTTGCTTACTACAAAAGGTCCTACAAAGGGATCCTTCAGTTTAACATTACCTTGTAAGTTAAAATGTAGTGTTGAAATTAGGACTTCATCTCCTTTTTTGAATTCAAATTCTTTATAAGATTTATCCCACCTTTTCTTTTCATATTCAAATGCTTTTTGAATGCATTCTTCTGCATGTTTTCTACACATTTGCTGCATATGAATAAAGGATTTAGTGCCAGGGTGTATATCTAACTTTGGTAATTTATTTAAATGATTTACTGGGGTATTTGGTATGTATCCCAGCCAGAGTTCAAATGGTTTCTTCTCTGTTACAGAATGAGTTGTGCTGTTATAAGCAAATTCAAGTCCAGGAATTAATGTTAACCAGTCATGTGTGAATTTCTCATTGTCTTTGTATTCTAATCCAAAGGCACAATATCTTCTGATCATGTCTTCAAGAGTTTGTATCATTCTTTCAGCTAAGCCATCAGTTTGTGGATGGTGTGCTGTAGACAATTTCAATTGACAACCTGATACATCCATCAAAGATGTCCAGAACTCTGAAGTAAATTTAGGGTCTCTGTCAGAGATTATGGCTTTGGGGAGCCCAGCAGTATTCATCATTTGAGTCCACCATAGTAATGCCAAGTCTTTTGCAGATACCTCTTTATGGGTAGGAATTAATTTATACATTTTGGTTAATCTATCCACAATTACCCAGCAAGAATTGAAACTTTCTTTTCCTGCTAATGGCAAGCCGGTGACAAAATCCATTTTTATAATTTCCCATGGAGCTTTTGGCTGCTCTATTTTTTGTAACAACCCAGCCCTCTTCCCAGTTAATCATTTATATTTCTGACAAGAATCACAAGTTTAAATGTATTTCTGTACATCTTCTTTCATGTTTATCCACCAGGCTGTATTTTTAACTCTGGTTAATGTTTTGTTAAAATCAAAATGACCAGCTAATATGTCATCATGACAAGTACTCAACATTAACTCTTTCATAGAAGGTGGTATTACTATTACATTACTTAGCTTTTTCCTGTAATATATATATCCATCTTCAATTGATAGTTTACCTTTTTCCAACACATTTCTATACTTTGGAGGTAAGGTTTTAATTAGTGCGCTCATGGAGGCATTAGTTGGATCATTTAGAATGGTAGATAGTTTAGTCAAATCTTTATCAGATAAATAATTTTCTAATATAGTTTGCATAAACTCCTCCTCTAAATCCACTATATAAATCCCAAATATATGTATAACCTCATTTTCAGGTACATAAGCTGGGTTGACAGTATCATTTGGAAAAGGACTTCTGGATAATAAATCCACATTAGAATGCAATGTTCCTGCTCTATGAGTGATTGTCATTCTTCCTCTGTACTCTTGTACAGCTAGTTGTCATCTAAACATGTGCCTATTAGGTGTTTTCATGTTTAGCAATGATTTTACTGCACTGCAATCTGTTATTAGTTCAAACTTCTGGTCTTCCAGATAGTAATGAAGTTTCTCCAAGGCCCACACCATGGATAAACATTCCAGTTGTGTAGCACCATACCTTAATTCTGTCTTTCTTAAGGTTCTGGATATATAACAGATAACTATTTCAGATAATTTTCCATTTATTACCTGTTTTTGCTGTAAAGCAGCACCTAACCCTGTGAAGCTTGAATAAGTGTACAAGATAAAAGGTAGGGTAAAATCTGGCAGTCCCAATATTGGAGCTGACATTAAACATTCCTTTAATTTATTAAAGGTGTGTTGTCTCTCATTATTCCAAATGAAAGCCTCATTTTTCCTGATTAATGTTGTTAAAGGAGCTGCAATGGATTGGTAGTTTTTAATATACTGTCTATAATATCCACACATACCCAAAAAACTTTGAACATCTTTTACATTCTTAGGTATACCAATGTTTTTATTTGCTGCAATGTTATTTTGGTCAAAACAAATTTTTAATCCAGATACAACATGTCCAAGTACTTTCAAGGATTGAAATCCAAACTTACATTTCTTTAATGCAATTGTCATATTAATTTCATCCATCTTTTGAAAGACTCTCTTCAGGTGATTTAAATGTTCATCATATGTTTTCAAAAACACTATGATGTAATCAATATAAACCAAAAGCCATCCTTAAACCATTTCTTGATGAAAGACACTATCCATAAATTTTTGGAAGACTGAAGGCGCATTCTTTGGGCCAAATGGCATTCTCACATACTTATATATTCCCATATGTGTGGTTATTAATAAGTTATATTGAGAATTCTTTTCCACAGGAATCTGGTGGTAACCTTTGTTTCCATCCAGACAGGAAATATATTTTGCTCCTTGTAAGGTAGCATGGATAGAAGCTATCCTTGGTAGAGGGTAAATATCATCTACAGTGTATGTATTCAGAGCTCTATAATCACCACATAATCTTGCCTTATCTTCTTCATAAGAGATTAATACTGGTGAAATAACACAATAAATAGGTGTTGTGTCTACTTTTTCAACAATACCCATTTCCAACAACATTTTTATATTGTCTTTAATATCTTTCCTTTTTTCAGGAGATGATGGGTAAGGTTTCTTTTTCAAGCTGCCAGGAATATTATCCAAGTCACAAATTAAAGAGTTTTTCATCTCATGGTCTTTGAGCAATCCTAGTTCATTTGAACCATGGGCAAATTCCATAGGATAAGATTTGATTAAACTCAAAATATTGTCTTCTTCAATTTTTGAGAGTCGAGGACTGAAAGAGGCCTTTTGGATTTCATTGTCCAATTCTACAACTTCAGTGGTGATTATTCCACCTTGCAGTTGTTCCTCTCTAGGAGAAATAGAATATACTGAATTTTCAGAACATATTTTGAATTTTATCTTACCATTCACAACTATAGTGAAGCAACTGTTTTCAGGATCTAGTTTAATTCCAAATTTTGTCAATAAGTCATTGCCAATAATAAACCAATCACTGCAATTATTATTATCCATTACAACAAATTCACACATTTCTCTTACATATCCATTACTATACTTAAAGAATGCAGCAGTTTTGTATTTTCCAATTGGATTTAAAACTGAACTGAAACCCCTCCAGTTCTTTGTTTGTACAGGTTCTAGTTTTTCCCTATACTTACTGTCAAGTTTCATTAATGTATTAATAGAAACTACATTGCCTGAAGCCCCAGTGTCAAGAATGGAATTAATTTCTCTTCCACATATAATAACAGGTGCTCTGATAGGTGTTATTTTGTAAGTATCATGAGATACATCTTTAATTATTTCAGCTTCTTCAATGGAATTTAAAGATGTATCTGTATGAGGTATAGCATCATTCAGGAACATAATATCCTGTTCTAATACAAATATCTCATGTTCATCTTCACTTTAAGAAATGTTACTTTTACATTCCTCACTGGATTCCACGTTCTCATCTTCATGATTACTTGGTTCAGAATTTTGTGAGGTTTCAATAACATTAATTCTTTTATTACACATGTGACCCTTAACCCAAGGTTCATTACATTTATAACAAGTGTTATTTTCTTGTCTTTTAGGGACAAGGGAACTTAAGTTTTTTCTTCTCCACTGGTAGCTTACTTGTAGTAGGTTTTACTACATCAACACTTTGTTTGTAATTATTATACTTGTTTTCATATTTGTGGTTTAATAATATTTCATTTCATATATTAATGAACCCAGAGGTATCTCTGATGATTTCAGTTCCAGCTACAATAATGTCTCTAACTGATATAGGCAACTTGTATATTATTTTCTCTTTCCACTCATTATAATCCATTTTTGGATCCATAGCTATCATGATTTTTATTAAATTCATTAAAAAGACCATGGGTTTATCTCCAGAATTTGGATTATATCTGGCTCTTTCATACAATCTTTGTTGAGTGATTCTGAATTTTGGGCCACCAAATTGCCTTTCAATTAGTGCCTTCCATTCATTCCAGGAGTAGTTAATTCCCTCACTTAATACAGATTTAAACCATAATAAGGCCACATCTGTAAATAAAGATATTAATTTTGATGTAATTTCTTCATCAGGTAATTTGTATGAAAAATTTAAGTTATCAATTTTTTGAATGAATTGTTGCCAATCAGATTTTGAATCCCTGTCAAAAGAAGGGTACTGATCTAACTTAGGCCAGTTCTTTTGGCTAGTTTTTGCTTCCCTAACCTGAGGAATATTAAGTAATTCACTTACTTTAGAAAGATGATCATTAATTTCATCTTTTACTGATTTTAAGTTCTCAGAGCCCATGACACTATGTTCATGTTCAATCATTTGTTTATCATCTGAGTGCTTCATGAAAACTGGTACTCTTTCCACATAAGAGGTATTATCTTTAACTTTCTCAGTATTTTTCAAAATTTTTGCTACTTCAATTTCTACTCTTTGTAACCTATCTTTTATTACAGGTACATGAGTCAAGGTATCATTTATATTTGAAAAAGACAATTTCACATGTCCCTCTATGGTAGCCATAATATTCTGAGAGTTCTCTAATTTACTTTCTAAATTTCTAATCTCAGAGTTCAAGCTTTTATTTTCATTGGTTAATTAATTATTTGAATTCTCAAAAATTATAAACCTATTGGCTGTTGTACTCAATGATTGTGTGAGTGTTAATAATACACTTTCTGTATTATTGTTTGACTCTTTAGAGAACTCTTCCAATTTTTAAATTCTTAATAATAATCTACTTATTATCTTTTATTATATTGTATTTTCTATTAAAAAATATTCAATTTTTTCCGTGTCTAACTCAGAAGACTCATCATCAGGTTCAAGATTTAATTCATTTGGTTCCAATTTTATATTAATAGCATTATCCTGGTGATCAATAAAACTATTTACATTGTCCTCATTTAAAGACAATTTTAACATATTATTATCAAATGAATAATTCTTTAGATCTTCATCAATTATACCTAACAACTCCTTATCAATCTCATTACCTATAAGTAATTTATTGTTAGGATGATATAATTGATCATGTGAAGATGGATGACTTACCAAGGTCTTATCCCACTTCCCCTGCCTCTCCTTACCTTTCCCCTGTAGGGGTTACTGCTGGAGCCCTGCTGTTGAGGAGGGTTGTTGTAATTTTGGGCGTACCAATCTCACTTCCATTTTCTGACTGTAATTTTTTGGTCCTCCTCTTGGACTGGAGGTTTTGCTATGGAATTGTTTGTGCCACTGTTTGTGGTTGAGCCTTTATATCCACTAGGGCCTGGTTGACTTCTACAAACCCTGTGCTGCCCTTTCCTCCAGATTGTTTATCTGGTCTACAATGTTGTTGACTCTTATGGTGAGGGTGTTCAGTAGGGTGGTGGAGAGCGAGTGAATTTGCTCTTGTAATGTGTTTTTGGTTTTCTTTATAGATACTTGTTTTAAGAGTCTTTCCCTTTCCTGCAAGGACACTGGTGGGGTGTTGTTTATGATGGGAGAATCCTTTCCCTACATTTGAATGTTCTGAAACAGGTCTTTCAGCTCTAGGTCTTAAGTTATAAGTTTTTGCCTTATTACTTAAAATGTCATTGTTGTCACACATATTGTACATGGAATTTATTTTTTTAAAAATTGAATTTTAGATATGAAAACTTCAATTAAGGAGTTTAATCAATATTTATCAATACCTGAAGACAATTATATTGCTTACTTACAGGTATGAAGTGAATTTCTAAGTGCCAAAAGTCAAATATGCTTTTATGTGGTCACTTGATTTAACTGGTCTACAATATGTAGCCATGTTTTTATATTTAAAAAAGAAAATATGTCAGTAAGATTCTTTCTAAATATTAAATGAATTTTACAAACCAATAAAAATGGATTAAGAGTCCTGTTAAAAGAAAACAATTAATCAGTTTAATTGGTTTATCATCTGCAAATATCACAAATTTAATTGGTATATTGTCAGACTCCCACTAAGAACAATTTTATGTTAAATTAGTGGTAAAAAAATTTATCTGAAAAGATCTCAAATTTAATTGGTCTATTGACAGACCCACTAAAAACAATTATATGTTAAATTAGTGGTAAAATTGTTGATTAAATATCAAAATTTTATTATATAACAGGGCTTCTTTTTCTGAAATCACTATATAAGTGACCCCAGCCTGTTGTAATTATCCAAATATTTCTATAGGGATTTTATTCACTTTTAGCCTCTTTTTTGAATTTTTTACTTACTGGAAGATAACAAACAGAATTCTTGAGGAAAGGCCCCCAATTGTCAGGCTGAGGTCAAGTACAAAGACGTGAACTAGCTTGAATGGTCAGTTGTCTAGAAGATTTTAATGGTCCTATATGAATACTGTAGTACATATCCAATAAGAAAGCTATAACTCAATATAAGGGTCTCAGTAATTCTAATCTCACTAATTAAATATGGATTACAATCTTTATAGTTGGTATAAAAATAGATTTAATAAATTCAGATACTATTCAAAAGAATTTATAAGTACTATTTATATTTATTGTAATTGTATTGGTTATATGTTCAAGTTGTAATGATAAAGAATGTAGAAAACAAGACCCAAAACCTCATCCTTTTATACACATTGAGTTCCCCAATGAATCCCTTGATTTACCAGTCCAATACATAGTTAATGGCACCTCCATCCAACTAATAGACATTTCCATCAACATCCCTAGTGACTCATAACATAATTACAAGAGTAACTACCGCCAAAATCCTGAAATAATAAGGAAAATCCATCAAAATTAAAGAATAAGTAAAAAAGAGAGTATATGCGTATTATACATCAATATAAAAGGCTAAAGAGGGAAAATTAAGGTTAATAAATGCTTAATGATAAGGGGGACTCACTGTATAAATGATGGGGCTAATTGTGACATTATACTACGTGAAATTCCCATTCAAAAATGACCAAAATTGACTGAGAAACCACCTAGAAACCCAAAAAAGGGTGTGAGTTGTAGGGTAACTACATGCAGTCCTTGGAAGGCGCTTGCACGGGTAAATCCTTGACTAATTTTAGGCGAATTTAAGCTTGGTAGTGAAATAAGGGGCCAATAGTGAGGTTATTAATTAAATTAGTGCATAAAAAGAGGGTCAATGCATTATTAATTAAGCTAGGAAACTAAATAAGTGCCTGTTGCCTATTTTAGTGTGTTTCCCCACAGTGGGCATAGAATGTGGGGTAATTATAGTGTGAAAAAGCTAAATTTGCTAAAAAGGAAGCTATTCACATGGGAAAAATGCAGGCAGTATGTGGCCAGTACACAGAAGCCATTTCTGGCATAAAAAACACCAAATTTGAAAAGTGTTATTTTTATGCATTTAAGTAGCCAAATCAATAGTCCTAAATGAGACAAATTGAACTGTCAAAGCACATTTTAAATATTCTTAAATTTATAGCGCATATAATCAACTTTTAAGTGAAATAAAGCACATTTCTTGTTTTTTGCATAAAACAATGAAAATAACCTCTTTAAGTATACTTAAAAATTATGTAGCCTTATAATTAAGGTTCATAAGGTTACCCTAAGATATTCCAACTTAATATTAAGTACATAAGACTTATAAAAGGGGGATATATGCATGTATATAAGGTGTTATAATGGCATTTTTTTGTGTATTATCATAGTTTTACTTATGTATACTGTTTGTGTACTCTCATTTATTGTTCCCATGTATAGTTCATGTGTTTAAAATAACTTATAAGTACTTTTTGCTCAGTCCTGGGGATATACAGGCTGACAACTACCAAATTTTTATTTTTATTTCATAAATTAATAATTGAACCAATCAAAAAGAGATAATCAACAAACTTAAAGTAATGGCATTCAGAATACTACAAGCCAATGAGTTCTGATGCGACCAAATTCAAAGAATACATTTGACATGGAATTGAATTTTGAACTTATTCAATCAATTAATTTTTTAAATGATTACCTTAATACAGAAGCAAGGCCTGATGGCTCATTACTTAAAGTCTATGGTTACCTTTAATGACTAATTAATTGTAAATTCATGAAAAGAGAATGAATCAATGGAAATCATTTATTAACCATATTAAGCCTCCCTTCCTAATTATTTAATTTTCATTGAACCTTTACTCCACTACTTCTTCCAAAGAAATAAGAAATATTTCCAAAGAATTTCTGAGGCAAAAAAACAAAAAAAAACAAGAAAAGAAAAGAAAAAAACTTTTCAAAAATTCTCAGAAAAAAGCAAGAAATGTCCCGGTACTATTTCTGAATCAATAACAAAAAGAAAAAAAGGAAAACAAAATAAAAAAGTCAGTAAAATGCATTGAAACATCTCAGAAACATTTCCACAGCATTTTGGAGGCAAAGTAACAAAAAAAAAGAAAATAACTTACAAAAAAAATCTTGGAATCAGTAAAGAAATATCCTAGTACTGTTTCCAAAGAAATAAGAAAAAGAAAAAAAGTCAGTAAAACATTTAGAAATTTTTTGTAAGCATTTCCAAGGCAAAAAACAAAAAAAGAATTACAAAAAACACTTGTAAAAAGTTTGGAAATTTTCTGAAACTTTTTTCAATGTGATTAAAATAAGAAAAAAAAGGAAAAAAATAGAAAAAAAAGGTCAGTGAAATGCTCAGAAATGTTTTGGAAATTTTTCCAAAGTGTTTCTGAGGCAAAAAAATTACTTACCAAAAAATCTCAAAAAACAGTTTGGAAACTCTCTGGAACTATTTCCAAAGAAATTAGAAACAGAAAAAAAAGGTCAGAATAGAAAACATGAGGGTGAAGGAATGAAAAGATGAGAAGAATGAGAAAAATATGAAAATGGTAAGAAGAATATAAAACACACACCTTGATGAAAGGGAAGATTAAAAAGTGAAAAGAAAGATGGGGGAATATGGAAGGAGAATCACATCATGAAAGTGTTATGATATGCATTATGATATGTTTTATGATATGTGTTATGAAATGTGTTATGAAGATGTGTGTATTGAAAACAAAAACTTTCACAGTAAATGCAAAATGACTGTTACAAATATGCAATTTTGAAGCTATGGAGAGAGGAGAAAAGAATATAATCAGGAAAAATAATTTCATTGAAAATATGAGCCAACTATTACAAAATAAAAAATAATCAATTAAAAAAGTCAAGTAATTTTTTAATGTCCTCATAAGATTGGAAAATAAGTAAAAAAGAAGGGAAACATGTCTGGTCAAAATTTTGTAAAGAAATGTTGCAAATTCTAGTGAGGGGTGTGTGCCAAAGATAGATGAGGGGATGGAGGTCAGTGTGTCACATGTGACCAGGATGTTTTGGCCAACAAGTGGTTGCAAAAAAAACATTAGGAAAAAAGGGCTGATTTGAGGTCATAAATGACACCCATTTTTGAAATAAGTGACTTTTTTGCAAAATTTAAGTGCTTATTTGTTAGTGCTGATTTGCTTTGAATCTGAGCTTAAGCTAAGTGCAGATTTTCCAGAACTGACACCCCCAATTATGGGGAGGAATAGTCTTAGGTTGAATTTCAATTATCCAAATCAGAAAAATTGGAAGCTTGTTTAGTTAGTTTGAATTTTTTATAGTATTTACTAAATAACTTCCACTTTCTTAACCCAAAAAACAGATACAAATCTCAAGAAAAAGAAGCCAGCTCAAAATCTAGACTAAGAATAATTAGATAACATAGGAAAACTTTAAGCCTTAGTCTCAAAACCAAGTCAAAAATCTTCACTGAATATCAAACATCTCTTCAAAAATGGACATGCTTCAATAAGTTATTTCAATTTATCTGGGGACTATTTAATGGGAGAAAACTTTAAAAAATGGTTCACTCTACTATTTTAATTAAATTCCATTTCTTGTAAGATAAACTATTCAATTTATTTGCTTCCTTGAATTTTATCTGGAAGAATAATCTTTTTTAAGATCCCCTGTGATCTTATTTTCTTATCAGAAAGGATGATATGAAATAAGTTAAAAATTTCAGAAACATTTGTTCCAAACAAGCTAGGAAAGAACTGAGAGTGTATGGGAGAGATGTTTAGCCCACAAAGAATGTAAAGTGGAATGGAGCTATTGAAATTACTAAGAGGATGGTAAAAGAAAAGGAGGATGTGAGAGGCTAAAAAGTAGTTGAATTAGAATAGAGATAAAGGTGGAAGCCACTGATTTGTAGAAAAAAGGAATTTGCAACTTGAGGAGAAAGACAGCAGGAAGAGGGGTGGCTAATATTGGACTACAGTTAAACATGAAGGTGAAAAATTGGTAATGGGGAAACTGAAGGGTCATAAATTGTAAGAAAAGAGCATGAAAGAAAAAAGAAGCTTGAGGCAGATAAAAGAGGATCTAGAGAAAGGGAGGAAAAGGGGGGAGGAAAGATGTTTGACACACAAAATGGTGGGAAAATGGAAGTAAAATTTGATTCATAATGGGGGTCTCAAACATGGAACTTGTTTAAATAAATTAAATTCATTTTTATTCATAAAAAAATATCTATCTACTCCATTTTAAGTCATCAAAATAAAGTTTTTTACAAGTAAAAAATATCATAATTGAAAGTTTATTACCAATTTTTTTTCTTGAAAAAATAGGATTTTCTAATGGTTTATTTGCCATGTTTGAGAAGCCCTAAAAAATGAGAGTCACAGAGATATTTGGGGTGAAGAATCATCAATTGGAACCAAAGTGGGATAGAGAATAGACAATTAAGTGGTTGTGAAATTAGAAATTAGTAATCTATTCACATTGAAATTTAAATATTCATCAATCATTAATACACTACACTCACATAGTAGGGTTTCTCAAATATGACATGTGGAAATACATAAAATAAATATATGGTATTAAAAAAGTAGAAATCAAATCTATTTTAATTCATTAAAAGAAAGACTATTGGGAGTAAAAAATATAGTTTTTGAAACTCTATTATCCATTGGTTTAGTTATAAAAAAAGAATTTTTTTAGTGGCTCATATGCCATGTTTGTGACCCCCTATTAGGGGGTATCAAATTTCTCAAATTTCACTTTGAAAATCAGACACCAGGATTAAGATTTTTAAATATCCTACATGAGATTTGAGAATACACTGACCCCAGGGCTGGTAGATTTTAGAATAAGATACTACCCTGAAATCTCACTCTGTGTAGGATTTTGAGACTGTTGCAAAATTTATGCCCTAACAGAACCCTAAATTTTTATTAGCATCATATGATTCATTTATTCATTGAAAGAATTTTTCTTTCCACTCAAAAATTTAAAGGATAAATAAATTATAATTGACTTATACATCACTTCAGTAACACTTTGAAAATTATCATTTCCCTTATATTGTAAATTCATAAAATTGGTATGAAACAGTGTATTCTGGATTAATTAGGCTGTAGGACTGATCACTTATTTAATTTTTCTTCATACTGCAATCATTTATATAATAGGAATTATAATTTTTATTTCAGTCCCAAAAGTAATAAGCCAATGGAAGATTAGTAATGAATTAGAGAAAAGAAGTTTCTCATTATGATTAAAAGGGAGATGCAATGAAAAGTAATGATTTAAAAAACCAAAATTGAAACTTTATAGTCTTCTGGTTAACTCTAATATGTGTGATGCAAAATACCACATTTTATTGAAATTCTATGCAGGTTTTTTGGGAAATTCTTTTTTGGAAATCCAACATGGGATTTAAGAAAAAGTTCTAAATTTTATACCCACTGTTGTAAATATGTATAGTTTTTAAAATATTAATGGTTATTATGGATTAAGAAAGAATATTTGATCCATGGCATTCATGGGATTCAATTTGTGCTCAGGAGTGAAATTAAAATTGTGAGTTGGGCTTTGGACAGCTGATGTGCAGCCCTGTGGTAGTCAGGTCCAGGTAGGGCCTTGGCTCAAATGCCATTAAATAGGGTTTAGGTTAAAAAGAACAAAAAATTACTATATAGACAATCATACATGACCCATGCTCTGCATATAATTAAATGTGGAATCAGAATATGTGACCCAAGTCTGTGTGGTATTTTGTGTGAAATGAAAATTGCAGGGGGGACTGCTGCATGCAGATTGCTCTTTTCACAGATTACTTAAAGCCCTATATATTGAATTTGGAGTGTCTCAGTGTCAGTTAGGGCCACAGTTAAAATGCCAAAAAATAGGGGTTATTTCAAAAACCACAAAATATTACTATATAGATATGTACAGTGGGGGGGACAAAAAGAATGGCCACTTTTTTTATTACTCTTAGAATTTTCCTGCTACAACCATGAAAAAAATAATTCTTACTCATTATACTACATAGATATCAGATATATAATCAGTTTCTCATTTCTATTATTTGTTTTTTTTTTTTAATTTTTAAATTTCAAAATGGCCATTTTTCAGATATCCAAGCCAGTAATCACTTCCTGGTTATAACTTCCTCATATGAAAGCTCTGCTTTTATACTAATACTTCACCAAATAAAAGATTTTTTATTGAGTGGTTACCAATGAGTAAAACTGTCAGCCAGGCTGTACCAGGAGCCCAGTAAATGTTATTTTAATTTATCAGACTTGAAAGAGGGCATAAAATTATGCATTTTATGTATATGAATTAATATTAGATTGCATAATAAAATTATATAAGTATCTTGTTAAATATAAGTAAAATAAGTGTTATATTAATTTTATTATTATATAAATTATTTATACATTTAAGTTAAGCATAATATATGTTATATTCTATAATTTATGGCGCATTTTTATGTATTTAATAATTATAAATTAATAATAATTTAATTATAGACATATTAAATTTGACTTATAATGTAATCAAATTAATTAATTAAATTTATATATCAAAAAAATTGACTTATAATGTAATCAAATTAATTAATTAAATTTATATATAAAATAAAACTTTTCATATCTTATTAAAAATAAATATTGGGCGCTTTTTTGACTCTTAATTGTGTCATCAAATTATTGAAAAATTTAAAAACACTTTGTCAAATAAATTATTAATATTTTATTAAAATAAATACTTGTTTTAACTTAAAATAATTATTAAACTAATAAAAATAGTTAAAATAATTAATTACTCATGTTTTATAACAAATTAATTAATTTGTCAGCCTTTATATCCCCAGGACTGAGTAAAACGTACTTATAAGTTATGTTAAACACATGAAATATACATGGGAACAATAAATAAGAGTACACAAACAGTATACATAAGTAAAATTATGATAATACACAAAAAATGCCATTATAACACCTTATATACATGCATATATCCACCTTTTATAAGTCTTATGTATTTAATATTAAGTTGGAATATGTTGGGGTAACCTTAAGAACCTTAATTATAAGGCTACATAATTTTTAAGTATACTTAAAGCTGTTATTTTCATTGTTTTATGCAAAAAACAAGAAATGTGCTTTATTTCACTTAAAAGTTGATTATATGCACTATAAATTTAAGAATATTAAAAATGTGCTTTGACAGTTCAATTTGTCTCATTTAGGACTATTGATTTGGCTACTTAAATGCATAAAAATAACACTTTTCAAATTTGGTGTTTTTTATGCCAGAAATGGCTTCTGTGTACTGGCCACATACTGCCTGCATTTTTCCCATGTGAATAGCTTCATTTTTAGCAAAGTTAGCTTTTTTACACTATAATTACCCCACATTCTACACCCACTGTGGGGAAACACACTAAAATAGGCAACAGGCGCTTATTTAGTGTCCTAGCTTAATTAATAATGCATTGACCCTCTTTATATGCACTAATTTCATTAATAACCTCACTCTTGGCGCCTTATTTGGCTACCACCCTTAAATTTGCCTAAAATTAGTCAAGGATTTGCCTGTGCAAGCGCCTGCCAAGGACTGCATGTAGTTACCCCACATCTCATGCCCTTTTTTGGCTTTCTAGGTGGTTTCTCAGTCAATTTTGGTCATTTTTGAATGGGAATTTCACGTAGTATAATGTCACAATTAGCCCCATCATTTCTACAGTGAATCCCCCTTATCATTAAGCATTTATTAACCTTAATTTTCCCTCTTTAGCCTTTTATATTGATGTATAATACGCATATACTCTCTTTTTTACTTATTCTTTAATTTTGATGGATTTTCCTTATTATTTCAGGATTTTGGCAGGTGATATACTTCTAATTATGTTATGAGTCACTTGGGATGTTGATGGACATGTCTATTAGTTGGCTGGAGGCGTCATTAACTGTGTATAGGACTGGTAAATCAAGGGATTCATTGGGGAACTTATTGTGTATAAAAGGAGGGGGTTTTGGGTCTTGTTTTCTACATTCTTTATCATTACAATTAAAACATATAACCAGTACAATTGCAATACATATCAATAGTACTTATAAAGTCTTTTAAAAGTATCTGAATTATCAAATCTATTTTTCTACCGACTATAAAGATTGTAATCCATATATAATTAGTGAGATTAGAATTACTGAGACACTTACATTGAGTTATATTTTAATACTTATTGGATTTGTACTACAGTATTCATATAGGACCATTGAAATCTTCTAGAAAACTGACCATTCAAGCTAGTTCACGTCTTTTTACTTGACCTCAGCCTGACATAATTACACTTTTTTTATGTGTTAAAATAGTTCATTTTTATGTTTCACTTAAATTGGTTTTTAATTAAATGTTTATCAGACATGTTTTAAGTTAAATTAGTTATTTTTATGTGTCTCAAACTTATTTAATTACTCACTAAATTTATGGAAACTGTTTGGGATTAAATTTGTGGATTTTGGGATCTTACTGATGTATCCTAGTTATTTGTATCATTGGTTTCCTGTTACACTTACTCATAATTAGTAACTATTATTTACTACTTTATTATATGTTGTATATACTTTATTGTGGCGCTTCAGAGAGCTCCTTGCCTATATAATGGCCTTGAGTAACCCCCTGTAGCCTCACCACTACTTATTACTCACTTTATTTTTATTATTAATACTATTATTAATTTAAAATGTTATATTGACAATAGATTTATTATGGCGCTTTCTTGCCTTCAAAATCTAGAATAAAATATGAATACAAAAAGTTTGCTTTAAGAGTATTTAATATTAGTAATTTTTACTTAATCAGAGAGAATAAATGACTTAACATGTATCATCCCCTAAATAGCTTGTTGTAAGTTTTGTAGCTCCCCCAGTCCAAGTTTTTTCACATCATTATTGTCATAGGTTTTCTTTCCCTCTTTTTCTTCTTATTTTCCCTCTTCTCCTTCTTCTAGACAAGCAGCTGACAAAAACAGCCAGTGGCAGTAATAAAAGCCTTTATTCATTTCTGCATATATTTAATGTTTAAGGAGGGTTAATCAGAGGTTTTCTGCACGTCCCACATGAAGTATTTCAAGGATATTCAGGTCTACCCAGATTTTTGAGTTCTCCCTCATGAAAGATTGGGGCAATAAATTGGCTTTTACTAGTGTAAGAGAGTTGAATCAGAGTGAAAAATAGGTTGGAATGGAGCTATAAAGTGCTATACCTGAAATTAAGCCCTACTGGGAGGTAGGCAGGTGTGTCTTTTTGCAGCTATGGGGAAATTTATTTAGCCTTCCATAATTCCTAGGGAAAATAACTATTATTTTATTTGTGTTACTATAACTTATAATGGTTTAAATAATTCAACAATATTATGTCTCATTTTAACCAAATTGATGAATATAAAAAATAAAAATTAGGGATTTTATTTACTTTTAGCCTGTTTTTGAATTTTTACTTACTGGAAGATAACCAACAGAATTATTGAGAAAAGGTCCCTAATTGTCAGGCTGAGTTCAAGTACAAAGACGTGAACTAGCTTGAATGGTCAGTTTTCTAGAAGATTTTAATGGTCCTATATGAATACTGTAGTACAAATCCAATAAGTATTAAAATATAACTCAATATAAGGGTCTTAGTAATTCTAATCTCACTAATTATAAATGGGTTACAATCTTATAGTTGGTAGAAAAATAGATGTAATAATTCAGATACTATTGAAAGACTTTATAAGTGCGTTTGATACTTATTGTAATTGTATTTGGTTATATGTTTGATTGTAATGATAAAGAATGTAGAAAACAAGACCCAAAACCCCCTCCTTTTATACACAATAACTTCCCCAAAGAAAACCTTGATTTACCAGATCTATACATGATTTATGATACCTCATTCAAACTAATAGACATGTTCAACAACATAAAGAGTGACCAATAACATAATTAGAATGATATCACCTGCCAAAATCCTGCAGTAATAAGGATAATCCATCAAAAATAAAGAATAAGCAAAAATGAGAGTATATGTGTGTAATACATTTAAAATAAAAGACTAAAAGTGAAAATTAAGACTAAGTATTACTCCATATTAAGGGATATTAAAAGTAGAAATTATGGGGCTAATAATGAAAATAAACTACATGAAGTCCCCATTTAAAAATAACCAAAATTGACTGAGAAACCACTTAAAAACCCAAAAAAGGGTGTGAGATGTGGGGTAACTACATAAAGTCCTTTGAAGGCGCTTGCACCGGTAAATCCTTGAATAATTTAGGCAAATTTATGCGTGGTTGTGAGTTAAAGTTCCAATCTTGAGGTTATTAATTAAATTAGTGCACATAATAAGGGTCAATGCATTTATAATTAATCTAGGATACTAAATAAGCACCTGTTGCCTATTTTAGCCTGTTTCCTCACACTGGGCATAGAATATGGCATAATTATAGTGTGAGAAAGCTAACTTTGCTAAAAATGAAGCTATTCACATGGGAAAAATGCAGGCAGTATGTGGCCAGTACACAGAAGCCATTTCTGGCATAAAAATACCAAATTTGAAAAGTGTTATTTTTATGCATTTGAGTAGCCAAATCAGTAGCTTTAATTAAGATAAATTTATCTGTCAAAATACATTTTTAATATTAGTGGGTATCAATGTTCAGGGATCTGCAATTAATTTAATTGCAGATAAAAATCCTTATACCCCAATTATCTTCCGCAATTATTTTTGCTAATTATTGGGTTATTAGACACTTTACGTGTCAATGTTCACCTCTTATCCAAAATTTTTCTACTCAATTTTTCATAAAAACATCTTGGACAACTTTCTGTCATAACCACATGCTGCACAACTTTCTGCCATAACCACATCTTGGACTATTCTCTGGATGTGCCTAATAGATGTGATGAGTTTGGGATCAGAAATTAGGAATAGAAATTGGGGTATAAGAGGCGGGATAATGCATTATGGTGGATTCCTAATCTACTAGCCCTGGGGCTAGTGGATAAGAATATTCTGAAATTAATAATTTTTGATCCCGGGAAAAAAATTCCTGATCTCTAATTGTGGATCCCTGAACATTGATACCCCCTATTATTAAATTTATAGTGCATACTTATAGGTACTTTTTACTTAGTCCTGGGGATATCCAGGCTGACAGTAATAAATAATTTACCAGTGTAATCTCCTTCCAAGAATCTTCATTCAGTTACCCCATATTCCACATCCTTTTTTGATTTCTTAATGGGTTTAAAGGCTGTATTGGGTATTTTTAAATTTTAATTTCAATGGGGAGAACTGTTATTAATAATTTTTAAATTTCTACTTTTTATCCCCTTTATTTAAAAGTTATTTCTGGGTTTTTTTCCTTTTTAAGTGGATTATTTAAAGAGTAACATGCACATAATCTGATTTTGGATTATTTCTATATTTTGATGGATTATTCCATGTTATTCTTTTTTTTGCCTGTGACATGGTTATTCTTTTGTGTGGGGAAATTACTTTAGTCACTAGGCCTATGAAACTGCTTGAAGTGGAAGCCAAGAGGAGATGCACACTCTCAGAGTTCTGTAATTGCTGGGGATAGCAGTGTAACGGGTCTGCGCAACAGGGGGTGGACACCAGGGATTTATGGGTATATAAGGAAAGGGTTTTTGGGCTAATATTCTACATTATTTACTTCACAATTTAATCATATAACCAATCAATTAAAATACATACTAATTAGTACAGTTTAAGTCTTTTAAATATTGTTTTAAATCATTAGTTCTATTTTTCTAACAATGGCAAGGTGTAAACCATTTATAACAAGTGAGATTTAAATACTTAGACCATTATATTAAATTTTATTTTAACAATTAATTGAATTTAAACAAAAAAATTCATACTGGAAAATTTGAATCTTCCAGAGAAAAGACTAATCATGCTATTAATATCTCTGTACTTGAACTCATCCTGACACTAAAACTGATGGTTTTGGTGAGGTGATGATTCAAACAATAGATGAAATGATCAGAAGATTCTGTGCCTTTGGTTTGGAATATAAAGACAATAAGAGATTAACTCATGATCAGCTCACTTTATTACCTGGACTTAAATTTTCTTACAACAGTAGTTTTCATTCAGTCAGTGAAAGAAACCTTTTGAGCTTTGGATCATTAATGTACCAAATACTCCCTCTCACTTACTTAATAATAATTGACCCAAGATTGATACTTATCATGGTGCTAGATATTTTCTTCAAATGCAAAAATTATGAAGAAAGAATGCAAAAAGTTGTATTAAAAAGGCTTTTGAATATAAATAGAAAAGATGGGATAAATCTCATAAAGAAAGAATATTTACCAAAGGTGATGAAGTATTAATATTTACAGTACATTTTAATTTACAACTTAACAATATGCTGCAATACCCTTTCATTGGTCCATTTATTTTTTAAAGAATCATTGGTAATAATGCAGCTGAAGCCGCATTGTATGCACCTCAAGTTAGAGAAATCTAGAACTTCCTTTGTAAATCAAATGATTATTTGTTTCCAAAAAGGAGAAGAAGACCAAATAAGAATCCTTTGGAAATAACTGATAATTCTTAAGTTGAAAGAATTTAAAAGAAAAAAGTCTCAATAAAAAAAGGATACAGAATATTTATTAAGATATAAAGAAAATTGTCAGGCTAAGATCAAGTACAAGGACGTGAACTAGCTTGAATGGTCAGTTGTCTAGAAGATTTTAATGGTCCTATATGAATACTGTAATCTAAATCCAATAAGTAGTAAAATATAATCAAAATTAAGGTCTCAGTAATATAAATCTCACTATTAGGGGGTGTCAGTTCTGGCAAATCCGCACTTACAAATCCGCACTTAAATTTGACCAAATCCGCACTTAAATAAGTGCGGATTTCCAAAACACACTAGCCCCAATACTGGTGGATTTCAAAATGAAATAAGTCACTTATTTCACTCAAATCCGCACTTTCTCAACCAAAAGTGCTGATTTCACCATCAAGTCCCATTTCACTGATTTTTCAGCATCATCCCATTCATACGCAGCACTCCGCAGCATAACACTTCATAACTCAAAACATCGTACATCACTTACATCTTCATATCATATCATATAAGAGTCATGCCTTCCTCACTTTCAAATTGTGATAAATTACATAAAGCAATGACTTTCATGGCGCTTGAACTGCTCTTGGACACTGATTCCGATTCTGATCTAGAAGAAGATTTTGTCGTTTTATCAAAAATGGCCAGGAAACGTTACCTTCTTCCCAGAAAGCCTCAAGTACTTCATACCCCCAAGTACACCATCCAAACACTTCTTAACCTATCTACACCCAGTTTTAGACAGCTGTTCAGGACTTCTCAGGAATTTTTCCTTAAATTGCTTGAGCTTATTCAGGATCATCCCATATTTCACAATAATTCTCAAAAAGAACAACGACATCCTTCAATTCAATTGGCCATCACACTATGCCGTTTGGGTTCAAATGGTAATGGAGCCGCTTTGAAACGTTTAGAAAATGTCTTTGATTTAGGGTATGGTTCAGTTAACACTTATACCAAATGATGTATCACTGCCATCAACTCCTTGGAATCATCCCCCTTTTCCCCCCTTTGGCTGCCTCATTCACCCCTCCTTGGCTCACTCTAACCTCCCTTTTCTCCCTCTTTGGTCTCATCTCTCCCTTTCTCCCCCTTCTTGGTCTCCTCATATCTTCCCCTCATTCCACTCCACCCCCCACCAAATCCCCCAAATCCTCCCTCCAAATCCCCACCAAACCCGCCTCTAACCCCCCCTCCAAACCCCCCCTCCAAACCCCCCTCCTATCCCCCTCAAAACTCCCCCAAATCCTCCCTCATATCCCTCCTACCCCCCCTTAACCTTCACTTAACGATTCGTTAACGAATCGTTAAGTTATTGAACGATTGCAGCTAGAGGATGAACTCTGTTCTTCGGGCAAAGAACAGAGTTCACTTCCATTCACTTATATTTCTTTTTTCTCAACTCATCTCTCCAGGTAAGTCATTTTATTCTTTTTAAACAGAGTGTGAAAATAGGAGGATGAACTCTGTTCTTTGGGCGAAGAACAGAGTTCACTTCCATTCACTTATATTTCTTTTTTCTCAACTCGTCTCTCCAGGTAAGTCATTTTATTCTTTTTAAACAGAGTGTGAAAATAGGAGGATGAACTCTGTTCTTCAGGCAAAGAACAGAGTTCACTTCCATTCACTTATATTTCTTTTTTCTCAACTCATCTCTCCAGGTAAGTCATTTTATTCTTTTTAAACAGAGTGTGAAAATAGGAGGATGAACTCTGTTCTTCGGGCGAAGAACAGAGTTCACTTCCATTCACTTATATTTCTTTTTTCTCAACTCATCTCTCCAGGTAAGTCATTTTATTCTTTTTAAACAGAGGGTGAAAATAGGAGGATGAACTCTGTTCTTTGGGCGAAGAACAGAGTTCACTTCCATTCACTTATATTTCTTTTTTCTCAACTCATCTCTCCAGGTAAGTCATTTTATTCTTTTTAAACAGAGTGTGAAAATAGGAGGATGAACTCTGTTCTTCGGGCGAAGAACAGAGTTCACTTCCATTCACTTATATTTCTTTTTTCTAAACTCATCTCTCCAGGTAAGTCATTTTATTCTTTTTAAACAGAGGGTGAAAATAGGAGGATGAACTCTGTTCTTTGGGCGAAGAACAGAGTTCACTTCCATAAAATATTAGCTGAAACATAGTTTTCAATTCTGTAAAAACAGTTGTAAGTAATAGAAAAAGTCACTGATTTTTTTTATATGTAATCTGAAATTTTTTAATAAAATTATTGTATTTAAGAATTGCAATATTGTCAATCAATCTTTATTGATCAAATTAATTTAATAAAGTATTATTTAAATAAGTTGCTTCAAAAAATACTTTGCATTGAACCTAGTTTCTAGACTTGATCTGCATTTTGGCTTAAGGAATTGTCATTACTTTAAAAGTAGTATACTTGACATATCTTATTTATATATTAATTAATTTATGTAATTATATTGTATTTTGATGACTTTCACCCTTTACTTCAATAAAATGCAGGGGAGGGTATTGCCAATTTTTTAAATCTGACATGTGAAATTGATGACTTAGAAAAATTTGGTGGTACCCACCCCTTGTTTCAATAAAATGCAGGGGAGGGCATTGCCAATTTTTTAAATCTGACATGTGAAATTGATGACTTAGAAAAATTTAGACAAGCAAACTTATTGACTAGAAAGTAAAGATAGAAAATTTTTATTATACATTCAAATTTTTGTCAAAAATAACGTACTATATTCTTTTCCTTTTATAAGTCAGCATATAAGAAAATATTACCAAAAAGAAATCAAACAAAATTAAATTAACTAGAAAAACAAATTATCAATTGAAAAGGTCAAGTAATTTTTTAATGTCCTCATAAGATTGGCCATTTTTAACACATTCCATAATGAAATCTTTTTTTTTAAAACTCTCTTGTTTTTCCAATTCACAAGTAGCCATTTCTCTTTGAAATTGACGGTCATTTACTCTTTCCATCTGCTCTACCTCAAATTTTTTTTCTTCCAAATCTAAGGCTTGCTGATCTTTCCTTAGCATATGATCAAACTTCATCTTCTCAAAGTCAAGGGCATTATTTGCAATAGTTGATTTCGCTGAGAAAATTAAATTGAAATAAATAAATAAATGAGTTAATGATTAAGATATATAGTAAACAAAACTTACTTATATCTTTTTTTTCAAAATAATCCTCAAGGGAGCCAAATGAGCTTGTTGAAGTATTACCATGTTTTAATAGATGGTTCAAGTTCATTGAAGTTGAGGCTCGACGCTTTAGTTTGGAGTTTGAACAAGAGGCTTCAGGAAGTTCTTCTAAAGCAGCTTCTAAAGAGGTATTCACATTTCCAGAATTGAGATTATTTAATGGAGATTGAGTTTGAGTAGGAGGAGACTAGAAAGAAAGAGAAATTCAGAGAAGAATTGAAGAAAAAACAAAAAGTAAACATACATTTAAATTTTGGGCCTCTGAGGATTCAGATCTTCTGCGATATAATTGTTCTGCTTGATAGTTGGGATCATCTTCAGCTGAACTATGGTTAGAAGGTGGAGGGGATTGATCTTCTTCAAGTAAAGGTGTGTTGGGAGGATTATAGGAAGGTTTGGATCCAGAGGGTATATGCTTAGTAGTATCGTGTAGAAACCAAGGGTTTACATCAACTCGGGTGCCAAAAAGATTATCCATTTCCTCATAGAAAGGACACATGACATTGAGCTTTTCGGAAACAGTAGTAATTCCAATCTCCAAATCATCATCGTCAATACCAAAGCCAGTTTCATTTACAGCATGATGAGTCTTTTTATATTTTGAATGGTAACTCTTAAATCTCTCCTTCATTTGTTTAGGATTGATATCGATTCTCCCCCTTGTTTTCTTCCTTACTTCATTGGCCATCAACAAGTAGCCATTAACCTTTGAAGAAGGTGGACGTCCAATACGAGTGGACTTTTCACATCCAAAACATGCTTCAAAATTTGATTTTATTTTAAGGAAGTTGATTATGATGAGATAATCATCCTTTTTAAGCTGACCTGAACCTGCCTTTGATTTTTCAGGTGTAGGGCTTGCTTTACGAGGAGACTTTTGTGACGAAGCAGATTTTTGAGTTACCTTTTGAGATTTGGAATGTCTGGGAGGCATTATGAAACTGGCACATAACAAGAAAAAAGATTAAAAAGTAGAAGAAATAAGTAAAAAAGAATGTAAACATTCCTGGTCAAAATATTGAAAATGTCAGGAAGGGGTGTGTGCCGAGGATTGATGGGTAGGTAGCGAGGAAGGTCAGTGTGTCACATGTGACAGGGATGGGGTAAGAAAGGAAGGGATGTTTTGTGGCCAAAATGTGGTTGTGAAAAAAAACGGGAAAAAAGTGCTGATTTGAGGTCATAACTGACACCCTTTTTTGAAATAAGTGACTTTTTTGCAAAATTTAAGTGCTGATTTGTAAGTGCTGATTTGGTTTGAAATCCGCACTTAATTTAAGTGCGGATTTGCCAGAACTGACACCCCCTATTTTATATGTGGCTTACAATCTTTGTAGTTGGTAGAAAAATAGATTTTATAATTCAGATGCTATTCAAAAGTCTTATAAAAGTACTAATTGATATGTATTGTAATTGATTTGGTTATATTGGTAAATTGTAAATGATAAAGAATGCAGAAAACAAGACCAAAAACCCCCTCCATTTATACACACTAAGTTCCCCAATAAACACCTTGATGTACAATCCAATACAATGTTAATGACTCCTTCAAACAAGTAATAGACCTCTCCATCAACGCCCCTAGTGACCAATAACATAATTAAACAAACAACAACCACTAAAATCCTATTAAAAATAAGGGAGATCCATCAAAATTAAAGAAAAGACAAAAAGAGAGTATATGCATGGAAAAAAATATTATAACAAGGTTAAAGGAGACTTTTTAAGGTTAATTATAGCTTAATAATAAGGGGGATCTACAGTAGAAATGGAGGGGCTAATCTTGACATTATACTACGTGAAATTCCCATTCAAAAATAACCAAAATTGACTGAGAAACCACCCAAAAAATTAAAAAAGAGTGTGAGATGTGGGGTAACTACATGCAGTCCTTGGCAGGCGCTTGCACGTGTAAATCCTTGACTAAAATTAGGCAAATTTAAGCGTGGTGATGAAATAAAGTGCCAAGAGTGAGGTTATTAATGAAATTAGTGCATATAAACAAGGTCAATGCATTATTAATTAAGCTAGGACACTAAATAAGCGCCTGTTGCCTATTTTAGTGTGTTTCCCCACAGTGGGGGTAGAATGTGGGGTAATTATAGTGTGAAAAAGCTAAGTTTGCTAAAAATGAAGCTATTCACACAGGAAAAAAGCAGGCAGTATGTAGCCAGTACACAGAAGCCATTTCTGGCATAAAAATACCAAATTTGAAAAGTGTTATTTTTATGCATTTAAATAGCCAAATCAATAGTTCTAAATGAGCCCAATTGATCTGTCAAAGCGCAATTTTGATATTCTCAATTTTATAGCGCATATAATCAGCTTTTAAGTGAAATAAAGCACATTTCTTGTTTTTTGTGTAAAACAATGAATATAACAGCTTTAAGTGTAGTTAAAAATTATGTAGCCTTATACTTAAGGTTCTTAAGATTACTCTAACATATTCCAACTTAATATTAAGTACATAAGACTTATAAAAGGTGGATATATGCGTGTATATAAGGTGTTATAATGGCATTTTTTGTGTATTATCATAATTTTACTTATGTATACTGTTTGTGTACTCTCATTTATTGTTCCCATGTATAGTTCATGTGTTTAACATAACTTATAAGCACTTTTTACTCAGTCCTGGGGATATACAGGCTGACAAAAATCAATTGAATATGACTGATGGATACCTTTTCAGGAAATTAATATCTTTCCCACACTTTTGAAAAAATTTAAACAAAAAAATTCTAACATTTTTTATTGTTTTCTTTAGAGTGAGGGAGTGTCAGCCTACAATAATACTCAAGGAGAATAAAAGGTATTTTATTTATGTTACTACACCATACAATGGTTTAACTCACTCAAAAATATTCTGTCTCATTTTAATCAAATTGATGAATATGAAAACTAAAAACAAAAATTATATTTTAATTGAAAATTGGAGTATACATGGTAATGAGAAAGCATAATCCAACATTTTTATTTGTATTCACTACATGGAATCTTTAAATTTGAAATTATTAAACTATCTGTATATAAAACTTACTGTATTATTTGAAATATGAGTTAGATTCTATTTCAAATATTCTTGTTTGATATTTTTCTAGTTATTATACCTTCTATCTTTAGTTAACCATTTGCCTATATAAGGAGGGAGGAAAAAATGGGAAAAGAGTATTGTTTTTATTTGTTGACTATCAATCAATTATTTATCCCTTATATTTTTTTCAAAATTACTACTTAATTTACTCTTTAATTTAATTTAATTTTTGTGCCTAGACTACTATTGTAAGAAATTTATAAAACTAGCCATTTTGCTTACCTATTTGATCCCCTGGATACTTAAATTCTCTTTGTCAATTTTGGTGCTCTAAAAGCAAAGAAGAAAATTCAGTAAAATCTGAAAATATTTATTTTGAGAGTGTTGAAATACCTACGAGATGAAAATTCTAGAGCATAAGATCTATGGATGAAGTTTTTGAGTGTGTATTGGTGATGATGGTGGTATGAGTGAGAGTGGAAAAGAAGCCAAAAATAATCATGCATAAAAATAATCCATTCCTTTTGTCTGGCCACTTTTCATGCATAATTGTGTTACCCACATTTCTCATATTTCTTTCTTACAATCATCATCACTCCAATGGCCATTTTCTTTTAATTTACAAGCTGAAAGTTTTTTATCACTTTTTTTGTTGGGTTTTATAGTAAACTTGATACCAACAAAATAAATTTCTTTTTTCCACTTCAGGCCATGTATAATAATTATCCAAGGTGGTGAACGACTTGATAAATCTCAATGGAAAGAAAAGATCAAATTACTAGCCTTTTGAAAACCCTCTCAAAACTTTTTGAATCTTTACTTATGCTCTTTTAAGAGCTGCATCACAAAAACATTCAAAATCAACATTCTCTAAGGAGCTGCTTGAATTTTGTGTAAATTTATTTTTCTATCAGTTTATGTCTTTCTGGATTTAAATAGCTTTCATACTCACTTTTTGAGGGCTAAAAAAGTTTAAAAAAATTAAAGCTATATTGGATTATACTAAGTTTGTAACTCTCATTTATATATGGTTTTTAGTATGTGAATGTTGATAATAATTAAAAAAATCTTTTTTTTTGTGGAATTGTTGCATAAAAGAAGCAATTTCAGAGTATGAAGGTTTAAATTCCATGAAAAAATTTATTCAAAAAAAGAAAATGTTTTTTTTTGTATTAAAAACAAAAAATGTAGAGAAAATTCTGCTTGAAATAAAAATTTTATTTTTATTTTTAAAAAATGCATAATATAAGAATGAGGATGAATTTTTGACTCATTTTTTTTGTAATACTTTTGTGAGTTATACCAAAATTAATATTAAAATGTGGCCAGAAAACTAAATCAGCCACTTTACCATTCCCAAAAATAAGATTTCAGCACTGTTTATGCATCAAGATAGCCCACTTTCCTTTCTTACAAACACCATTTTTATAGCATCTTTTTTCTCCCAATACAATTAAAGGATGAAAAAGAAAAAAATTCAATAAGTATCAAAAACGGCTTAAAACTTTCTTATAATTAATTCACCTATCTATGAAATCAGATTTTTTCTTATGAGATGTGCTAAAATTCTACTTAACTCACACAATGAAGTTGCATATGGTTAGTCCTCTTCTATTTAACTTGAACTTTTTCTCCTTGTTTTTTAATCAATTTTTTTAATTCATCCCTTGTTATTTTTATGATTATCTTTTAGTTTTCTCTGGCTATTTACTGGAACCAATCATATAACTCTCTGATCCTTACTTCTTCATATAGAAACTGGGGGTCTGACAAATATTTAAAATATGAAAAAATCACTAAAATTATATATATATATATTACAAATCTCAAGGTCTTTATTAAATTTAAGATAAATTTTCAATGAAAATAAATCATTTTTGTAAGAGTAGTATTAAAAAAAGGGTGTCAAAATCTAATTTCTGGGAACTGTATATACATTCTGTATCAACTTCAAATTTAAAACTTCCAAACTCAATAAATATAAATTATATATCCACATGTTAAAACATTTAATTAAGTAAATATGGTACATATCTCTTAAAAATTGGAAGAGTTATTTATGATGCATAGGTTCAGATAAGAACAAGGAACTATGAATGGATGGGTGAGGTGAATTTTAGCACAGTATCATTAGCATAAAAGTGAAAAAGTGTTAGTAAAGGAGAAAAAGGGAAAAAAATAAGCTGATGTTATTTATTTCAAATAATTAGACTAATTAAAGTATAAGATGAATCAGTGACATGGTAACTGAGATTTCCGCAATTCATCCATTTTTCCTCCCTGTATATGTAAATATTTTTTAAAAAATTTGGTAAGTTTCAAATAATTTTTGGCCCACTAAGCTTATTTAATGATCAGTCAGCAATACTATATAATTGATTTAATATTATTTATATCCTTCTTCATAATTTGTAATTTTTATTTTTTGTAAATTTAGTGCATTCACAATGAAATTCTGATATTTTCATATATACGCCAAGTGGATATACAAGAGTTATAATTAGGATAAACCACAGCAGAGAAAATCCATGAACTAGATATCTAGTTCAGTTTTTGGTTTCAGGGTAAAACTCTGTTTCTGATTTGTGGAGTGACACTGTTTGAAACCAAATTATTCTTTTTATTTTTATGACATTGAAATCCCCTTGGCTCATGTCATCTTATCTTCATGGATTCATCCAAAAATTGTAATTGCAGCTCCTCTTCTCTTCTCTTAAAAACATACCCAAAACAAATTTCCTTAATACTTATCCAAAGGAAAAAAATAAGGTGGGCTCATTAAGTGACCTTAAATGGGTTTTCTCTAAAATGCACCTAGGAATGGAATAGGGTTACAAAAATGAACTAGACATCTTGTTCACCATTTTCCCCCTGTGAATAATGTTTAAAATAACACTTAATAAGTTTTTAAACTGGAAAAAAGAGGTTCAACTTTTTTTAAAGAAATTTTCAAACTTGAAACTGATGTATGCATCAGAAGAGCTTTTAACTAATTGGTTAAGTAGTCCTCTATGAGGTGATCCACCAAATTTAAGGAGAGTAAATTTCCATAAAGTCTTATTAAAAATCTCTTGTGATGGTATAGTTATATATATATAATAATAGTAAATAAAAATCATAATAATACTTTTCAAATTATAAATGAATCTCTTCATTTTAATTTTTAAGCCCTTTCCTTTCATTCTTCATCACATTAGGGGGTATCAAAGCTATAAATTTGTAATTATTTAGAAGTTATTTCACAACACAAAAAGAAAGCCACAAACTTGCAATTAATTCTCAGTAAAAAGATGTTTTTGGGGCATAATATGGCATATTTTAAAAAAAATCATGGTTGATTTGGTGGAAGAAAAGAGGTATTTTGAAATAAATTATTTCTAACTTTGATAACCAATATTACTTATATAGCTTCTCCGAGTAGATCTCTGTGGATTTTTCCTCCTTTTTCATAATATTTTTCTTTTTCTTTTCTTGTAGTCCTTTCCCTTATAGGCTATGTCTCAAAAATTTCTTTTTTCCCCCTGTGTAATTAGTAAAGATATTAAAATATAAGTTTGAAAGTAAATACCTTATTAAGGCTGTTATTTTTATGTCACCTCTAGGCCCTTTTTCAGTTTTTTCAACTACATATATATAAGTGTTTTCATCCATTCACTTACCACAGAAAATATGGGGAGGGGACTTAATAGCAAGTCACCTAACCTATAAAGTATTTTTACATTCAATGAACCTAGTTTGGTAATAATTGTACACAATAATTTGAAATTCTCACAAGGTCTTTAATGTGCATTGGGGAGTGGGAAAGTGGATTTTTTATAAATGATTTTTCTGTTAAATTAAATAATATTTTATTTAAATTTCTACCATTTTAAGTATCTATTATTTTTAAAATAATTTTTCATTAAAGTTTCTAACCCTGTAGATATTAATTGACAGTTTTTTATCTAAAGTAATTATACATATACTTTTTTCAAATATGTTATTTTATTTTTGGGAATTTCAGGTCAAATTGAAATACCATAAAAGTATTTATATTTTTAAAAGCTTGAATGAAACCTTTTAAATTTAATTTTGTGTGACTCTTAAATCTTTAATTGCCTTTTTTTGATAGCATAAATTATCTTTTCAATTTTGAAACTCTTGACTCTTAATATTTTCCAGTGACATAGGATTAAATCAGTGTTCTATATTCAAAATAACATATCAAAAATATAAAATATTGAGTTTTCCTCTTGAATTTAGATTTTTTTAAAAATTTGAAACTTGAATGTTAAACGTTTTCAGGCTAAGGTCAGTTAAAGAGATGTGAATAGCTTGATTAGTCAGTTTTCTAAAAGATTTTAATGGTCCAGTATGAATTAGAGTTCTCCAGATCCAATAAATTATTAAGCAAAAATAAATATATAAGTCTCATTAATTGAATCTCACTTATTAAAATGTTTACAGCTTACAGCTGGTAGAAAAATAGAGCTAATTTTTTGAAACAATATTTAAAAGATTTTTTAGGTACTAATGAATATGATTTTCAATTTTATAGTTAAATGACTTAAATTCTGAAGTAAAGAATGTAGAATAATAGCCCAAAAAACTCCTCCTTATATACCCATAAATCCTTGGTATCTACCCCTTGTTTCCAAGACCCCCTACACTACTATCTCTGGCCATTAAAGTACTCTTAAGAATGCTCATCTTCTCATGGTGTCCCTTTCAAGAGATTTCAAATTCCTAGAAACTAAAAGAGTTTCCCCTCACAAAAGAAGATCTATTTCATATTCAAAAATACAAGAATAGTTCAGGATAATCAATCAAGGTATAGTAATAACACAAAACAGAAAATATGTTTTTTATTCTTTAAATAAACCACTAAGAAAGAAAGAAAAGAACCAAAAAATAATTTCTAAATAAAATAGCTCAAAATTATAGATTAAAACACTAATTATAAAATTTTTCTTTTTAAAGATTCCCATTTAAAAATACCCAATAGGGGATATCAATGTTAAGGGATCCACAACTAGGGAGCAGGAGTTATTTTTGCTAGGATGAGACATTAGAGGGCACTAAAGTTAGAAATTTGTAATTATATAAAAGTTAATTCACAAAATGAAAAAAATTCCACAAAATTGAAATTAATTCACAGTAAAAAGGTGTTTAGGGGTTTTAATTAACATAATTTAAAAAATAATCATTGTTGATTTGGTGCAAAAAAGAGCTATTTTGAAATGGAAGATTTCTAACTTTGATACCCCTTATTATTAATTGTGGAAGATTTTTATTCACTAGCCCTGGGGCTAGCGGATAAGTATTGCACAATAATGCATTATCCCACCTCTTATACCTCAATTTCCATTCATAATTCCTGATCCCAAACTCATCAGATACATGATTGATTTGTCTGAATGTTTCTGCCTTGATATCCCCAGGACTGAGTAAAAAGTACTTATAAGTTATGTTAAACACATTGAATATACATGGGTGCAATGAATTGGAGTACACAAATTAGCGGGTATCAAAGTTAGAAATTTGTAATTATTTAAAAATCATTTCACAGCACAAAAAGAAAGCCACAAGCATGACATTAATTCTCAGTAAAAAGATTTTTTGGGGGAACAAGATAGAATACCTTAAAAAATAATCACAGTTGATCTGGTGTAAAACAGAGGTATTTTGAAATGGAAGATTTCTAACTTTGATACCCCTTATTGTATACATAATTAAATTTATGATAAAATGCAAAATATGCCATTAAAACACGTTATATACATGCATACATCCACCTTTTATAAGTCTTATAAACTTAATATTAATTTAAAATATGCTAGGGTAATCTTAAGAACCTTAAATATAAGGTTACATAATCTTTAAGTAGACTTAAAGCTGTTGTTTTCATTATTTTATGTGAAAAACAAGAAACGAGCTTCAAATCACCTAATTGTTGACTATATGTGCTATAAATTTAATAATATTAAAAATGTGCTTTGACAGATCAATTTGTCTTATTTATAGCTGTTAATCTGGCTACACAAATGCATACAAATAACACTTTTCAAATTTGGTGTTTTTTATGCCAGAAATGGCTTCTGTGTACTGGCCACATACTGCCTGCATTTTACCCATGTTAATAGCTTCATTTTTAGCAAATTTAGCTTTTTCACACTATAATTACCCCCACATTCTACTCCCACTGTGAGGAAACACGCTAAAATAGGCAACAGGTGCTTATTTAGTGTCCTAGTTTAATTATAAATGCAATTACCCTTATTATATGCACTAATTTCATAAATAACCTCAAGCTTGTTGCTTTGATTCACTACCATGCTTAAATTTGGCTAAATTAGTCAAGGCTTTAACCATGCAAGCACCTTCCAAGGACTGCATGTAGTTACCCCACATCCCACACCCTTTTTTGAGTTTTTAAGAGGTTTCTCAGTCAATTTTGGTTATTTTTGAATGGGGACTTCATGTAGTTTATTTTCATTATTATCCCCATAAACTCTACTGTTAAGCCCCCTTAATATGGAGCAATAATTAGTCTTAGTTTTCCCTTTTTTGTCTTTTATTTTAATGTATTACATGCATATACTCTTTTTTTCAAATTCTTCATTTTTGATGGATTATCCTTATTACTGCAGGATTTTGGCAGGTGATATCATTTTAATTATGTTATTGGTCACTCTTTATGTTTTTGGAAATTTCTATTAGTTGGAATGAGGCATCATTAGCTATGAATAGAGCTGGTAAATCAAGGGGGTCATTGGGAAAGTTATTGTGTATAAAAGTAGGGGGTTTTTGGTCTTGTTTTCTACATTATTTTTCATTAAAATTAAACATATAACCAAAGACAATTACAATACATATCAATAGCACTTATAAAGTCTTTGAATATTATCTGAATTATTAAATCTATTTTCCTACCAACTATAAGATTGTAAGCCATATATAATTAGTGAGATTTGAATTACTGGGACCCTTATGTTCAGTTATATTTTAATACTTATTGGATTTGTTCTACAGTATTCATATAGGACCCTTGTATTGAGTAATATTTTAATACTTATTGGATTTGTACTACAGTATTCATATAGGACCATTAAGATCTTCTAGACAACTGACCATTCAAGCTAGTTCACGTCTCTTTACTTAATAATAGCCTGACAGCAAGTCATATGACATATAATTTCAGATTACATCCTTATGTCTCCCTTCACTCTATGCAAAATGTGGTTATGACAGAAAGTTGTCCAAGATGTGGTTATGAAAAATTTAGTAGAAAATATTGGATAAAGGTGAACATTTACATGCAATATGTCTAATAACCTAATTTTTAGCTAAAAAAATTGCAGAAGATAATTGGGATATAATGATTTTTATCTGAAATAAATTAAATTTCAGATCCCTTAACATTGATACCCCCTAATATAGCCTTTGAACCCATTAGTAAACCATAAAGGATGTGAAATGTGGGGTAAATGAATCCAGAGTGTTTAAAGGTGCTTGCATGGATAAATTCTTGACTAATTAGGGGGTATCAATGTTCAGGGATCCTCAATTAATTTAATTGCGGATAAAAATCCTTATACACTAATTATGGGGTATCAAAGTTATAAATCTTCCATTTCAAAATACCTCTTTTTTCCACCAAATAAACCATGACTATTTTTTAAAATATGACATATTGTGCCCCCAAAACACCTTTTTATTGAGAGTTAATGTCAAGTTTGTGGCTCTCTTATTATGTTGTGAAATGCCTTTTAAATAATTAAAAGTTTCTAACTTTGATACCCCCTATTATCTTCTGCAATTAATTTTGCTAATAATTGGGTTATTAGACACTTTACGTGTCAACGTTCACCTCTTATCCAACATTTTTCTACTCAATTTTTCATAACCACATCTTGGAAAACTTTCTGTCATAACCACATGTTGCACAAATTTCTGCCATAACCACATATTGGACTACTCTCTGGATATGTCTTCTACCTTGCTGCGCACTCCCATTCTCATCCCATCCTATTCATTCTATCTGCTCAAAATTTCTCCCCATTTCATCTATTTGATTCTTCTCCTTTTCATCTCACTCTCTCATCTGCTTGTTTCTGCTCCTTTTCATCTTGCTATCTCATCTGCTTGTTTCTGCTCCTTTTCATCTTGCTATCTCATCTGCATGTTTCTGCTCCTTTTCTTCTTCAATTATCTTATCATGCCTTGTCATCATAGATCTTCTCAAAGGCAGCCATCACCCAGTTGTTCTTTATATCCCACTACTCCCTCTTTCCCCCACTCTGTTGAGAAATCCAAAATTGTTCAACAAAAAAAGATGATCATCTCATTCTTATCAACTGGATAACAACTAAATCTAACTATGATTCTTGTTTTGGTACTGAGTATGTGACTAAAGTGGGACGTCCCCCCGCATCAAAAGTTGATGGTTATCTTCTAATGGCCAATGAATTATGGAATAAGACTAAGGGAAGGATAGATCTTTTACTGAAAAAGATGTCTGAATGCTTCAAGCATTATCAAGCCAAGTACAAGAAGGCAAAGAATCTTTTATCTTCTACTGGTTTTGGTATTACTGACCTCGATATCAGTAAGGGCATCATATCCATAGATGATAAGCTTGATTCTTTATGTCCTTACTTTAAAGAGATGGATTATATTTTTGAAGAGTGAGCTGATTTTAATCCTGCAAACATGTTGAATGGTGAAGATGCTATCTTTGAACATGATGTCGAAAGAAATCGTTTTAATTCTTCATCTTCTTCTACTCAAGCCTCCCCTCATATAACTTCCAAAAATCAAGATATCTTTTCAATATATCTTTATGGAGATATAAACCAACCTTATCTATCTAAAGTATGGTTTTTTCTTATATCTTACCAATTTTTTCTTTATTTACTTTTTCTTATTTATAAATAGGCTGAAGAACTAATGTAGGAGCCACAATGAACTGAGTCAGAAGCCATCAAAAATGATGAGGAGGAAAATGGGACCTTGAAAAAAAAGAGAAGGGCTTCAAGTAGTCTAAATTTACGCTCTCAAAGAAGAAGAAAGAGTGATACTTCATCTCAAACTCCTTTTTCTTCTATTGAAGAATTTTTGGAGAAACATGACGCTGGTAAGTGATACCAAACCACTTAATACTTTTCTCTGCTTTTCTTATACATTTTGTTAATATTTCTTATCACTCTAGAACAAGTGGAGGTTTCCAAAGAGACTCTAAAGTTTGAAAAGAAAAAATACAAGCTCTCTTTAAGGAGGGATGACAGGGTACATGATTTCGAAGAGAATTAGTTTCAACTCTCTTCACTGAAGGATGATAGGACACAAATCTTGGAGGAGAGGAAGTACAAACTCTCTTTACAAAAGGATGATAGGGAACAAGACTTGGAGCCGAAGAAATTTGACTTATCTCTAAGTATTGAAAAATCAAAGAAAGAGGAGAAAACACTTGAGCATCAAAACCTCATGGAACAGATGAAATATAAGATTTATCATGAAGAAAATTTCAAAAAGAAAGATTTCTTGATAGAATGTGTTAAAGCTAATAAATCTGTTGAGGAAATTGAACGTTTAAAGAAATTTTTTGATGACTAGTTTGTTTTATTTATCTCACACTTCAACTGTTCATAATTAATTGTACATAAAATTTTATCATAATTTCCTGTATTTTTTTACTCTATCCATCAGTAGTTGAATTTTCATATTTTAATGTTATAAATTCTCTTTTAAATAAAATTTTCAAGAATTTTTAATGTTAAAAATTCTTTTTTAGATAAAATTTTCTATTCACATTTGAAATTTTACAATCCCACCCCTGCATTTGATTGAACTAAGGGGTGGGTATCACCAAAATTATTTCAAGTAAATAATTTTGCAAGTCTTATATGAAATTTTGGCAATACTCCCCCTGCAGTTTATTGAAGTAATGGATGGGTATCACCAAAATTTCAGGCCAAAATTTTTTTTAAAGTCTGATATGAAAATTAAGCAATACCCCCCCCTGTCAGTGTGTGCTAGTATCTAAGTATGATTTAGTAGTAAATATTAATGGTCCTACTACTTATTGTTAAATTATTTAGTGATTAAACATCAGGGAAAGACTAATAAAATAGTTATTCTCAATATAAACTTGCAATACTTGGATTTTTATGTGTGCTAGTGGTGGAAAATAGAATAATAAAATATAGTTATAGCTTATATAAATATAATATCAATTTATAAATTCTTTATAATATATTTATATATGATAATAATTGTTTTATAATGTTTATTTGAATTGTAGTAAGTAAGTTATGTCCAATAACCCATCAAAATCCTCCCTTGCTTATACCAAAATCCACTGGAGTGCACAGACCTTCAATCCAGATGATGTCACTGCTATCCCCAGAAATTAAAGCACTGTGAGGGCCCATAACCTCCCCATGGTGTCCACTTAAAGCAGGTTCAATACCCAGATCTCCAGTAAGGACCCTCCATCATAATTGATGATACCACAGACCCATACCATAAATAGAATAAACAGATAAAAGCGGATACCATAAAGAAACAGGTAAAATAACTCATACAAAGAGTATAAAATGAAACCCAAATAATATAAAGGAACCAAATTAACTTTCAAAGCTCCCAATAGTATCCCCAATAATCCATATTAGTTTCGTAATGATATCCCAGCCCATAAATCAGTGAAAATCCATCAAAGGAAGCAGATTAAGTTGTCCAAACTGGATATATGCTCCTGTTGGAATTGTGAGTCCACTTAATACGTCAATATGACCTAAAATAAGCAGAAAAATAAATGTTATAGGCTATTAAGAGGTTAAAACCCACTTATAGACCTAAATATACATAATATAACTACATATTTCACTGAATATGAGGTTTATGTATACATATAAGCTTATGTATGTCGATAATTACTTAAAATAACTTAAGATAAGTATATTATGACTCCATTAACACTTTCATAAGTATTATAAGGCTATGGATAAGCTATTGAAACTACTATAAGTCATATAATAGTGTAATAAATATATATATATATTTTATAACCATATATATAAGTATTTTAACCTTATTTTAAGTTATAAACTTAATTTAATTAAGTTTATCTTATTTTAAACATAAGAATTACTTACTCCTGGAGATACTCAGGCTGACACCCCTCCTAAATTTTATTGAATTAAGGGAAGGGTATCAACAAAATTTCATGTCAAAAATTTTGCAATTCTGATATAAAAATTTGCTGAAACCCCCCCTGTATTTTATTGAATTAAGGAAAGGGTATCATCAAATTTTCAATTCAATATTTTTTTTAAGTCTGATATGAAAATTTGGCAATAGCCCTCCCCTGCAATTTATTGAATCAAAGAAATAAAATTGAAAAAAAATTTAAAATTTAAAATTTTTACAACCAATTATTTTCACCAGTCTCAATATAGTTTTCCTATTTTATATAATAGCCAGATGCACCATTAAATAAAAACAGTAATCTATCTTTATGTAAATTTAAAAAATAATTGGAAGAGACAAATCCAAAATTAAATGAAAAAAATTAAAATTGAAAATTTCTACAACCAATTATTTTCACCAGTCCCAATCAAGTTTTCCTATTTTATATAATAGCCAGTAGAGCGACCTAAGGCTAGATGCAACATTATATAAAAACAGTAATCTATCTTGATGTAACTTTAAAAAATAAATGGAAGAGAAAAATCCAAAATTAAATGAAAAAATATCAAAATTGAAAATTTCTACAACCAATCAATTTCACCACCCCCAATCAAGTTTTCCTATTTTATATAATAGACAGATGCACAATTACATAAAAACAGTAATCTATCTTGATGTAACTTTAAAAAATAATTGGAAGAGACAAATCCAAAATTAAATGAAAAAAATTAGAATTGAAAATTTCTACAACCAATTAATTTCACCAGTCCCAATCAAGTTTTCCTATTTTATATAATAGCCAGATGCACCATTATATAAAAACAGTAATCTATCTTGATGTGACTTTAAAAAATAATTGGAAGAGAAAAATCCAAAATTAAATGAAAAAAATTAAAAAGGATAAATAAAATTGAAAAAGATGAAAATAAAAAGGGAAATTTAAAAAAATTAAAAAGATAAAAATGAAAATAAATAAATAAAATTAATAAAAGAGAAAAAAAAGGAAAAAAAATTGGAAGAAAATATTTAATGATAGAAAAAATATAATATTTTAATTTCAATACTTGACAGATATACTAAAAACAATTTTTTATCTAGGTTTTTTGATTATTAATACAATTAATAAGACCTTCATTTATTTGGATTGAACAGCAAAAATGGGTAAATTCTTTACAAGAAACTAAAGTTGGAGGTGCTTTAGTTGTTTGATGCCAATGTTTAGAAGAATTTCATATAGCCTCAACCATTCCATTGGCACTACCAAAATCAACAATACATTTATGGTAAGGAAAATAAAGGCCATGTCCCTCATCAGAAGAGGGTGATGGAATAGGAACACCAGTCTCTGGATTAATATAAGAGAAAATTCCAAATGTTAGAGAATTCTTATCATTTTTATCTAGATGAACATGATTGTAAAATCCATTATAAGTGATGATAAAATTTGAACAAAAAATATAATCATTTATTGCTTCTTCCCATTCAGGATCAGACCAATTTGGTAAACCAGATTCTCAAGCAAGTTGAGGTTTTTTTAAAAATCTTGAAAACATATTTTTTTAAAACAATTTGCCAAGAAAATATTAAATGATCCTAATGAATTCAATTGTTTCAGATCTTTTTCCATATGCTCTGGTTTCAAATTTTTCAATAAAGAATAAATTCCTGAAATATATGACAAAATTAAAAATTACATATAATAAAAATTTTTTTTACATACCAAAAGAAACTCCTTGATCATATCCTTGTCACCAACCAAAACCTTTCATCACACCAGAAATCAGATTTTTATTTGATAAGGATTGTTGAACTAAAGCCATTTGATAGGGAGTAGAAATTAAATCAGAAATCTGGCAAAAAACTTCATCCTTTTTCCCATTAAATGAATGAACTTCTAAGATGAATTGAGGTTTGTATCCATTATTGACAACTGCAACAATGAGATCTATACCACCTTCTGTAAGTTTTTTGATGTTTTTGTAAAAAAAAAATTTCTTAAAATTTGATATTGAAGTCTTAAAAAATTTGAGATCATCCAAATGTCCAAAGAATGTTTTGCAAAATATCTTCATCCTAATCAATTTTCAATTTTGATAAAATTTCATCTTTGAATTGCTTGATTCATTAGCTGTTTCCATGATTTTCTTCTTTTTATTTTCTGGTGAGGAAAGCTCAGATTGATTGGGAGAAGGAATATAATTGAAGGACATTGAAGAGATAGAAGAAAGTAAAGATAAAGAAGAAGAATTTGAATATATTGAAGGAATAGAATGTAAGGACATTGAAGAGACAGAAGAAAGTAAAGATAAAGAAGAAGAATTTGAATATATTTGATGATTATTCTTGGAGCTTTCATGATTTGAAGACAAGGAAGAAAGAGAGGATAAAGATGATTCAAAAAAAATTGATGATAATGAAGATGAGCGAGTTAAATTTTCCATAGTAAATTCTTGGAAAAAAAATTATAAAACAAAAAAAATATAATATAATATAATAAATATATTAAAAAAAGCCCCCAAAAATTAAAAATTATCAGTAAAATAATTGAAAAGAAAAAAAAAATTTGGTAAAAAAAAAAACAAAAAAAATTAGTTGCAAAAAAATCAGTAAAAAATTTTGAAAAAAATAAAAATTCAAAATAAAAACATGAATTATGATTTAAATACATGGTAAAACAAATTCACCCAAAAAAAAAGAGTAAATAAAAAAATTTAAAATTAATTCAGTAAATTTAATTGAAAAATAAATAAATAAATAAATAAAAATTACTTACCTGCTATTGGAAATACTTCTTGATGTCATTCAATCCAATTTATTAAAATATAATTTAAAAAAAATTGATTTCCTTAAATTTCAGAATAATTAATTATTTGCAAAAACAAACACAAATAAAAAAATTATATTACCTGATTTATTTTTGAAACAGGGGGAAATGTCCAGAAAATAAGGGAAAGAAAAAAAATTCTGTAAAAAAATTAAAAAGCAGAGATTAGTCTTTTATTTTTCTTCAAAATGCCCTCAAAAAAGTCCCCCATTTACCCCATTAATCCCCCCTTTAAACCCTCCTTGCCCACCTCAAAACCCCCCCTTTACCCCCTTTTAACCCCTCCTTACCTGCCTGCCCAACCCCCCCTTTAACCCCCCTATAGTCCCCCTTTACCCTTCCTTTACCCCCTCAGACCCGCCTCAAACCCACCTCAAACCCCTCCAACCCCCCCCTTCACCAAACTTATCAAATTGGTAACAATTCAATAAGTAGGTGGTGGTGGGGTTGGGGGTTGGGGAGGGTGTGGAGGGGTTTGAGGGGGGATTTGAGGGGGGATTGAAGGGGTAAAGGAGGGGCTTGAGGGGGCCAAGGAGGGGTTAAAGGGGGGAGCTTGCGGGGGCCAAGGAGGGGGTAAAAAGGGGTAAAGGGGAGGGTTTGAGGCGGGCAAGGAGGGGGTAAAGGGGGGCTTGAGGTGGGCAAGGAGGGATTAAAGGGGGGAGTTGAGGTGGCCAAGAAGGGGAGAAAGGGTATGAAGGAAGACAAGGAGGGGGGAAAGAGGGATTATGGAGGGTTAAAAAATAGATAAAACAGAAAAAAAAATTAGTCTAACCTTGAAAAACAAAAAAAAAAGCACTTACATGACAAAATAAAAGCAAAAAAAAATCATGATTAGCAAATAAAAAAACAACAAAAATGAAAAAATGACTTACCTGGTGAGTTGATTTGAGAAATAGAGGAATGAAATAGATGAATTGAAAAAATTTGACGGATGTTTGAGAAGAGGTTGAAAAGGATATGAGTGATAAATGAAAAAAAATAACTGACAAAATATGTGATTTCATGTTGAGCTGGTGAAAGAAAACCAATAAGCCATCCAAAAAAAAAGAGAAGTGCTTCCCAGCCTTCTAGCACCAAGGCGGGGGGGGGTCCTCCTAACGTCGGGAGGGCTGCCTAGAGGCGGCTGGACCATCCTGAAGCCAGAAAACCACCAAAAACCTACAATAAAGCCCAAAATACTTAGAAAAATTTACCATGACTACTAAAACCCTTAAATCACAAAATTAAGCTATGAAAACATTGTGACATAAAATATAGAGCCAAATTAGCTCTACTTAATTGTACTAATCACTTAACCCTAAGACTTAAGGTTAGCCCTTAAAACACAAAAAACAAAATTAAACAGCTATCTTTTAGAAATGAAAAATGAGTAAATGACGCCTTAAAACTTGGAATATGAAAAATATCAAAAAGACATCAAATATAGAAAAAAGCCGGTGCTATCCAATGGTAGTAGCTGCATACCTGCAGTCCCAATATTCACTGAATAAAACCAGAAAAACACTCAATTATTCAACCAATGCCAATTAAGACATACCAAAACAACACCAAACAGAGCAAAAAAGGTGTCTGCCAATGTTTGAAGACCACACCATAAATTCAAAAAACAAATGAATTGCATAAAACAAAAGTACCAAACCAAGTGAATAAAGTAAACAAAGTGGACATGTGGAGAGCACCAAAATAAAATTTAAAAAGTGTTGTGAATTGAAATGTTGGAGAGTAATTGGCATTATAATGGAGAATATGCCGGTTGATTGAATGTTTTGTGATTCAAGGAAGGGGAGAGCCGGTACTGGTTCAGGATTCTCTTCTTCATAAAGATCATTCCACTCATCCTTTAAATCAGCTAGGATATTGTGGAGCATAAAAAAATTCATGATCCAATGATTCGCAGTTTTGATCTCCAATTTTTTTTGAAATTAGTATCTGAGCTCCCAAAGACTAGAAAATCATCACTTTAAAATGCCCATAGAATGTTCAATCCGTACTTTTGATTGGGCAAGGTGATAATTAAATTTAGTTTTGGGGTCATTTTCTAAGGTTGCACCATAAAAAGCAGGTATAATGTACTTCCCACTTGCATATGCTGAGTCTGAAAGGAGGTACTGAGATTTTTCAAAGTATGAGTCAGGACTTTGAGAAATTGTCACTCTTTGGAAGATGGAAGAGTCATGACATGAGCCAAGGCAGCCACTATGTAAAGCAATAAACTTTTTGTTGACATCACAGACAAGTTTAACAGCTATAGAGTATCTAAAAAGAAGATAAAAAGTTAGTTTATGAAAGATGTGAAATTGGAGAACATTTGTAGGAACCTTTTTTTTCAATCAAAATAATGGTTCCCATAATGAGCAGGCTTTTGACTCAAAGGTATAGTTGTGCCATAAACAAAACTTACACAGCCAGGGAAACCTTTGGCTTGCATTACTTGAGAGGATTCAAGTCACTGTTCTGGAATTGGCAAAGCAAATGTTTGAGACTTGAGGGAAAGGATAGCAATTATACAGCCCATGGTGTATAATAACACCATACCATATCCTATTTTAAATAGATTATCCAAACGTCTTACAGCAGCACCATTTCCATTTGAGCCAAAGCAACATAGTGCAACAGCAAGTTGAATGGCAGGATTATGCTGTTTTTTATGGGAATTGTTATAAAAGATAAGATGTTCAGAGATGAGTTAATAAAGTTTAAAGAAAGAATTGGGAGAATTTCTAAATAGTTGAGTGAAGTGTAGTTGAGGAATGTTGAGAATGGAGTGGAGATCATATTGGGGATCATGATAAAGATTTGGCCCCCTGGCAATGAAGTAACGCTTTTTGGAAAAAAAACACAAATAGGCTAAAGAATCTTCCAAATCAGAGTCAGATTTATAGTAGAGAGCTAAAAGGGAAGTGATAGCATTCATAGTGGAGTGAAGTAGCTTTCTATTAGAGAGGTTTTTCATTGTTGTTCATAGTATAGGTTGTTGGTAGAAGGTTTAGGTGATGAGTGGTAAGTGGGAATTCACCTCCAAATGTGCAGTTGGGGTGTGTAGATAGAAAAAAAACTTAAGTGTTCACCACCAAAATTAAGTAGCATAGAGTGAAGAGATACTTAAGGATGGCATCAACAATTATAAGTCATGTGACCTTCTTAAAAATCCATCATGTATGTGATGAGTTTGGGATCAGGAAGTAGGAATGGAAATTGGGGTATAAGAGGCAGGATAATGCATTATGATGGATTCCTTATCCACTAGCCCCAAGGCTAGTGGATAAGAATCTTCCACAATTAATAATGTCTGATCCTGGGAAAATAAATTACTGATCCCAATTGCGGATCCCTGAACATTGATACCCCCTATTAAGTTCATGCAGGCAATTTTGGGCATTGATATTGATGTTAATGCAATAAATAGTGCATATAATGAGATCAGCAAATGAGTCATAAAATTAGGACACTAAATAAGCACCTATAACTGATTGTAAAGTGATTACACATATAGTGCATGTACCTTAATGAGTAATAAGTGTGAAATTACTAACTTCTTAATTAATGAAGATATGAATGTGGGGTAAATGCAGGTGGAGTAAGGCCAATAAACATAAGCCAATTCTAGCGTAAAAAACATCAATTTTTAAAAGTGTTATTTTAATACTAAAAATTTGCCAAATAAATTGCACTAAATAGGGAAAATTGATTTGTTGAAGAAAATTTTGAATATTATTATATTTATAGTCCATATATGCAGCTTTTAAGTGATTTAATGCACATTTATTAATTATTTCACAATATTATTGAAAAAACAGCTTAATAATACTTAATAAATTAGTTATCCTTAATTTCAAGGTACTTCATACTACCTTACATCATTCACACTTTATATTGACATATAATTGCAGATGCCATCTTTATGTGTTTCTTCACTCTATGATACTTAATTTTGGTGGAAAACACATAAATTTTTTTTCTATCTACACACCCCACCTGCTTATTTGGTGGTGAATTCCCACTTCCCGCTCATCAACTAAACCTTATACTGACAATAATGAAGCACCTCTCTGCTAGGAAGAAGCTTAACTAAGCTGTGAATTCTATCACTTAACTTTAGCTGCTGACTCTGATTCTGGGTTGGGTTTGGAAGACACTTTAGCTTACATGTCTTTTCCATGATCTTTATGAAGAAGAGAATCCCAAACCTGCACCAGCTCTCCCCTCCCTTGAATCACAAAACACTCTTTCTACCAGCATATGCTCTGTCATTATGCAAATCATCCTCCGACACTCTCAAACACAACCCTTTTAATTTTTTTGTACTCTCCAAATATTCAACTTGTGTAATTTATTCACATGGTGTGATATTTTTTTTTTCATAATCATTTTTTTTTGGAATTTAAGCTGAATGTCTCTTTTTTTGATGTCTCATTTGTTTTCCTTCACCAGCTCAACATGGAATCACATATTTTCTGCAATCACATGGTTTTTCACTGTTTCTTTTTTCATTCATCCCTCATATCCTTTTCTCCTCTCCTCAAAGGACACTATAATGATTTGGTTTTATTTATTTTCTCATCTCATCTCTCCAGGTAAGTCATTTTATTCATTTTTTATTTTTTGATTGCTAATTATAATTTTTTTTGTTTTTTTCTGATTTTTTTTCTTTTTAGTATCTAATTTTTTGTAAGTGGTTATTTTTGATTTTAAAGGTAAAAATAACCTTCTTTTCTCTCCCTCTTTTCTTTCTTTTTTAGCTCCATCACCCTACTCTTCATCCCTCCTTGGAATGCTCATTATCCCCCCTTTCCCCTATTTCACTTTTTTTTGGTTCCATGTCATTAAAACACATACATTGCACATTCTTTATGCATTTCACTTACTCCATATTCAATTTCCCCCAAATTCCAACATCAATCTTTCTCACTCTATTTTTCATACCTTTCAATCAAGGTAAGTTTAATCTCCTTTTTTTCATACCTATATTATATCTCCTTCCATCTATGAAAGTCTCATACTTAAATATATGCATGACTCTGATCTGGATATCAGTGGGATTATTAAACTCTTCTTGTTATCATTTCCATTATCACTTTTCAAGTTTTTTGTAAACTTTAAAAATCAGACTCATAATTACTGTTAGATTTATTCAAATCTACCATTCATTTAAATGAAGATTCTCCTAAAGACTAAATTTCATTTTCCACAAACAGATTTGAATTTGGTCCAGTGGTTAATGAGATATTGACCTTTAAGGTTAAGCCTTTTTTTCCCAATCTAAATTTTTTTATATCATGTTATTATGTAACAAATTAGGGTTAGTTTTATTTAAATCACACCTCCTTTAAATGAATATTCTCCTGAAGCCTATATTTTATTTACCACAAATGGGTTTGAATTTGGTTTGGAGGTTTCTGAGATTTTGACCTTTAAAGTTGAGCCTTTTTTTCCAAATTTCACTTAATTTATTATATGTTTTTATATTGCATAATTAGAGAATAAGGCTTCTGAAACTCTTATCTGATGTTTATCTAGGCTTTTAACTCCCTCTTGTTGGAATTTTCATCATCAATTTTCAAGTTTTTGTGTAAATTTGAACAGAAGAGTCAGAATTAGGTTTAGGCTTATTTGAATCTAATGTTCTTTTAGCTAAATATTCTTTTGAAGCCTATCTTTCATTTCCTATAAACAGATTTGAATTTTGTTCATTGGTTGCAGAGATATTAACCTTTAAAGTTGAACCTTTTTTTTCAAAATTTTACTTTATTTATTTCATGTTTTTATATTGCATAGTTAGAAAACAAGGCTTCTGAAACATGAAATCAGTAACAATTGTATCTTTTATTCTAATTTTATCATCAAATATGGATGATTTCATAGCCAGAGCCATTTTTACCAAACCAATTCTAATATTCTTACTTTTTGGATTTTCTATTATATCAATGCTATGACTGGAAGACCAATCCCTTCACCTACTAAAATCAAAGGCCATTGATTATACTTTCCGTATTGTAAATGTATCATTAAATTTAGTTTAGGAAACAGGATTATGGGAGCAATTTATAATTAATCAAGAGATAATCATCAAACTAGTAAGGTACCTCCTGGATTGGAATCTTGTTTAAAGTTCACTCATTTTAGATTTCTTTTCAGATCATCAAAGCTTGATAAGCTGGGTAAGTAAGATAAGGGGTGAAGGGTCAATGGCTACTAAAACATTTGGGAGGGGTTCTAAATATGGTAATGAAAGGATTTCAAAATTTTTATTTTTTTCTTAATTTTTTAATTTATCATTTATTAAAGATAATCAATCAACTTAAATATTGTACCATCAAGCCCTTGTGCTATATAAAGGTGTTCATTCAATTATCTTCTATGAATGAGTTCATAATACCATTCTTGTCATAGGTTTTATTTGACTTCTCTCATGAAATCATTGACAGATAGAATTTAGGATTTTTAACTTGGTTGATTATCTTTGATAAATTATTTAATTATTTATTTATGAAATAAAATGAAAATCTGGTAATCCTTACCCCCTCCCAGAGTAAATTTAAGGGGGGTGGATTGCCAAGTTTTTAAGTAAGATGTGTAAATCTATTGACTTGAAAAATTTTGAAAAAAAATATGAACAAAAAAAAATAAACTAGTCATCAAACATTTTCATTAAGCAGTCAATTTCTTTAACAGATTTATTAGCTTTAATAAATTCTATAAAATAAATTTTCTAAAAAAATTTGGAATAAAATATGAATAAAATAAAAAGAACTAGTCATCAAACATTTTCATTAAGAGTTAAATTTCCTCAACCAATTTATTAGCTTTAACACATTCTATCAAGAAAACTTTCTTTTTGAACCACATTCAAGTTGATACTTGAGTTTCATTTGATCCAATAGGAAATTGTACTCAAGAGACTTCTCTTCTTTCTTTATCTCAAGTTTCTTCTCCCCCAAGTCATGTACTCTCTCATCCCTCCTTATAGAAAGCTCAAATTTCATCTCCTCCAAGTCTTGTACCCTCCCATCCCTCTGTAAATAAATATCTAATTTCTTCCCCTCAAAGTTTTGTACCCTCTCTTCCCTCTGCAAAGAGAGCTTGAATTTCTTCTTCTCCAAGTCTTGTGCCCTATCATCCCTGCATAAATAGAGCTCATATTTTTGCTTTTGAAAGTTGAGAGCATCTCTTGCAAATTCAATTTTACCTAGAGTGAAAAGGAATATTAACAAAAGAAAAGAAAATCTCACTTAATTATTAAGAGGTTTGCTATCACTTACCAGATTCACGTTTCTCCAAAAAATCATCAATAGAAGGAAAAGGGGCTTGGGAAAAACTATCTCTATTTTCCTTTATTTGACTGTTAAAATTCAAAGTAGTTGATTGTCTTTGCTTTTTTTTGGCAGTAAAATTCTCCTCTTCATCATTGATGCTAGCTTCAGACTTGCTTGCTTGAGGATCCTTGTTTTGTTCATTTGCATTTTTAGAACTAAAAAAAGAGATGTGAATAAAAAAAGGAGCAACTAGACAAAAAATAAAATCTCACTGGAGTAAGGTCAGGTTGGTTTATATCACCATATGAATTTATTGAAAATATATCTTGATTGGTGGAAGTTAAATGAGGGGAAGCTTGAGTAGAAGAGGAAGGAAAAAGATTTATTTCAACATCATGTTTGGAGATATCATCTTCTCCATCCAACCTATTTTCAGGATAAGCATAGGCTTGCTCTCCAAATATGGAATAAATATTTTTTTGGTAAGGAAATAAAGAATAAATATTATTATATATAGATTTTATTCCCTTACAGATATCAATTTCTGTAATATCAAAACCAGTGGAAGATGAAAGAGTCTTAGCCTTCTTGTGTTTGGCTTGATAGTGCTTGAAGTTTTCAGACATCTTTTTAGGCAAAATATCAATCCCTCCCTTTGCCTTATTTTTAAATTCATTGGCCATTAGAAGATATCCATTGAATTTTGATGCAGGGGGTCATCCTAATTTAGTTGCTTTCTCAGTAAAAAACCAAGAATCATAATTAGTTTTTGTTTTCAGCCAGGTGATAAGTATGAGATGATCATCTTTTTAGTTGAACAGTCTTTTGATTTATCAGCTGAGTGGGGGAAATAGGGAGTAATGGGATTTTAAGAACAACTGGGGGAAGGCTGCCTTTGCGAGGATCTATGATGATGAGGCATGTTGAGATATTTGAAGATGAAAATGAGAAGAAACAAACAGATGATATGGGGAGAGGTTTTGAACAGATAGAATGAATAGAGAGGATGGGAGTGCGCAGCAAGGTAGGGATGCTGGCACATCCAGAAAGCTGTCCAAAATGTGGTTATGAAAAATTGAGGATAAAAATTTCAGATAGAGGTGAACATTGACACATACAATGTCTAATAGCCCAGTTTTTAGCAAAAATAACTGCCAAAAATAATTGGGGTATAATGATTTTTATGTGAAATTAATTTAGTTGCTGATTGGTCAACATTGATACCCCCTATTAAGTACATAAGACCTATAAAAGGTGAGTATATGACTCATTTTACTCATGTATACTGATTATATATACTTAAAAGGTCTCCACATGCCTATTGCATGTGTCTAGAATATTTTATATGCTTAAATTAATCAGTTCTGGCTATATTGAGGTCGAAAGAGCTAATGATTGTAGCAAAATGATATTAGCAATATTAGAAAAAGAAGATGAAAAATAGTTATGTATAAAAGAAAATTATACAAAAATATATATTTTCAGCCAAGAAAATCAACATTTTCTTAAGCATTTTTGTTATGTTAATGGGTAGCTCCACTAAAAATTCAAAAAAATTATCATAATACTCTGACAAAATGTCAATTTTTAGGCCCAAAATAAATATTTTTCAATCAATTTTTTTTATATATGACTATATGTCACTCTTTCTTTCAAATGCTGTTAGTCTCATTTTTCTACAAGCATCAGTTTTTAAGTTCAAACTTTCAAATTTTCATGAAATTAGATGATTTGAAAAAATACTCTTTATTTTTTATTTTCAGAATGATATTATGAATATAAAGATTGTAATTGAGCATTTTGAAAAGTTTCAGGTCATTTGAATGTTTATTTTAATGTCAAAAAAATATTTTATATTTGAATGGGACTTTTTGGAGGTAATTGTTCAATGATTGTGTTAAAGATTCTTTTAAAATTATATTTTTAGTCAATTCCCAGCTTTTAGAGGTATATTAAATTTATATATAATTTTATACTTATATGGTCTTTCTATATCTCATTCTTACTAGCTGTATAAATAAATATAAATTTTTCCTTTCATCTTTAAGGTATAAAATTTTTTACTCATATTTTTAAACGAAGAATATAACCTAAACCAAAAAAATTTCAAATTTTCAAAATTAATTTTGGATTGAGTATTAAATAAAAATGGGCACATCATTTAAAGATATAATAAAAATTGTAGTTCTTGTTGGAGTTGATTTATTTTTTTTTAATCTCAAACCCCTACGTCTGTTCATCAAACTATCACTACATATATACTAGCAGCTATATTTCAAATATAAAATTATTCGCACATTCTTAATTATAAAAACTTTCCATAAATGTTCATATGTGGTTGTTATTTATAATAATAATGAAAATAACTCTAGCAAAATTAATATTTTAATTATATTTTTAGAATTTATGAATAAATGCTGCTAGAAGAATGTTCAGCATTTTTTTCCACCCAGCAGGAAAAATTTACCTATTCTTACAAATAATTTTTCACCCAAGAAATTCATTTGATAATTTTTTTTTTAGTTTTTACTGTCCATTTGTTTCACATAATAGGAGCTGTTGAAATATTGCTTCCTGATTCGCCACTATTTTTTTTTCCAGAATTTTTAATTAGGAGCTTTGCGTTGGATATATTAACTGCGAAAGTAACTTACTGCCTGCATGAGTAACATTGTTATAAAAAATACTGTGCTGGCGTGGGAGCAAATTTGAAAGGTATAGCGCCAGGCGTAGTTCCTTTTAGTCCAAATTACAAGAAAAAAATCAGTTAAAGAATCGATAAAAGCGAATATTTTTAATTACACGAATATGATGTCTGCAGAATGGGCAAAAACCAACACGCCAACAAACATGTCCCATAAAACACCCAAAAGCATTACAAAGCACTGGATAGCGAAAAGACCTAGAAACCAAAATTTTGTTTAAGAACCTATGAGTCAATTATTTTTGGTTGAAAATTTTTACTTACGATGTTCTTCTCCATTTCTTTTAGGAATTTCGGCAGATTCCTTGAAGTAATTTTGAGGTTTATTTTGAATAGAATTACTCCTCAGTCGGGGCCAGCTGTTTTTCGCAAATTATTAATGTACTCATTCTTGATACTAATAAATGGTTAGGGTACTTACAGAGCAAATAAAACACCCGTAATCAGCTAGATAAAAAAGTAATTTGAATATTTTTATCAGAATTATACTACTTTATATTTTTTCTTGGGGGCTGTTCTCTCTAAAGCTTACAATCGCGCAAGCGAGCCCCACAACAATCCAAGAAATTCCCATCCATTGAACACGTATGTTAATTGATTGAGCTATATCCAAAATATTGAGAGCCAAAGAAATCATCAATTGCAATTCCACTGCAGAAGGATCCGAAATAGCTTTCATCCATAAAGCATACGCTTTGGGATGAGTATCAACAATAATTGTGCTAAGCTGTATAGTTTGTACGGCGATGAATACAGCTTGAACCATCACAAAAAGTGGAATTAATAGGCAGAGTATGTTTAGGAGTATCGGATTTTCCAGCCATTTATTGCGGTATCGAGTTTCAAATTTTAGACTTTCCAGCGGATAAAATAAGTCTCTTTACATCATAAAAACATCAAAAAAGAAAACCTGATTCTTACATGGCATACAAAGCACTGAACCCGCTGATCCAGGCACCCCAAGCACCCTGTGTTTAAAATGTTAGTTCTATAGAATATCAAAAATTAAAGATTGATTTTACCGGAAGCCAAAGTAACCCATAACTAAATGGCGAGAATATTAATTTGTATTTCAAGAATTTTTGATTGAAAAGAATAACGCGTACCATAAACGGAGATTTATAGTCAATCGTAAATTTTGGGTAAATGATGTATGAGTTTCCAGTAAAACATATAGTATGATAGTTATCGAATTTATAATTTGCGCGAATAACATTGCCAGTGTCCCGTTTGGAATGAAATAAGGTACCTGGCTATTAGTGACAGCTACTCATTTCACATGAGAATATGTCGCGGCTCAAAAATACATGCTTGAGAACTTACAGGATTTTGCAAATCTTGTCTTTAAAACCCAAGTATAAGTCTTCCTCCATTCTCGCTCCCGGGTGAAAAGCCAAACTGCGAAACTGGTGAGTGTTATCAAAATGATTGTGTAAAAAATCCCTAGTATATACAAATACACTGTTTCTAAGCGACCTCTTGGAGGGAAAAAACGTGATTCTGCGTATTCCACAAGGTATTGGAACACAGATTCTTGTTGGGGCTTGTCTAAGAGTATAGTACCAAGACTAGGTATTTTATTATAACTAGTCGGCATCTCGAGAAAATAATTTAATTTTAGAAGTAGGATGAAACGAATGAATAATTGGGAGTAAGAGCCAATTGAAAGAATGATGGTTGCCAACAGGTGGTTTATGATTGTCAAGAAGTGCACCTCTGTAAAGACTGTTGTGAATCAACCAAAAAATACTTATATCGATATTCTGGGCCATTTAATTTTTATTCGGTTATGAGAAAATTACCCTTATCAAAAATTTGCTCAACCAAAACAATGGAATTGGCTGGATTAGACAGAAGTAACGAAATTTAGGACTGACTTAGTTTACTTTCTTGTCAGGTATGATGTGACGTCAATCCGCATTGACGAAATGTTAATCAAAGCGGAATTTGTTGAATATAGCTAGTAACCCTATCTCGAGTATACCAAGCTACTGGCTATTGGGATTTATATCCTATCTCTCCCTTCCATTTAAACTTGTCGCTTATGATGCAATTGAGCATGCAACAATCAGGACCAACAAAAAAGTAAGAAAGTGATGTGAAGTAAAGGCAAAAAATACTAATCAGATGGAGTATGATGATGTCTCGTCATTTTGGTGAAAAAAATAATGGATATAAATCCAGAAATTTAACAAATTAAAACTTACCCGGAACTTTTTTTTACAAAGTAAAATGAGTGCAGTCACAAAAGCTTGCGGAATTTTTGGCAAAAAAAATCAAATTTGCTCACAAAAATAATGACTTGTATGTTCAAAAGGCTTGGAGATAGGTAGGGGGTACTACCTTTTGAATAGGAAAACTATTTTATGTGAGGGAAACTTAGCTTTTTTGACAAGAATTCCACAAGGTTTTGTGAATTGGCTGTACTTGTAGAAAATTACCAGAAAAAAAATCCGCCCACCTGATAGCAGGTACCAATTCGTATCTTTGATTTAACTCAGATGTGGCTGAGCTAACACTACAGCACATGTTTGTTTTGCCACGGGGTGCAACAATTACGCAACAGTTACGAAACAATTGTTTTTTGCACTTAAGACCCACCTAAGACCTTTAAGTGCCAAATATAATTGTTAACTGTTGCGTAATCGTTGCGCCATTGTTGCGCCCCAAGACGAAACGAATATTTATTGCAGTGTAAAAAGCATCTGTTAAAACCTGTGCATTGAACACTGAACGAACCAATTTTCAGGGCATCATAGGTGGCTTGTTTTGAATCACAAATAAATTTAGAGAATGCACCTGCTAGCAGGTGCCAATTTTTGTAGCAAATCAGGTGAGTGTTGGACCAATGCCTTAGACTTATTCCCACCAGCAATATACCTATCCCCTCTTCCTGACTAGGCCAAATCTCTCACCGCCAAGAAGTTACCTCGTCTAATATCGACTACAAGAAATCTTAACTCTTGAGAGCGTGAAATCATTAAACATATTTTGTTTTTGTTTTTGAACTATTATTCGAGCCTCAATCTTATATATAGTACGATTACACTATGGTCTACTAGCCACAGGTTTTTTGTTGCGTCGGGATTAGTAAAAGACAAGTCACCAATTTCACTCGCAAAAATCTTAGAAGGAGACAACTTACAGGCTAGTCCCCCTCTCAACCAATTCGCTACAGGGGCGGACAAGCTTGAAAGTCATCTCCACCTCAGATTTCATATGGTGCGCGTTATTTCGCCTTTTACTTTATTTTAATCTCTTTCACCTATTACGGCTTTAGATTTATAAGTAGTAAATTCAAATTAGGGAAAAAAATACATGTCATTGATGAGGTGATTTTTCCTAGCAGCGACTAAAATTTTCATAAATTAACACAAGAAATGTGGAATCAAGGAAAATTTGGTCAATGCGCTGTTTTGGCACCACTATTAATCTATGCTATTTTATTCCTATTTACCTTTCTTTTCAATTTCTTTTCAATTTTTTTCATGTTTTCATTAAACAAAGCTAGAAGTATTTTTCACTTTCCCTTGTTTTCCATCAATGTGAACGTCAATGTTAAATTTCCTTTAAAGTTTTTTTTATCATCTTTAGATTTAGTTTCCAATTGATACACTGGGGATCGTCTTGTTAGGTCTCGACTACGCCGCAGTCTCACATTGTATATAAAGTAGTAAATGAGTCATAAAGTAAAGCATTATTTTTCGTGAATAAACATAACCATCTACTCATTCGCCAATAGGTTATGGGCCTCTAGTGCCTCCTTTTTTTCCTCCATTTCTCCTTTTTCTTCATATATCCTTCTATACGCCTTCAATCAGGAATCATCATCCCCAACTCATAAAAACTCATCGATATCTTTCCAAAAAATACAAAACAAAATTTTCATCATCTCTTTTTCTTTTATCATTTTTTTTCTTTTCTCTTCTGTCTTGTTTCCTTTTTTTTCTCCGTCTCTTTTCAAATCTCTTTCATCCTTTCTTTTCTTTCTTAACAGGTGATTAGGTTAAGTTCCTCTCAAGAACCCAAACAAACATAGGAGTGGGCGCACTCTTACCCGAAAACCTTTTTATTTTCTTTTTATTCTTTCTTTTCCTTTTCCTTTCTCCTTTTGTTCTTTCCTTTCTACACTCTCTATTTCAATAATATTTTTTCTTTCTTCTCTTTTCTTCATTTATTTCTCTTTGTCCTTATTGTAAAAAAAAAATCTAACACAAAATCAATATGCCACAATCCAGAAACACCACCCCAGCACCAATGCAATAATGAAACTCTTCTCCAGCAACGGCAACAACAGCCCGACAACCTTCAACAAACACATCAACCCAGAGGGCACCACCTGAATATCCCAATGATGCCAACGACGAAGACTTCAATCCATACATTGAGCAACGTAACCTACAACCATCAGATGACAAAGAATATAGGGATCCCTGGGCTTCGGCACGCAATACAGCAAGAAAACAAGTCACTGACACCATACAAGAAGTATGCAAAGAAATGGTAAACTGGCCTACAAAATTAAAAGAAGATGGTTCAAACTTCAGACTCTGGTATAAAGAGTTGAAAATCATTCTGAATGACTACATAGGTGAACCAGAATTCCTTACACAACCTAATCCTTCAAACGGTTCTGCAAGAGAACAAATTTACCAAGCGATTCTCATCAACTCAGTGGAACTAAATGTTAAAACCCAAATACTATTGATGGTGCCAAGTACAGCTGCTTTTGAACACCTTTGATTTCAATACAATGTGCTTTCAACATCAGGACAGCTGAACACCCTTGACAAAATCCTAAATGTAAGATCAAAAGATTTTCCAAACCCAATTGCAATTCCAACTTAGGTGCACAAAACCTAATCTTCAATGATGAAATGCTAGCTGCCATATTTCAACGTGCCCTAAAAGATGACCCAAGACTCAGTGCTGAAATGCTTTGAGAAGTTGAACTACTAGTCAAAATCATGGGTTTCAACCCATTTTCAACCACTATTAAAATAACTTTAACTGCAACATGGGATAGATTAAAAAACAATGATGAAAATATAAAACTAAATACAAACACCATACAAACCACCAACCACTTATCCCCATTGGTCAACTCCCAAAATGCTCATACTTATGATTCTCCCCTACAATCTGCTTCAATAGCATCTCTGCCATATGTACAGTCACTAGAACCTTCTCTATCAGCTGCAAGACCAACAAGACCACCAACCTTCTGGAACTGCAATTCATCGGATCACTTCCCATCCAATTGTCCCAAATCACCTATTTTTGGAATGAGATACCGTCATTTCCAACCCTCAATGGTACCACAGGGTCTAAAACCGATCTACCCCATGGTAATACAACTTTCATTCCTCCCAAAAAGACAAAACATGGGAAACTATTGCAACCCCCCACCAAAAAATTAAATGGATTCTTACAGACCCACTTATCCATTGTGCCAAATCCCTCTCCCAGCCCCAAATGTGCCATCTGCAAGGGTAAAAGCTGTAGAACTTACAGATGACTCAGCAGAAGCAACAGCTTCAGCATTCCAACATCTCAATATCTTGAAAGAGTATGCTTCTCAACCCCTCTTTGACACGGGAGCCGCTATCCACTTCTCTGGGAAAATGATTGAGTTAGTTAATTTTGCATTTTTCAAAACACCAATGGCAATGAAAGTAGCAACTAATGGTACAACACCTTATATTACAGGGAAAGGGACAGTCCAATTGATTGGAATGGCTGGGAAAATTATCAATATTAGCCCTGTCTTTTACTGCAGTGAAGCCTCTGGTATGTTAATCACCACTGCCTCTCTCATCAAATCTGGTGCTAAAATCATCCCAACTAACTCACATGATTTTCACATTGCTTTTAACAATGAAATAATCCTCACAGCTTTGTACATGCCACAAAAGAATCTATGGACCCTACCTACTCCTATTACTACTCCTGCATATAGTTTTCCGTACAATAATCTGACATCCAATGTGGATATTGCAATAAATAACATGTTTGCACTAGTACCAAAGATATATAGCCTCAATTTGCCCACATCTTACCCTAAACCACGTAAAATAGCAAAAGACAAAGAAAACCTATACAATTGGCACTGCCTGCTAGGCCATGCTAGTCTGAGGTAAATACGGCAAATGATCAAATTAAAAATGGCCATTGGCCTACCTGATGAATTGCCAGCCGGCTCCATCATATGTGATGCATTTCAGATGTGCAAGAGCAGTAGACAGTCATTCCTCAAGTCAACTAGAAGAACTCCCAAAAAGTCAGAAATAGTAAGTGCTGATATAATAGGACCCATAGAGGAGCTGTCCATTGACAATGGACTATATGCACTAACTCTCAGAGATCTGGAAACATCATACAGTGAATGTCATATTTTACGGAAAAAATTGAATGCCACAACAAGAATTATCAAACTTATAACCCACATAGAAAACCTGACTAATTCTTATTTCAAAATATTCAGGTCTGACAATGGAGGTGAGTTTACCAATAACGCAATATAAAAATTCCTTTCCCTGAAAGGAATTGTACATGAAAAATCCTTACCTTACCATCATCAACAGAATGGCAACATTGAAAGATACAGCCACAAAATCACAGAAGCTGGAAGAACCACCCTTTTTTCCAGTAATCTGCCAAAGTCTTTTTGGAGATTTGCTTTCAAATGGGCCTCTTACGTATTAAATAAGATTCCAAACAAAGTATCCAGTAATCAAACTCCCTATGAAGCAATGTTTGAAAGCAAGCCTCAACTAGACCTACTTAAACAATTTGGAGAAAAAGTATACATTCACATACCAGAAGAAAAATGCCAAAATCTAGATCCTAAAGCAAAACATTGTTACCTAATAGGTTACCCAGCTGGAATGAAAGGTTGGCTATTCTGGGATCCAAAAGAAAAGATAGTAATAGCATCAGTCTGGGCAACCTTCAAAGATGGACAAAATCAAATTCTGACAAAATGTCCCTTGAATTCATAGTGAACAACACAACTACATCCCAACAGTTACCATCCAACAGACAACTTGGCAATTTTGAAGAAGAAGACCTGATGCTAGAGCAAGACAGGACAGCTCTCTCCATTGAAGAAAACAGTGAGTTTTTTGCAACTGAGGCACCCGAATTGTATACAGAGGTGCTAAAATCATCTCAATGGGCAGCATGGAAACAAGCTTGTGTAAAAAAGATATAAAATCTGACTGATATGAATGTATGGACAAGAGAAACACCTCCACCAGGATCAAGAGTTTTAGATGCTAAGTGGGTGTTTGCCAAAAAAAAGACAACATAAGTGGCAAACAAAAATTTAAAGCTATATAGGTAGAAAAAGGTTTAAAAAAAATAAAAGGTATAGACTACTCATCCACTTTTACACCAACAGCCTCTTTCACCGCCCAACAAATTATTCTAACAATAGCGGCAACAAATAAATAGCCAATCCATGCTTTTGACGTAATGGAAGCCTACCTACACAGTCCAATTGAAGAAACATTTTGGGTACCTGATCCACCTGGTTTCAAACTAAATGATGGAAAGGCATATTGACTTAACAGTGAACTGTATGGAACATGTCAAGCGGCAAGATGCTGGTGGATACACTTCAGCAAACAACTCAAAACAATAGGCTATGAAATGTCAAATTTTGACAACAGCATATACTTCTTAATAAATAGTACTACAAATGCAATGATATGGGTCCATATAGATGACAGCCTGGTCACCAGTAACAAAATCAACACCCTCAAAAAACTAGAACATGATTTAAGACAATCATTAACAATTAAGTGGCAAAAGGGCCTGGATGCAATCGTAGGCATTAAAATTGTGTGAGACAATAAAGGATTTCAACTAAGCCGACCAGATCTCATCAGTAGAATACTCAGCAAACACCATCACACAAGGCTAACAAATCATCAACCACTACAAAAAAACTTGAATCTTGCATCCTTTCCAAAAGATCACACCCCAATAAGACCAACAGAATTTCTATCAATCATAGGATCACTAAGCTATGTTGCAACAGCAACTTGTCCCAATATAAGTATTACAGTATACCAAATGGCAAGACATGCAAAAAATTCTAACAAAAAACACTGGAGGGCACTCAATCATCTGTTAGGATATATACAACATACAAAAAACAAAAAACTTTATCTCTACCCCAACTCAGATAAAAATAAGCATCTCACTGTATATTCAGATGCTAACTGGGGCAGGGAATTTTCGCGTTCAACAGGTGGAATGACTATTTTTCTCTTCAATGCACTTATATTCTGGAAATAAAAAAGGATGCCTTCAGTTGAAACATCAACATGCCATGCTGAACATATGGTGTTAGGCTCTGCTACAAAAATGGGCCTATGGACAAAAAATCTAATAAGCAATTTAATCAACTACGACAAACCTTTCATAATCCAATGTGAAAATTAGGCATCCATTAAAGTTTCAACAGAAGAGACATCAAACAAAATAACTAGACACAGTGACCGTGAATCTTATTTCATCAACAAACAACTCCACAAAAAGAAGGCAATTCTGGAATGGGTTCCTACAGTTTCTCAAAAAGTAGATATCATGACAAAACCTCTTAACAAACAATGCCATGAAAAAGAAAGCAAAGCTCTTGGTCTATCTTAATTTATAATAACAAAAAATTAAAAATAATAATAATTAAATAAAAAAATTATTATTTTCCTCTTTTTTCTTCTTCTCTCCTCCAATTATATTCCTTTTTTTCTCTCTATCTCCTACCACACCGTTATGTCAAATACACTACATATAAATACTACTATTATTCTAGAACAGTGGCTCAGTGCCTTGTTGAGGGGGTGGGTGTTAGGGCTCAGCTATGCCACAGTGTCACATTGTATATAAAGTAGTAAATGAGTCATAAAGTAAAGCATTATTTTTGGTGAATAAACATAACCATCTACTCATTCACCAATAATTCTAACACTACCAACACCATTTGTTATTCCACAAGGCATAACAAATGTGTAACAGTTGTGTAAAGGTTGCATAATAAATACATAACAATCTCTATGTCCCCTACCAAGCAATAATAATTGTTATGTATTTGTTACACAACCGTTACACAGCTGCTAAATAAAATAAAACAAAAAAGAAAAGAAAAATAAAACTTACCAAAACAAAAAAACCAACAGTCAGGAGCTGGTTAATGTGGCCAAGAGAAAAAATTATGGGTTGAAGAGGTGGTGAGAAAGGTCTGGGGTCTGGTGGCTGACGCTTCGCCAGATCTTAGAACTGTCACTCAACTTCAAAAGCTCCCACAAGTGTCAAATTTGTCAAAATTCACACACTAAAATATTGGGATTTTTATGCAAGTTGCACCAAGCTTTCCAAATATGGCTGTATCCTTATTTTAGTTTTAGTTTTTTTTCTTACTTTAGCTTACTATTTCTCATACAAAATGTTTGTAAACATTTTCTGGCCTTTTAGCCAAGTCTAGCAAATAGGTCACAATCTGAAAATGTTTGCAAAATGGACCACTTGCACTCGCATTTCTACAATACAGCCTGTGGGCTGCAAATAATTGTGAGAAGCAGGTTCCAAGAGACTCACCACTGTACAGAAAAAAAGCCATATTAATCTTTTCCTTCAAGTAATATAACAAGTTAAGAAAGAACAAAAAAAATGTTATACCAATAGACTTAAATCAATTGGATAGAGTCAAAAAAATAAAGTAAAGTAAAATAAAACAAAATTGGATAAGAGAAAAAAATAGTATTTTATAATAATTTTTCTTACAATATAATATAATATAATATAATATAATATAATATAATATAATATAAAATAATATAATATAATATAATATAATATAATATAATATAATATAATATAATATAATATAATATAATATAATATAATATAATATAATATAATATAATATAATATAATATAATATAATATAATATAATATAATATAATATAATATAATATAATATAATATAATATAATATAATATAATATAATATAATATAATATAATATAATATAATATAATATAATATAATATAATATAATATAATATAATATAATATAATATAACATAATATAATATAATATAATATAATATAATATAATATAATATAATATAATAGGGGGTATCAAAGTTGGAATTAGTAATTCTTTAAAAGGTATTTCACGACCCAAAAAGAAAGCCACAAACTCAACATTAATTCTCAGTAAAATGGTATTTTGTGGGCACAATATGGCATTTTAAAAAAGAATTATGTTGATTTGGTAGAGAAAAGTGGTATTTTGAAATGAAAGATTTCTAACTTTGATACCCTCTAATATAATATTTTCAGTCTAAGTTCAAGTACAGAGGGTGAATAGCTTGATTATTCAGTTTTCTAGAAAATTTAAATGGTACTGTATGAATGCTGTAGTATGAATCAAAAAATTAGTAAAATATAATTCAATATAAGGGTCATAGTAAATTTAATTTCACTATTTATAAATGTGTTACAATCTTATAGTTAGTAGAAAAATAGAGAATATAATTTCAACACTATTCAAAGACTTTAGAAGTGCTAATGAAATGTATTGTATTTGTAATGGTTATATGTTTTAATTTTAATTATATAGAATGTAGAAAATAAGACCAAAAACACCCTCATTTTATATTCAATAATTCTCTGATGTGACCCACTGATTTACCAATCCTATAAATTTCTAATGATACCTCATTCTAGCTAATACACCTGTCTATCAACATAAGTTATGACCAATAAAACAATTAGAATGATATCACCCGCCAAAATCCTGAAGTAATTGGAATAATCCATCAAAATAAAAGAATAAGCAAAAAAGTGAGTATATGCATGTAATACCTAAAAATAAAAGACTAAAGAAAAGAAAAAATAACACTAAATATTACACAATATTAAGGGGGATTACCAGTGCAAATGAAGGGGCTAACTAGGGGGTATAGAAGTTGACTGATTTGCAATTAAATTATTTGTGGATAAAAATCGGTATTCCCCAATTATCTTCCGCAATTATTTTTGCTAATAATTGGGTTATAAGAAATTTTAAGTGTCAAATTTGACCTCTTATCCAACATTTTTCTACTCAATTTTTCATAACCACATATTGGACAACTTTCTATCATAACCACATCTTTTACTACTCTCTGGATATGTCTTCTACTCTCCTGCACACTCCCATTATCATCTCATCCTGTCTATACTCTCCATTCAGAAAACCTCGCTATCTCCTTCTCTTGTTTTTGCTCCTTTTCATCTTCAATCATCATAACATGCCCTGTCATCATACATCTTCTCAAAGGCAGCCTTCCCCCATTTATTCTTCAAATTTCACTACTCCCTCTTTCCCTTGCTCAGCTGAGCAATAAAAGACTGTTCAATCAAAAAAAGATGGTAATCTCACTCTTATAAACTGGTTGAAAACTTTATCTAACTATGATTCTTTTTTTGGTACTGAAAATGAAAATAAAATAGGATGGCCACCCACATCAAAAGTTAATGTTTATCTACTAATGGCCAATGAATTACAGAGTAAGACCAAGGTAAGGATAGATCTTTTACCTAAACAGATTTCTGAATGTTTCAATAATTACCAAGCCAAATACAAGAAGGCAAAGACTCTTTCATCTTCCACTGGTTTTGGTATTACTGACATCAATATCAGTAAGGGCATAAAATTCATAGATGATAAACTTGAATCTTTATGTCTTTACTTTAAAGAGATGGATTCTATTTTTGGAGAGCAAGCTGATGTTAATCTTGCAAACATGCTGGATGGTGAAGATGCTATCTCCAAACATGATGTCAAAAAAATCTTTTTCCTTCTTCTTCTACTCAAGCCTCCCCTCATTTAACTTCCACAAATCATGATATCTTTTCAATAGATCCTTATGGCAATATAAACCAACCTGATCTAACTCATTTATGTTTTTTTATTTTTCTTTTTAAATTTACATTTTCTTATTTCTAAAAAGGCTGAAGAACAAATGCAGGAGCCACAATCAACTGAGTAAGAAGCCAGAGAAAATGATGGGGAGGAAAATGTGACCTTGAACAAAATACAAAAGTCTTCAAGTAGTCTAAATTTCCACTCTCAAAGATGAAGAAAAAGTGATACTTCATCTCAAACCTCTATTTCTTCTATTGAAGAATTTTTAGAGAAACATGATGCTGGTAAGTAATACCATACCTCTTAATAATTTACTGTATATTTCTTCTACTTTTTGCTAATATTTCTTATCACTATATAACAAGTGGAAGTTTCTAAACAGACTCTAAAGCTTGAAAAGCAAAAATAAAAGCTCTTTTTAAGGAGGGATGATAGGGCACAAGACTTGGAGGAGAAGAAGTACCATCTCTCTTTACAGAAGGATGATAGTGAACAAGACTTGGAGGAGAAGAAATTCTAGCTAACTTTTAGTATTGAAAAATCAAAGAAACAGGAGAAACCACTTGAGAATCATAACTAAATGGAACAGATGAAATTTAAGCATTATCTTGAAGAAAATTCAAAGAAGAAATTTTTTTTAATGGAATGTGTTAAAGCTAATAAATCTTATGAGGAAATTGAATGTCTAATAAAATTTTTAATGACTAGTGTGTTTTATTTCTTTCATACTTCAACTATTCATAATTATTTGTTCATAAAATTTTGCAATAATTTCCTGTAATTCATTACTCTATCCATCATTAGTTGAATTTTTGTATTTTAACTTTAAAAGTTCTTTTTTAAATAAAATTCTCAAGTCTCATTCAAAAATTTTCCATTTCCCCTTTCCTGCATTTTTTTGAAGTAAGGGGTGGGTATAACCGAAATTCTTTCAAGTCAAGAATTTCACAAGTCTTATAAGAAATTTTGGCAATACTCCCCCCTGAATTTTATTGAAGTAAGGGACAGGTATCACCAAAATTTCAAGTCAAAAAATTTTCAAGTCAGATTTGAAAATTTGGAAATACCCCCCCCTGCATTTTATTGAAGTAAGGGGTGTGTATCACCAAAATTTTTACAAGCCAAAAATTTTACATTTCAGATTTGAAAATTTGGCAATAGCCCCCCCTGCATTTTATTGAAGTAAGGAGTGGGAATCACCAAAAATTAATATAATTATATAAATATATATATATAAAACTAATATATATCAATATTCCTAGTTTTAAAGTTTTGAAAATTCCTCTAGCCAAAATGTGGATAAAATCTAGAAACAAATTTTTGGGACTTTCTACAAGTGTAGGCTGAGGAACCTCATGAAACAAATAATTGTTGTCATGATTCCCATTTATACAACACAGGGTTGTTGGCCCCTTACTTTATTTTAGGAATTAAAAATATAATATTTATTTATAAAAAATTAATGAAAAAATAAAAAATATTTTATCACTCTACTCATCCCCATACTTTTTTTATCTACATAAAGTTTTTTTATATCTGTTAAATTTACCTTCTTTTTTTACCTTGTTTATTTGGTGGATTAATTTCTTGAATGATTTGAAATGAAAATCCAAACTGTGTGAACTCTTAACAAGATTCCAAGCCAGGTGGAGCTTTGATAATTTGGTGATGATCCTGAGAAGAGTTCCAAATTGTTTTGATCACACCATTTCCCAAACCAAAATAAATCATGCACTGATGGTCTGGAGAATATAAGCCATGTCCTTTGATTTTAGCTTGAGATGGTATTGGTTGGCCAGTTATCAGATTGGTATATGAGAAAATTCCAAAAATAAGATAATTGGCATCATTCCTATTGATACAAATATTATTGTGGAATCCTGGATGAGTAATAATAACATTTGAAAATAAAAGATATTGGTTTCTAATTTCTTCCCATTCCTGATCACACCAATTTAGTATTCCAACTTTGGTAGCAAGTTAATGATTCTTTTTAAAAGCATTATTGCAGAGTTTTTTGAGGCAAAGAGTAAGAAAAGTATTAAAAGAAGGTAAGGTGTGCCATAAGCAAAAATCATCATCTTTTTCAGTTTTAGATAGTTTTTTTCAGTAAAGAATAGATGCCTATGGAAATTAAGTTAGTGACATGATTTTATGAAGGAAAAATATATTATCAGACATACCAAGAGAATAGCCTTTGACAAATCCTGGTCTCCAACCAAATTGAATTATAATACCACCCAACAAATTTTTAATCATTATTGGTAAGAAAAATAAAGCCATTTGATATAGTGTTATTATGAGATCAGATAGTTGTTAAAAGTTTTCATCATTTGAACCATTTAAAAAATGAGTTTCATAAATAAATTGAGGTTTCACTACGCAATATAGGGGGTGGACTTGCTAGCAAGTCCTCAACCTGAACTCAGATGGAACTCAGATGGAACTCAGACTGAACTTAGACTGAACCCATACTGAACTCTACTTGAACACCCACCTAAAACTGTTCTGCTGAGTGGTGTTCATCCGTGATTGTATGGTTCCTTTATCAATAGCTCAATGTGTGTTCAATCTATGGTGAGTTTGGGTCCAAGGTTGCGGACTTGCTAGCAAGTCCGCCCCCCATATTGTGTGGTGTTTAAAAGAATTACTGATAACTGCTTTAATTTCATTGTCTTCTGATTTGGTTAAATATTTTAAATCTTCTGGTAACTCCATTGGATAAGAATTTTTTTGATCCACTCTAGTTTTATAGTACTTGATATTTGATATATGGCCAAATAATAAATCCAGATGAATTATATTTTTTAAATCTCTTTTATTCTGCTGACTTCAAACATCATTATTTTTGTTTTGATATTTTGGATGATGATTGAAATTAAGTTCAATTTTAAAAAGATGATAAAGATGATAAAGAAGATGATGATAGAGAAGTAAGAGGTGATTCTGAAGAAATAGACATTTTTTTCTCTGAAAAAAATAATTTGGGTCAAAAACCAAAAATAAAAATGGCAAAAAAATAAAACCCACAAAATCTAGTTTGTTTATTCAAAATTAAGAATTTTATTGATAAAAATTAATTGAAATAATTGTTTTTTTAAAAAAATCAACTATTAAAACTGTCCTTGAAAAAAAAATTGAAACAAAAAAAATAAAAATAAAAATAAACATCAGTAAAATTATTTTCCAAAAAAATGAATTTTAAAGTTATTTGTTGTTAGATATACCACCTAAAGTCCTTGAAAAAAAATGATAAAAAATGATAATCAAAAAATTAAACCAAAAACAAATTTTGTATCAGAAAGTTTTTTCCCAAAAATCATAATCAAAATTATAAACACACCAAATTTATATTTGATTCAGCTTTAACTGTAAAATTTTTTTCTTATAATATTCTGTAAAAAAGAAAAAAAAAATACAAAATGATGTAAATTTTCTTTTACATACACCCATATTACCCCTCCTTGTCTGCCTCATTTATCTCTTTTTGGTGTCCTCAAACCCCTTTCCCCCTTCTCCCCATTTTTCACCAGGTCCTCCCCCCTTTTCTTGCCTTTAGGCCATCTCACAATACTTCCCCTACCATTTCCTCCCCTCCCCTCCACCGCTTCCTTCCCCCCCTCTCCCCTCCCCCCTTTAATAGCTAAAAAAATCACTTAGTGATTTGTTTAGTTATAAACAATTAGAGCAGCACCAATCATTTACCTATTAAATTAACTAGCTAAAGAATTACTTATTTATTTGTTAGCTAATAGGTAGAGGGTGGAGGTGAGGTGAGAAGAGAGGAAGGAGGGGGGAGAAAGGGATAAGGGGGCAGGGGAGAGGGGGGAGAGGGGGGAGAGGGGGAAGAGGGGGGAGAGGGGGGAGAGGGGGGAGAGGGGGGAGAGGGGGGAGAGTTGAGAGGTGGCCTAAAGGGGGAAAAGGGGGGGCCTAATGGGAGGAAAGAGAGCTCCTAAAGGGGGGAAAGGTGAGGAAGAGAATATAGGGGTAAAGGGGGGATTGAGACAGTCAAGAAGGGGGAAAAAGAGAGAAAAAGAGCAGGGAAAGAGAGAAAAGAGGGGGAGAAAAAATTATTCTAATCCTGAAAAAAATAAATGAAGCACTTAAAAAAAATTAAAATAAAAAAAAACAAAAAAAAGCAAAATAAAAAAATATTGTTAGCAAATAAAAATTCAATAAAAATGAATAAAATGACTTACCTGGTGAGACAAGTTATAAAAAATTCAACCAAAATATTTGAGGGATGTTTGAGGAGAGGAGGAAAAGGATATGAGTGAAGAATGAAAAAAAGAAACACTGAAAAAACATGTGATATCATGTTGAGTTGGTGAAAGAAAACCAATGAGCCATCCAAAAAAGAGATATTCACCATAAATTCAAAAAAAAATGAATATGCAACAAACAAAAATACCAAGCCAAGTGAATAAAGTATACAAAGTGGAGATTTGGAAAGTATTAAAACAAATAATAAAAAGGGTTGTGTGTCAAAATGGTGGAGGGTAATTGGCATAATGACAGAGCGTGTGCTGGTTGAATGAATTTTTTGTGATTCAAGGGAGGGGAGAGCCGGCGCTGGTTCAGGACTCTCTTCTTCATAAAGTTCATTTTGCTCATCCTTTAAATTAGCTAGGCTATTGTGGAGTATAATTCAAGTCATTATACAATTATTTGAAGTTTTTATTTCAATTTTTTTTAAATTGGATTCTGAGTTCTGGGAGACTAGAAAATCTTCCCTTTAAAATCCCAATAGCATGTTGAATCTGTACTCTTGATTGGGAAGGGTGATAATTAAAGGTGTTTTGGGTTCATTTTCGAAATTTGAACCATGGAAATCAGGTATAATGTACTTTCACTTGCATATGCTGAGTCTGCAAGGAGGTACTGAGATTCTTCAAAGTATGAGTCTGGACTTTGAGAAATCCTCATTCTTTGGAAGATGTAAGAGTCATGACATGAGCTGGGCAGCCACTATTTAAAGCAATAAGCTTTTTGTTGACATCACAGACAAGCTTAACAGCAATAGAGTATCTAAAAAGAAGATAAAAAGCTAGTTTATGAAAGATGTGATATTGGAGAACATTTTTTAGAAACTATTTTTTGCAATCAAAATAATGGTTTCAATCATGAGAAGGCTTTTGACTCAAAGGTATAGTTGTTCCATCAACAAAACCTACACATTGAAGGAAAACTTCAGCTTGCATTACTTGAGAGGATTCAAGTTGCTTTTGTGGAGTTAGCCAAGCAAGTGTTTGAGACTTGAGGGAAAGGATAGAAATCATACAGCGCTTGGTGTATAATATCAACATACCATATCCTATGTTAAAGAGATTATCAAAACATCTTACAGCCGCACCATTAACATTTGAGCCAAAGTGACATAGTGCAACAGCAAGTTGAATAGCAGGATCACACTGTTTATTTCATGAATTTTTATGAAAGATAGGATTTTTGGAGATGAGTTGATAAATTTTGAAGAAAGAATCAAGAGATGGTAGAAATAGTTGAGTGAAGTTTAGTTGAGAAATTTTGAGAATGTAGCAGAGATCATATCTGGGATCATGATGAAGATTTGGCCCCCTTGGGTTTATGTAACGCTTTTTGGAAAGAAAAGACATATAGGCTAAAGCATCTTCTAAATCAGAGTCCGATTTATAGTAAAGAACTAAAAGTAAAGTGATAGCCTTCATAGTTGAGTGAAGTAGCTGCCTAGTAGAGAGGTGTTTCATAGTTGTCATTGGAAGGCTTATGTGATGAGGAAAGTGGGAATTCACCGCCAAATGTGCAGTTGGGGTGTGTAGATGGAAAAAAATTTAAACTGTTTGCCACCAAAAGTTAAGTAGCATAGAGTGAGGAAAGACTTAAGGATGGAATCAGAAATTATAAGTCATGTGACTTTCTTAAAAATCCATCATGGATGTGATGAGTTTGAGATCAGGAATTAGGAATAGAAATTGGGGTATAAGAGGCGGAATAATGCATTTTTGTGGATTCCTTATCCATTAGCCCTGGGGATAGTGGATAAGAATCTTCTGCAATTAATAATGTCTGATCCTGGGAAAAAAAAATTTCTGACCCGTAATTATGGATCCTTTAACTTTGATACCCCCTATTATTCAAAATTACTATGTGAAATTCTCATCCAATTATCACCAATATTGACTGAGAAACTCAAAAAAGGACATGTGATGTGGGGTAGCCAAATGTATTCCTTGGAAGGCGCTTGAAAGTGTAAATCCTTGAATAATTTAGGAAAATTTAAGTTTGGTAGTGAATTAAAGGTTCTAATATTGAGGTTTTTAATGAAATTAGTGCATATAATAGGGGGTATCAATGTTTTGAAATCCGCAATTAGGGATCAGGAATTTTTTTTTCTGGGAACAGACATTATAAATTACAGATAATTTTTATCCAATAGCCCTGGGGCTAGTAGATAAGGATTGTATAATAATGCATTATCCCTTCTCTTATACCTCAATAACCATTCCTAATTCCTGATCCCAAAATCATCACATCCATGAATTATTTATAAGCAAGTCACATGACATATAATTGCAGATACCATCCTTATGTGTCTCTTCACTCTATGCTACTTAATTTTTGTGGAAAAAACATAAAATTTTTTTTATCTACACACCCCACCTGATTATTTGGTGAAAGATTCCCACTTCCCAATCATCACATAAGCCTTCTACTGACAATAATGAAGCACCTCTCTACTAGGAAGCAGCTTCTTTCAGCTATGAATGATATCACTTTAAATTTAGCTTCTGAATCTGAATCTGATTTAGTTTTGGAAGACACTTTAGCTTATAAGTCATTTTAATGATCTTTATAAAGAAGAGGATCCTAAACCTGCAGCAGCTCTCTCATCCCTTGAACCATAAACCATTATTTTCACAAGAATACACTCTGTTATTATGCCAATCACCCTCCAACATTTTGAAACACAACTATTTTAATTTTTTTATACTCTTCAAATGTTCAAATCATGTGATTTATTCACTTGGTTTGGTATTTTTTTTAATAATCATTTTTATTTTGAATTTATGCTGAATGTCTTATTTTTGGATGCCTCATTTGTTTTCATTCACAAGCTCAACATGAAATCACATATTTTCTGCAATCGCATAATTTTTCACTGTTTCTTTTTTCATTCATCCCTCATATTTTTTCCTCCTCTCCTCAAACATCCCTCAAAACATTGGTTTTATTTATTTTCTCATCTTATCTCTCCAGGTATTTCATTTTATTAATTTTTTTGATTTATTGATTACCAATTATAATTTTTTTTTGTATCTAACATTTTTCTAAAGTGGTTATTTTTGAATTGTATGTAAAATTAACCTTTTTTTCTCTCCCTCTATACTTTATTTTTTAGCTTCATCACCCTATTATTCATCCCTCCTTGGCATGGTCATTATCCCTCTTTCCCCTATTTAACTTTTTTTGGTTTCATGTCTTTAAAACACATACATTGCACATTCTTTATGCATTTCACTTACTCCATATTCAATTTCCCCCATATTCCAACATCAATCTTTCTCACTCTAATTTTCCTACTTTTCAATAAAGGTAAGTTTCATCTCTTTTTTTTCATGCCTAGAAAATATCTCTTTCATACTATTAAGATTTTATACTTAAATATATGCATGACTCTGATCTGGATAACAGTGGGCTTATTAAACTCTTCTTGTTCTCATCTCCTTTAGCACTTTTCAAGTGTTTGTAAAATTTTGAAAATCAGACTCAGAATGAGAGTTAGGTTTATTTGAACCTAACCTTTTTACAAATGAAGATTCTCCTTAAGACTGCATTTCAATTCCCACAAATAGATTTGAATTTGGTTCAGTGGTTGCTGAGATATTGACTTTTAAAGTTGAGCCTTTTTTCCCAATTTAAATTTTTTCTATTTTACGTTTTTATGTAACAAATTAGGGTTATTTTTAATTAAATTACATTTCCTTTAACTGAAGACTCTCCTGAAGCCTATCTTTCATTTCCCACAAACAGGTTTGAATTTTGTTCAGTGGTTGCTGAGATTTTGACCTTAAAAGTTGAGCCTTTTTTTCAAATTTCACCCAATTTATTTTATGTTTTTATATTTCATAATTAGGGAATAAGGATTCTGAAACTCTTATCTGATGTTTATCTAGGCTTACATTTCCATCTTGTTGGAATTTAAATTATCAAATGATAAGTTTTTGTGCAGTGTTGAAAAGCAGAGCCAGAATTAGAGTTAGGTTTATTTAAATATTATGTTCATTTAGCTGAAGATTATTCTGAATTCTATATTTCATTTCCCATAAAATGATTTGAATTTGGTTCAGTGTTTGCTGAGATATTAACCTTTAAAATTGAGCCTTTTTTCTAAATTTTACTTAATTTATTTCATTTTTTTATATTGCATAATTAAAGGATAAAACCTCTGAAACACTTATTTGATAATTATATAGACTTTTATCTCCTAAATCTTAGAATCACACAGTTATTTATTGGTAAATGTATTTTAAAAAATTACTATTCATGCATTTCAATCCAATCATAAACTGGCCAAGTAAGCTGGACTTCCTAATTAGACAGATATAGAATGGGTTGAGTTCAGTATTGATTATATATTTTATTATAATGTTAGGATCAACTATAGAGGATTTCATACCCAGAGCCATATATAACTGATTCTAATATGCTTAACTTTTAACTTTTATGTTATATCAATCCTTTTACTTGAAGACCAATCCCTTCACCTGCTAAAATCAAAGGCCATGGACTATACTTTCTGGATCATAAATGTATCATGGAAATTGGATTAGGAAATGGGATTATGGAAGCAATTTGGAATTATTCAAGAGATAATAATCAAACTACTAAGGCACCTCCTGGATTGGAATCTTAGAAAATGATTCCTAATTTTGTATTTTCTTTTCAGATCTATCAAAGTTTGATAAAATGGGTGAGTAAGGTAAGGGGTGAAGGGTCAATAGCTAATAAAAAATTAGGGAGTGTCTCTAAATAGGGATTAAAGGATTTTTTAATCTTTATTTTTTTTCTTAAGTTTTTAATTTATAAGTTATTTAAGATAATCAATCAAATTATATATTGTACCATCAAGCCCTTTTCCTATATAAAGGTGTTTATTTAATTATATTCTATGAATGAGTTCATAATACCATTCTTGCCATATGTTTTCTTTGACTTTGCTTGTGAAATAATTGACAGATAGTATTCAGGATTCCTTTACTTGGTTGATTATCTTTTTTAATTGATTTACTTCATTATTATTGAAATGAAATGAAAATTTGGTAATTATTACCCCTTTCCAGAGTAAATTTCAGGGGGGGGGTATTACCAAATCTTCAAATAAGATCTGCAAATTTTTTGACTTGAAAAAAACTAGGAATGAAATTTGAACAAAAAAATAAAATAAAATAATCATCAAAAATTTTCATTAAGCAGTAAATTTCATCAAAAGATTTATTAGCTTTAATGCATTCTATCAAGAATACTTTCAAAAAAATAAGGAATAGAATACAAACAAAATGAAAAAAACTAGTCATTAAAAATTTTCATTAAGTTTTCAATTTTCTCAACAGATTTATTAGCTTTAACACATTCTATCTAGAAAACTTTATTTTCTGAACAATCTTCAAGTTGATACTTGAGTTTCATTTGATCCAATAGGAAGTTGTACTCAAGAGCCTTCTAGTCTTTCTTTATCTCAAATCTCTTCTCCTCCAAGTCATGCACTCTCTCATCCCTCTTTAAAGAAAGCTCTGATTTCTTCTTCTATGCTAGCTTCAGACTTTCTTGCTTGAGGATCCTCATTTTTTTCATTAGCCTTTTAAGAAATAAAAAATAAAGCAACTAGACAAGAAACAAAAGCTCACTTGAGTGAGATCAGTTTGGTTTATATTGCCATAAGGACCCATCAAAAAGATATCTTGATTGGTTGAAGTCAAATGAGGGAAGGCTTGAGTAGAAGAGGAAGTAAACAGATTACTTTTGTCATAATTTTCAGAGATATAATTTTCTCCATCAAACATGGTTGCAGTATTAACATCTGTTTACTCTCCTGATATGGAATCCATCTCTCTATAGTAGGGACATAAAGATTCAAGTTTATCATCTATGAATTTTATGCCCTTACTGATACTGATGTCACTAATACCAAAACAAGTGGAAAATGAATGAGTCTTAGCCTTCTTGTATTTGGCTTAATATTGCTTGAAGTGTTTAGACATCTGTTTATGCAAAAGATAAATCCTTCTCTTTGTCTTGCTTCATAATTCATTGGCCATTAGAAGATATTAAGTGAGGTTTGATTCAGGGTACTATCCTACTTTAGATGTATTTTCAGTACCAAAACAAGAATCTTAATTAGTTTCAGTTTTTAGCCAGTTGATAAGTATGAGATTATCATCTTTTTTTAGTTGAATGGTCTTTGATTTCTCAGCTGAATGGGGGAGAGAGGGAGTAAAGCGATTTCAAGATCAACTGGGGGAAGGCTGCCTTTGAGAAGATCTATGATGAGGAGGCATGTTGATATATTTGAAGATGAAAAGGAGAAGAAAAAAATAGATGAGATAAGGAGGGGTTTTGAATTAATAGAATGAATAGACAGGATGGGAGTATGCAGGAAGGTAGGGAGTCTGGAACATTCAGAAAGCTGTCCAAAATGTGGTTATGAAATATTGAGGATAAAAATGTCAGATAGAGGTGAAACTTGACATGTAAGAGGTCTAATAATGAAATTGTTATCAAACTTAATTGTGGAAGATAATTGGGGTATAATTATTTTTATCTGCAATTATTTAATTGCAGATGGGTCAAAATTGATACACCCTAATAAATCTTCAGTAGTTTCAATGGTATCCCAATCTACTCTAAGACATAATTCAGTGTCTAAATAAACTTGTAAAACTTCTTTTTGACCAAAAACTAGTTTTTAAGGTGAATATTGAGTTTTTTTTTGGCAGTTATCCTATCAGCAAATAAAACTAATGGAAAATAGTGCCTCCACTTTTCAGCACTTTTCCCACACACATAACTAAAGCATCCTTAATAACTTGATTCCTTCTTTCTACTATTACTTCAGCTACAGTATAATATGTGGTTGCTACCCTAACCTTTGAATTTATTTAACTTTTAAATATAGCTTCCATAAATTCTGTCCCAAATCAAGGACCTCCATTAACCATCACCGACTTCATCACTCTATACATATATACCCAAACCATCATTAGAAATTCTGCCACATTTCTCAAATTAAAATTGATAAGAGGCACTGCCTGTACCCATCCAGATAAATCATCTCTGGAAAAAATTAAATATTTATGTTATCCCTCTTTAATATGAACATCATACAAAATAACTCTACCAAGTAGACTGTTTTAACCAGTTGCGTGTCCAGGCTCTTTTGGCCTTAAATAGCTTCTTCTTTGACATTCATTGCATGACTGAAAATATTTTTTACAGCCAAATTCTTTCCATTCCACCAAAATATATAAGTGATTCATCTAGAAGATTCACCAACATTTATATTCCCAAGATCATTATGCAGTGATTTCATAACCAACTCTTGCCCTTTTCTCTGAGTAAAAACAACCTGAGGATTTTAATACCTCCTTTTGATCAGCCTCCTACCAGATTAAAAATCCCTGGTGACTTCCTTCTTATAGCCACCCAATCATCTTTATCACAATTCTCTGGCCTTTCCAGAGTTAACAGATACTTAATCAACTTTAAATAAAATCCTGTCTGTCCCCAGACTTCATCTTGAAATTCCAAGAATACCACATCAATGGGCACTTCCCTATCACCAAAATCACCTGCACATGAATGAGCCAAAAATCTTAAACCTTAAATTTGCTTACTTATAATATAATATTTTGAATTTTCCACTTCTGAAACATCCAAACTTACTTTAACCAAAGCTTTTTCTACCTCTTTAACATCCCTTTCAGCATCAACCACTTCTCCTTCACCCAAGCTCCTTTTAGACAGATTTTCACATTCTTACAACCTATCTTTAATCAAATTATTTAATAATATAACATATAAACTATTCACTAATTTACTACTATCCCACACAATTTCACCATCCTCATCATAATACACCACATCTTCTCCAACCTCTTTTTTACAGAATTTATCTCCACCATCACCAAACTCCCAAAGCACATCATTTTTCACACTTATACAGACATCCATTTTATTCTCATTGGGAAGTTCATCATTGTTATTTATACGTATTGAGAAAAACATTTTAACCTCATTGGGGAGTTAAGGAATGTATTCAGCACCTTTTGTTCTGACCTTAATCACAGGTATATCTTCATTGAATTCTTCTGAGTCAGAATCCTCTTCAGCAGGTGATCTTCTTGACAATAAATCTGGCATAATGTATGTCTTGTCAGGCTTATGAAATAACTTGAAAGAAAAATGTTGAATAAATGCTACCCATATGGTCATAGATGCATTTGGTAAACTTGGGGAATTAATCATGTGAATTAAAGATTTTGCATCCACTTGAAGTTTGAAGTGTTGACTCCATAAAACATTTTATAATTTCTTCAGAATTTTTGCGACTCCACAGAGCTCTAATTTTGATTGAAAATATCTTGATTCCACCTCAGTAAAAACCACAGATTCATAACTTACTGGTCTGATGTAACCATTTTTATCCATCTGAGACAAGAGCACCTGGGCAGTAATTTAACTTGAATCTATAGCCAAATAAATCAAACCTGCTCCCTTACTATAATCTAATTTATGGAGCACAATATCTTCTCCAACCATCTTCTTCAAGTTCAAAAACGCCTCTTCATATTCATCATCCTTCCTAGTCAGCTGTTGTGGTTTACATCTCGCAGTAACGCAATAGTGTGGCAACTTTCAGCAAGCACAACCAAGGGGTTTTTAGAAAGGATGGTTAAAAAATCACAACAAATAAGTTTTCATAAGCGCAGAAAAAGTTTACTCTCTGGGCACAGTTTTTTAGTTCAGTATGGAAATATTGACCACAGTGAGAAAAAACTTAGAAGGAAGTGTATACTAGACTATAGGACAAGAGTATGGAATGTACTTACTAAAGGCATAATATAGAATTAGGAGGAAGCTTTAACCAAGGGTCTAGTTTTCACACTTTGACAAATGCAACAGCACTTAAACATGGGCTATTAAATACCCATTTCTAATAGGAACCTATAGGAATCCTTAGACATGGCACTAGAAGGAAAGGTGATTAACATGTGAGTCAAAATGAAGCACCTGATTATAAAGAAATACAAGTAAGACTCTAAATAAGGGAGGGAAATTACTTAGTGCAGAAGGTTTCACCGTTCGTGGATACTCATATAGCAGCACACATCGCCATAATAAGTATGAAAGGCAGTAAAATACTTATTATGAAGCCAAAGACATCAGGAAGAATAGGGCATGTAATGATAGGTGTAGTGTAAGGCGCTAATAGTTGATTATTGTCTTGATAATGCAAACACTAAAAGGATGGTCTCATACTATTTCTGTACTTAGATTACTGAGATAGATATATTACCATTTGATACACTTGGGTTAGCATTGAACTTTTGTATGGAATCCAGTAGGGGAAAAAGGCATAAGGAAAGGGCACTAGACATACAGTGTATATATAAAAGAAAGCTCACTCTTTAAAAAAATGTGTGGAATAGTTAGACTACAAAAGTTCTGTGTGAATATAAGAGTATTATATTAAATTAAAAGAAACATAGATATATTTTTTGTGTGCATACACAGGTGTACATAGCCAGAAGTAGCACAGTAGAGTTATTTTATTGCTACAGTAAGGATAGTATTAAAGATAGCACTTCAAAGTGGGAGTGACTGAGAATACTAGCGCTTACTGAGAGTAGATCTAGCCATCAGTAGACTACTTATTTTTAAATATATTGTTTCTTTTCTTTTAAAAAGTCTCTTATTGTAGATTCTATCTACTCTTCTTTTCTTTGTTACCACACTTACAGCATTTTAACTCTGTCTTTAAATTACAGTGGAAGGTGCTTCTTTTTTAAATTAGTTTTTGATAGGAGAACCAACAAATATTGGAATTGTGCGTATAGCTTAGTATAATAGAGCTCATTTTTTCTAAACCATCTCAAGGGAGCTGCCAATGAAGAAAAGTCCTTGATGAACATTCTAAAATAAACACATACACCTAGAAACCCCCTATCTTCAGTCATGTTATTGGGTCTTGGCCAGGACTGAATTTCATTAACCTTCTTCTTTGACATAATCATGCCCTATTTACATACCACATGACCTAGAATCTCCAAAACTGGAGCACAAAAAGAAAATTTTGATCCAGAAATAGTTAAATAAGCCTCTTTAATCCTAAATAAAATTCTCTCTAGAACAAAAGCATACTCCCAGATGAATTTTCATATCCCTGGATTCACTTTCAACACTTCACTATCATAACCTGTTAAAGGACCTTTAATTCCACCATCATCAATAAATATACCAGTATATTTTTAAATCTTATCTTGAAGAATCCAAGCTATCTGATCTTGATGAAAAGAAACTAAATTTGTTTCACCTTGAGGTAATTTTGTCAATGGTAATCTTCCAAGTGGAGTATCAAAAGTAGTGAGAGGCCTATAATAATGATGTTATTCTCTCTCATCATATCACCCCATAATATCTTGCAATCCATAACACACTCTACCATAAAAAACATCTACAAACTCCTCTGCACTAGTTGGTATATCAGCATCTTTTATTTTAACCCTATTTCATTCCCTAAGATCATGCACTACCCTGAGCCTTCCATTGGTTTTCCTGATACAGAAAACTGGACTTGAGTAACCTTATAAGGACTTCTCATATAATACAGCTCAAATTTGTTCTCTAATGACTTCAATATAATCTTCTTTTAAACCTGCAGGAATCATAATTCACATTTTCTGCCATGGCTCATGATATACAACAGGAATCTTGTAAGGCTCCCCATAAGAATGCTTCAACATACAACTCTCCTCTTCCACAAAATCAACGGTATTTTCCCTTTTTACCATCAAATACAACAAAAACTTCTTCTCCTCACCTGAAAACCTATTTTCAGGTCCAAAATTAACAACACCCAGTCTCAAAAGTAATTCATGATGTTTCAGGAAATTCAGGCAGATTCTTGACTAAAGGAAAGTCATATATATTTATTCATAAAATTGGCCTCTTCAAAGGTGGGTTTAATTTAGCTGGAAGTGGTTTTTTCATTTGTCTGACCTTATTAGCTAATTTTTTTTATTTTGCTGCATTTACCTCCACTTTGACTTTAGGAATAAGATCTCTTTTAGATCAACCATTAAATGACTTGTAATCAGAATTTTTTTCATCATCAGAATCAAAAACAAATAAGTTAAACTTAATTTGTATTATTTAGTTTAAAATTTTTATCCCATTTTCTTTTGTCTAATTTTACATATAATTATCCATCACCATCACCACCATTTCCTCCACAAAATTCCATGTATATAAAGTTGGCAGTTCAACCTCTTTCAGGAGTACAGAAATAAAATTATCACAAATAATGTTTTTTATGTGAAGTAATTATACTAAGATTTTTTTTGTTGATTTTGATGAGTTAATTGCAGTTTATCCTCTTGCTGGAAGCCAGAAAATATACCCCCAGATACAACACCACTATTTTCCACCATATTAGCCAAATTTACATTCCAGTTTTTATCCAACACAATACATCCCATTTTCCCTCTTAACCCATTTTTAAAATTCATAGAAAATTTTTATAAAGATAACAAAAATATAGAAAAATCCAACACATAATGACACTCCAATGAAATATCAACAGAAAATAATTGAAAATCTACTTAAATTATCTTCAAGTGAGCTGACCTATTGCAATCTTGGATCTCTTCTTGAGGAGAGATTACAACATTAGAGCAATCAACCCTACCTACCCAAAAGAATGAGGGTCTCCATTACCATCATTTATAAGTAATTCACCAAAAGCTAACCTTTTTATTCTACTTTTTTTGGAGAAGACACAACACTGACACATTGTGGTAATCCAAGGCCTAGTCTCCCAACCTTCATTTCAAGGAGGTGCCAACAGCATATGAAACCTTCTCATATCTTCACTCATATTATCCAAACCTATACCCATACCAGATTGATAACCAATCTTAGCTTCAAAATCCATAAAAAAAAGACCACCAAGAACTTTTTTTACAGCCCCTCTGGCAACATAAAAATGCACCATTGAAACAGATCCACCTACAAAAAATTCAACATACTTTTCTGTTCCCATCAGCTCAGTAGCATGACCTCTAATGCCTCTAAGATTACTACCAGTGCCAGTCTTGATTGGAAATACTATTATGGTAGCTTGTTCTAAAGAAATTAAACTAATTTTAAGCCCAGAATCCACCAGGGCTTTTACCTTTTTTCCATCAAGAGTCACCATTAAATATCCCAGAGGAGCAGAAAAATGAATTTCTACCTCCTCACCAAACTTCTCCATATTTTCACACATATATAAAGTATCTCCAGCTGCTACCTGTCTTCTTGTCAGATGCTTCTTTTGCTTCTCTGTAAGGGTGGGACTAATTGTAAACAATTTTCCTAAATATAAAGGAATCTGAAGTTAATTCACTCTACCCAAAACAATATCCATCACATTTTCTTGACCATCCACTACTAGCCTTTCATACTGAAATTTAGATATAACCACCTTTCCCCTGGTAACCTCTTGGGGACCCACATTTCCATCTTTACCAACAATCAAAATCCTCAGAATCAATAACCCTAGCTCCATTTCCTACTACTTTTACTAATACAGATCCATCAATGGTCCTCCTCACTCCCTCCATTGGAGTGGGACCACTAAAGCTTGAACTGGGGAGTGATTTCAAAGTTATACCCTCCTCAGAACTCAAATCTTCATCCACAGGCATAGGCTAACAATTAAGATTCAGAATATTAAAGCTAGGAGGCCCCAGAATCCTATAAATTTCATCTTTAGAATAACTTTTCTTCTCCATCTTTTTTAGCTCCACATTGCCTGGTTTAGCCCTAGTTTGGCTCTGAAATCTACTCTTTGCTTTAGTAGAAGTTGCCCTTCCAAAAGCCTCCAAATTATATTCACCTGCCATAAAGTTATCATCCACTCTAGCAAAAAAACAACTCCAACTTACCAAACAAAGTAGTAAATGTGGCCTCACTGACCTCCTTCTATTTTCCCTTATCACTTTTTCCACCTTCATTACCACCATTATTTTTCCCACCTTTACCATCATCATCATTATTATCACAAGGTAACTCCTCAATCATGGACCTCTTTTCATCAATCATAATACCCCTAACCAAATCTGAGGGAGCCTTCCCTTCACTGGGTTTGATAAAAGATCCATCACAAAATTTATAGATCTTTCTATCAAATTTGACTCTACCAGCATGCCAGTCACTATCCAAATAAAAACAATCACCATCTCTGTGCCCCCTTATATTACAATAAAAGAACACCCTGGTTTTGGCATAACCACCATTTAAATTACCCTTGCCATTACCATTACCAGAGAATCAATTATTGTTTCTGTTAAAGCCATAATTCCTCCTCTCATATCCCCTTGACTGATAAGAAGAAGCAGAAAAGGATGCAACAAGGCCTTCTTGACCTTCTGTGTCTCCTGAACAAAAATATTAAGCTTCTTTTTTAAGTTAGCCAGTCAGTATACCATTGGATTATCCACCATTCCCTCAACTTTAGCCACAGGCTGTCCAATCTAAGGCCTACTTGGCCTCTTGAGCTTTCACCATAATGCCATTATTTTCAGCCAGTACTTCACTAATCTTCCTGACATATTTTGTACAAGATTCTTGATAGTTTTCAAATGAAATAAGATGGAGATAGGACTTCACATTCGCTTTTATAATTTCCAGGTCATCCAGGTTCTGCTCCCCATTAGCAGCGGTATTCATCAGAATTTTCCTAGGTAACTCCTTTAGCACATCCATCCTAATACCTCTACTAAATGCAGACCAGAAGATATCCTTAGCCTGACTTTCATGAGTAATTTTATCCACCAATACTAGATATTCTATCACTTCATTGAGCTTACAAAGGAGTTTCTTGTAATCCACCAAATAAGAAACACCACCTCTTTCCTATCAGACACTAATAATCTTGTTCAGGTCCACCATAGAATACCTAACACCCCATATTTCAACCATCACTTTTGAAAACACAATCCAATCCCACTTTTTGTATCCATTCATAAAAATGACCTCCTTTTCAAACTCTCTTTTCACAATAAAAACTGGATTTGCTTCACCATTTCAACATGAGAAGCCCCATCAACAGCATCTGAAGCTTCATACATGCTTTAAAACTATTTAAATTCCTCCCCATTAAGTTTGGGCCCATCTCAAGTTCTAGTCCTAAGAGATGCCATAGAAGGAGTACCAGCACCAGAATAACCAGATCCAGAAGCAGAAGACATCCCAAAAGTAAAAAATTTAACCATTAAAAATAAGTTTTCATATAATTAAGTGTCTTGCAAGCTAAGAGAGTCCAGATATCAAGTAAGTTTCTCTATAAGATAGAGAGTTCAAGCTACACTTTGGGTGCCACCAATGTAGAAAGACTCTTACAGTTTCCTTGCTGTAAGCAGAATCGAAGGGAGTTGGATAAACAGAAGAGAACCCTTTACCTTTGAGTAGATAGAGAGTTCACAATTTACTAAGCTTAAGTATCTAATTGATATTATATGACCAGTTAAATAATTGAAAATAACAGTTTATAGATGTAGAATCTGTTTTCTTAAAGCTAGGAGAAAGAAATACACCAGCAAAGTTGTACTAAGAGAAGTTATCTAAATTATAGACTTATATGTTTTTATGAAGCTTTTATTTTTGATGAACAGATAATAAAATTAAGTCCCTGAAGTTTGGAACTTTCAAATGATACACTATAAGTATATATATATTAGTTGTTGTGTAATATTTATGAAGTGTTATATAAAATTGTTAAATTATAAGGGTATTACAAAATATGAAAGTTTTATGTAAATATGAAGGTTTTTTATTGTTATTATGCTTTCTGTACTATTTTAAGTTAGAAATTGTTAGATTTTCCTACTAATTTCGAGTCTACAGCCTTTATAGACATAGTCAAGCTGTGTACCCCCTTTTTCCCCCCAGAGTGCATCCGGAGTGTGTACAGAGTTTGTCTGGAGTATCTCAGAGTTTTTACTAACTTATTGACTCAACTAGGACCTTAAAACCTTGAAAAAAATCTGAAAAAATTAAATATGATGTAGTTACATCTGGGGAACATCCCATTAAATTCTGGTGCCCAGTGCAACCCTATTCACTGAATTAAAAATAATTAATGTTAAGTACACTATTTAAAAAAATAATCAAAACTACTTCATAAAATTATTAAAAATATAAGAAAAATAGTAAAGATGCACCAAAAAATTTTAAAGGCTCTTGAGACTCCTGAATCTCATTTTCATGAATTCTTAAACCTATATTTACATTTATTGACTGTTAAATTATTGTTTCATCTTGGCTCAATTAATTGACCAATTTTTGCAATAAGGCCATCCATTTATTTAATAAAAAATATTTAAATTTAGATTGGCCTTTCCAATATCCATAATAATAATTCTAAATTCAGTTAAAAATATTTTAATTACCATACTAAACTTTAGACTGCCACCATGGTTGAGTAGAAATAGACAATTTGGAAGAGTGAGGTGAAATAGATTATAAAGAAGTAAGGATAGGTGAGGAAGAAGAGCTAAGGGAGTCCTAACAGATGCAATATCACCTGGATAAATGGCTGTATAAGGGAGATAAAAATAAAGCAATTAATGTAAATGTGGACAAGGTAAGTAAACCAAGTTCATGAAAAGTAAGTGACATGTTGAAAGAAAGAAAAAAAGTGTGAGAGTGTGAGGAAAGTGGAATTGAAGGCAAAAAGGTGATAGAAAAAGTAGCCAAATCAGGTGACAGGCTGAATTTAGATGAGTGAGATTCAGGAGGAGAAAGAGGAAAAGGAAGGAAAGAGAAAAATTGGGTCCAGAGTAAAATGGCCAAATTCTTTAATTTCTTTAGGTTCTGGGGGAGAGATGGGTATAGGCAATTTTGCCTGATGGGGACTGATAATGTCTTGTCCTTAGACTGTGCTATAAGTTGGTGTTTTTGGTGCTCCCAGAATTTTTGTCTTAGTTCTTTCAGCTTGTGCACCAGCCAGTTCTGGATGAGGTTTAGGTGGAAAGTCAGTTGAAGAAAATTCTACACTGGTTGCCTTTTTTTCCATTTTTCACTCATTCATGGTCCAAGTGAGTTTTTTTCTTTTTGCTGTTTTAAACACATTGCATTAATTTTTGCTGCACAGGCTCTCACCCCTGTCAAGCCTGCCAACACAAGCGGTCTGTTGGGCCCTGAGGGAGCTAATTTAACTTTCAAGAAGGTATCTCTAGCTTTATTATTAAGAACTTGTATTTTTGACTAGTCAAATGGATCTTATGCACAACTGGAGGCTGTGATTTGAAGCCTTCATGTGAGGGTAAGGAATAGTCAGTCTCAGGGTTGCAAAGTGTCTTTGAGAGGTAAGAGTAAGCTAATTGGGATTTCCTTATCTCATCCCCATGACCAGCATAAGATGGGGACAGATCCATGAATAATTGTTTGGGAAAGGTATTGTTTTGAATATAATAGATAGATAGGAGGGTGTGATGTGCTGATATATCTATGTAATATATATGTGAAAAATATTTTGCATTAAATTATTATATATTGTTTTAAGAAATCGATAGAATAATTTTATCATGTACCTTTTAAGACTTGTTTGTTTTTTTAAGCTGTGATTCCCTTTTAAGAAATAGAGCTTGGTGATAGATTAAAGAGAGTGTGAAGGGGAGTAATTGAATCAGGGCAAAGGTGGTGCTCTCAGAAATGATAATAAGCCCTTATCAAAAGAAGAAATCAAAGAAAATGAGAAAAATATTGAATCCAAAGCAAGTTAAGTATCAAAAAAGGTTGTGAAAGAGAGAAGATAAAAAGAGAAAGTGAGAAGTAAGCCATGAAAAAAAGAAACAAGGGAATTTTTGATACAGATGGAGATGAAAAAAACATTTTTAAGACTTTTAAGGGGGAGAAAAAAACACAATCAGAAGGAATTAATGAATTTTGAAAGAAAATCAAAAATAAGAGGTTGAACCATGAAACAGGATTCTCAGAAGATGTTTGAGCAATGAAAGCTATCTACTAACACAAAAACCAATCTAATCAAAGGTGCTTACAATATTTTTCAATTTTAACTATGAGATAATGGAGATGGTGGATAGTGTAATAAAAATATATAAGGACTGTTGTTATTAAATAATCAGATATTCCAGAGCTCAGACAACACACAATATGGGGGCGGATTTGCTAATGAGTCTGCAACCTTGGACCCAAACTCACCACAGATTGAACACACATTGTGCTGTTGATAAATGAACCATACAATCAGGGATGAACACCACTCATCAGAACATTTTTAGGTGGGTGTTCAAGTAGATTTCAGTATGGGTTCAGTATGAGTTCAGTATGAGTTCCATTTGAGTTCAGGTTGAGGACTTTCTAGCAAGTCCACCCCCTATATTGCATAGTGAGAGGATCCTAAGTGAGGCTCCAAATTTTAAAGGATGATGATGATGAGAATGAGAGAGGGTGGGAGTGAGAGTGGGAACAGAGGATTATGATAAGAGGGAGGATGAGGATGAGGACAATGTGATGAAAAAAATGCTCCAGAGAAGTCTAGGAGACTGACCAAAATGGAATGTGTAAAGAAAGGGATGAGAAAAATATCCTTCAAAGAAGACAGAGGTTTTGAAGATTTTCCAGCTCACTTAGGAGACAAGGTCTCAATTGAACATTTTTTCTTCAGAGTTTTGAGTGGTGGTAGTGAGAAAAAAGTAAAATACATTTAGTATGAATGTGGAAATATTCAGGTAGGTTGTGGAAGAAAAAAAGGACAAACTGAGAACATTTGATTGTGGAAAAAGTTACCCTGCACTTTTATTGCATAAATCTGACATACCCTGTGACATTGCCAAAAAACATTAAACTTGTACAAAAACACTGAGTATTTGTCACTAGTGAAAGTTCCTGTTGGATTTTTGCACTAAAAGTGCTGGAAAACTCTGCGCACACTTTTTATTTTGCACAAAATATATCTAATATGACTGTACAAAGAAGGTCCAAAAGAGGAGAGGGGTGAGGAAAAGATGGTGTGGAAACTAGTGGTAGGCTGTGAGAGATGGGAAGAGGAGGGCCAAAAATGGAGCAAGGGAGAGTGATACAATAAAAAAAGTATCATGAAATTTAAAATGATTACTAAAAGATTACAAAAACTTACCAATGAAAAATTTTGGGAAAGTGACAAAACACAATGGGTGAAGTTGGTGGGGTAGGAGAAAAATTTGATTGAGTCACAGTTGATCAAGTAGGGATAAGTGGGTGGTGGTTTTGCATGTTTAATTGGTGAGCAATGATCAAGTGATGAATGTGCCCTGGATGTCAAAATATAAGGTTATTTTTTTCTTACTGTGAACCTGGTACATGTGTTTCATTGCAATATTTTTCTATTAAGTAACCCTCATTTTTTATCCTCCTTCATCATTCATTACCTATATCCACTTCTTTTACAGGGTACTGATTAATGATCTTATGTAAATTACTTTCCTGAAATATTAACCTTCATTTCATTTATTTCACTAATTAGTTTGACATTCTTTTATCCTCAATCAAAATTAACTGTTTTCAACCCTGGTCCAGTTACACCCTATCCAAACCAGGTATTAATAGCTCTGGTAATCCTCCATTCTTCTCAGTAAGTTAAAATTAATGACTATAAAAATTAACCCAGCTTGAGGGAACAAGCCATCTGTGCTAGTGAATTTTTTTTGCCACTGAAGTCTCTTTTAATAATAATCTTCTTACAATTTATTATCTCTTTCCCTAGATAATTTATTTTGATGGAATCTTAAAGGAATAATAAAGGTAGGGACATTAGATATGCCAGAAAAGCAAGGATGGACATGAAAATAGGGGTAGATAATGGATGTGGTTCAAAAATGGTATTTTATTACAAGGAGGAATTTTTATTTGGTGCTAACTTTCAAAGTGGATCTTTCAATGATCCTCCTATGATTAATACTCTTACCAACAAAAAAAACTTAGAAAAGGCATTTACAACATTTTATGGACTGGAAATACTTTTATCAAAATAAAAGATCAACCTATATTACCCATTTTTTTTAATCTTACTCCCCGGAGGAACTTTCTGCTTTAGGTGAATTAGAGGATGTCAGAGAGTGCTTTAATTATTTAAAAATACTGCAACACCCTATCACAATTAATAAATCACACAAAAATGGTGAAAATTGATGAAAAATGTTTGCAGCTGATACATGGTTTGCATTTGATTTCATTTATTGATATTTGTAAGTAACATCTTCTTTTACTTCAACAATTTACTGATTCAATTATTCAGATTTATATAAAAATAGATATTTTTCTCCTACACAAGTGAAGGGGGAATTTTTATTCATCTACAAACTCTACACCTGATTATTTCAAAAACTCACCTTAAAATATTACCAGCAAAATTATGCAGTGAATTGGGGCTCCCAAATAATGAGGATCAGCAGGCTTTTTATGAAAATATAATGTGGAAAGATTCTGGTTTCATTAACAAATCTTATAAAGAAAAAGATGCCAGTAATCTTACCTTTGGGGTCTTGATCCGTACAACTAAATCTGATCACCTCTCAGAAACCTCAAGCTTCCCCAGAAAGGAGGGTGGACACTTTTTGATCCAGAAATTTGTTGGATGCTGGATATGGATGTATGTAACTGTGTATGGCTTGGATTATGGCCATAACATACTCTGACATATTAAAATAGTTTTGGTAATGAGTATGATACTTTCACCAGGCTGAGATCTTCTATTCAGGTTTCTAGAATATTATGCTTTAGCCTTAGAAATCTTAAATTAATAGTTCCAGATGTACCAGGATTTATAGAAATAAATACATTGGTGAAGAATATCTGTCTAATTAATTATTTAAGTAGACTTTTAGTTCAATATCCAACAAATTTGGATTTTTTAGATTATTATTTAAAGGCATGTTCTTCTTTAGTAAGGTATCAAAAAAAAGAGGAGGATGAGAAAATAAAGGAGGAAATAGAGAAAAATTTTGAGGAGAAGAAGATGAGGAAGAAGAAAATATTATAGTCTATAGAGGTTTTATTTGTACAATTAAACTATAAATTGTTTTGGATTTTAAAAGTTAACTTTCCCCCATTATATATTAAATGTTATAAGTTAATGTCACTCCAACTAGGTTGGCTTTAAATTAACATACTTTTTAAAATTTAATTTAAATAATAATATCACTGCACACACTTATTCATTAAATAGTACTTAGATACTCATTTTGAATTTCTTCAAAAGGACATAGTCATAGTTTTTGGGAAACCAATGTTTCCCTTCATTTTTTGAAATAAAAATATTGTATTTCACCTTTAAAGCATTTAGAAATTGAAATTTACTTTTTTAGTGAGATTCAGTACATTATATCATCATTATGTACAAAATTAATTAGATAAATGTTTCAGAATTTGTAATTCAACAGAGATTGAAATTTTGTGAGTTCTCTTAGGCTCCACCTTATCTTCCTCATTTATAATATCTAAAAAATTTTCTTCCATGATCAGAATGGGTTACAGGAAGAACATCTTGATTGATTGTTTTATGGGTAGGTCTATAGTTTTTTTCAGCCTGAATTTAACAGGAGTGCAGTAATTTTTATTTTAATTTATTGGAACTTAAAGAGGGAAAACAATCATGCATATTATGTATATAAGTTTTTATTATATTGAGTAATAAAATTATATAATAAACTTATGATAATATAATAAAATAAGGGTGATATAAATTTTATTACTATATAAATTGTATATATAATTAACTAAGCATATAATACATTATATTCTATATAAAATGAGCACTTTTTATGTATTTAACAATTTTAAATTAATAATTAATTAATTGTTAATTCAAACTATAATTAAAAGTTATAAATTTATCTTCTAATTTAATTTATTAATTAACTAATTATATATATAAAATAAAACAACTCATATCTTATTATCAATAGATATTAGGCCCTCTTTTGACCCTTAATTGTGTCAGAAAATTTATTAAACAATTTAAAACACTTTATTTAATAAATTATTAATGTTTTACTCTAAAAACTTATTAATCTTATTAAAATATATACTATTTGACTTAAAATAATTATTACACTAACAAAATTGTTTGAAATAATTATTTTCTCCTGTTCTATACTAAATTAATTTATTAAACTATTTCTGTGTGTTAAAATAGTATATTTTTATGTTTCACTTAAATTGGTTATATATTAAATGGGTATAAAACATGGTTTAAATTAAAATAATTAATTTTTATGTGTTTCACACTTATTTAATTACTCACTTAATTGATTGTAAATGTTTGGGTTTAAATTGGTGAACTTATTGGGCTCTTACTCATATATCCTAGTTAATTGTGTCACCCTTACTCTTACATTTTATTACATGAATTTTATTTTTGTTTTACTATTTATACACATTAATTTGGCGCTTCAGAGGGCCCCTTGCCTATATAAAGGCCTTGGGTATCTCCCTGTAGCCTCACCACTTGTCACTTATACTATTTAAAATGTCCTATTATTATTCTATATAAAATAACATTTATTTTATTTTTTTTTATTGTGGGGCTTTTTCCCCTTTAAGTTCAAATATATTATATTATAACAGGTTGCTTTAAGACTGGCTTAATACTAGTAATTTTTATTTAATCTTAGAGAAATTCAACTTACTTACTAAAGTCCGTTAAAACCCCCAGTAATCTATTACTGTTACTGTTGTTGTCATCCATTCCAATTATAACTCACTTATTTTTTCTTTGCTTTATTCTTCTATTACTTCCTCTTTTACCTCTTATTATTATTCTTCTCCTCCTCCTTCCTCTCCTCCTCCTTCTTCTAGACAAACAGTCAATAATTTCCCTGTGTGTATTCATAAATTTAATTATTCAAAGTTATTTTGCGATTTTCAAAAAAATAGATCTACTTTTTATTAAGATAAAAATCTCAAGTATTGAACCAACCATTAGAATTATTCTTGTTGAATTTTCCCTTTCCATTCAGACCAGAATAAAAAACTCTCTGAAATATTTGTAGCACACAAAATTTTCATTATAATAATAGAAATAAGATATTTCAGGTAAATTTATTTTTTATCATATTATTTAATATTTGAATCAATGTAATTGATTATTATTTTTGTTGAAGATTTAATTCCTTTCTCAAATATGCTTAGACAAGGATTCACCTTTGTAAAGGCATTAAATAAACACTTGAATAATATTGGTGTACTTTTTTCAAAGAGTCTTTTTTGTCAGTTAGTGATTGACTTTCTGAAGCTAATTTTAGGGCACAAAAACTCATAAGAAGACAATTATCCACCACCTTATCTTGATGACAAGATTCTGATGCTAAATGAAACATTCTTAAATCCTTTTAAACTTGTTTCCTGATTAAAAATTTGATAATCGGGCTAGAAGAATTCAAGGAAATGGGAAAAAATCAAATTTTTCAACAACATTCATACATATATGTCTTAAAGATGCCCTTGAAATGGGGTTCCCATGTATTTTACTTGATTTCAGTAACCCAGACTTACCTCAGTAAAATCTTGTTATTGAGAACCTCAAAAATCATCTTTTATATTTGTCTCAAAACAATGTGTTTTACCACTACTCTTATATTCCACCAAACAACAAAGAGAAGCATATTCCTCTTATTTTCAGACAATAGATATTGGGTGTAAAAGTATGAAATGGTTAAAATCATGGTGATGAGGCTATTAGGAGAAAGAAAAGACTTCAGTATTAAAAGAATTTCAGTAATCAATTTCTCTAATTTATTCATATATTAAAAAATTAATCTTTGATATAATAATTTTTTTACAAAAGATATACAAGCATCCAGTAATTATATCATTGTTTCTCACTCAGTTTTTACTTTTTTTTGGCCACAATTGGCTGTGTTTGTTTCAAGGTTAGTTCTTCATCTAACTTAACTTTGGCAACTGATTTCTCTGTTGTAGCTTTGCAGCTTAAATCAAGTATTTTTTCTGTGTTTGTGCAAAAAGTGCACTGTGTCTTTGATTTCTGGTGTGGATTACTCTGCATTTCTGATTTTCTGGTTATTTGGTTCTCAGTGGTCTGCTATTGGCTACTGTCTTGACTTGTAAATCAGTCAAGGAGTTGTTTGGAAGGGGGAATTGTAACAGTCTCTAATTTGCTGTAGCAAATTAATCTCACCTGGTTTCTCTCATAGGAACAGGGGTTTTTCTTTCCAGTTTTACTCCAACTCCCTTGGTCAAGTCCTAGAGCTAGTACTATAGGATTGTCTACATTGTGTATATCTGATATTGAAAATACTGTATCTGTGGAGGGTCCTTGGCTTAAAATTCCCTGGAGAAGCCCTCAATCAACAGCCTGCTATCATCAAGTTGATGAACTATACTTGAAGATATATGGGACATCAAAAAACAAACTTAGTTCATAAAAATATTTTTATATACATAAAGGCTCTGATAGTGTGATGACTTATTTTTGTCACCTCAAATCTTCCCATTAATTGCTACAATATTGAATTTTTGACCCCTCATAAGATACAGGAGCTTTTAAATAGCTCAACTATCTCAATTACATTATTAAACCACTTATTATAGCTGTTAAAGCCACATATATAATAAAAAAATTACATATTGGCACAGGTGTAAAAAACCCTGAACTAGATGTCTAGTTCAGTTTTTGGCTGCAGGATATAACCCTGAGTCTGATTTACAAATAAGCCTTGTTTTAGCCCACCTTAGTTTTTTCCTTTATAACGTTAGCATCTTCTTGGGTCATGTCATCACATCATCATTATGTCATCCCCCAATTACACTTATTTTTTGTGTGTGTCTTGTTCTCTTTCTTTAAATTAATATTTTCCTCTTCTCCACTTCTCTTCATTGCCTTGCTTTAATTTATGGTAAGTTACTCTCCTCCTCTCCCCTACCTAATATTGTTTACACAATTTTACCTCTCTGTAACCTCCCACTAGACATTTTTCAGCTTGTCTCCTCCTCTCTTACAAACCTTCCCACCTTACTCCATTTTCAAAACACCCCATCACCCTCCTTGACTCTCAAACCCAGCCACATCACCACAAACTACCCTCTACCACTTTCAAATCAACTGGTGCCACCCTTTCTTCATCCTCTCACAATTCAACCCACCCCATCATGGGTCTTCATTCCATTTTCTGCTCCTCTATCCCACTCCTCATCCTCACTATTAGACAGAAAAAAAACCTGCAAAATATGAGGATTACCAAGCCCTGTCATCTTTCACCTCATCTTGTCACTGCACATCTTACTCACCCCCATCCCCTATACTTCATTGAAATTGGATCCCCTTCATTTTGGTTTCTAATTCCTTGCACCTTTTTTCACCTTTCACCTTGATCAAACCACTCCTCACATCTTTCCACCTTTTCTTACCTTCTGGCACCTCTCCTCAACTTTCTTCACTTCCTTAAGCCATCCATCACCTATCCCCATCTCTCATCATCACCTCACATCACTCCCCTTCTATCCACCATTCCCCTCTACTAAAAATAACTAAAAAATAATTGGTACCAAACTAACCAACTAACTAAAATTTTAAAGCAGCAATCAACTAAATAACTAACTAAAAAAGCAAAATAGTAATCAAATAATTAACTAGCAAAAAAAGTAAAGTATTATTAAAATAACTAACTAACTTAAAAGGCAAAACAGAAATCAATCAACTAGCTGGCTAAAAAAGAAAAAAAATAATAAACTAACTAGAAAGATAAAATAGAAAAGGAGTAATAAACTAAGTCACTAACTAGAAATGAAGAGCAGAAATTAACTAACCAGATATCTAAAAAAGAAAATTAGTAATCAACTAATTCACTAACCAAAAAAGCAAAAGTGTATTCAACTAATTAAATAATTTAAAAAGCAAAACAAAAACCAAAAAACTAAATAACTAAAAATTTAAAGATGAAATAAATTCAAAACTAACTAAAGAAGAAAAGTAGTAATTAAGTAAATAAAAAAGAAAAGTAGTAATAAATTAACTAAATACCTAAATATGTGAAGTAGTGATAAATCAACAAAATAAATAAAGAGTCTAAGTTGTAATCAACTAATTAACTAACTAAATTAAGGTGTCTAACACAATTGAAGTAAAATATAAGTATATAATTGCATGTTACTTGGGTCATTTCATATTTAATTGGATTATTCAACATCACTATGCAGTATCTTTTACTAATCACTGAATAAAATTAATATTCAAACATCAAATTTTGGAATCTTTTCATTAATACTCAATTGGCTTTTATCCACATGAATTTCAATTTTCAGTTTTTAGTAGAAAATCTCCACAAAATATACACATAATTTTTCTTGGTTGCTTCTGGAAATTATGTTGTACTGACTTTGAAATGACTAGAAAAGCATTCTGGATAACTTTTATTTTGTTATATATCTCAATTTCAAAAAGCTTCAACCATTTTCCATTATTCCATTCAGATTACTTATGTATATTACAAATATTTTATATAAATTTCATCTTTTTCATTAAATTTTTTTAATCATAAATCTTAAAAATTGCCATCATGATAAATTCCAAACCAATCTCCTGAAAACAATGAAACAGCCTACTTATATAGTGAATGGGTAACAGTACAACTTGTGGTCTACTCCTATTGGTTCAAACCACTTATGAACAGTCAAATATTTAGTCATGTTTCATCTTTCAACTACAGTAACTCTTTAGCAAAAACTTTATAAGAGCAATTCTAATAAACTTCACCTTACTCACACAGCCAGCTTCTTTGGATTTTAGAGATGTAGGTGGTGGTGGTGGTGGGTTGACATTATACAGTGCACAAAAGGCACAGTTTCTGCTACAAAGGTTGATGCATATCAAATTCATTGACCTTTGTAATGCTTGTGTGACATTAAATGTGTGACATGTCTCAAATGCTGGTAGTGTATGTTTTTATACTAACTGATACTTACTTTTTGTCATTTATTAACACCCCTTCCTTTTATTTTTTTATTTTAAATCCCCCTTTCCTTGGTCCTGCTTCCCTGGCTTTTTTCAACTATCAAACCAAACCACTTCAAAATTTAAAACTTGCTTTTTGAAATTTAAAGTACTCTAAATTGTTTCATTTTTGTCAGAACACTGATTTGGGATACATCATGATAGGAATTGTCAATGGGTCTTTTGGTCTAGAAGGTTCAATTGGAGGTCCAATGGGGCGTTTAAGTGGAATATTGGACTTTTAAAGTCAAGGTACGTAGTTTTATTTCTTTTGATTAATTTACTCAATATATAAGAGGTAGGGGTTTAAAATATTATTATGATTTATATTTTAGAATTACAGTAATGTAAATACTAAGCTTATAAAAATAGTAATAAGTATTGTATCTAATAGATATGTTATAAAAATTGTAAGTAAAAAGAATGAGTTTCAAAAGTACAAAAGGAGAAGGTCTTTTATAGGAAAAAGGTGAGAGATAACACACGGAGTTAACAACATCCAATAAGAGAGTGTGAGAGAAAAAACTTAGGCAAAAGAGAGTATGTGAATATAAAAAAGATATACTAAAATGATGCATCAATAAAAGGTATCATATTTATTTGATATAAATCTTGAGTTCCCTTAGATTGTCACACTTAGTATAGAAAATTTGATTTAAAATATTATTTTAACTGAATTTTAAATTTCTTAATAAAGAAATTTGAATTTTTTTAATTTTTAATATTTTAATAATATTTCAATTCCCTTTTCAACTTTTTTATTGAGCACGGTGTTAGGGAGTAAAAATATACAGGACATTTATTAATTTTTATTAATTACTAAATTTACTTATTGTACTTAGCTAGTTAATTGTAAGTAATACATAAGTAAATGATAGATAATTAGTTATTTTACTGAATAAGTCAAGTAGCCTGGCTGACACTCCCTCACTCTAAAAAAAAATAAAAAAATGCTATGATTTTTTCTTTTTATTCTTCTTTAGTAGAGTAGGAAGTTTAGATATATCCTTCCCAGGTATCCAAGAATCATATTCAGATGATTTATTCTTGAATCTCAATAAATTTTCTGTACCTTTTTCAACAGTGACTATTCTGTCATTCAGAATCTTATTGATTTCTGCTGTCTCAGTGATTTTATTAGGGGTTTTCTTTTGTCTTACCCTCCTTTTTGGAAATAAATCACTATTGGATGTGTCAGTATAGTCTAGTATATAAGTATGATATAATAGTGTTATTTTATGGTCCTACTACTTATTTATAAATGATTTAGTGATTAAACCTCAGGGGAAGACTAATAGAATAGTTATACTCAAATAAAACTCACAATACTTGGATTTAAATGCGTGCTAGTGGTGGAAAATAGAAGAATAAAATATAGTTATAGCTTTTATAAAGATAATATCAATTTATAAGGGCTTTATAATATATTTCTGAATACTAATAATTGTATTGTAGTGTTTGTTTGAAGTGTAGTAATGGAATGATGATAATAAACCGTCAAAATCCCTCCTTACTTATACCCAAATCCACTGGAGTGCACAGACCTTCAATCCAGATGATGTCACTGCTATCCCCGGCAATTACAGCACTGTGAGGGCTCATCACCTCCCCTTGGCGTCCACTTCAAGCAGTTTCAACACCCAGACCTCCAGTAAGGACCCTCCATCACTATTAATAATAACACAGAGTCATACCATAAATAGAAAACCCAGATAAAAGCGGATACCATAAAGAAACAGGTAAAATGAATAATCAAAAAGAGATTTAATGAAACTAAAAGCATATAAAGGAAACAAATAAAATGTCCAATCCCCCAATAACATCCCCAAGCATCCACATTAACCCAAAAACATCTTTCCAACCCATAAATCCATGAATAACCATCCAAGGAAGTAATTTTAGTTGTCCAAACTGGGTGTATGCGCCTGATATAGGTGTCTATGCTTCTATAGGCGTTGTGAGTCCACTGATTTCGTCCATATGACCTAAAATAAGCAGAAAAACAAAGGTTATAGACTATTAAGGGGCTAAAACCCACTTATATACCTAAATATACATAATATACTGCATATTTCACTGAATATGAGATTTATGTATACATATAAGCTTATGTATGTCAATAATTACTTCATATCACTTAAGATAAGTATATTATGACTCCATTAACACCTTAATAAGTATTATTAGGCCATGGATAAGCTATTTAAACTATTATAAATTATATAATAGAATAATAATTATATATATATATAATAAAATAATATATATTATAATTTTAACCTTATTTTTAAGATATAAGCTTAATCTAGTTAAGGGTATCTTATTTTAAGCATAAGAAATACTCAGTCCTAAGGATATTTAGGCTGACACTCCCTCACCCCAAAAAAAACAATAAAAAAAATGTTAAGACATTTTAATTAATCTTAATGAATGAAATAATAAAATAAAAAAATTAATTTCTATAATACATATACTGAATGAACAGTATTATTTAGATTTAAATTTTTTCAAGAGATTTTTAAGATCAGAGATTTCATTTTCTGGAATCCACTGGTCATATTCACTTGATTTATTTTTAAATCTTAATAGATACTCAACTCCCTTTTCTTTAGTAAGGTGTCTCTTTTTAAGTATCTTTTCAATTTCTGCTTTTTCCACTATTTCTTCAGGTTGCTGTTTATGCCTTCCTGATCTTCTTGGAAATAGAGCAGTATCATTAGAATGGTATGGTTTTATAAGAGAAATAGGAAATACTGGATGTTTTCTATCATATGGTGCATATAGAATAACCTCAACAGCATTATTACCAACCATCTTTTTAACTACAAATGGTCCAATGAATGGATCCTTCAATTTAACATTACCATTTAAATTGAAATGTAGCGTTGAAATAAGGACTTCATCACCCTCTTTGAACATTTGTTCTTTATGGGCTTTATCCCATCTTTTCTTTTCATACTCAAAAGCCTTATTTATACATTCTTGAGCATGTTTTCTGCATAGTTCCTGCATCTGAAGAAAAGATTTAGTACCTGGATGAATATCCAATCTAGGTAACTTATTAAGAGTTTTAGCAGGGGTATTAGGTACATAACCCAACCATAACTCAAATGGCTTTTTGCCAGTGACAGAATGTACTGTACTATTATAGGCAAATTCTAAACCTGGGATAAGGGTTACCCAATCATGCGTGAATTTGTCATTGTCTTTAAAATTAAGATGAAAAGCACAGTATCTTCTTATCATATCTTCTAAGGTTTGTATCATTCTTTCTGCTAGCCCATCAGTTTGTGGATGGTGTGCTGTAGAAAGTTTTAATTGACACCCTGAAACATCCATAAGTGACATCCAGAACTCAGAAGTAAATTTAGGATCTCTGTCAGAAACTATTGCTTTGGGGAAACCTGCTGTATTTAACATTTGTGTCCACCATAAAAAAGCTAAGTCCTTTGCAGAAACCTCTTTGTGGGTAGGAATAAATTTACACATCTTTGTAAATCTATCTACAATTACCCAGCAGGAGTTATAACTCTTATGCCCTGCTATTGGCAAACCTGTTACAAAGTCCATGTTAATGATTTCCCATGGAGCTTTTGGTTGCTCAATTTGTTGTAATAAACCAGCTCTTTTTCCTGTTAATCTTTTAGATTTTTGACAAGAATCACATGTTTCAACATATTTCTGAACATCCTCAGACATGTTAATCCACCAAGCTGTGTTTTTTACTCTGGTTAATGTTTTATGGTAGTCAAAATGACCTGCTAATATATCATCATGACATATACTTAACATTAACTCCTTCATTGAAGGGGGAATCACAATTACATTACTTAATTTTTTCCTGTAATATATAAAACCATCCTCAATAGAAAATTTTCCTTTCTCTAATGCCTCTTTATACTTAATTGGTAATGTTTTTATTAAAACATTCATTGAAGCATTAGATGGATCATTTAATATTGTAGTTAATTTACTTAAGTCAGGATCTGAATTATAATTATCAAGAATTGATTGCATAAATTCATCCTCAAGATCTACAATATAAATGCCATAAATGTTAATAATCTCTGACTCAGGAACATAAGCAGGATTATCATCATTATTAGGCAGAGGTACTCTAGATAACAGATCTACATTAGAGTGCAAGGTTCCTGCTCTATGTGTAATAGTCATCCGGTCTCTGTATTCTTGTAAAGCTAATTGCCATCTAAACATGTGTCTATTAGGAGTTTTCATGTTTAAGAGTGACTTAACTGCACTACAGTCAGTTATTAACTCAAATTTTTGGTCTTCAAGGTAATAATGTAGCTTTTCAAGAGCCCATACTACTGCCAAACATTCAAGTTGAGTAGCACCATATTTCAATTCACCACTTCTCAGAGTACGTGACAAAAAGCAGATTACTACTTCTGAAATTTTACCTTCAATAAGTTGTTTTTGATGTAAAGCAGCACCCAGTCCAATAAAACTTGCATCTGTATATAATACAAAAGGTAATTGGAAATCTGGTAATCCCAAGATAGGAGCTGTCATTAAACATTCCTTCAACTTATTGAAAGCTTGTTGTCTTTCATTATTCCAAATGAAAGCTTCTGATTTCTTTATCAGTGTGGTCAGTGGTGCAGCAATTGATTGGTAGTTTTTTATATATTGTCTATAATAACCACACATTCCAAGAAAAGATTGTACATCCTTCACATTTTGAGAAATGCCAATATTTTTTATTGCAGCCACTTTATTTTGGTCTACACATATTTGTAAGCCAGATACAATATTACCAAGCACTTTTAAAGATTCAAACCCAAATTTACTTTTTTTCAATGCAAGGGTCATTTTTATTTCATCCATTTTCTGGAAAACTTTCCTTAAATGGATTAAGTGTTCATCAAAAGTTTTAGAGAACACTATGATGTCATCAATGTATACCATTAACCATCCCTCAATCATTTCATTATGGAATGTTATATCCATTAACTTCTGAAATACTGATGGAGCATTTTTTGGTCCAAATGGCATTCTGACATACTTATAAATTCCCATGTGTGTTGTTATCAACAAAAAGTTCTGTGAATTCTTTTCAACAGGAATTTGATGGTACCCTTTATTTCCATCTAGGCAACTTATATATTTAGCACCTTTAAGGGTAGCATGTATAGAGGCAATCCTTGGCAAGGGATAAATATCATCTACTGTAAATGTATTTAATGCTCTATAATCACTGCACAGTCTTGCTTTATCTTGTTCATAAGAAATTAGCACTGGTGATATTACACAATATTTTGGCGTAGTTTCAACCTTCTCAAGAATGTTCATTTTCAATAACATCTTAATATTATCCTCTATGTCTTTCCTCTTCATTGGTGAAGCAGGGTATGGTTTCTTTTTAAGACTATCAGGAATATTATCCATATCACAGGTTAAACTAATTTTCATTTCATGATCTTTTATAAGGCCAAGTTCATTTGTACCATGTGCAAAAGCCATTGGAAAAGCTTTAATTAATTCCAAAATATTATCTTTCTCAGTTTCACTTATCTGAGTGCCAAATGATGCTTTTGAAATTTCTGTTTCCAGAAGTTCCATCTCATTGGATTCTCTTCCTTTAGACGGGGAATTTGTTACTGACTCAATGTGTAAGACTGTGTTAAAAGAATTTATTTTAAATTTCCTTTTACCATTCATGCCAATTGTAAAATTGTTATTAGCAGGGTCTAATTTTACACCAAATTTAGTCAGAATATCATTTCCAATGATAAAACAGTTACTACAATTAGTATTATCCATTACTACAAAGTCACAAGTTACCCTTACATAACCATGTTGGTGTTAAAAGAAAACAGAAGCTTTGTATTTACCAATGGGGTGTAGTACTGATCCAAAACCTCTCCAATTTTTATTTTGAAGTGGTTCAAGCTTAAACTTATATTCACTATCAATTTTCTGTAATGTATTAGTGGAAACAACTGAACCAGCAGCTCCTGTGTCCAATACTATATTAACATTTTCACCAGAAATGATAGCTGGAACCGTGATAGGTGTCATTCTAAAGTTATCAGCTTGTATATCCTTAATGATTTCAGCATCCTCAAAATTCATTAAAGATTCATTTGAGTCCATATTTAATATTGGATTTTCAAAGATGGACAAATCATCTTCCAACATACAGACTTCATTTTCATCACTATATGAGATATTGCTGTCATAATCACTTGATTCTTTACTTTTTTCAGTTTCAGTTTCAGATTCACGTTGATTTTCAACAATATTTATGTTTTTCTCACATTTGTGACCTTTTACCCAAGGTTTGTTACACTTATAACAAGTATTTGTTTCATACTTTTTAGGTACTACCGGTGCAGTAGGTTTTTTCTGCTTCTCCTGAAGTGTTTTTGAATTCTGAGTTTTTACAGGTTCGACATTTTGCTTATAAGTGGAATACCTTGATTCATACTTATGGTTTAATAATATTTCATTGCAAATATTAATAAAGTCAGAATATTCAGTAACATTTAATGTTCTAGCTACAACAATGTCTCTGACAGATATAGGTAATTTGTATATTATCTTATCTTTCCATAAGTTAAAATCCATATGAGGCTCAATGGCTTTTAATATTTTGTTCAAATTCATTAAAAATACCATAGGTTTGTCACCATTCAACGGATTATACCTAGTCTTCTCATACAGTCTTTGCTGAGTCAGCCTGAATTTAGAACCTCCAAATTGTTTTTCAATAAGTTGTTTCCATTCAGCCCAAGAGTAGTCTCTACCCTCACTTAAGACAGCTTCAAACCATAATAAAGAAACATCCTTAAATAAAGAAATTAATTTTGATGTTATCTCTTCATCTGGTAACTTATATGAGAATTTCAAGTTGTCAATTCTTTGAATAAAATGTTGCCAATCAGAGCTGGCTTCCCCATCATAAGTTGGGTACTGATCTATCTTAGGCCAGTTCTTCTGATTGGATTTTATCTCACTAATCTTAGGTAAATTCAACAACTCATTCACTTTTGATAAATGGTCTTGTATTTCTTCCTGCACGGATTTGTGACTTACATTTTCAGATTTGACACTACCACCAGATGGTTTTAATTGTGGTGGCACAGGGAAGGAATGAGATTCACTTTTTCCAATGAAAGGATTATTATTATATTGATTATACTTATGATTATCCTGGTTCATTAGTAGATTGGCAGTTTCAATCTCAACTTTAGTTAATCTTTGTAGCATTTCAGAGACACTTTGATTTGTCTGGGCAAAAGATAACTTTGTTCTTGATTCAGTCTTTAATAAGTGTGTTTCATATAATTTTTCTAACTCACAAAATTTGTTTGAAAGGTCATTATATTTATTACTCAATGAATCATATTTAAGAGTTAGAGACAAATGTTCTTTCTCTAATTCTTTATTACGTGTTGCTAATTGAGAAATGTTCAATGTCAAGGATGAAATTGTATCACTAGTGAGTTTAACTTTCTGTTCCTCACAATCAGTCATTCTATTCCACAATGCTGAAACAATTCTATGGACAGTTGGATTATTGTTAAAATATTCCATGTCCTCCTTTTCAATTCTCTCACTCTCCTGTGAACTTCTCATCTCACTAGTAGGTGGTTGCAACTGAGGATTAACTGTATTATCATTGTATATTGTACTGTTATTATGGACAAAAGACAAGTCAGGTGTATCTACTCTAAAACCTAAATTTCTTAAATCCTCCTCTATTTTTTGTACAGATTTAACATCAATAGAATTACCTATATTGTAATTATCAGTATTATGTCTAATCTGAGAGGGTAAGTTACTTACCAAGGGATGGTTGCCAGTCCTGATTTTTGGCGCTTTTTTCCCTTGTAAGGGTGAGCTGAGGAAGTCAGATGAGGGGGTGGATCCCTGTTGCAACTGTGGCTTGTCCACTGTTGGTGAAACCAGTCCCATTTCCATTTGTCTACCAGGATTTTCTCCTGGGAGTGAGTGGACCCTCCTTGGGTAGGGGGTTGCTGATTTGATTGACTGGGCTGGCCTCCATTTAATTCTGCCATTGCCTGATTCATCTGCTGAAACCCTACCTTGCAATTGTTTTGCAACTGCTCTACTTCTTTGAACATGAGAGATTTTGATTCCTCCAACTTCAGAACCTGTTTGGCCAGGTGGGACAGTTGATCCTGAAGAGGAGGAGACGTCTTTTTTATAGTTATCTTTTTTAAGAGGGCGTCCTTTTCCTCTATACTCATGCTTTCTGGCTGGGGGTACTGTTGTCCCTCCATGGTGATGTCCTGGAAAGTTTTTGTAAGCTTTAGACCAGGTATTATAAGCAGGGTTTTCACTTACACTATCCTGGGGAGCACTCATATTGTTCAGAATGACAATATTTTACGTCTACAAAAGGAAAAAACTCTATGGAATTAGTAGACAAAAGATATTAACAATTATATTACTAATAAAAAAGCAATGGAGCTTACCCTGAATTTATATCTTTATTTATTTAAATAAAATATAAGAAAAATTCGAAAAAATCTGTTAAAAATATAATAATAAGTTTAACTAGACCTCTATAAGGGTGAATAATTAGCTTACCAAGCTTTAGCCAAATACCAATTTAATTGGGTGTTATATTGGTGTCCAAATACCAAGTGAAATTGGGTTTATATTGGGTACAGTTACTACTGTAAATATCTAATTTTTATAATAAAAAATTAGTACAATTATTATAAGGGTTCTTTTCCGCAATCAATGAATTATGATGACCCACTAATATGCAGCAGACCCAAATATTTGGTTAATTTTGAGCTGTACTAAGGTAAAAATCACGTCCCAAGGCTTATACTAAATAATAAGTAAAATATAAGGAAAGACCCCCAATTGTCAGTATAGTCTAGTATATAAGTATGATATAATAGTGTTATTTTATGGTCCTACTACTTATTTATAAATGATTTAGTGATTAAACCTCAGGGGAAGACTAATAGAATAGTTATACTCAAATAAAACTCACAATACTTGGATTTAAATGTGTGCTAGTGGTGGAAAATAGAAGAATAAAATATAGTTATAGCTTTTATAAAGATAATATCAATTTATAAGGGCTTTATAATATATTTCTGAATACTAATAATTGTATTGTAGTGTTTGTTTGAAGTGTAGTAATTGAATGATGATAATAAACCGTCAAAATCCCTCCTTACTTATACCCAAATCCACTGGAGTGCACAGACCTTCAATCCAGATGATGTCACTGCTATCCCCGGCAATTACAGCACTGTGAGGGCTCATCAACTCCCCATGGCGTCCACTTCAAGCAGTTTCAACACCCAGACCTCCAGTAAGGACCCTCCATCACTATTAATAATAACACAGAGTCATACCATAAATAGAAAACCCAGATAAAAGCAGATACCATAAAGAAACAGGTAAAATGAATAATCAAAAAGAGATTTAATGAAACTAAAAGCATATAAAGGAAACAAATAAAATTTCCAAGCCCCCAATAACATCCCCAAGCATCCACATTAACCCAAAAACATCTTTCCAACCCATAAATCCGTGAATAACCATCCAAGGAAGTAATTTTAGTTGTCCAAACTGGGTGTATGCGCCTGATATAGGTGTCTATGCTTCTGTAGGCATTGTGAGTCAACTGATTTCGTCCATATGACCTAAAATAAGCAGAAAAACAAAGGTTATAGACTATTAAGGGGCTAAAACCCACTTATATACCTAAATATACATAATATACTGCATATTTCACTGAATATGAGATTTATGTATACATATAAGCTTATGTATGTCAATAATTACTTCATATCACTTAAGATAAGTATATTATGACTCCATTAACACCTTAATAAGTATTATTAGGCCATGGATAAGCTATTTAAACTATTATAAATTATATAATAGAATAATAATTATATATATATAATAAAATAATATATATTATAATTTTAACCTTATTTTTAAGATATAAGCTTAATCTAGTTAAGGTTATCTTATTTTAAGCATAAGAAATACTCAGTCCTAAGGATATTTAAGCTGACAGGATGTGTGAGGTTTCAAAAGAGATATTGGAAAAACAGGATGTTTTCTGTCATATGGAGAATACAAAATAACTTCAACTGCATTATCTCCAATCATTCTTCTGACAACAAATGGACCAACAAATGGGTCTTTCAATTTGTTATTACCTTGTAAATTGAAGGGGACTGTAGAAATTAACACTTCATCACCCTTTTCAAAAGTGTATTCTTAATGGGATTTGTCCCATCTCTTCTTCTCATATTCAAAGAATTTTTCAATACATTTTTAAAATGAGTTCTGAAAATTTGTTGCATTTTAAGAAAAGATTTTACACCAGGATGTAAATCCAATTTAGTTATTTTATTATTGAGAATTTGGGCAGGAGTATTTGGAACATATCGAAGCCAGAGCTCAAAAGGCTTTTTTGTAGTAACATAATGAACAGTGCTATTATAAACAAATTCCAACCCAGGAAGTAAGGTAACCCAATCATGAGTTAATCTGTAATTGTCTTTATACTCAAGGCCAAAGGCACAATACCTTCTTATCATGTCCTCTAAAGTCTGAATAATTCTTTCAGCTAATCCATCAGTCTGAGGGTGATGGGCAGTAGAAAGTTTTACATCACAACCACAAACATCCATCAGGGACATCTAAAATTCAGAAGTAAACTTAGGGTCTCTGTCAGAGATTATGGCTTTAGGAAAACCAGCAGTATTAAACATATGAGACCACCCTAAGAAAGCTAATTCTTTAGTGGAAACATCCTTGTGAGTAGGGATAAATTTACACATTTTTGTGAATCTGCCCACAATAACCCAACAAGAGTTATAATTGTCTTTTCCAGCAATGGGTAATCCTGTTACAAAATCCATGTTTATTATCTGCCATGGTGCATCAGGAGGTTCAATATTTTGCATTAATCCAGCTCTCTTACCAGTAAATCTTTCTGATTTTTGGCAAGAATCATAAGATTCGACATATAATTGGGTGTCTTCAGACATATTAACCCACCAAGAAGTTTTCTTAATTCTGATCATTATTTTTTCAAGATCAAAATGTCCAGCTAATATGTCATCATGACAAATTTTCAAGATGACTTCTTTCATAGAAGGAGGAATAACAATGACATTACACAACTTTCTTCTATAATATAGATATCCTTCATCAATTGAAAGTTTACCTTTTTACAAAGCCTTTTGGTACTTTGGTGGAAGGGTTTTAATTAATGCTTGCATTGAAGCATTCTTTGGATCATTTAATATGGTACATACCTTTTTTAAGTCAGTGACATTATCATATGAATCCAGAATAAGCTGTAATAGCTCTTCCTCCATATCAACCACATATATCCCATGAATATTAATAATTTCATCCTCAGGATCATAAGCAGGATTAGAGTCATCATTTGGTAAAGGTAACCTTGATAACATATCCACATTTGAGTTAACAATACCAGCCCTATGAATAATTGTCATTCTCCCTCTCTATTCCTGAACAGCTAACTGCCATCTGAACATATGTCTGTTAGGTGTTTTCAAGTATAAAAGTGATTTAGCTGCACGACAATCAGTGACAAGCTCAAATTTCTGGTCATCTAGGTAATAATGTAGCTTTTCTAGAGCCCACACTAGGGCTTAACATTCAAGCTGAGTGGAACCATATTTCAATTCACTATTTCTCAAGGTTCTTGAAATATAACAAATTTTTACTTATGATACTTTATCATTCATCACTTTTTTTTGATGGAAGGAAGCACCAAGACCAATAAAACTGGCATCAGTGTACAAAACAAATGGTTGATTAAATTCAGGTAAAGCATGAATTGGTGCTGACATCAAACAGTGTTTCATAGTGTCAAAAGCTCTCTGTCTTTCACTATTCCAGACAAAAGCAACATCTTTTCTAGTCAATTGGGTAAGGGGTAAAGCTATGACTTGGTAATTTCTAATATACTGTCTATAGTATCCACACATTCCCAAAAAACTCTGTAGCTCTCTAACTGTGGTAGGAGCCTTCACCTGTTGTATGGCTGCCACTTTGTTTGGGTCAAAATATATCTGTAACCCTGAAACAACATGACCAAGTACTTTTAAAGAATGAAAACCAAATTTACACTTCTTCAAAGCATGTGTCATATTTAATTCATCCATTTTGTGGAAAACTCTACACAGGTGGTTAAGATGGTCCTCAAATGTTTTTGAGAATATAATGATATCATCAATATAAACCATCAGCCATCCTTCAATTATCTCTTGATGGAATGTGTTATATATAACTTTTTGAAAGACTGAAGGGGAATTCTTAGGGCCAAATGGCATCCTAATATACTTATAAATACCCATATGAGTAGCAATCATCAGAAAATTCTGGGAATTCTTCTCAACAGGTACCTGGTGATATCCCTTGTTCCCATCTAGACATCTGATATATTTAGCACCTTCTAAGGTAGCATGTATAGAGCTAATTCTAGGTAAAGGATAGATATCATCAACAGTATAAGTATTTAATGCTCTATAATCACCACATAACCTGGCTTTTTCTTATAAGAAATTAGGACAGGTGAGATAACACAATATTTAGGTGTTTCAACTACCTTTTCAATAATATTCATTTTTAAAAGGTTAGAGATATTGTCTTCAATATCTTTTCTCTTTGTGGGAGAAGCAGGATAAGGCTTCTTCTTTTTAAACTAGGTGGTATGTCAGTTAATGGACAAGATAATGAAAGTTTCATTTCTTCTTTAACTAATCCTAGTTCATGTGACCCATGAGCAAAGGCCATAGGAAAAGATTTTATCAATTTAATGATGGAATCTTTATCCTCACCAGAAAGTTGTTCTCCAAAAGAAGCATTGTCAATTTCTGACATAAGGGCATACATTTATTTTGTAGATCTTCCTTTATATTGAACCACAGAATTACATGTGTTCAATTCTGGTTTTAATAATTTTTTGGGGGAGGAAATCTTAAATTTTCTCTTCCCATTCATCCCCATTGTGAAACATTGGTTTGAAGGATCCAATTTTATGCCATACTTGGTTAAATTATCATTTCCTATAATAAACTAACTGCTTAAGTTATCATTTCTCATGACAACAAAATCACAAATAGCTCATACAAAACCATGGTTATATTTAAAAAACGCTGTGGCTTTGTATTTACAAATGGGGGACAAAACAGAGCCATACCCTCTCCAATTTTCAGAAATTATAGGCATAAGTTTTGATTTATAGTCTTGATCCACTGAAGAAAGTGCTTTTTCAGATACTACACTTCCTCCAGCTCCAGAATCCAGAAAAACTTCAATGCTGGTTCCATTGATCAAGACTGGTGCCTTGAGAGGGGCAATAACAATTGAGCTATCCTCAATGTTCTTTATGATCTTAGCATCCTCAACTGTAGATAAATCATTTTTCTCAATATCAATATCATTTAAATAATGAATATCTGTCCCAGAATCAAGATTTCTTGTTGAGATTCATATGAAATATTGCTGGCACAATCACTTGAAGTATCATCCAGTGCTATTGTGTCATCAGCATGCTCCTCAGTTTTTTTAACAAGTTTTATCTTCTTTTCACAAACATGGCCTTTCTGTCAAGGCTTGTTTCACTTGAAGCAAGTGTTTTTTGCATACTTTTTAGGTGCAACAGGGGCAGAAGGTTTGCCAACCTTTTCCAGAGGTTTCTGTTGGTAAGTGGAGGGTTTCTTCAAAGGGGTTCTAGGAATGAATCTTCTGGCATCATACTTGTTGTTTAGAAGTATCTCATTACAAGTATTAATGAAAGAAGAAGGTTCTCTGGAGAACTCAGTCCTAGCCACTATCAAGTCTCTCAAAGACATTGGTAATTTATAAAGGATCCTGTCCTTCCATAAATCAAACTCCATATTTGGGTCCATCACCCTCAAGATTTTAACAAGTTTCATTAAGAACTCAATAGGTTTATCAGTAGAAGAGCTATATCTAGCTTCCTCATACTGCCTTTGTTGAGCCATCCTAAACTTGGAGCCACCAAATTGTGCTTTAATCAATTTCTTCCAATCTTCCCATGAGTAGTCATTACTATCCAAGAGAACAGATTCATACCACATTAGGGCTACATTGGTAAACAAAGAAATTAACTTAGACACAATTTTCTCATACGGGAGTTTGTAAGAATTTTTTAGATTATCAATCCTGCAAATGAATTGCTTCCAATCAGAAGAAGAATCACCATCAAATGTTGGATACTGGTTGGGTTTTGGCCAATTCTTTTAATTTGAAGTAGTCTCCTTATTACAAGCTTGTTTCTGAGTGAGAAGGAGTTGTAACTTCTCTAATTGTGCAGTAATTTCATTGTTTAATCCTTCTGTGGATGATCCAGGTACATCATCAATTTTTGATGGAAACTCAGTGATATCAACAGGTATTTCTGGAACTAATATTTCTTTGGATGAACTAGGAACAGGTAAAATTGGGGTATCCTGCTCAACAGGTTCTTTAAAAGAAATTTCAGAAAACTTTTGATTATATAACAATGAATTCAATTTCTCCTCAATGGTTGTTAACCTAGTTTTTACTCTTGGAATACTAGATAAATTCTCATTGATGGTTGCAAAAGATAATTGATTCTTATTTTGTAAGGATGAATAATGGTTACTCAATCTTTCTAAGTTCATCTTGTGTCCCTCTAGCTCCTGGAAACAGATTTACACAGTATCTTTTAATTTAGACAAATCATTTTTGATATTTTGCCATAAAGCAACTTTCTTTTCATGAGTTCTTTTTAATGAAACAAATCATCAGAAACTCTCTGTAAGTCACTCCTCAATGCTTGATAACCCTGTTCTGTTAACAAACTATTATATTTCTGAGTCAATTGCATGTTGTTTATTATATGATTTTTTTAGAAATAATATCCCTCAAATATTCATCATTAATGTTAGCTACATCTGGAGTATTTCTCAATAGGGAAACATAATAACTTTCCAGATTCTCTTAAAACTCATTATAAAGTGTCTCATCAATAATAACTATATCAGGATTTATCATTGAAGTAGCAATTAAAACTAAAGGATTAGATAAATTAGAATATTGAGTGATTTTTCTACTCTTATCAGCCTCTACTGGTCTCACAGTTTCAACTCCTCTTCCAGAATTACCTGAAGGAACTGAATCAGAAACAAGAAATTGTACTTGAGATTTGATAGAGGGGCTTACCAAGGCTTGGGAAAGATCTGAATATGGTTTTTTATTTTTCTGCCTCCTTGATAAGGGTGAGGAGGTGTGGGGTTGAATTTACTGGGTCTTGACGGACCTACCTGAGGCATTTGAGGTTGCTGATGTTGAGACAGATAATCCCACTGGGTGTTTAACCAATCCCACTGCCACTTTGATACTTCCACCTTTTCTGGTTCCTGGGGAGCCAATTGTGGAAGATCCCTGGGGGGAGGAGGTCTCCTCTTCTCTTGAAGAAATGTATCTATTTTTCTTACCTTTTCTTCTAATGAGTCTTTTCTTGCTCTGAGTCTTAAGTTCTCTGTCCTCAGTTCCTTTATGTGGGTGGAGAGATTCTTTACTTGCTGAGGTAAAGGCATCTTTTTTATTTTGAAGCCTTTTGGAAGTCCTTCTGGGGGGTTGATGGAAAGCTTTTGTTCCTGAGCATTTGTCTCCACTAGTATTTCCACTTCCTTCATTTCCACATCCTGATTGGTCCAATAATTGATTAATTTGAGCCAATTTTGTAGTCAAGGGAGAAGTTACAGAAGTAGCTTCATCATAATCAATTAAATCCAATTTCTCATCACGGCCGCAGAAGAACCTTGATCATCATATTGTAATTTTAACCTGAACTGAGGGAAGTAAAAATTAAGATATATTAGTTTTATTTTTTCTTTATTAAAAAAAATAATAATAATAATTTCTAGGACAAAAATAAACTGAAATAATAATCACAATTTTATTAATTTAAAAAAATTTTATAACCAGGATTAAAAGAAACCAACTGAAGTAATAAAATTAATTTTTAATTAACAACTTAAATTTTGATAATTATCAGGATTAAAATAAACTTAAGGAATTTAATTCCCAGGACTTAATGTCAACTGAAAATAATTTAATTACCAGGACTTATTGTCAGCTGAAATAATTTTAATTAACAATACTTAATGTCAACTGAAATAATTTTAATTACCAGGACTTAATTTCAACTGAAATAATTTTATATAATTAATTTAAATAATTTATAATATTATTAATTTACTGGCAGGACAATTTGTCTAATGAAACAATAATATAAAATTCTAATTATCAGGACAAAAGTCAACTTAAATAATTAAAAAATTAATAATATAGTTAATTTAATCTTTATCACTTCTAGGACTAAGAACAAAATAGTTCTATCTTTGTCAACTAGGAAAATAAAAATTCTAATTTACCAGACACCTCCCCCTGTAAAATGAGCAAATAAATGCCACTTACAGAGTGCTGAGTAAAAAGAAATATGTAAACTATGAAAAGTGCAAAGTGACCCACAAATAGTAATCAATATACTTACAACAAATATATATGACTATTGTCAATATATAAGCTTAATTTTTGAAGCGCAGTTCTATTCCCGTTTGCAGCAAAAAAATAAGTCACGTGACTGATGACGTTTGTGCTTTTTGTTGTCCACTTGTCCCTGTAGGTACCTCAATATTGACGGTCCCTCGGTCTCCGGCCTCAAGTTATCAATGAGCCATTGACAATTTGGAAAGGTTCTTGACTGCTGATGGGTCTTTTGGGTTAGAAGGTTCAATTTGAGGTCCAACGGGACGTTTAAGTGGAATATTGGACTTTTAAAGTCAAGGTACGTAGTTTTATTTCTTTTGCTTAATTTACTCAATATATAAGAGGTAGAGGTTTAAAATATTATTATTATTTATATTTTAAAATTATGGTAATGTAAATACTAAACTTATAAAAAATAGTAATAAGTATTGTATCTAATAGATATGTTATAAAAATAATAAGTAAAAAGAATGAGTTTCAAAAGTACAAAAGGAGTGGGCCTTTTATAGGCAAAAGGTGAGAGATAACACATGAAGTTATCAACATCTAATAAGAGAGTGTGACAGAAAAAACTTAGTAAAAAGAGAGTATGTGAATATAAAAAAGATATACTAAAATGATGCATCAATAAATGGTATCATATTTATTTGATATAAATCTTGAGTTCCCTTAGATTGTCACACTTAGTATAGAACATTTGATTTAAAATGTTAATTTAACTGAATTTTAAATTTCTTAATAAAGAAATTTGAATTTTTTAAATTTTTAATATTTTAATAATATTTTTATTCCCTTTTAAACTTTATTATTGAGCACGGTGTTAGGGAGTAAAAATATATGTGAAATTTATTAATTTTTATAAATTACTAAATTTACTTATTGTACTTGGCTATTTAATTGTAAGTAATACATAAGTTAATAATTGATAATTAATTATTAATAAGAATTAAAAAAAAAGATGTGGCTTCATCTCAGTAAGATAATTAATTATTTTACTGGATAAGTCTAGTAGCCTGGCTGGCAGAAATTTTTTATAATTCATGATTAGAAAAAAACAAGTGAATAACCACGCAACATGGGGGGCGGACTTTCTAGCAAGTCTGCAACCTTGAACCCTAATTCATATATTTTTGAGCCCACATTGAATTAGTGATGAAACCACCAAGAAAAAATATTGACATTCTGGTGAACTCAATATGAATACAACTTGAACATTTAATGAAGCATATGTAATAATACTTTGAACAAATCTTGAGATATGAAGAATGAGATTTTTTTATAGAAATTTTAATACAGTGCAGACCACACTCAAATTAATCTGAAAAATACATATTTTAAACTATTTAAGCAGTTTCTTTTCAATTTTTTAAAAAAAGAACACCAATGTATAAATCTGGAAAGATACCATCTGAAATTATTATATAAGTTTCTTTGGCCAGAAATACATGGAGAAACTACAATTTGAAATATGTCAATTTGTTCATGAAAGGTTATTTTGTGAATTTATATTATTTATTGTATTATTTTCAAGAATTGAAAAAATTATATATTTATTTTATGACTTGATAATATTGAATATTAATTAAAATAAGATTTTTAAAATTAAAAAGAAAATTATAGGTGTTAAAATAAATTTAGGCCTTAAAGGTGACAAATTTTTTATGCTGAAATGAAGAGTATCTTTTGATTTTTAGTGTTTTTCCCCTATTAAATCAAAGCTATCATTTTATTTTTGCTGCCCTCCACTGATGATAGTGTTAGATTACCATTTAAATTTTCTGCTGTAAAGTTTTGTTTTGGATTTCTATCAAGTTTTAATTCCTAAGAGTTTAGTATTAGACTAAAATTAATTTTCATTATCCTTGAATTTATAATTATTTCTTTGCTATATGGTTAAGTTGAAAATGGAAAAATGAGGCTAAAAATAGACATTTGGTTCTTTTAAGGCTTCACAAAACAAAATAAAGTGTTTTATAATACATGAATAAATTATTTCTACACTATCACTACTTGAGAATGCTAAATTTTACTTGGTAAGAAGATACTATACTTTATATGAAAAATCATTTGCTTTTATCAATTCATAATTTTACTATTTATCAGAAATTTAAAAACTTTAAGATAAAACACAATAATAAAATAATTGATGAATGGGAAATATTTATTTTATTTTTAAAGATAATTTGGTAGATGTCTATAGAACTAATATTGATGTAACAAATAAAAAATTAATAATAATCACAATTTTAAATGGGTATAGATCTTGTAGATAAGATATAATTACTTCTTTAAAAATTTTAATAATAATATTTTTTCCATTTGAAATCAAGGAAAATTATTATATGAACATAATTTTAAGAAATATGTCTATATTAGGGGGTATCAAAGTTGAAAATCCTCCATTTCAAAATACCTCTTTTTTCCACCAAATCAGCTATGACTATTTTTTAGAATACAACATATTGTGCCCCCAAAACACTTTTTATTGAGAGTTGATATCAGGTTTGTGGTTTTCTTTTTGTGTTGTGAAATTCCTTTTAAATAATTACAAATTTCTAACTTTTATACCCCCTATTATGAGGTCAATTGTTGGATAAGTAATTCAACAAAACTTAGGAAGCATGTAAAATTATGGGTTTTGGAGACTGAATTTAATATTTTTTTCTTGCTTAATATACAATCCAACTTTAAATTTAAATGAAAAAGGCATATTAAATATACAATTCTCTGGAATATTTTAAATTTGGGTTCTTTTTCAGCTTCAATTTAGCCAACATGTCCCTTTTGAAACAATTATATTGGTTTAAATTTTTGGCCTTCTCACCAACCATGGATACTTATCAGGGTTTTTTTTGCAAATGCACTGAGTTCAACTGTTTTTGAAATTTCTACTTTGATTCAGATTGACAAGATGAAAGAGGAAAACCTTTTACAAGATCGGGACTTGAGAAGAATCCAATACAGGTAGAACTTAAGAAAAGAGCTACTAATCAAGGCATTTAAAAGGTGAAATGTTAAGTACTGATTAATCTTTGGAACAGATATCATCAGACATAATGGTATGTAATATGATAAAATTATTTTCTAACATGTTAAAGTTAAAATTTATGAGTCTGAAAATTGTAGGATCTTGAATCTCAAACTTTTATAAATGTCACAAATTATTCTAATAATAATCAAATTACTCCTGACAACCCTGCACTACAAAACTCTTCAGAAAATAATGCAACTTTTTTATTTTTTGATTATGAAGATTTTGAGCCACCAAAAATCAATCATTATTCATATTATATGAAAATCTCTTTAATTGATATTGCTTGTCAGGCTAAGGTCAAGTACAAAGACGTGAACTAGCTTGAATGGTCAGTTGTCTAGAAGATTTAAATGGTCCTGTATGAATACTGTAGTACTAATCCACTAAGTTGTAAAATATAATCAAATATAAAGGTCTCAGTAATATAATTCTCACTAATTTTATATATGGCTTACAATCTTTGTAGTTGGTAGAAAAATAGATTTTATAATTTAGATACTATTCAAAAGTCTTATAAAAGTACTAATTGATATGTATTGTAATTTATTTGGTTATATTGGTTAAATTTTAATGATAAGGAATGAAGAAATACAACCCAAAAACCTCCTCCTTTTATACACACTGAGTTCCCCAATGATTCCCTTGATGTACCACCCAATACACAGTTAATCACGCCTCTAAACAACTAATAGACATTCCCATCAACATTCCCAGTGACCCATGACATAATTAGAAGAGTAATAACCGCCAAAATCCTGAAATAATAAGGGAAATCCATCAAAATTAAAGAAAAAGACAAAAAGAGAGTATATGCGTATAAAACAATAATATTAAGGACTAAAGGAGACTTTTTAAGGTTAATAATAGCTTAATAATAAGGGGGATTGACTGTAGAAATAATGGGGCTAATCCTGACATTATACTATGTGAAATTCCCATTCAAAAATAACCAAAATTGACTGAGAAACCACCCAAAAACTTAAAAAAGAGCGTGAGATGTGGGGTAACTACATGCAGTTCTTGGCAGGCTCTTGCACGGGTAAATCCTTGACTAAAATTAGGCGAATTTAAGCGTGGTGATGAAATAAAGTGCCAAGAGTGAGGTTATTAATGAAATTAGTGCATATAAACAGGGTCAATGCATTATTAATTAAGCTAGGACACTAAATAAGCGCCTGTCGCCTATTTTAGTGTGTTTCCCCACAGTGGGCGTAGAATGTGGGGTAATTATAGTGTGAAAAAGCTAACTTTGCTAAAAATGAAGCTATTCACATGGGAAAAAAGCAGGCAGTATGTGGCCAGTACACAGAAGCCATTTCTGGCATAAAAAACACCAAATTTGAAAAGTGTTATTTTTATGCATTTAAATAGCCAAATCAATAGTTCTAAATGAGCCCAATTGATCTGTCAAAGCGCAATTTTGATATTCTCAATTTTATAGCGCATATAGTCAACTTTTAAGTGAAATAAAGCGCATTTCTTGTTTTTTGCATAAAACAATGAATATAACAGCTTTAAGTGTACTTAAAAGTTATGCAGCCTTATACTTAAGGTTCTTAAGATTACCCTAACATATTGCAACTTAATATTAAGTACATAAGACCTATAAAAGGTGGATATATGCGTGTATATAAGGTGTTATAATGGCATTTTTTGTGTATTATCATAATTTTACTTATGTATACTATTTGTGTACTCTTATTTATTAGTCCCATGTATAGTTCATGTGTTTAACATAACTTATAATCACTTTTTACTCAGTCCTGGAGATATACAGGCTGACACTCGCCCACCCAAAAAAAACAATAAAAAAAATGATAAGTTATACATTTTATTTTATTAATTTGTAATTTTCAGGTATTCAGAATAAATCTGTAGCATTAAAGATTCAACTTTAAAGAAATAAAACATAATAAAATATTATGAGTACTGGTTTTTTAACCCCTCAGCTGGTTGAACAGAAATTTATTTCTGTTTAAATTTTTTAAGAAGGGTGGATAAATTAGAAATTTCTTTTTCAGGTATCCATTTATCAAATTCATTTGATTTCCCTTTAAATCTTAGTAAATACTCAGTTCCTTTTTCTTTAGTAAGGATTCTTTTCTTGAGTATTTTTTCAATCTCTGCTTTTTCCACAATTTCTTCAGGTTGCTTTTTAGGCCTTCCCCTTCTTTTTGGAAATAAGTCAGGATCATTTGCATGGTAAGGTTTCAATAATGAGATAGGGAAAACTGGATGTTTCCTATCATATGGAGCATATAATATGACTTCCACTGCATTATTCCCAACCATTTTATTTACTACAAAAGGTCCTACAAAGGGATCTTTTAATTTAACATTACCTTGTAAGTTAAAATGTAGTGTTGATATGAGGACCTCATCTCCTTTTTTAAATTCAAATTCTTTATGAGATTTGTCCCACCTTTTCTTTTCATATTCAAATGCTTTTTGGATGCATTCCTCTGCATGCTTCCTACACATTTGTTGCATATGAATAAAGGATTTAGTGCCAGGGTGTATATCCAACCTTGGTAGCTTATTTAAAAGATTTACTGGGGTATTTGGTACATATCCCAGCCAGAGTTCAAATGGTTTCTTCTCTGTTACAGAATGAGTTGTGCTGTTATAAGCAAATTCAAGGCCAGGAATTAATGTTACCCAGTCATGTGTGAATTTCTCATTGTCTTTGTATTCTAATCCAAAGGCACAATATCTTCTGATCATGTCTTCAAGAGTTTGTATCATCCTCTCAGCCAGCCCATCAGTTTGTGGATGGTGTGCTGTAGACAATTTTAATTGACAACCTGATACTTCCATCAAAGATGTCCAGAACTCTGAAGTAAATTTAGGGTCTCTGTCAGAGATTATGGCTTTGGGGAACCCAGCAGTATTCATCATCTGAGTCCACCATAGTAATGCCAAGTCTTTTGCAGATACCTCTTTATGGGTAGGGATAAACTTACACATTTTTGTTAATCTATCCACTATTACCCAGCAAGAATTGAAACTTTCTTTTCCTGCTAATGGCAAGCCAGTTACAAAATCCATGTTTATAATTTCCCATGGAGCTTTTGGCTGCTCTATTTGTTGTAACAACCCAGCTCTCTTCCCAGTTAATCTTTTAGATTTCTGACAAGAGTCACATGTTTCAATGTATTTTTGTACATCCTCTTTCATGTTTATCCACCAGGCTGTATTTTTAACTCTGGTTAATGTTTTGTTAAAGTCAAAATGACCAGCTAAGATGTCATCATGACAAGTACTCAACATTAACTCTTTCATAGAAGGTGGTATTACTATTACATTGCTTAACTTTTTCCTGTAATATATATATCCATCTTCAATTGATAGTTTACCTTTTTCCAACGCATTTTTATACTTTGGAGGCAAGGTTTTAATTAATGCACTCATGGAGGCATTTGTTGGATCATTAAGAATGGTAGATAGTTTAGACAAATCTTTATCAGATGAATAATTTTCCAATATAGTTTGCATAAACTCTTCTTCTAAATCCACTATATAAATCCCAAATATATGTATAACCTCATTTTCAGGTACATAAGCTGGGTTGTCAGCATCATTTGGCAAAGGACTTCTTGATAATAAATCCACATTTGAATGCAATGTTCCTGCTCTGTGAGTAATTGTCATTCTTCCTCTGTACTCTTGTACAGCTAGTTGCCATCTAAACATGTGCCTATTAGGTGTTTTCATGTTTAGTAATGATTTTACTGCACTGCAATCTGTTATAAGTTCAAACTTCTGGTCTTCCAGATAGTAATGAAGTTTCTCCAAAGCCCACACCACGGCTAAACATTCTAGCTGTGTGGCACCATACCTTAGTTCTGTCTTTCTTAAGGTTCTGGATATATAACAGATAACTACTTCAGATAATTTTCCATTTATTATCTGTTTTTGCTGTAAAGCAGCACCCAAACCTATGAAACTTGCATCAGTGTACAAGATAAAAGGTAGGGTGAAATCTGGCAGTCCCAATATTGGAGCTGACATTAAACATTCCTTTAATTTGTTAAAGGCGTGCTGTCTTTCATTATTCCAAATGAAAGCTTCATTCTTCCTGATTAATGTTGTTAAAGGGGCTGCAATGGATTGGTAATTTTTAATATATTGTCTATAATATCCACACATACCTAAAAAACTTTGAACCTCTTTTACATTTTTAGGTATCCCAATGTTTTTAATTGCTGCCACTTTATTCTGGTCAACACAAATTTGTAATCCAGATACAACATGTCCAAGTACTTTCAAGGATTGAAATCCAAACTTACATTTCTTTAATGCAATAGTCATATTAATTTCATCCATTTTTTGAAAGACTCTTTTCAGGTGATTTAAATGTTCATCATATGTTTTTGAAAACACTATGATGTCATCAATATAGACCAATAGCCATCCTTCAACCATTTCCTGATGAAAAACACTATCCATCAATTTTTGGAAGACTGAAGGGGCATTCTTTGGGCCAAATGGCATTCTCACATACTTATAAATACCCATATGTGTGGTTATTAATAAGTAATTTTGAGAATCTCTTTCCACAGGAATCTGGTGGTAACCCTTGTTCCCATCCAGACAGGAAATATATTTTGCTCCTTGTAAGGTAGCATGGATAGAAGCTATCCTTGGTAGAGGGTAAATATCATCTACTGAATATGTATTCAGAGCTCTATAATCACCACATAATCTTGCCTTATCTTTTTCATAAGAGATTAATACTGGTGAAATGACACAATACTTAGGTGTTGTGTCCACTTTTTCAACAATACCCATTTCCAACAACAATTTTATATTGTCTTCAATATCTTTCCTTTTTGCAGGAGATGCTGGGTAAGGTTTCTTTCTTAAGCTGCCAGGAATATTATCCAGATCACAGCTTAAAGAGATTTTCATCTCATGGTTTTTGACCAATCCTAGTTCATTTGAGCCATGAGCAAATGCCATAGGATATGATTTAATCAATCTCAAAATATCTTCTTGTTCAATATTTGAGAGTTGAGGACTGAAAGAGGCCTTTTGGATTTCATTTTCCAATTCACCCACTTCATTGGTGGTTCTTCCACCTTGCAGTTGTTCTTCTCTAGGAGAGATGGCATATACTGAATTTTCAGAACATATTTTGAATTTCCTTTTACCATTTACCCCTATGGTGAAACAACTGTTTGCAGGATCTAGTTTAATGCCAAATTTTGTCAATAAATCATTGCCAATAATAAACCAATCACTACAATTATTATTATCCATTATTACAAATTCACAAACTGCTCTAACATATCCATTATTATATTTAAAGAATACAGCAGTTTTGTATTTGCCAATTGGATTTAATACTGAACCAAAACCCCTCCAGTTCTTTGTCTGAACAGGTTCTAGTTTTTCCTGGTACTTACTATCAAGTTTCATTAATGCATTAAGTGAAACTACGCTACCTGCAGCCCCAGTGTCAAGAATGGCATTCATTTCTTTTCCACATATGATAACAGGTGCTCTGATAGGTGTTATTTTGTAAGTATCATGAGATACATCTTTAATTATTTCAGCTTCCTCTATGGAAGTTAAAGATGTGTCTGTATGAGGTATAGCATCATTCAGGAACATTATATCCTGTTCTAATACAAATATCTCATTTTCATCATCACTGTAAGATATGTTACTCTTGCAATCCTCACTGGATTCCACATTCTCATCTTCATGATTACTAGGTTCAGAATTTTGTGAGGTTTCAATAACATTTATTCTTTTCTTACACGTGTGACCTTTAACCCAAGGTTCATTACATTTGTAACAAGTGTTATTTTCTTGTCTCTTAGGGACAAGGGGAGCTGAAGGTTTTTTCTTTTCCACTGGTAACTTACTTGTAGTAGGTTTTACCACTTCAACACTTTGTCTGTAATTACTATACTTGGTTTCATATTTGTGGTTTAATAATATCTCATTGCATATATTAATGAATCCAGAGGTGTCTCTGACAGTTTCAGTTCTAGCTACAATAATGTCTCTAACTGATATAGGCAACTTGTATATTATTTTTTCTTTCCACTCTTCATAATCCATTTTTGGATCCATAGCTTTCATGATTTTTATTAAATTCATTAAGAAGACCATGGGTTTATCTCCAGCATTTGGATTATATCTGGCCCTTTCATACAGTCTTTGTTGAGTGATTCTAAATTTTGGGCCACCAAATTGCCTTTCAATTAGTGCCTTCCATTCATTCCAGGAGTAATTAATTCCCTCACTCAATACAGATTCAAACCATAATAAGGCCACATCTGTAAATAAAGATATTAACTTTGAAGTAATTTCTTCATCAGGTAATTTGTATGAAAATTTTAAGTTATCAATTCTTTGTATGAATTGTTGCCAATCAGATTTTGAATCCCCGTCAAAAGAAGGGTACTGATCTAACTTAGGCCAGTTCTTTTGGCTAGTTTTTGCTTCCCTAACCTGAGGAATATTGAGTAATTCACTTACTTTAGAAAGATGATCATTTATTTCATCTTTTACTGATTTTATATTCTCAGAGCCTATGACACTATGTTCATGTTCTATCATTGGTTTATCCTCAGAGTGTTTCATAAAACCTGGTACTCTTTCTACATAAGAGGTATTATCCTTTATTGTTTCAGTATTTTTCAAAATGTTAGCTACTTCAATTTCTACCCTTTGTAACCTATCTTTTATTACAGGTACTTGAGTCAAAGTATCATTTACATTTGAAAAAGACAATTTTACACGTCCCTCTATGGTAGCCATAATATTCTGAGAGTGTTCTAATTTACTTTCTAAATTTCTAATCTCAGATTTTAATCTTTTATTCTCATTGATTAATTCATTATTTGAATTTTCAATAATTTTTAATCTATTGGCTGTGGTACTCAATGATTGTGTTAGCTGCAATAATACATTTTCTGTATTAATGTCTGACTCTTTTGAAAACTCTTCCAATTTTTCAATTCTCAATAATAATTTACTTATTATTTTTGATTCCATTGGATTCTCTTTTAAAAAATATTCTATTTTTTCCGTGTCCAATTCAGAAGACTCATTTTCAGGGTCAAGATTTAATTCATTTGGTTCAATTTTTATATTAATAGTATTTTCCTGGTGATCCATAAAACTATTTACATTGTCCTCATGTAAAGACAAGTTTAACATATTCTGTTCAAATGAATAATCCTTTAAATCCTTATCAATAATATCCAATATTTCCTTATCAATCTCATTACCTATAAGTAATTTATTGTCAGGTTGATATAATTGATCATAAGAAGTTGGATGACTTACCAAGGTCTTATCCCACTTCCTCTGCCTCTCCTTGCCTTTCCCCTGTAAGGGTGACTGCTGGAGCCCTGCTGTTGAGGATTGTTGTAGTTTTGGGCGTACCAATCCCATTTCCATTTGCTTACTGTAATTTTTTGGTCCTCCTCTTGGGCTGGAGGTGTTGCTATGGAATTGTTGGTTGCTACTGTTGGTGGTTGAGTCTTTATGTCCACTAGAGCTTGGTTGACTTCTATGAAACCTTGAGCTGCTCTCTTTTCCAGATTGTTGATCTGGTCCACTATATTGTTGACTCTTACTGTCAAGGTGTTCATTAGGGTGGATAGGGAGTGAACTTGTTCTTGTAATGTATTTTTTGATTTCTTTATTGAAACCTGCTTTAGAAGCTTTTCCCTTTCCTCCAGAGACATTGACGGAGTGTTGTTTATTATGGGAGAGTCCTGGCCCTCCATTTGAATGTCCTGTAACAGGTCTTTCAGCTCTAGGTCTTAAGTTATAAGGTTTTACCTTATTACTTACAATGTCATTGTTGTCACACATTTTTACGTGGAATTTAAAGAATTGAAAGTTTAGATATGAACTTCAAAAAGGAGTTTTATCAGTATTTATCAATACCACTGAAGACAATTTTATTGCTTACTTATTGGTATGAAGTGAATATTTAAGTGCCAAAAGTCAAATATGCTTTTATGTGGTCACTTGATTTAACTGGTCTACAATATGTAGCCGTGTTTTTATATTCAAAAGAAAACAACTGTCAGTATGATTCTTTCTAAATATTTAATGAATTTTACAAACCAATAAAAGAAAAGATTAAGAGTCCTGTTAAAAGAAAACAATTAATCAGTTTAATTGGTTATCATCTGCAAAGATCACAAATTTAATTGGTCTATTGACAGACTCCCACTAAGAACAATTATATGTTAAATTAGTGGTAAAAAATTTTATCTGCAAAGATCTCAAATTTAATTGGTCTATTAACAGACCCACTAATAACAATTATAAGTTAAATTAGTGGTAAAATTGTTGATTCAATATCACAATTTTATAATATAACAGGGCTTCTTTTTCTAAAATCACTATATAAGTGACCCCAACCTGTTGTAATTATCCAAATATTTTTATAGGGATATTATTTACGTGCACCTTCTCTTGAAAATTTCACTTACCAGGATTATAACAGAATTCTTGAGGAAAGGCCCCCAATTGTCAGGCTAAGGTCAAGTACAAAGACGTGAACTAGCTTGAATGGTCAGTTGTCTAGAAGATTTAAATGGTCCTGTATGAATACTGTAGTACTAATCCACTAAGTTGTAAAATATAATCAAATATAAAGGTCTCAGTAATATAATTCTCACTAATTTTATATATGGCTTACAATCTTTGTAGTTGGTAGAAAAATAGATTTTATAATTTAGATACTATTCAAAAGTCTTATAAAAGTACTAATTGATATGTATTGTAATTTATTTGGTTATATTGGTTAAATTTTAATGATAAGGAATGAAGAAATACAACCCAAAAACCTCCTCCTTTTATACACACTGAGTTCCCCAATGATTCCCTTGATGTACCACCCAATACACAGTTAATCACGCCTCTAAACAACTAATAGACATTCCCATCAACATTCCCAGTGACCCATGACATAATTAGAAGAGTAATAACCGCCAAAATCCTGAAATAATAAGGGAAATCCATCAAAATTAAAGAAAAAGACAAAAAGAGAGTATATGCGTATAAAACAATAATATTAAGGACTAAAGGAGACTTTTTAAGGTTAATAATAGCTTAATAATAAGGGGGATTGACTGTAGAAATAATGGGGCTAATCCTGACATTATACTATGTGAAATTCCCATTCAAAAATAACCAAAATTGACTGAGAAACCACCCAAAAACTTAAAAAAGAGCGTGAGATGTGGGGTAACTACATGCAGTTCTTGGCAGGCTCTTGCACGGGTAAATCCTTGACTAAAATTAGGCGAATTTAAGCGTGGTGATGAAATAAAGTGCCAAGAGTGAGGTTATTAATGAAATTAGTGCATATAAACAGGGTCAATGCATTATTAATTAAGCTAGGACACTAAATAAGCGCCTGTCGCCTATTTTAGTGTGTTTCCCCACAGTGGGCGTAGAATGTGGGGTAATTATAGTGTGAAAAAGCTAACTTTGCTAAAAATGAAGCTATTCACATGGGAAAAAAGCAGGCAGTATGTGGCCAGTACACAGAAGCCATTTCTGGCATAAAAAACACCAAATTTGAAAAGTGTTATTTTTATGCATTTAAATAGCCAAATCAATAGTTCTAAATGAGCCCAATTGATCTGTCAAAGCGCAATTTTGATATTCTCAATTTTATAGCGCATATAGTCAACTTTTAAGTGAAATAAAGCGCATTTCTTGTTTTTTGCATAAAACAATGAATATAACAGCTTTAAGTGTACTTAAAAGTTATGCAGCCTTATACTTAAGGTTCTTAAGATTACCCTAACATATTGCAACTTAATATTAAGTACATAAGACCTATAAAAGGTGGATATATGCGTGTATATAAGGTGTTATAATGGCATTTTTTGTGTATTATCATAATTTTACTTATGTATACTATTTGTGTACTCTTATTTATTAGTCCCATGTATAGTTCATGTGTTTAACATAACTTATAATCACTTTTTACTCAGTCCTGGAGATATACAGGCTGACATTGCTCATAGCTACCTTACTTCAAGAATTACAGTCAAACTTATTAATACAATAGTGAAGGTTGAGATGTATCAGCACTTTAAAATATCTTGTCAGTCTCATTACTTACTATCTAAGACTAATAACAACAGGACTATTCCAAAATAAATACCAACAGTTCTAAATACACTTAACCTCACATCTTCCATAAAAACTGTTCTGTATTTCCCTACCTGCTTCCATCATCCCTTTAAAAACATTTCTTAATACAGCTTATTTCATTCAAAATGTGAAGAGTTAAGTTTAAATATTTTTGAGGATAAAAGCAATGAAAAACCTCTATACAACACCTTTCTTTTTGAATAAAAAGTAAAAGTTGAAAATATCATGAAGGAAAGAAGACATTTAGCCAAAAGTCATTCATTGACTGCATTTCTTGGCTCCTTCAATTTACAAACTTTGAGGATGACCTTGATGCCCCACTTCAACACTTTCAGAAAGATGAGGATACATACACTGATGTTTGGGATGGATCAATTTAATGAAATGGTTGATGATGATGGGAATACATTCACTGGTAAGATTGGAAATCTTGTATTTACTTTTTATATCAACTGGTTTAACTCTTTTTGAAACAAGAAGAGACATGGTATTATACTTTTTGGATCAATGATTATGGTTTTTATCAACCTTGATCCTTTTATATGATATATAAAAGAGCATATATTTCTTGCTGGAATAAAACCTGTCCCTCATGAGCCAAGCTTAGATCATTGTAACAAGATAATTTACCCATTTATTCAAGTGCTGAAGAAATAATGGAAAGGATGTTTTTTCTCAAAAACTTACAAACACTGTGAAGGACAATTGATTAAAGTAGCAATTTTTCCTGTTCTTTCTGATTTACCAGCAGTAAGAAAGGTAGTTGGACTCTCCTCTCATTTATCAAATGTTCCTTTCTCTTTCTGTTATATCACACAAAAAAAATAGAGAAAGAGTTTAAATACACATCTGTTGAGGCTCTTTGAAGTTAAAATCATTTTTAGCAGCTGAAAAGTGGAGAAAAGTTTCAAGTTCTCACAAATGGTTTTCAATATTCAAGTCAGATAGTGTTTGGTACTCAACATTTCTGGAGCTTCCATACTGGAAGCCTATATATTTCATAAGTATTGAAATGATACAGCTCTTGCTTCTAGGAGTGGACAAAGACTTTAGTCATAATTATCTCAATGTCAAAACAGTAGGAGAACAATTATCTGCTCTGTCATTAAGAAATATAGTAAAAGGCTCATCTTATAACCAAGAGTCTCAAAAGAAAAGAAAGGATACTTTATATTTCTCTGAAGATAATTCAGAACTTTCCTCTTCCATATCTTCCTATAATCTATGATCACCTTCTGTTTCCCAAAATAGTTCAGCACCCTCTATTTATTCTGATAATTCAAAATTGTCCTCTGTTTCCTGTAGTGTTTCATATTCCTCCTCCATTTACCTGTATAATATACATTCATCCTCTATTACCCCCATAAAATAGGATATTCCTCTATTTCTTCCCATTGTTTACAGTCCTCCTCTTCCAAATCACTCAAAAAACTATTATTAAATCAAATAAAACATCAAAGAAAATCATTCTACCTTCTGGAAATAAATCAGAATATAGCTCAACTTTAGAAACTCTTAAGTAAATAAATGTTGAGGAATATATAAAAATAAGAAAATTTCCAAAAAAAAAAGTCCACTCATCCTCAGAAGAATATGAGGATGAGTGGTCCTTGAAAGGGAAGGAAAAGGAAAATGATTTTTATTCAAATAAATCCAGTGCATTAACTTGTTTTAAATCTTCTGAAGAATCAGAAAATAAGGTGATCACAGATCAGATTCTGATGATACAATTTGGCAAAAAAGTGCTAGACAACAATTATCTCACAATCATTCTAAAGATAATGAGGAAGGTAAAAGTGATAATTTATTGATGAATCTGAATGAGCTTATCATTGTTAAGAGAGATATTGATCAATCTGATCTTCCAATATGGATATCACAGGTTCTCAAATGCTTTGGTAAGCCATGTTTTAATTTAAAAGCTTCTGAATGGTTTATACTCTATAAAGTACTTTATGACAAATTGCTCATACCCCATTGGTCATCACCATCAGCTTTAAGGAGAGAGAGAGAAATTAAAGAAATTTTGGAGTGTCTCATAAAGATTATAAATAATCTGACTTTTTTCAAATTTATAAGAAAAATCTTAGTAACTTATCACATCTTTTAAATGAATATGAAGCTCATTTGAAAGAAAATTACACACCAATCAATATGAAGCCACATGTCTATCTTTCCCAGCACTATCCAGAATATATTATGCATTTTGCACCACCATAATCTTCAGAATTTTGGGCACAGCAACAAATGAATAGATTCTTAGGTTCCATAAAACATAATAATGAAATTGGCTTGTTTTAGAATTCTTAAACTTTACTTGATTTTTTTTATACCTAGCTTATAAAAAATAAATTTAGGTGAAATGGATAAGAAAATAATAACAAAATATGGAGAAATTGGCTGAATTACATGATTTATGAAATGGGCTAATTTTGGTAATCATTAAGGTATAAGAAATTTATATTTAAATGAAAAAAGATCCTAAAAATAATATTTGTAAAAATAGAGATTTTGGATGAAAAGACTTTTAAAATATAAGGGAAGATATGAATTGTAATAATGAAAAATAGAAGAGATAAGGTCTGTAATTTAATAGTGAATTATATAAGGGGAAATTTATGAAATGTAATACCAAATCGTAGAAGAGAGAAGGAATGGGATGGGATAGTAAATAATATATGATGAAAGGTATGAAATTGAATACTGAATGATAAAAGGGAGAAGAGGTGGAATGGGATAGTGAAAGATATGAGGAGGAAGCTATGAAGTGGAATACTGAATGGTAGAAGAGAGAAGGGGTGGAATGGGATTGTAAACAATATATGAGGAAAGGTATGAAATGCGATACTGAAAAATTGATGATAGAAGAAATGGAATGGGATATTAAAAGATATAAAGCGGAGGCTATGAAGTTAATTACTGAATGGTTGAAATAATGGGGAATTCATCAAAAGAACTAAAATTAATATTGTGAGGTGTAAAGGGGAAAATAAATGGAATTGGGCTCAGACAAGTTCATAAACATAACCACACAAAGGGTCACAACCAGAAACCAAAAAAACTGATAGATGTCTAGTTAGCTGATTTTTTCTCCTGTGATAGATATTCAATTTCTTTTTAGCTTATATTTGGAATGAACCAAAAATTTATATCTTTCTTTGCTGACTATCCTGGATCATTTCATGACTCCTATGTCTTCCAAAGAATGAAGAGTTTAAAAGAAAATGAAAAATTCTTTGATGAAGATCAGTGTCTTCTGGATTATTCTGCTTATGTATATGGAAAGTATGTACTTCCTGATTTTTTGGGGAGTAGCTTAAGAGGACAGTCCAAATTTCAAGTTCAAACAATCATTTGAAAAATTCAAGATTCAGGATTGAAAAGTCTATTGGAATCTTGAATGGTTGTCTTTCTATTTTAAGGCAATTAAAAAGTCCTCTTAGAAATAAACCTTAAATGGAGAAAGTAATCAACTGGATTCTGTGTTGCACTATACTTCATAACCTACTTGCTGACCTCAAAGATCAATGGTTAGAGTTGTATGAAGATGAAGAAGTTAAACCACCTTTCACTACATCCAACACTTCTATTTCTCAAACCACTAGCACAAGTACAAAAATTATTCCTAACACACTAGCAGATAAATATATTTAGCTTTAATTTATCCTTAAATTTTTATAAATTTCAATCTACTATTACTACCTCCTTCTCATTCACAAAACTCACTTTACACTGTGGTACACTCCATCATTATGCAAATAACACTGCAACATTTCTCAACACAACCCTTTTAATTTTTTTCATACTCTTCTAGTGATCAACTTGGAATGGTGTTCTTATTTTTGCATATTGACTTTGATTTTTAATTTGCTTTTAAAGTATCTTTCTTTCAAGACTCTTTGTTTTCTTTCCTCAACTTAAAATGAAATCACATTTTTTCTGAAATGGCATAATTTTTCTTTCATTATTTTTTTTTCTTTAATCACTCAAATCCATTTCCTTTGCTCCTCTTGCCTTACTGAAGTAATTTTAACTCAAATTTTTTCTCAAATCATCTCTCCAGGTAATTTGTTTTTTCATTTTTACTTACACTGCGCAATACGGGGGGCGGACTTGTTAGCAAGTCCGCAACCTTGGACTCAAATTCACCACAGATTGAACACACATTGAGCTATTGACAAAGGAACCATACAATCAGGGATGAACACCACTCAGCATAACAGTTTTTGTGGGTCTTCAAGTAGAGTTCAGTATGAGTTCAGTATGAGTTCAGTCTGAGTTCCATCTGAGTTCAGTCTGAGTTCAGGTTGGGGACTTGCTAGCAAGTCCACCCCCTATATTGCGTAGTGTTATATGTTTGCTAATTGGAATTTTTTTTAATTTTTCATTGTTTTTTTCTTTCTTTTGTAAGTGGATTTTTTTTTGATTTTCTTAACTAAATTAACCTTTTTTTTATTCTCTCCCTCTCCATCTTTCTTTTTTTTTCTTTCCATCATCCTATTCTTTATCCCTCCTTAGCCTGGGAATTTTACCATCTTCCCCCCCTCCTTGGAATGGACATACCCCCCTTTCCCCCCTTCTTGGCTACCTCATTCCCCTGCTTTTCCACCCTCCTTGGCTCTCTCAATCCCCCCTTTCTCCCCCTTATTTGTGTCCTCAATATCCCCCCAAATCCCCTCCTTGATGTCCTCCAGGGGAACTCCCCTTCTACCTCCCTTATTCCTGGCCCACCCCCCTCTCCTCATTTTTTAACTAATCAATTTTTTAAAAAATCAATTAGTTAAAAACTTATTTTTAAAGATCAATAATTAACTAATCTCCCCCCCCTGCAATATTTATGATCAGTAAGGCAGTAAAGCTTCCTGACTGGCTATATATTCAACCTGCTAGCATTCACTCCTCCACCTAACAAAAGACAAAAAATACTAGACTTACCCTTCCACACCCATTCATCTACCACCTAACCTGTCACATCCACATAAAAATTCATAAAAAATCTCTGACAGATAAGTATTAAATCATTTATTAATTTTTTTTTCAGAATTTTAGGAAAATATTCATCAGTTTCAATTGAAGTGATAATTTTTTTATTAGTTTCTTGTGGAAAATTTTCAAGTTCATTTATTTTAAATTATGTGAGTTTTTTTGAAATTTTTTAATCTATTTTATGTGTTTTTTTGAAAAGTAAAAAAAAATTAAGAAAAAAATATGTCTGTTTCTTCTGAATCATTCCTTGCATCTCTATATTAATCTCTATCTTCTTTATCATCTTCTTCAATATCTAATTCATTTCAATCTTCATCAAAAATTTCTGAAAAAAATATGATTTAACTTATCAGAATAAAAGAAATTTAAAAAATAAAATTCACTTGGATTGTTTATTTGATCACATATCATACATCTAGTATTATGAAACAAAAGTCAAAAAAAAATAAATATCCCAAGAAGCTACCTGAAGATATCAAATAGGGGGTTTCAGTTGTGGAAAATACACACTTACAAATCCACACTTAAATTTGACCTAATATGCACATTTTAAGTTTGGATTTCCAAAACATACTAGCCCCAACACTGGTGGATCTCAAAATGAAATTAGTCACTTATTTCACTCAAATACACACTTTCTCAACCAAAAGTGCTGATTTAACCATAACATCTCATTTCACATATCTGTCAGCATCATCCCATTAATACACAGCACTCTGCAGCATAACACTTTATAACTCAAAATATTATACATCATTTACATTTTAATACCATATATGAGACATACCTTCCTTGCTCTCAAATCATTAAAAGCTACATCAAGAAATGAATTTCATAGCTCTTGATCTCCTCAAAGACTCTGATTGCGATTATGATTTTGATCTTAAAGAATATTATCTTTTTTTATCAAAAATGTCCTGGAAATATTACTTTCTTCCAAGAAAGGCTCAAGTAATTCATACCCCTAAGTACACCATCAAAATACTTCTTAACCTATCTGTACCCAGATTTAGACAGTTTTTCAGGAATTCTCAGGAATTTTTCCTTAGAGTTGTTATTCTTATTTACATATTGACTTTGATTTTAAATTTTCCATTATAGTTGCTTTTTTCAAGTATCTTTGTTTTCCTTCATCAACTGAATATGAAATCAAATATTTTCTGCAATTGCATTATTTTTCAGTCACTCTTTATTTCTTTCATCACTCATATCTATTTCATCCTCTCCTCTTTCATCCCTCAAAGAATTTGAAGTCAATTGTTTTCTCAACTCATCTCTCCAGGTAAGTTATTTTCTAATTTTTACTTATATATTTGCTAATTAATTTTTTTTTTATCTAAATTTTTTTAATAAGTGTTTATTTCTTGATTTTAAAGGTAAATTTGACCTTTTTTATTCTCTCCCTCTTTTCTTTTGTTTTTAGCTCTATCATCCAACTCTTCATCCCTCCTTGACATGGTCATTATTCCCCCTTTCCCCTATTTCATCTTTTTTTGTTTCCATGGCATTGAAACACATAAATTGCACATTCTTTAAGCATTTCACTTGCTCCAAATTCAATTTCCCCCAAATTTCAACTTCACTCTTTCTCACTCTATTTTTCCTACCTTTCAATCAAGGTAAGTTTCATCTCATTTTTTCATGCCTATATAATATCTCTTTCTTTCTATAAAAATTTCATACTTAAATATATATAGGACTCATATCTCTATAACAGTGGACTTATTCAACTCCTCATGTTTTCAATTAAATTATCATTTTTTAAAATTTCAGAAATTACACTCAGAATTAGGGTTAGTTTTATTAAAATCTAATGGACTTGTAGGTGAAGATTATCCTGAAGACTAAATTTCATTTACCACAAACAGATTTGAATTTGGTTCAGTGCTTTCTGAGATATTGACCTTTAAAGTTGAGCTATTTTTTACCAATTTAAATTATTTTATTTCATGTTTTTTTGTAAAAAATTAGGGTTAGGCTTATTTATATCACATGTACTTTAATTAAAGATTTTTCTGAAACTTATCTTTTAACTCCCACAAACAGTTTTGAATTAGGTTCAATGGTTTCTGAGATTTTGACCTTTTAAGTTAAGCCTTTTTTCAAATTTTACTTAATTTATTCATGTTTTTACATTGCGAAATTAGAGAATAATTTTTCTGAAACTCTTATCTGATGATTATCTAGGGCTTTTATCTCCCTCTTGTTTTAATTTTCATAATCACTATTCAAGTTTTTGTGTAATTTTGAAAAGCAGAGTCAGTATTAGGGTTTAGTTTATTAAAATTTACTGTTCTGATATCTGAAGATACTTCTGAAGCCTATCTTTCATTTCAAGCAAACCAATTTGAATTGATTCAGTGGTTGCTGATCTTTTGGCCATTCAATTTGAGACTTTTTTCCCAATTTCACTTTTATTCATTTCTTAGTGCATATCATAATGCTTACATCATGCATTTATTCTTCCAGATTCCTCAAACAAACTTTTTCTTTACTTATTTTTCTGCCCTTTCATCAAGGGGTGTTTTTTTCTTTTTCTATCCATTTTCATATGTCTAACCCTTCACTAATTTTTTCTGCTCTTATCAGATCAGTCAAAATTTAGTGCAATGAATCAACAAGGTAAGAAAAGAAAGTAAAATTAATAAATTTACAAACCTTTAGGTTGATGAAAAATTTTTTGGGATTTGTAAAGTCATCAAATATTTTTATTCTTTCATAAAATTTTAATTAATAAATCTGATATTTCAATTTACTAAACTAAATTAATGAGCCAATGAGCTTGTGTTTTATAAATGGTAATCAAGATAAAATTAAATTATTTCGTGGGTTTCATCTAGCCTATACCTGTAGAAAGTCCCAAACTTAGTTTCTTGGCTTGAGGAATTGTCATTACTTTAAAACTGGTATATATGACATATCTTATTTTTTTTTGTTAATTTATGTAATTATATTAAATTTTGGTGACTTTCACCCCTTACTTCAATAAAATTAAGGGTAGGGTATTTCCATATTTTTAAATCTGATATGGAAAATTGATGACTTACAAAAATTTGGTGATACTCATCCCTTGCTTCAATAAAATGCAGGGGAGGGTATTGTCAAATTTTTCAGACTAAAATTGAATTTTGTTGACTTAGTTTTACTTTGAAATATAAATTGGTGGTAATGTGATCAAATCATGTTGGCTATGAGGATTTTTGCGCATTTTTCAGTATTATCTTACCATCAAGAATTCCATAAGTGTGAAATTTTAGATTCCAGTAAGGAAAAAAAAATTTATCATAATATCCTGATATAACTATTTTTTATAAGATTAAAATTAATTATTAAAGTTATTCCCCAACCATTAATCAAATACAAAATTAAAAGAGTCTAGTAATTTTTCAATGTCCTCATAAGATTGGCCATTTTTTATACATTCTGTAATGAATTCTTTTTTTAAAAACTTTCTTTTTTTTCCAATTCAAAACTAGCTATTTCTCTTTTAAAATAAAGGTCTTTTGTTGTCTCCAAGAAAATGTGAGCTCTTTCCATGTCCTCTGCCTCAAATTTGGCCTTCTCAAAATTTACTGAAGCAAATAAAAATTTCCTTCAAATCTAAGGACTGTTGATCATTCATTAGAATATGATCAAAATTCATCTTCTCAAAGTCAAGGGCATTTTTTACAATAGAGAATTTTTCTGAGAAAATTTAATACAAAAAAAATAAATATCTTATTGAAGAAGATATATAGTGAACAAATCTTATTTATATCCTTTTTCTCAAAAAAATTGTCAAGGGAGGACAAAGAAGTGGTTGAAGCATTACCACATTTTAAAAGATGGTTCAATTTCATTGAAGTTGAAGTCTGATGCTTTATTTTGGAGCTTTAACTAGAGGGTTTAGGACGTTCATCTAAAACAGCTTGAAAAGTAGGATTTTCATTTACAGAAACATTGTTCTTTTTAGAAATTTGAGTTTTAGTAGGAGGAGACTAGAAAAGAAAGAAGGAGTAATTTAGAACATAATTAAAGAAAAAAGAGAAAGTAAACATTCATTAAATTTTGGGGCTCTGAGGACTCAGATCTACTCCAAAATAATTTTTCTGCTAGATAGTTGGGATAATCTTCAGATGAGCTATGTTTAGAAGATTGAGGTGATTTCTGTCTTTGAGTTTCAGGTGTGTTAGGAGGATTTTTTGCTTGTTGAGATCCAGAGGTTATACCCTTAGTAGTATCATGTATAAACCAAGGGTTGAAATCAGCTCAGGAACTGAAAGAATTATTAATTTTCTCATAGAAAGGACACATTGCATTGAGATTTTAGGAAACAGTAGTAATTCCAATCTCCAAATAATCATCATCAATACCAAATGCAGTGAAAGTGGAAGCAAAATGAGTTTTTTATATTTGGATTGATAACTTTTGAACATCTCCTTCATTTTCTTAGGATTGATGTTGATTCTCCCTTTTGTTTTCTTTTTACTTCATTTACTATCAACAAGAAGCTATTGACCTTTGATGAAGGTGGATGTCCAACTTGGGTGGAATTCTCAAATCCAAAACATGAAATTTTATTTTATTTAATTTTGAGGAAGTTGATGATGATGAGATAATCTTCCTTTTTTAGCTTTCCAGACTTTGATTTCTCTGGTGAGGCACTTGCATTACAGGAAGGCTTTTGTGGTGTAACATTTTTTTGAGTTGCACTTTGAGTGTTGGATTTTCTGGGAGGCATTATGAAACTGGTATTTTACAGGAAAAGAGATTAAGATGTTGAAAATATAAAAAAAGAAGGAGAAAAACATGCCTAGTTAAAATGTTGCAATAAAAGGTTTCAAATCTGATTGAGGAGGGTGTGCTAAGAATTGATGAGGGGATAGAGGTCTGAGTGTCTCATGTGACAGTGACTGGGTGGGAAAGGAAGGGGTGATGTTGCCAAAATGTTGTTTTGAAAAAAAAAATAGGGAAAAAAGTGCTTATTTGAGGTCATAACCAACACCCATTTTTGAAATAAGTGACTTTTTTGAAAAATTTAAACATTGATTTGGTTTGAAATACACACTTAAATTAAGTTTGGATTGTCCCCAGAGCTGACACCCCCTTTATATCTAAATCAATTAGGAGGAAATGAAGTTAAGGTAGTAATCAGTAATTCTTTTAAGCCTCAATTTTTTTATGAAAATCATTCTTTTGATGATAGAAAAATTGAATCTTTTAATCAATTTTTCAATCTCATCAGAAACACTATATCAAATGGCTTTGGTTTGTTTGCCTATTCAAAATTAGAATATGTTGCAAAGTATCATTGCTGGTTTTGGATGGAGACAAGGTTTTACTAAAGGACATTCTCTTGGTAAGTGTATTAATTTTTGTTGAATGATTTAAAACATTACTCATTTTTACTCTATAGGAATCTATTCCTTGAACAAAAGATTATCTAAAGCAGAAAAAGATTAAAATTTTCAAAAATTGGAAACCTAACCTTCTTTTAATTCTTTTCTTTCTCTTTTTCTCAAAAAAATTTTTAGTAAATCCTTTGAAAAAAATCATGAACTTGCTACTAGAGTAGGAATTCAAAATTTTTGTGATTCAGAGTTGTAAGAGATTAGCAATAAATATCTATATTTTTCAAATGTTATAATCACTTATTCTGGACTTTAAAATAAGAGTATCACTGACTCAAATGATTCTAATTATCTTACTTTAGGAATCTTCTTTTATATTGATCCTATGACTGGAAAAACTATACAATTACTAGCCAAAATCAAATGACATGGTTTATATTTTCCAGATCATAAGTGTATAATCAATTTTTTTTTGGGAAATGGAATCATCACATCATTTCAGAGCTCTTCTCAGAATAATCACCAAACAACAAAAGTTCCTTCAGGTTTGGAATCTTTTCAAGAATTAACTTGTTTTGGATTCTCTTCCCAAGTAAGTCAAAGCTAATTCAAAGGATGAACAAGGTAAAAAATAAGGAAAAGTTAAAAACTTTAATAAAACTTTAGGTAGATCAAAAAATTATGTGGGTATTTGTAGATTCACTAAATATTTAATATTCTTTCATAAATTTTTAATAAATAAATTTGATATTTCAATTAAGTAAACTTAAGTAATGGGATAATGACCTTGTGTTTTATAAATTGTAAAAATGAAAAAATTAAATTTTTTTGTGGGGTTCCTCTAGCCTATACCTTTGTAAAATCCCAAACTTAGTTTCTAGACTTGATCTGAATTCTGACTTGAGAAATTTTCATTACTTTAAAACTGGTAAATTTGACATATCTTATTTATTTATTTATTAATTTATGTAATCATATTAAAATTTGGTGACCTTCACCCCTTACTTCAATGAAATTCAGTGGAGGGTATTTATAAATTTTTAAATCTGAAATGTGAAATAGATGACTTGGAAAAATTCTGGTTACACCTAACCCTTACCTCAATAAAATGCAGGGGAGGGTATATCAAAAAATTTAAAACATATATGAATTTTTGTTGACTTATCTCTATATTCAACAATGCAAATTGTACATGTGTCAGTATTATTTCACCATCTGAGATTATAAAAGTGTGATATTTTAGGGTCCAGTAAGCACAAATGGTGTTAACAGAATCTGATGATATAAGTATTTTTGATAATAAAAAAGTAAATACTAATTTCATGCCTCAAAAATTACCAAAAAAACAAATAATCAATTAAAAAGTCAATTTTGTAGTGTCCCCATAAGATTGGCCATTTTTTTTACATTCCATAATGAATTATTTTGTTTATTTTCTTACTTTTCCAATTCACAAATTTCTATTTCTCTTTGAAATCAATGATCTTTTGTTTCCTCTGAATTGAATCTGGCCTTTTCAAAGTTTGATTGAAGGGAAAAAAAGTTCCTCCAAATCTAAGGCCCAATAATATTTCATTAGCATATGATAAAACTTCATCTTCTCAAAGTTGAGTGTATTTTTTTCAAAAGAGAATTTTTCTGGGGAAATTGAGTAGAAAAAATAATTAAGTATTTTATTAAATAAGATATACAGTAAACATTTCTTATTTATATCTTTTTTCTCAAATTAATAGTTAAGGGAACCTAAAGATCTGGTTGAAGTATTACCATGTTTTAAAAGATGGTTCAAGTTTAAAGAAATTGAGGCTTCGGGATTTAGTTTGGAGTTTAAGCTTGAGGGTTTGGGAAGTTCATCTAAAGCAGCTTGCAAAGAATAATTCTCATTGCTGAAATCATTTAGATTTTTTGAAATTTGAGTTTTAAGAGGAGGAGACTAGAAAAGAAAAAATGAGAAGTTTAATAGATAATTCATAAAAAAAGAATAAGTAAATATACATCAATATATTGGGGCTCAGAGGACACAGATCTTCTCCAAAATAATTTTTCTGCTTGATAGTTGGTATCATCTCCAGTTGAACTATTGTTATAGTCTTGAGGGGATTTATGTCTGTGAAGGACAGGTGTTCTGGGAGGATTATCGGATGATTGAGAACCAGAGGGCACATTCTTGGTAGAATTGTGTAGAAACCAAGGGTTGAAATAAACTTGGAAACCAAAATTAATATCCATTTCCTCATAGAAAAGACACATTACAGTGATATTTTTAGAAACAGTAGTAATTCTATCCTCCTAATAATTATCATCAATACCAAATCCAGTGGAAGTGGAAGAAAAATTAGCCTTTTCATATTTTGATTGATAAATTTTGAACTGCTACTTCATTATTTAAGGATTAATTTCAGTTCTCCCTCTTTTTTTCTTCTTTACTTCATTTATCTTAAAAAAGTAACCATTGACTTTGGATGAAAGTGGATGTCCAATAAAATTGGAATTCTTACATGCAAAACATGAATTGTAATTTGATTTAATATTAAGGAAGTTTATGATGATAAGATAATCCTTTTTCAGCCATCCATAGTTTTATTTTTCAGGTGAGGGGCTTGCTTTACAAGGATACTTTTGTGATATAGAATTTTTTGTGTTACCTTTTGAGTGTTGAAAATTCTGGGAGAAATTATGAAACTTTTATGTCATGAGAAAAAAAATTAAGAGGTTGAAGAAATAAGTAAAATAGAAAGGAAACATGCCTTTTCAAAATTTGTAATAAAATGTTTCGAATTCCAGGGAGGGGTGTGTGCCAACAATTGATGAGTATGGAGGAAGGTCAGTATTTTGTATGTGAAAAGTATGGGGTGAGAAATGAAGGGATGTCTTGGCCAAAATGTGGTTTTGAAAAAAAAATCAGGAAAAAAGTGCTGATTTGATATCATTAATGACAACCATTTTTGAAATAAGTGACTTTTTTGAAAAAATTAAGTGCGTATTTGCCAGAACTGAAACCTCCTATTATTTACTCACTAGATTCTATTTTTTGTTTCTCTAAAACCATATTTCCATTTTTTTGTGCATATTTTTTATTCAGAATGTTTGAAAAATAAAAAATTCATGTTCCTCAACTAATAAAATGAAAAATACTCTAATTTCACCATTGAATTCCCTCCTCTTGATGAATTGATTAAGAATAATAATTGTTTGAAAAAAAATTAGGTTTTTTTCACCAACAACAGTATCCACCTCCATTTTTAATAACATGGTTCATTTTATTAAGAATAGATGCTACCAAATTTGTCAAGTAGTCTTCATGTATTTCTCCCCAATTTGTCTTGTTTTTTTTGCAAAGTTCCACAAGTGATTTTGGCTGATGATTTTGATAAATGTTGCATTTGATCTGGGCCCATAAACTCTATATTGGGTTCCGATCCAATGACTTTAATTAATAATAAGGTATTTTTTTCAGTTCAACACCTTGTTAATATACACTCTAATCTTTATAAGTGTAGATAAGTGGTTTGTATTCAATCAACATCAAATTATGCTTGGGAGTATCATATTTGAGTCAGGTGACCAATTTAGATTTGTATAAATTGTGAGTAAAATCTTTCTCTGAGAACGTTTTTGGAGGAAGAAGCACCAAAAGGACTTTTTTTCCATTAAAAAAGGCCCAAAATTTATTATGGAAGAGTGATTTATTTGAAATGTGGGTTGAAGTCTAGTTTGCTTGAATCGTTCATCTTTCTTCCTCCAAACCATAACCTGACATGACACCTTCCCTACCTTGAATGAAAACTCATCTGAACAAATTACCTTCTTCGAGTAATTGAAAGTCTAGTTCTGCTACTTTGGTTTAAATAGGAGGTTTCAGTTCTGGTAAATCCGCACTTAACTTAAGTGCTGATTTCAGCCCATATCAGCAATTACAAAAAAGCACTTAAATTTTGCAAATATGTCACTTATTTCACAAACGGGTTTCAGTTCTGACCTCAAATCAGCACCTTTGTGTGATTTGTTTTCACAACCACATGTTGGCCACATCATCCCTGTCACATGTGACACACTGATCTCCATCCCCTACTCATGTTTTGAATGTGAGAAGTCCACCAACATTGGACGTCCACTTTCATCAAAGGTGAATGGCTTCTTGTTGATGGCAAATGAAGTAAAGAAAAAAACAAAAGGGAGAATCAACATCACTCCTAAGCAAATGAAGGAGAGGTTCAAAATTTATCAATAAAAAATATAAAAAGGCTCATTTTGCTTGCACTTCAACTGTCTTTGGTGTCACTGATGAGGATTTAGAGATTGGAATTACTACTTTTTCCAAAAAGCTCAATGTCATTTGTCCTTACTATGAGGAAATGTATATTCTTTTTGGTTCCTGAGTTGATTTCAACCATTGGTTTCTACACAATACTACTAAGAATATACCCTCTGGATCCAAACCTTCTTATAATCCTCCTGGCACACCTTTACTTGAAGGAGATCAATCCCCTGAAGCCTCTCATCATAGTTCAGCCAAAGATGATCCTGACTATCAAGCAGAACAATTAGTTTGGAGCAGCTCTGAGTTCTCAGAGCCACAATTATTTGATGTATGTTTACTTTTTCTTTTTTCTTAAATTCTTTTCTAAATTCCTCTTTCTTTCTGTCTTTCTTTCTTTTCTAGTCTCCTCCTACTCCTACTTAAACTCAATTTCCAAAAAAAAAATTATTAATCCCACAAATGAGAATCACGCTTTGGAAGCTGCTTTAGATGAACTTCCTGAACCCTCTAGCTGAACTTCCAAACTAAAGCGTTGAGCCTCAACATCAATAAACTTGAACCATCTTTTAAAACGTGGTAATAATTCATCCAGCTCTTTGGCTTCCCTTGATGATTATTTTGAGAAAAAATATATAAGTAAGAATAAGTCACTATATATCTTATTCAATAACTTATTTTTTTCATTTCTTATTTCGTAGCATAATCCTGTATTGCAAAAAAATTCCCTTGAATTTGAGAAGATGAAGTTTTATCATATTCTAATGAAAGATCAAAGGGCCTTAGATTTGGAGGAAAAAAGTTTTTTGCTTCAATCTAATTTTGAAAAGGCCAGATTTGAGGCAGAGGAGATGGAAAGAGTTCATCTTTGCTCAGAGAAATCAAGTTACTGTGAATTTCAAAGAGAAATAGCAAGTCATGAATTGGAAAAGCAAGAAAATATTTAAAAAAAGAATTTATTATGGAATTTATAAAAAAATATCAAAACTTATGAGGAAATCAAATAATCACTTGACTTTTTTAATTGATTCATTGTTATTTCAGGTAATGTGTATTTTTCACATTTATAGTCTTTTAATGATTTTTAATACATTTTTTGATTATTTTTATGCCTTAATTGTGATTGAGTCAGGTGCTGAAAAGACACAGCATCTTTTCTTTCATATGACTTTATTTCAATTTCTGTAGTACAAGTTGTCAGCCAGACCTCATTAATTTCTTTCAAATTTATTGGTGCAATAAAAAACTTTCAAATGAGAAGAAAAGACACTGTGTCTTTTCAGCACCTGACCTGTTGTTTCTTAACACTACATTTTTTTTTCTTCTTTTTGATTGACTATAAAAAATGCTAATTCAAGGTTTATCTGTCTATTCTACCTCATCAATTTCTTCCAAATTTACTAGTGCAATGAAAAACTTTCTAGTGAGAAGAAAAGATGCTGCTTCTTTTCAGCATGTGATCTGTTGTTTCTTAACACTACATTCATTTTTTCTCCTTTTTGATTGACCATACAAGATGCTAACTCAAGTTTTATCTGACTATTCTTGATTATTGAGTAAGATTTTGGTGAAATAATTGAAAATGATGCAGTGTGATGTTAGTATTACATTTATTTTACTTATTTTCACCACAATTTTACTTTCCTGTAGTCCATCTGACATTTTGAACCAGAGAAATGGAAATAAAGTCATGCAACAGAAATAACACCTAGTCTTTTCAGCATGTGACTTCAATCAAATTTCAAGCATAAAAATAATTAAAAAAAAGCATGAAAAAGAAAAAAATTCTAAGTTAAAAAAATACCAAAAAAACTACATTATTGACGACTGCAGCTCTTGAAGAATCTTGCGGGCGGTATCTGGCCCATAACTAGCAACTTTTTCTCCCTCTACTGGAGCCATACCACTACCAAGCCTAGATAAAACCTAATGAATAAAAATAAAGTCATGTCAAGAGAGAGCAAACAGCATCTTTCTTTTCTTTGAGACATAAATTTCTCAAGCAAGAATTTTTTTGCAAGTTGCTTGCAAACCCAAGCAAATTGTGCCAAGTAGTTGCCCCATCAGACTCGTCTCTTCTGGGGAAAGCTTAAATGGGGCTAAAGAATTTTGTTTTCCAAAAATAAAAAGTTGCCCCAGAAGAAGCAAGTCTTCTGGGGCCAAAAGAAAATATATATATAATTCTAAAAACAAATGAAGCCCCAGCAGAAGAAAGTCTTCTGGAACAAAAAAAGCAAAAAAAAAAAATTGATTAAAAAAAACTGCTGGGGCAACAAAAAAATTTTAAAAATGGGGCTTTAAGAAAATCTGAAGGAATATAAGGTGGGCCCTTTCCAGGCACTCTGAAGAATCTTTCCTAAACCAAACTAAGACCAAATTGTTTTGAATTCATTTACAAAATTTTCTTAAGATACTCTGCATGTTGGTTTAATTAGTTGTAGACCTTATGCTATCATAAAAATTTGCTGACAATTTTTTTTGTTTTTTGTTTTCTTTTATTTCATTTTTCTTTTTCTTTTATTTAATTTTTTTATTTCAGAATTATATTAAACCCAACCAGGACAAATTTGTATTGATTTTAAATACAAAATTTTGTTTAGATACTGAGAATTCTGGTTTAATTAGTTGTTGACCTTATGCCATCATTAAAATTTGCTTATTTTATTTTTTTTCTTTTTGGTTTTTTCTTTTCTTTTCTTTTCTATATAATTATATTTTTTTAACTTCAGAACTAGATTATCTAAATGGGTGGACAAAAACACAATGGTTGACCAAAAAAAGCTTCTCAAATTCAAATGGCTGGTGAAATTTGGAAGGATGATGTTGGTTATGACTTTAAAAAGTTTTGGTATAAGGAGTATCTACTTCTGGAGGTATTTGAAAAAAATGAGCCAATACCCCCATCATGTCCTGGATCACACAACACAGGCACCTACCACATTGCACATGTCTCAGAAAGGCCTTCAGTTATTCAACCTAAAAATAAAAATATTCATCCTGTTATAATGAATTCATTCAAACTAAAGGAATTGGCTGAGCTTGGTAAACTGAAGGATGCTAAGAAATGCTGCAGGTACATGAAATTAGTAAGACACCAAATCAAGACCAATGGTGCTCATCTGAAAGCAGGGGGAGAGGGGAATATGTTTTCTGCTGGAGAACAGTTAGGGAGTCAATATGTATTTGATATAAGTAAGTTACAAATTTTAAATTTCCAAATTCAAAAAGCTGAATGATGCTTCAGTTCTCTACTAAAATTTGAGAATAGATGATGGGTAAGTGAGGGAGGCACTTGGATTTATATTTTCATTTTATTCTTATCTATTTAAACTGTTAGCAAAGAAGTACTATGAGGAATCTTTGAAGCTTGGAGCTGAAATAGACCTTCCTTGCTATGATGGGGTGGACGCTTTTGGGGGAAATATAACATGAACTTCAGATGGGTTTTCAAATTCTCTCCATAAAGATTTGGACAAAAGTGAACTTAGTTCAGGTGTCTGGTTTGCAACAACTTTAGATGGAATTTTTGATGAATGCTCATGGTACAGCAATAGGCCAAGGAAGAATTGAGGTCATTGTGTATTTCCTGAATTGAAATACATGGTTGAGTTTGAAAAGTGTGATGGAATATGGGTTGTTATATGGCCAGCTAATATGCTATACCATCAAACAACACCTGTCAAAGAGTTTGGAAATATTTCAAGGCTTGGGTAATCCATCCTAATAAGTAAAAAACTAGCCAATTCTTTTAAAACTTTAAAAATGTTAATTTCAAATATAGATATGTCGGAATATATTTCTATAAAAGAAAAAGAAAAGTTGGAATTCTAGCATGATAACTTTATTTCATCAATTTTAGATGGTAATACTAAAAAAATGGAACATGTGTAATATTATTATTAAAAAGCATGTAAATCATTAGAAAAGTATATTTAGTATATGATTTTTAGAAATTATAATGTGATTACAAAGTCTAATGAGAAGAAAAAAGTTTATGAATAAATCATCACTAATACTCCCAATGTGCTAGTGTGATTGGAAGAATATTTGCCCTTATGCGAGTGGTTTGAGAATTGGTAGTGTTGGATATAGCTGGAGGTGTTTCAAATTCTTCATCTTCATATAGCTCTAATTATTGATCTTTGAGGTCAGCGAGTAGGCTATGAAGTATGGTGCAACACAGAATCCAGTTGATGAAAGCCTTCATTTTGTAACTATTTCTAAGAGGACTTCTTAATTCCCTTAAACTGTAAAAATGACTTTTCAAGATTCCAATAGAATGTTCAATATGGATTCTTGACTTTTCTAAATGATTGTTGAACTTGGCATTGTGACTGTCTTCTGAAGCTGCTCCACGAAATGCAGGAAGTACATATTTTCCATTCACATAAGCTGAATCAGCCAGAAGATACTGATCTTCATCAAAAAAAAATTTCCGGCTCTTTTGAGATTTGCATTCTTTGAAAGATTTAGGAATCATGACATGATCCAGGATAGCCAGAAAAAAAAGATATAAATTTTATGTTGACGTTATGGTAAGGTAAACTCTTACAGTCGCCTTGCTGTAAGCAGAATCCGGAGGAGATGTGTGGATTTAGCTGAAAACCCCGTCCTTCCAATAAAAATAATAAAATGGGAATTCTAAATCACTAAGCTAACCAATCTACTTGGATCTGATTGATAAAAAAATAATGAAACTCTATAATATTTAACGCTTATTGAGATTAAATGATCGTGGCTGTTGATAAAAGAAATACTGATAACAACAATTAAGGTGTACCAGTGAAAGATCTGAAAAGATTGACTTTTATGTTTTTATAATAATTTAAATTTATATGAGACAGCAATAATCAAGTCCCAGCGACGAAGACCTTTCTAAAGATACCCTATATGAAGTGTGATTTAAATTGTTGAATTGTATTTCTAAAATGTTATGTAAAAATAATAAATGTTATAAGGGTATTATAACTTATTTAATTTGTTGAGTAATAAAAAATGAGACTGTGGTGGTTAATGATTAAGCTGTATGATGTGTCCCCCCTCTCAATTTCGAGTTTGAGAAGCGCTTAAGTATTCCTAGTCACGTGCCTAAGTTTTCCCCTCCAGAGCTCTTCCAGAGTCAATCCGGAGCCCATACGGAGTCAAAGCGGAGTCGAAACGGAGTCCGTACAGAGTCCCTCCGGACTTCCGGACTCAATTTAGAACCTTAAAACCATAATAAAAAATCTAGAAAAATTACACATAATAGAGCTACTTCCCCTTTACATACCAAACTAATTTTCGTAATCTGCGCAGCTCTAATTACCCTGTGAAAATTCATCAAAGTTAAGTAATTTTTGAAAACGTAAATATTTCTATAAAACTTTAAAATTCATTTAAAAATATAAGAAAAATAGTAAAAATTCTGGGAAAATTTCCCAAGGTTCTTGAGTGACTCGACTTAATACTTATAAATTTTTCAGACCGTAAAAATAAGTTTTCTCCGTAAAATAAATTGTTTTCGTGTAGGCATTTGCTCGTGACCAATTTCTTCATATTTAAAACTCAAATAAATTAAATAAAACCCCTTTTATATATAAAAAAAATAATAACGCCAATCTTGCACGCCGTAATAACTCCATTTACATATTTAGGTGCCGTACTAAACTTTAGGCTACCACATCCTCCCTCCGATCGAGAATGTCCCCATTCTTAAAACTTTGCATAAGTGGTTGAGCACAATATTCATCTTTAACCTTCAACCACCATCTTCTTTAATCAACTATAAAATTCATCTTCATCAATATGTCTTCCAAAGAACTTGTCGCTCCATGTGAACTCTGCGCTCGATACCAGGTACCTTGTTTAATTTCCAACCCTAATCTTCCTGGCAGAACAGCTTGCGACTTATGCCGTGTGAAAAAAGTCAAATGCAACCGGCCAATAGTTCCTTCTAAAACAAACGTATATTTAGGACCAGCAGCTCTCCCTGATCCCTCAACTTCTAAAAAGCGATCCAAAATTCCTGTCTTCTTAAAACGAATAAGGTCAAAAACAGCTTCAAAAGTTCAATCTTCATCAACGGATCCCGGCCTAATTTTGCCTTCACAAGATCCTAATCCTATAACGCCAGTACCCCCAACTAACTTTGCTGAGACTATGTTTCCTGGCTCTAAATGTAAGACCCTATTTATCTTACTAAAAAAAAACTTTTAATCAAAATTGACTAAACCTATGACTTAATAACATATTTGAACTTCTAGCTGTCGAAATAACCAACACTGATGATGTTGGTAGAGTGAAGACGGACTATATCAATCATTACCCAAATTTTCATCACTATCTTTTTCTTGACTTTACTAATGAGTTGAAACAAAAAATGCTGGCCTATTTTCAAGAAACTCCAGCTAATAACCATGAAGACCTCATGAAAAGAAGAATTTTAATGCAAAGCTTTGATAATGATGTTGAACAATTTCAAAGAAATTATCTTTTCTAACAGTATAACTTGATAAAATTTTGTTTTTGCTTGGTCTTCTTAAACTTTCAACATAAATGATGTTTTCTTTCTTCTCTGGCTTGATATAACATAAAATAAAATAAAATAAATCTTGTGATGATTCCACTACTGAGAGCAAGGTTTGAATCCCTTCAGACTCCCATATACCAGTCTTCCTTCTTGTCACAGCATTGAGAGAGTGGATCTTCCTATGAGCCGAATACTCCTGATTCCAACCTCATAGGGCCCCCCACTGAGCCGAATTCTATGATTCCAATCTCGCCATAAGGTCCTCCAAGCTTCACACCAAAAAAAATGGCCTAACTATGAGGCACTAAAAAAATCATTCCCTAAAATCCAACTACCATCCTAACTTCTGATTCCTTCATCACAATTTTCAAACTTTGCTATACAGCAAACCCATAAAATACTTTTGCCAGGCTTCCAATAATAATATTAACTTTAGACCATGTTAAAGCGCCACAAATTTCACCTAATTAACCATTATGCTTTCTTTAGCTTCATCACCACCTAAAGTTTTAACCTCCTAAAGCTTATTAACACCCAATTCCAGAAATAATTGAATAACCAGTTTAGAGTCTTAGTGGACAGTGATAAATTAAAAGATTGAATTGAGTTATCCAAACAAGATTGACATTCCAGTTTAAAGTCTTGGTGGACCAAACATATAATCGATTGCCAGTTTATGGTCTTGGTGGACCAAAGATCGTTTAAGTGCATAAATATCTTGATATATTCCTAAGTAAGGCCTAGGCTTGACCAAAGATTGAATAAATTTGATAATCCAGTTTAATGTCATAGTGGACCAAACATTTGATCGACAAGTAATCCAGTATAAGGCCATAGTGGTCCAATGAATGTTGAATTATCCTGCAGATATTAATTTTCCAGTTTAAAGTCATAGTGGACTAAACAATGAATGAACTACCAGTTTAAAGTCATGGTGGACCAAACATTTAATCGATAAGAAATCCAGTTTAAGGTCATGGTGGACCCAACAGCTTGATAACAGTCCAGTTTAAGGTCTTGGTGGACCTAACATTTGATAACACTCCAGTTTAAGGTCTTGGTGGACCTAACAAATCCAATAAAAAAAATTTTAACGATAGTCTTGAAAATTAGCCAGTTTAAAGTCTTGGAGGACTAACAGCTCCATAATTCGTATAAAACCCTTAAGGAAAGTCTTGAACAGTAGCCAGTTTAAAGTCTTGGAGGACTAACAGCTCCAAAATACGTGTAAAAAACCTTAAAGAACGTCTTGAAAAGTAACCAGTTTAAAGTCTTGGAGGACTAACAGATGTCTTGAAGTAAAATCCCATTGGTATTGAGTTCTCCTAGACCCTGTTTCCTGTCTAAACTAAATGAATAAAGCTAAAAAGAATGAAAACTAAAAAAAAAAAAATAAAACTTAGAAATATAATAATAATTTTGATTTAATTAATTAATTTTAATTTTATTTTATTTTTTTTTATTTTTTTATTTTTATTTTTTTATTTTATTATTATTATTTTTTATTATTATTTATTTTATTTTTATTTTATTTTTATTTTTATTTTTATTTTTATTATTATTATTATTTTTATTTTTATTTTATTTTTAATTTTAATTTTTTTTTTTTTTTTTTTTTAAATTTAAAATAAAAGATTTTAGAATAGTTAGTTTTGAAATAAAATTTAAAATTTAATTTTAAAGAAAGATAAATGAATGTGAAAAGAAAGATAAAAAAAGTAATAAAAAAATTTTTCAAAATAAAATTTTAAAAGATGCCCCCTGGCCATTTGATGAACCGTACCCTCGACATCATACCCACATCCAAGTGCAACTTGATGTGGTTACACAATTTTAAGAAATTGAAAAGAAAAGAAAATAAATGAAAGTTTTTAGAAGATAATTTTTATAATGATGATCACTGGGTGGGCTCCCTCCAATTTATAAAAATGATTAGAGACCACCAGTGAGCATCACCTTTACAATAATTCATAATATATATTAAAGAAAAGAAATCACAATCTAACATAAAAAATCAAAAACAAAATAAAATAAAAAGAATCTTGAATCCGGCGTTGAGAGCGGTGTCTCTTGATTCGTTCCAGTTTATAGTCTTAGTGGACTTCCTAAAATTAAAAGACAAAGCCAGGATTCAACTAGAAACAGGGAAAATTTTGGAAACGAACATTATGGGGTAATTGTGTATAGAGCAGCCAGCCCATCAATTACCCCCACACTTGCCAATATTAAATTAAGAAGGTTCCCCTGTGAACACTTCTTCCAATAAATTTTAAAATTTTTCCAACACTATCTTCACCCATATATTAAGAATTTTAAATTTTGAAAATTTTCAATGAAGGTTTTCTCGTATTTCGTTATGTTTCATCACAGTTTCGTGGACCATATACAGTGTAACGATAGTAAAGTATTTTTTTATAAAAATAAGAAGATAGTTTATCCTCGTTGCGGAGGTATAAAATTTGATAAATGTCATTTAAAATTGTAGTTTATCCTCATTTCGGAGTTGATAAAATTTAAGAAATTTCATAGTTTATCCTCATTGCGGAGGAATCCATAAAATTTCGTTGATATCATAGTTTATCCTCATTGCGGAGGAATCCATAAAATTTCATTGATATCATAGTTTATCCTCATTGCGGAGGAATCCATAAAATTTTGTTGATATCATAGTTTATCCTCATTGCGGAGGAATCCATAAAATTTCGTTGATATCATAGTTTATCCTCATTGCGGAGGAAGACTTCGGCACTCCTGGTGCCTCTAGGATAGAACCGTTTCACTTGATCGGCCGCTACCCTCTTCTTTAATACTACTCCATCCAACTCTTCTAGCACATATGAACCGCCGGAAACTTGCTCCTTGATTTTATACAGTCCATTCCACCTATCTGCAAACATCTTTCCCCACTGACTTTCCAAACTCCTATTATACACCAGGACCATATCACCTGGGTTCAAAGGTTTCCTTAATCGATGTGCCAACCGCTCATCCCAATATCTAACTGATTGATTTCGGATCTTCATCATCCGTGAATATGCCTTTTCTAAATATTCTTCTTTCTTTTCTAGCTGCATCATTCTTGCACACAATAATTCTTCAGTAGTTTTGACCGTGTCCCAGTCAACTCCAAGATATGATTCAGCTTCTAAATCAACCGGTAAAACTGCTTTCTGTCCAAAAACAAGTTCATATGGTGAAAATCCGGTCGTCCTTTTGGCAGTGATTTGATCAGCAAATAAAACTAAAGGTAAATAGTGCCTCCACTTTTCAGCACTTGTCCCACACATTTTAACTAAAGCATCCTTAATAACTTGATGCCCTCTTTCAACCATGCCTTCAGCTTCAGGATAATATGGGGTTGCTACCCTAACCTTTGATCCAACTTTCAATACGGCCTCTTTAAACTCTGTCCCAAATTCAGGACCTCCATCTACCGTTACCAACTTCATCACCCCATACCTATATACCCAATTATTCAAAAAAAATTCTGCCACATTTTTGGCAGTTAAATTAATAAGAGGCGCTGCCTCTAACCAACCAGATAAATCATCTCTTGCCACAATTAAATATTTATACCGTCCCTCTTTTATATGAACGGCATCTAAACTAACTCTTCCAAAGAGCGTATATTCACCGGTCGCCCGTCCAGGTTCTTTTGGCCTTAAATAACTTTGTCTTTGACATTCTTCGCATGACTGAACCCACTGTTTAACAGCCATCTTCATGCCAGGCCACCAAAATCGATCAGAAATTCTTCTAAATGTTTCTCCAACGCCTCTATGCCCGAGATCTTCATGCAGTGATTTCAAAACTAATTCTTGCCCCTTCTGTTGAGTTATAACTACTTGAGGACTTGGATACCTTCTCCTCATTAAACGTCGACCAGATAGGTAAAACGTAGATTACTTCCTCTTGATAGCCACCCATTCATTGTCTTCACAATCTTCTGGCCTCTCTAAAGTCAATAAATATTTGACTAACAAAAAATAAAAACCAGTTTGACCCCAGACTTCATCTTGAAAATCGATTAATATAACATCAATAGGGACTTCTCTATCACCAATATCACCTGCACATGAATGAGCCAATAATCGTTGACCCCTAAATAAATCTTTAATCGAGCTATGTTGACGTTTTTCTTCTGAACCTTTGGATCCTTCGAAAACCGTATTCAAATATACCTCTTTCTCTTTATCCACCTTTTTATTTAAGTTCTCTAATTCTCCAACATATACACCATTCCTTAATTTACTACTATCCCACACTACCAATCCATTTTCCTCTACATACACCACATCTTCTTCTACCTCCTCTCTGCCGAATTTATCTACACCTTTTCCAACACCTTTATTAACATAAAAACTATTTTCCAGTTTATCCTCTTGGTGGAGGTCATCATCATCATAATCTAAACACAATAGTCCTGCCAGTTTAACCTCATGGGGGAGGTATGGAAAGTCTTCAGCTCCTTTAGTGCTGGCTTTGATAATAGGTATATCTTCATCGAACTCTTCTGAGTCTGAATCTTCTTCAGTGGGTGGTCTTCTTGATAAACCATCTGGCATAGTAAAAGTTTTGCCAGGCTTATGAACTAATTCAAACGAAAAATGTTGAATAAAAGCTACCCATCTCGTCATGGGTGCGTTCGGTAAACTTGGGGAATTAATCATCTGGATTAACGATTTCGCATCGACTTGCAACTCAAAATGTTGCCCCCACAAAATATGCTGAAGTTTCTTCACTATTTTCGCCACACCACATAATTCCAATTTTGGTTGAGAATATCTTGATTCGACCTCAGTAAATACAACAGATTCATACCTAACTGGCCTGATGTAACCAGCTTTATCCATCTGAGACAGAACCGCCCCAGCTGCAACCTGACTTGAATCAACTGCTAAATAAATTCTGCCAGCATCTTTTCCATAATCCAACTTGTGCAGGACTAAATCCTTCCCCACAACCTCCTTCAACTTCACAAACGCCTTCTCACACTTTTCATCCCACTCCCAGTCTGCATCCTTTCTCGTTAACCGTCTCAATGGAGCTGCCAATGAAGAAAAGTCCTTGATAAACATTCTAACATATACGCAAACGCCTAAAAACCCTCTAACTTCGGTCGTATTCCTGGGTCTTGGCCAGGAGTGAATTTTGTTAACTTTCTTCTTGGACATAATCCTACCCTCTCTACATACCACATGGCCTAATATTTCTAAGGCTGGCACACAACATGAAAATTTTGAACCTGAAATAGTTAAGCCAGCCTCTTCAATTCGAAACAAGATTCTTTCTAATGTAATTGCAAACTCCCAAATGAATTTGCGTATCCCGGGATTCTCTTCCAACACCTGGTTATCATAGTCGGTTGTTGGTCCCTTAATTCCTCCATCATCTATAAAGATTCCAGCATATTGTGGAATTTCATCTTGAAGGATCCAAGCCATCTGAGCTTGATAAACTGCAACCGAATTTGTTGCTCCTTGAGGTAATCTTGTTAACTGTAAACGTCCAAGTGGTGTATCGAATGTAGTGAGAGGCCTTGAGTCCGGATGTAACTCTCTCTCATCATATCCACCCATAATATCTCCCAAACCATAGCACACTCTCCCTGCAAACGCTTCAACAAACTCCTCAGCACTAGGTGGTATCCCAGCATCCTTTATTGTAACCCTATTTAATTCCCTAAGATCATGAACAACTCTAAGCTTGCCATTCGGTTTCTTGATACAAAATACAGGACTAGAATAACTTGACGTTGATTGCTCATACAGTCCAGTGCGTATCCATTCTCTGACAACTTCAATATAGGCTTCTTTTAATGCAGCCGGAATAGGAATCGGTTTCTGCTGCCACGGTTCATGACATACCACAGGAATCTTGTAAGGCTCCCCATAGGAATGCTTCAACACACCCCTCTCCTCTTCTACAAAAGCAATGGCCTTCTCACGCTTGACCATCACATCCAACAACAACTTCTTCTCTTCTCCAGACAACCAACCATCAGGTCCAAAATTAACAACACCCAGTCTCTCAAAAGTGATTCTTGACGTCTCAGAAAATTCAGGCGGATTCTTTACCAAGGGACTTTCATAAGGATCTCTTGATAACCTTGGTCTTCTCAAAGGTGGATTTAATTCAGCAGGTAGCGGTTCATTAATAGGTCGAACTTTATTTGCTACTTTCTTATATTTGGCTGCGTCCACATCTAAATTAACTTGAGGTAAAACATTTTCTTTTTTATCGCCATTAAAACTTTCATCAAATAAATCTTCTTCATCGCCAGAATCGGAATAAGAAAAATTAGAAAAATATTTTATTTCATTTTTAAATTTTACCTTTTTCTCCTTTCCCTCGTCTAATTTATAAACAGATTTTCCAACACCTTTGCTTCCCTTATCCAACAGTAAATCACCCGTAAAGAAAGTTGGCAGTTTACCCTCTTGCTGGAGGACCGGAATTGAATTTTCACAAAATTTATTTTTTTGAGTTTTAATTATACTAAGATTTTTAATCGGATTTGGATAAGATTTTTGCAGTTTACCCTCTTGCTGGAGGTCCAAAATAGAAGGAGATAATTGCAGTTTAACCTCTTGCTGGAGGACCGGAAATGAATTTTCACAAAAATTATTTTTTTATGTTTTAATTATACTGAGATTTTTTATTTGATTTTGATGTGATAATTGCAGTTTACCCTCTTGCTGGAGGTCCGTAATAGAAGGAGATAATTGCAGTTTAACCTCTTGCTGGAGGTCCCGAATAACATTTTCACATAAGTTATTCTTTTGTGTTTTACTTATACTGAGATTTTTAATCGAGTTTTGATGTAATTTTTGCAGTTTACCCTCTTGCTGGAGGTCCATAAACATACCCTTCCAATTTTTATCCAACCTAATTTGGCCCATTTTGCCTTTTTCACCGTTTTTAAATTTAATAGAAAAACCGGGTAAATCCAATAAACATATAGAAAAGTCCAAAACGTATTTGCACTCCAAAGTAATATTAACAGAAAATAATTGAGAATCCACTTGAATTATCTCCAAGTGAGCTGACCTATTGCAATCCGGGATCTCATCCTGAGGAGAGATTACAACATTTGAGCGATCAGCCCCTGCTACCCCAAAAAATGAGGGCATCCATAATAATTTGAATCCTGAATAAATTGAAGACATAACAATAAAAAAAAAAATTTCAGCCGAGTTTAGGTAGTTTATCCTCATTTCGGAGGAATTAAATTCTTGATATCCCCTGGAGATAATCCATAATTTTGCCCCAAGGGCTTATCCACCGATTCCATAAAACCCAAAAATAAACCCCCATAATTTGTCCTGCCATTGGACATAAAAAATAAACAACCCTTTTCCAAAACATGAGTGCATCCAATTTATGCACTCTATTATCAAATGCCACTACACTCTTTATTAGTGCAGGGAAAACCATATCCTCCTTAACAATCTCTCCCTGAGATTGTAACAAATCCACCATATCCATATCTTCATTGCAGACAGTCTCTGCTTCTGAAGACAAAACCTGAGGCAAAAAATCCTCTAAATCCGATTTCAAATCATTCAACAAAAAATTATCCCCATCATCCAAAATTTTGTCATTAATGACAACAATATCTTCATCTTCAAAAATCTCTTCTTTCCAAACAGAAGAGTCAACAAAAATAATATCTTCAGGCTGGACAAAATTTTCAGGAATGGCTGAATCCGGAATTTCATCAGTAACTAGTTCTTTTACACCATCCTCTCCTATCTCTTGAGCGACCTCAGTGTCTTCTCCAGAGTCCAAATCAACAGAGTTATGAGTATCCAGATGTTCCAAAATAGCCTTCTTTAGCACCTCCATACCAGGAATCCTAGTTTCTCCATCGGGAAGATCCTTCATTAAATTCGCATTAATAAGCACCATCAAAATATCTTTCTTAACCTTTTCCCCCATAGCATCCCAAAAAATATACTTTGATGCATTATCATGAAATAAAATTTCATACTCCAACAAATAATCCAGAACCACCTGAAATTCAACCATAAACTGATGATACTGATGCAGAGATGTTACACCACCTTTTGATTCCCATTTCCTAGCTATATCCTTTAGATCCTCCAATGAATAAACTTTTGGCCACCTTTTTCCCATTTCCATCTTGAGCTTTCTCCAATCTTGATCTTTATAACCATCCATGGAAATAACCTCCTTTTCCACCTCTCTGTCCAAAATAAAGAACCTAATCTGCTTCACCATATCCAAAGGTAAAGCACCATCAATCGCAGCTGCAGTTTCATACCTATGTAAAAATCCTTCTAAATCATCTCCAGAAAACTTGGGCCCAAGCCAAGATACAATCCTTACTGATGCCCTAACAGGTACACCAGCAGCCAACACAGCAGTTCCACTAGTAGAAGACATCCCAAAACATAAGAAAAGCGTTAACAACCGTTAAAATAACAAGCCTCTTGCAGGCCAATAACAAAAATCCAATTAGAGTTCCAGAAAATAAGCCTCTTGCAGGCTAATAACGTTCTTGATCCAAGTAAGTCTTTAAAGAAAGCTAGAGAATTCGAACCCCACGTTGGGCGCCAACTATGGTAAGGTAAACTCTTACAGTCGCCTTGCTGTAAGCAGAATCCGGAGGAGATGTGTGGATTTAGCTGAAAACCCCGTCCTTCCAATAAAAATAATAAAATGGGAATTCTAAATCACTAAGCTAACCAATCTACTTGGATCTGATTGATAAAAAAATAATGAAACTCTATAATATTTAACGCTTATTGAGATTAAATGATCGTGGCTGTTGATAAAAGAAATACTGATAACAACAATTAAGGTGTACCAGTGAAAGATCTGAAAAGATTGACTTTTATGTTTTTATAATAATTTAAATTTATATGAGACAGCAATAATCAAGTCCCAGCGACGAAGACCTTTCTAAAGATACCCTATATGAAGTGTGATTTAAATTGTTGAATTGTATTTCTAAAATGTTATGTAAAAATAATAAATGTTATAAGGGTATTATAACTTATTTAATTTGTTGAGTAATAAAAAATGAGACTGTGGTGGTTAATGATTAAGCTGTATGATGTGTCCCCCCTCTCAATTTCGAGTTTGAGAAGCGCTTAAGTATTCCTAGTCACGTGCCTAAGTTTTCCCCTCCAGAGCTCTTCCAGAGTCAATCCGGAGCCCGTATGGAGTCAAAGCGGAGTCGAAACGGAGTCCGTACAGAGTCCCTCCGGACTTCCGGACTCAATTTAGAACCTTAAAACCATAATAAAAAATCTAGAAAATATACACATAATAGAGCTACTTCCCCTTTACATACCAAACTAATTTTCGTAGTCTGCGCAGCTCTAATTACCCTGTGAAAATTCATCAAAGTTAAGTAATTTTTGAAAACGTAAATATTTCTATAAAACTTTAAAATTCATTTAAAAATATAAGAAAAATAGTAAAAATTCTGGGAAAATTTCCCAAGGTTCTTGAGTGACTCGACTTAATACTTATAAATTTTTCAGACCGTAAAAATAAGTTTTCTCCGTAAAATAAATTGTTTTCGTGTAGGCATTTGCTCGTGACCAATTTCTTCATATTTAAAACTCAAATAAATTAAATAAAACCCCTTTTATATATAAAAAAAATAATAACGCCAATCTTGCACGCCGTAATAACTCCATTTACATATTTAGGTGCCGTACTAAACTTTAGGCTACCACAACGTAACAAATAAGCTGAACAGAAATTGAATATCTATAGGGAAGATATAGTTGCTTGTGTTAGTATGAAAAAGAATGTAAAGAATTAAAAATAAGCTACCTCTTTTTACGGTCAAAGTAATTGTTTCCACCATGAGCTGGTTTCTGACTCAAAGGAATAGTAGCACCATCAACAAAACTAATACATCCTGGGAAGACCTCTGCTTGCATAACCTGAAATGATTCAAGTCGCACTTTGTTTGTTGTCCAGGAGAGAATTTGAGATTCCAAAGAGTTGATAGAAGTGATACAAAATTTTGTATAAGTGTTAACAGAACCATAGCCTAAATCAAAGATATTTTCCAAACGTTTCAAGGCAGCTCCATTACCATTGGGACCCAAACATCATAGTGTTATATCCAATTGAATTGATGGATCACGTTGTGGCTTTTGAGAATTATTGTGAAACACCGGGTGATCCTCAATAAGATGAAGCAATTTAAGGAAACATTCCTGAGAAGTCCTGAAAAGCTGTCTAAAACTGATTATGTATAGGTTTAGAAGTATTTGGAGGGTGTACTTGGGAGTATGCAGTACTTGAGGCTTTCTAAAAAGAAGGTAACATTTTGTGGTTATTTTAGATTAAAAAATTTTTTTCCTCAAGGTCAGAATTAGATTCACAATCAGAGTCCAAGAGCAGATCAAGATCTATTACAGTCATTGCTTGATGTAGCTTATCACAATTTGAGAGTGAGGAAGGCATGAGTCTTATATGGTAGAAAAATGAAGATGATACATGATTTTAAGAGATATGAAGTGTCACCACGCAATATGGGGGGCGGACTTGCTAGCGAGTCCGCAAACTTGGACCCAAACTCACCACAGATTGAGCACACATTGAGCTATTGATAAAGGAACCATACAATGAGGGATGAACACCACTCAGCAGAACAGTTTTAGGTGGGTGTCCAAGTAGAGTTCAGCATGAGTTCAGTATGAGTTCAGTCTGAGTTCCATCTGAGTTCAGGTTGAGGACTTGCTAGCAAGTCCACCCCCTATATTGCGTAGTGTGTTATGCTGTGGATTTCTGCACATGAATGATATGATTCTGAAAAATCAGTGAGATGTTCCAAATGGTGAAACCAGCGCTTTTGGTTGAGAAAGTGCAGATTTGAGTGAAAAAAGTGACTTATTTCACTTTTGAAATCCACCAGTTTTGGGGCTAGTGTTTCATAAATACGCATTTAGATAAGTGCAGATTTGGTAAAATTTAAGTGTGCATTTTTAAGTGTGTATTTTTCAGAACTGACACACCCTAATATAAGTCTATTTTCTTGCTATTTTATACAGCTACATGGCTGAAAATCCCCAAATCAAGGGATCTTCAACAGACCATATAAACAGATATTGTTGTTGTGAGATTACTTCCAATATCATCAAGTAATGTTTTACAATTTCCTGAGAAGTGGTGGTGGAGTTCACAGAGGTCAAGGCTACTGGTTTTGCTACTTTTGCCAGATGTTAGCAAATATTTGATTTACCTGGTGTAGCAATACTTTTGGACAATATTATGCACAGTGGAGAAAGGAAGCCCAAATATTTGGGGATATTCAGTTATATTCTTGGGACTAGCTTTTAGAAAAATGATATTGGAACTTTATTGAGCTTTAAGCTGATGTATTTGGGCTTTAATTCAAGGCATATTCTGAGAAAACTGCCAAAAAATTGAGTTTCTTGGTCAGTCAAAAAAAATAAAAAGTATTACAAGATTAGAGCCAAGAGGAGAAGAAATAAATAGAAAAGTGATAGAAAAGTAACAGAGAAAATTTTAGAATGAGAAAGAGATAAAAATTTGGAGAAAAAATGTGCTTAAGAAAGCTTAAAACAATTGACTGGGAGCTTTACTGTGGCCGGAAAGTTATTTTTCCCACTATTCATGCTTCAAAACATTTTCAGCTTTCATTTGCACCACCACCATCACTTACCTATCAGACTTTGTTCATTTATTCTTTGTTTCTCTCTCCATCACTTTGTATGTTTTTATTAGGGTGTATCAAAGTTATAAATTTTTAATTATTTAAAAGATATTTCACAACACAAAAAGAAAGGCAGAAATGTCACATTGATTTTGTCAGTGTGTGCTAGTATCTAAGTATAATTTAATAGTAAATATTAATGGTGCTACTACTTATTGTTAAATTAGTTAGTGATTAAACCTCAGGGAAAGACTAATAAAATATTTATTCTCAATATAAACTCACAATACTTGGATTTTATGTGTGCTAGTGGTGGAAAATAGAATAATAAAATATAGTTTTAGCTTATATAAAGATAATATCAATTTATAAATGCTTTATAAGATATTTTTATATGATAATAATTTTTTTATAATATTTATTTGAAGTTTAGTAAGTAAGTGATGTCTAATAACCCATCAAAATCCTCCCTTACTTATACCAAAATCCACTGGAGTGCACAGACCTTCAATCCAGATGATGTCACTGCTATCCCTGGAAATCACAGCACTGTGAGGGCCCATCACCTCCCCATGTCGTCCACTTCAAGCACTTTCAACACCCAGATCTCCAGTAAGGACCCTCCATCACAATTAATAATACCACAGACTTATACCATAAATGGAATAAACAGATAAAAGCGGATACCATAGAGAAACAGGTAAAATAACTCATCCAAAGAGTATATAATGAAACTCAAAGCATATAAAGGAGCCAAATTAACTGTCCAATCCCCCAATAACATCCACAAGCATCCATATTAACCCAGTAATCATATCTCAACTCATAAATCCATGAAAATCCATCCAAGGAAGCAGATTAAGTTGTCCAAACTGGATATATGCACCTGAAAAAGGTTTATATGCTTGTGTACAAATTGTGAGTCCACTGATTACGTCCACATGACCTAAATAAGCAGAAAAATAAAGGTTATAGGCTATTAAGAGGTTAAAACCCACTTATAGACCTAAATATACATAATATAACTACATATTTCACTGAATATGAGGTTTATGTATACATATAGGCTTATGTATGTCTATAATTACTTAATATCACTTAAGATAAGTATATTATGACTCCATTAACACCTCAATAATTATTATTAGACTATGGATAAGCTATTTAAACTACTATAATTTATATAATAGTGTTATAATTATTTATATATGTATTATAACCATATATATATAAGTATTTTAACCTTATTTTAAGTTATAATATTAATGTAATTAAGGTTATATTATTTTAAACATGAGAATTACTCAGTCCTGGAGATATCTAGGCTGACATTCCCTCACCCAAAAAAAACAATAAAAAATGTAAACACATTTTAATTAATAAGTAAGGAGTGAATAAAAAAATAATTATAAAATTTCTATGATAAATATACTGAATTAACCAGTATTATTTAAATTTAAATTTCTTCAAGAGAATTTAAAGATCAGAGATTTCATTTTCTGGAATCCACTTGTCATATTCACTTGATTTATTTTTAAACCTTAATAGATACTCAACTCCCTTTTCTTTAGTAAGGTGTCTCTTTTTAAGTATCTTTTCAATTTCTGCCTTTTCAACTATTTCTTCAGGTTCCTATTTATGCCTTCCTGATATTCTTGGAAATAGATCAGTATCATTAGAATGGTATGGTTTTATAAGAGAAATAAGAAATACTGGATGTTTTCTATCATACGGTGCATATAGAATAACTTCAACAGCATTGTTACTTACCATCGTTTAGACTACAAATGGTCCAATATAGGGATCCTTCAATTTAACATTACCATTTAAATTGAAATTTAGTGTAGAAATAAGGACTTCATCACCTTCTTTGAACATTTGTTCTTTATGGGCTTTATCCCATCTTTTCTTCTCATACTCAAATGCCTTATTTATAAATTCTTGAGCATGCTTTCTGCATTTTTCTTGCATCCGAAGAAAAGATTTTGTACCTGAAAGGATATCCAATCTAAGTTATTTATTTAGAGTTTTAGAAGGGGTATTAGGTACATAACCCAACCATAACTCAAATGGCTTTTTACCAGTGACAGAATGTACTGTACTATTGTATGCAAATTCTAATTCTGGGATAAGGGTTACCCCATCATGGGTGAATTTGTCATTGTCTTTAAAGTCAAGACCAAAAGCACAATATCTTCTTATCATATCTTCTAAATTTTGTATCATTCTTTCTGCTAGCCCATCAGTTTGTGGATGGTGTTCTGTAGAAAGTTTTAATTGACACCCTGAAACATCCATAAGTGATGCCCAGAACTCAAAAGTAAATTTAGGATCTCTGTCTGAGACTATTGCTTTGGGGAGACCTGCTATATTTATCATTTTTGTCCACCATAAAAAATCTAAGTCCTTTGCAGAAACCTCTTTGTGGGTAGGAATAAATTTACACATTTTTGTAAATCTATCTACAATTACCCAGCAGGAGTTATAACTCTTATGCCCTGCTATTGGAAAACCTTTTACAAAGTCCATGTTAACTATTTCCCATGGAGCTTTTTTTTGCTCAAGTTGTTGTAATAAACCAGCTCTTTTGCCTGTCAATTTTTTGATTTTTGACAAGAATCACATGTCTCAACATATTTTTGAAAATCATCAGACATGTTAATCCACCAAGCTGTATTTTTTACTCTGTTTAATGTTTTATGGAAATCAAAATGACCTGCCAATATATCATCATGACATATGCTTAACATTAACTCCTTCATTGAAGGGGGAATTACAATTACATTGCTTAATTTCTTCCTGTAATATATAAAATCATCCTCAATGGAAAATTTTCCTTTTTCTAATGCTTCTTTATACTTTTGTGGTAATGATTTTATTAAAACACTCATTGAAGCATTAGATGGATCATTTAATATTGTAGTAAGTTTACTCAAGTCAGGATCTGAAGCATAATTATCAAGAATTGATTGCATAAATTCATCCTCAAGATCTACAATATAAATTCCATAAATGTTAATAATCTCTGTTTCAGGAACATAAGCAGGATAATCATCATTATTGGGTAGAGGTACTCTAGATAACAGATCCACATTAGAGTGTAAGGTTCCTGCTCTATGTTTAATAGTTATCAGTTCTCTGTATTCTTGTACAGCTAATTTCCATCTAAACATATGTCTATTAGTATTTTTCATGATTAAGAGTGACTTAACTGCACTACAGTCAGTTATTAACTCAAATTTTTGGTCTTTCAGGTAATAATGTAGCTTCTCAAGAGCCCATACTACTTCCAAACACTCAAGTTGATTAGCACCAAATTTCAATTCACTACTTCTTAGAGTACATGAAATATAGCAAATAATACTTCTGAAATTTTCCCTTCAATAAGTTGCTTTTGATGCAAAGCAGAACCAAGACCAATAAAACTTGCATCTGTGTACAATACAAGATGCAATTGGAAATCTGGTAATCCCACTATAGGAGCTGTCATCAAACATTATTTCAACTTATCAAAGGCCTGTTGTCTCTCATTATTCCAAATGAGAGCTTCTGATTTCTTTATCAGTGTGGTCAATGATGCAGCAATTAATTGGTAGCTCTTTATATATTGTCTATAATAACCACACATACCAAGAAAATATTGTACATCCTTTACATTTTGAGGAATTCCATTATTCTTGATTGCAGCCACCTTATTTTGGTCTACACATATTTGTAAGCCAGATACAATATGACCAAGCACTTTTAAAGACTCAAACCCAAATTTACATTTTTTCAATGCAAGGGTCATTTTTATTTCATCCATTTACTGAAATGCCTTCTTTAAATGGACTAAGTGTTCATCATATGTCTTAGAGAACACTAAAATTTCATCAATGTATACCATTAACAATCCCTCAATCATTTCATTATGGAATGTTATATCCATTAACTTCTGAAATACTGATGGAGCATTTTTTTGGTCCAAATGGCATCCTGACATATTTATATATTCCCATATGTGTTGTTATTAAAAAAAAGTTCTGTGAATTATTTTCTAAAGGAATCTGATTGTACCCTTTATTTCCATCTAGGAAACTTATATACTTAGCACCTTTAAGGGTAGCATGTATAGAGGCAATCCTTGAAAGGGATAAATATCATCTACTTTAAATGTATTTAATGCTCTATAATCACCGCACAGTCTTGCTTTATCTTGTTCATAAGAAATTAGCACTGGCAATATTACACAATTTTTTGGTGTAGTTTCAACCTTTTCAAGAATGTTCATTTTTAATAACATCTTAATATTATCCTCTATGTCTTTCCTCTTCATTGTTGAATCAGGGTATGGTTTCTTTTTAAGTATAGCAGGAATATTATCCATATCACAGTTTAAACTGATTTTCATTTCATGATCATTTACAAGGCCAACTTAATTGGTTCCATGTGCAAAAGCCATTGGAAATGTTTTAATTAAGTCCAAAATATTTGTTTTCTCAGCTTTACTTATCTGAGTGCCAAATGATGCTTTAGAAATTTCTGTTTCCAGAAGTTCCATCTCATTGGATTCTCTTCCTTTGCAAGGAATATTTATTAATGAATCAATGTGTAAGACTGTGTTAAATGAATTTATTTTAAATTCTCTTTTACCATTCATGCAAATTGTAAAATTATTATTAGAAGGGTCTTATTTCACACCAAACTTAGTCAGAATGTCATTTCCAATGATAAAACAGTTACTACAATTAGTATTGTCCATTACTACAAAGTCACAAGTTACTCTAACATAACCATGTTGATGTTTAAATAAAACAGAAGCTTTGTATCTACCAATGGGGTGTAGTACTGATCCAAAACCTCTCTGATTTTTACTTTTAAGGGGTTCAATCTTTCACTTATAATCACTATCAATTTTCTGTAATGTTTTTTTAGAAACAACAGAACCAGCAGCTCCTTTGTCCAATACTATACTTACATTTTTTCCAGAAATGATCGCTGGAACCATGATAGGTGTCATTTTTAAGTTATAAGCTTGCATATCCTTAATGATTTCACCATCCTCAAAAGTCATTAAAGATTCATTTGAGTCCATACTTAATATTGGATTTTCAAAGATGGACAAATCTTCTCCCAGCATACAGACTTCATTTTCATCACTATATGAGATATTACTTTCATAATCACTTGGATCTTTACATTTTTCTGTTTCATTTTCAGATTCATGCTGATTTTCAACAATATTTATATTCTTCTCACATTTGTGACCTTTAACCCAAGGCTTATTACACTTATAACAAGTATTAGTTTCATACTTATTAGGTACTACAGGTGCAGTAGGTTTTCTCTGCTTCTCCTGAAGTGTTTTTGAATTATGATTTTTCACAGTTTCATTATTTTGTTTATACGTGGTGTAACTTGCTTCATACTTATGGTTTAATAATATTTCATTACAAATAGTAATAAATTTAGATATTCATTAACCATTATTGTTCTAGCTACAACAATGTCTTTGAAAGATATAGGTAATTTTAATATTATCTTATCTTTCAATAAGTTAAAATCCATGTTTGGTTCAATGGATTTTAATATTTTATTTAAATTCATTTAAAATACCATAGGTTTTTCACCATTCAATGGATTATACCTAGTTTTCTCATATAATCTTTGCTGAGTGAGCCTGAATTTAGAACCTCCAAATTTTTTTTCAATAAGTTGCTTCCATTCAGCCCAAGAGTAATCTTTACCCTCACTTAACACAGCTTCAAAACATAATAAATAAACATCCTTAAATAAAGAGATCAATTTTGATGTTATTTCTTCATCTGGTAACTTATATGAGAATTTTAAGTTGTCAATTCTTTGAATAAAATGTTGCTAATCAGAGCTGGCTTCCTCATCATACGTTGGGTACTGATCAATCTTTGGCCAGCTCTTCTGACTGTATTTAGTCTCACTAATCTTAGGTAAATTCAATAACACATTCACTCTGGATAAATGTTCTTGTATTTCCCCTTGCACGGATTTGTGACTTACATTTGTTTTTTCAGACTTGACACTACCACCAGATGGTTTTACTTGTGGTAGTATGGGAAATGATTGAGATTCATTTTTTCCAATGAAAGGATTATTATTATACTATGTATACTTATGATTATCCTGATTTATTAGTAGATTAGCAGTTTCAATCTCAACTTTAGTTAGTCTTTGTAATAGATCAGAGACACTCTGATTTGTTTTTGCAAAATATAACTTAGTTCTTGATTCATTTTTTAATAAATGTGCTTCATACAATTTTTCTAATTCATAGAATTTGTTTGAAAGTTCACTATATTTATTACTTAAAGAATCATATATAAGAGTTAGAGCCAAATGTTCATTCACTAATTCTGTATTTCTTGTTTCAAGTTGAGAAATGTTCAATTTCAAGGACCAAATTTTATCACTTGTGAGCTTAATTGTCTGCTCCTCACACTCAGTCATTCTATTCCATAATGCTGAAACAATTCTATGTACAGTTGGTTTATTATTAAAATACTCCATGTCTTCCTTTTCAATTTTTTCACTGTTTTGTGAACTTCTTATCTCACTAATATATGGTAGCTACTGAGGATTAACTTTATTATTATTATAAATAGTACTATTGTTATTAACAAAAGATAAATCAGGTGTATCTACATCAAAACCTAGTTGTCTTAAGCCCTCCTCAATTTTCTGTAAAGATTTTACATCAATAACACACCACGGAAAATCTGGGGGTGAACTTCTAGCAATCCCCTCTCTTTGAACTCCAGAGTGTCTCTTATTATTCCAGGGTTATTCTCACTTTATAACAATATACAAAATTTTATTGGAAGTACATTTATTCTCAGATTGATTATAGACAGAATATCAACTGATTCCAAATTATGCACAAGTTGATCCTCCAGAACTTGATTTTGGTCCTCTTTGGACCACAAATTGAGCACAAATTGATCTAAACTAAGCTTATGCATATATAATATTTCAGGATACTTTCTCTATTAAATTTGATAATATAATAAAATATTGATGAATTTATATAAAAAATAAATATTATGTAAGATATTAAATTATAAATTTAGGCATCATAGGAGGGCACTTAATAGAACTTAATTATACTATGTGAAACCTTAATACTGTATCACACAGTTTGAAACATTTAAAACAAAATGTGCCATGATGGGAAATGAAATTGCTTGGACAGACACTTTCTGTCAGCCTGTATATCTCCAGGACTGAGTAAAAAGTGATTATAAGTTATGTTAAACACATGAACTATACATGGGAATAATAAATAAGAGTACACAGATAGTATACATAAGTAAAATTATGATAATACACAAAGAATGCCATTATAATACCTTATATACACGCATATATCCACCTTTTATAGGTCTTATGTACTTAATATTAAGTTGGAATATGTTAGGGTAATCTTAAGAATCTTAAGTATAAGGCTACATAATTTTTAAGTACACTTAAAGCTGTTATATTCATTGTTTTATGCAAAAAACAAGAAATGCGCTTTATTTCACTTAAAAGTTGACTATATGCGCTATAAAATTGAGAATATCAAAATTGCGCTTTGACAGATCAATTGGGCTCAATTAGAACTATTGATTTGGCTATTTAAATGCATAAAAATAACACTTTTCAAATTTGGTGTTTTTTATGCCAGAAATGGCTTCTGTGTACTGGCCACATACTGCCTGCTTTTTTCCCGTGTGAATAGCTTCATTTTTAGCAAAGTTAGCTTTTTCACACTATAATTACCCCACATTCTACGCCCACTGTGGGGAAACACACTAAAATAGGCGACAGGCACTTATTTAGTGTCCTAGCTTAATTAATAATGCATTGACCTTGTTTATATGCACTAATTTCATTAATAACCTCACTCTTGGCACTTTATTTCATCACCACGCTTAAATTCGCCTAATTTTAGTCAAGGATTTACCCGTGCAAGCGCCTTCCAAGAACTGCATGTAGTTACCCCACATCTCACGCTCTTTTTTAGGTTTTTGGGTGGTTTCTCAGTCAATTTTGGTTATTTTTGAATGGGAATTTCACGTAGTATAATGTCAGGATTAGTCCCATTATTTCTACAGTAAATCCCCCTTATTATTAAGCTATTATTAACCTTAAAAAGTCTCCTTTAATCTTTAATATTATTGTTTTATACGCATATACTCTCTTTTTGTCTTTTTCTTTAATTTTGATGGATTTCCCTTATTATTACAGGATTTTGGCGGTTGTTACTCTTCTAATTATGTCATGGGTTACTGGGAATGTTGATGGGCATGTCTATTAGTTGTTTAGAGGCGTCATTAACTGTGTATTGGGTGGTGCATCAAGGGAATCATTGGGGAACTCAGTGTGTATAAAAGGGGGAGGTTTTTGGGTTGTGTTTCTTCATTCTTTATCATTACAATTCAATCAATATAACCAAATAAATTACAATACATATCAATTAGTACTTTTATAAGACTTTTGAATAGTATCTGAATTAAATAATCTATTTTTCTACCAACTACAAAGATTGTAAGCCATATATAAGAATAGTGAGAATTATATTACTGAAACCTTTATATTTGATTATATTTTACAACTTAGTGGATTAAGACTACAGTATTCATATAGGACCATTAAAATCTTCTAGACAACTAACTATTCAAGCTAGTTCACGTCCTTGTACTTGATCTTAGCCTGACAATTGGGGACCTTTCCTCAAGAATTCTGTTATAATCCAGTAAGTGACATTTTCAAAGAAGGTACATGTAAATAATATCCCTATAGAAATATTTGGATAATTACAACAGGTTGGGGTCACTTATATAGTGATTTCAGAAAAAGAAGCCCTGTTATATAATAAAATTGTGATATTGAATCATCAATTTTACCACTAATTTAACATATAATTGTTCTTAGTGGGAGTCTGTCAATAGACCAATTAAATTTGTGATCTTTGCAGATAATAACCAACTAAACTGATTAATTGTTTTCTTTTTAAAGGACTGTTAATCTTTTTTTATTGGTTTGTAAAATTCATTTAATATTTAGAAAGAATCTTACCAAAAAATTTTCTTTTTTAAATATAAATACATGGCTACATATTGTAGACCAGTTAAATCAAGTGACCACATAAAAGCATATTTGACTTTTGGCACTTAAAAACTCACTTAATACCAATAAGTAAGCAATAAAATTGTCTTCAGTGGTATTAATAAATACTGATTAAACTCCTTTTTGAAGTTTTTCAAATCTAAACTTTCAATTCTCCAAAATTCCACGTAAAAATGTGTGACAACAATGACATTGTAAGTAATAAGGCAAAACCTTATAACTTAAGAACTAGAGCTGAAAGACCTGTTACAGGACATTCAAATGGAGGGTCAAGAATCACCAGTAACAATAAACAACACCCCACCAATGTCCATGGAGGAAAAGGAAAAGCTCTTAAAACAAATGTCAATAAAGAAGTCCAAAAACACCTTACAAGAGCAAATTCACTCCCTCTCAACCCTAATGAATACACTAACAATAAGAGTAAACAATATGTTAGACCAGATCAACAATCTGGAGAAAAGGGCGGCACAGGGCTTTATAGAAGTCAACCACGCTCTAGTGGATATAAGGTCTCATCAACAACCAGTGGCACCAAATACCACAGCAACACCTCCAGTCCCAGAAGAGGACCAAAAGATAACTGTAAGCAAATGGAAGTGGGATTGGTATGCCCAAAACTACAACAGTCCTCCTCAACAGGGATCCAGCAGTCACCCTTACAGGGGAAAGCCAAGGAGACACCACACAATATGGGGGGCGGACTTGCTAGCGAGTCCGCAACCTTGGACCCAAACTCACCACAGATTGAACACACATTGAGCTATTAATAAAGGAACCATACAATCAGGGATGAACACCACTCAGCAGAACAGTTTTAGGTGGGTGTTCAAGTAGAGTTCAGTATGGGTTCAGTATGAGTTCAGTCTGAGTTCCATCTGAGTTCCATTTGAGTTCAGGTTGAGGAGTTGCTAGCAAGTCCACCCCCTATATTGCGTAGTGAGAGGCAGGGGAAATGGAATAAGACCATGGTAAGTCATCCACCTTCTCAAGATCAATTATATAATCCTAACAATGAATTACTTATAGGTAATGAAATTGATAGAGAGTTATTGGATATAATTGATAAGGATTTAAAAAATTATTCATTTGAAAATAACATGTTAGACTTGTCATTAAATGAGGACAATGTACATAGTTTTATTGATCACCAGGAAAATACTATTAATATAAAAATGGAATCAAATGAATTAAAAAGTGACCCTGATGATGAATCTTCTGAATTGGAAACAGACAAAATTGAATATTTTCTGAAAGAAAATCCAATGGAATCAAAAATAATTAGTAAATTATTATTAAGAATTGAAAAATTGGAAGAATTCTCTAGAGAGTCCAACAATAATACAGAAAGTGTATTATTAAACATCACAAAATCATTGAGTACAACAGCCAATAAGTTAAAAGTTATTGAGAATTCAAATAATGAATTGATCAATGAAAACAAAAGATTAAATTCTGAGATTAAAAATTTAGAAATTAAATTAGAACATTCTCAGAATATTATGGCCACCATAGAGGGACGTGTAAAATTGTCTTTTTCAAATGTAAATGATACCTTAACTCATTTACCTGTAATAAAAGATAGGTTACAAAGAGTAGAAATTGAAGTAGCTAACATTTTGAAAAATAATGAAACAATAAAGGATAATACCTCTTATGTAGGAAGAGTACCAGTTTTTATGAAACACTCTGATGATAAACCAATGATTGAACATGAACATAGTGTCATGGGCTCTGAGAATATAAAATCAGTAAAAGATGAAATCAATGATCATCTTTCTAAAGTGAGTGAATTACTCAATATTCCTCAGGTTAGGGAAGCTAAAACTAGCCAAAAGAACTGGCCTAAGTTAGATCAGTACCCTTCTTTTGACGGGGATTCAAAATCTGATTAACAACAATTCATACAAAGAATTGATAACTTAAAATTTTCATACAAATTACCTGATAAAGAAATTACTTCAAAGTTAATATCTTTATTTACAGATGTGGCCTTATTATGGTTTGAATCTGTATTGAGTGAGGGAATTAATTACTCCTGGAATGAATGGAAGGCACTAATTGAAAGGCAATTTGGTGGCCCAAAATTTAGAATCACTCAACAAAGATTGTATGAAAGGGCCAGATATAATCCAAATGCTGGAGATAAACCCATGGTCTTCTTAATGAATTTAATAAAAATCATGAAAGCTATGGATCCAAAAATGGATTATGAAGAGTGGAAAGAAAAAATAATATACAAGTTGCCTATATCAGTTAGAGACATTATTGTAGCTAGAACTGAAACTATCAGAGACACCTCTGAATTCATTAATATATGCAATGAGATATTATTAAACCACAAGTATGAAACCAAGTATAGTAATTGCAGACAAAGTGTTGACGTGGTAAAACCTGCTACAAGTAAGTTACCAGTGGAAAAGAAAAAACCTTCAGCTCCCCTTGTCCCTAAGAGACAAGAAAATAACACTTGTTACTAATGTAATGAAACTTGGGTTAAGGGTCACACGTGTAAGAAGAGAATAAATGTTATTGGAACCTCACAGAATTCTGAACCTAGTAATCATGAAGATGAGAATGTGGAATCTAGTGAGGATTGCAAAAGTAACATATCTTACAGTGATGATGAAAATGAGATATTTGTATTAGAACAGGATATAATGTTCCTGAATGATGCTATACCTCATACAGACACATCTTTAACTTCCATAGAGGAAGCTGAGATAATTAAAGATGTATCTCATGACACTTACAAAATAACACCTATCAGAGCACCTATTATCATATGTGGAAAAGAAATGAATGCCATTCTTGACACTGGGGCTGCAGGTAGTGTAGTTTCACTTAATGCATTAATGAAACTTGATAGTAAGTACCAGGAAAAACTAGAACCTGTCCAGACAAAGAACTGGAGGGGTTTTGGTTCAGTATTAAATCCAATTGGCAAATACAAAACTGCAGTATTCTTTAAATATAATAATGGATATGTTAGAGCAGTTTGTGAATTTGTAGTAATGGATAATAATAATTATAGTGATTGGTTTATTATTGGCAATGATTTATTGACAAAATTTGGCATTAAACTAGATCCTGAAACAGTTGTTTCACCATAGGCATGAATGGTAAAAGAAAATTCAAAATATGTTCTGAAAATTCAGTATATGCCATTTCTCCTAGAGAAGAACAACTGCAAGGTGGAAGAACCACCAATGAGGTGGGTGAATTGGAAAAAGAAATCCAAAAGGCCTCTTTCAGTCCTCAACTCTCAAAAATTGAAGAAGAAGATATTTTGAGATTGATTAAATTATATCCTATGGCATTTGCTCATGGTTCAAATGAACTAGGATTGGTCAAAGACCATGAGATGAAAATTTCTCTGAGCTGTGATCTGGATAATATTCCTGGCAGCTTAAAAAAGAAACCTTACCCAGCATCTCCTGCAAAAAGGAAAGATATTGAAGACAATATAAAATTGTTGTTGGAAATGGGTATTGTTGAAAAAGTGGACACAACACCTAAGTATTGTGTCATTTCACCAGTATTAATCTCTTATGAAAAAGATAAGGTAAGATTATGCGGTGATTATAGAGCTCTGAATACATACACAGTAGATGATATTTACCCTCTACCAAGGATAGCTTCTATCCATGCTACCTTACAAGGAGCAAAATATATTTCCTGTCTGGATGGGAACAAGGGTTACCACCAGATTCCTGTGGAAAGAAATTCTCAAAATTACTTGTTAATAACCACACATATGGGTATATATAAGTATGTGAGAATGCCATTTGGCCCAAAGTATGCGCCTTCAGTCTTCCAAAAATTGATGGATAGTGTCTTTCATCAGGAAATGGTTGAAGGATGGCTATTGGTCTATGTTGATGACATCATAGTGTTTTCAAAAACATATGATGAACATTTAAATCACCTGAAAAGAGTCTTTCAAAGGATGGATGAAATAAATATGAAAATTGCATTAAAGAAATGTAAGTTTGGATTTCAATCCTTGAAAGTACTCGGACATGTTGTATCTGGATTACAAATTTTTGTTGACCAGAATAGGGTGGCAGCAATTAAAAACATTGGGATACCTAAAAATGTAAAAGAGGTTCAAAGTTTTTTGGGTATGTGTGGATATTATAGACAATATATTAAAAATTACCAATCCTTTGCAGCCCCTTTAACAACATTAATCAGGAAGAATGAAGCTTTCATTTGGAATAATGAAAGACAACACGCCTTTAATAAATTAAAGGAATGTTTAATGTCAGCTCCAATATTGGGACTGCCAGATTTAACCCTACCTTTTATCTTGTACACTGATGCAAGTTTCATAGGTTTGGGTGCTGCTTTACAGCAGAAACAGATAATAAATGGAAAATTATCTGAAGTAGTTATCTGTTATATATCCAGAACGTTAAGAAAAACAGAATTAAGGTATGGTGCCACACAGCTAGAATGTTTAGCCGTGATGTGGGCTTTGGAGAAACTTCATTACTATCTGGAAGACCAGAAGTTTGAACTTATAACAGATTGCAGTGCAGTTAAATCATTACTAAACATGAAAACACCTAATAGGGGGTGTCAGTTCTGGCAAATCTGCACTTACAAATCCGCACTTAAATTTGACCAAATCCGCACTTAAATAAGTGCGGATTTCCAAAATACACTAGCCCCAATACTGGTGGATTTCAAAATGAAATAAGTCACTTATTTCACTCAAATCCGCACTTTCTCAACCAAAAGTGCTGATTTCACCATCAAGTCCCATTTCACTGATTTGTCAGCATCATCCCATTCATACGCAGCACTCCACAGAATAACACTTCATAACTCAAAACATCGTACATCACTTACATCTTCATATCATATCATATAAGAGTCATGCCTTCCTCACTTTCAAATCGTGATAAATTACATAAAGCAATGACTTTCATGGCGCTTGAACTGCTCTTGGACTCTGATTCCGATTCTGATCTAGAAGAAGATTTTGTCGTTTTATCAAAAATGTCCAGGAAACGTTACCTTCTTCCCAGAAAGCCTCAAGTACTTCATACCCCCAAGTACACCATCCAAACACTTCTTAACCTATCTACACCCAGTTTTAGACAGCTGTTCAGGACTTCTCAGGAATGTTTCCTTAAATTGCTTGAGCTTATTCAGGATCATCCCATATTTCACAATAATTCTCAAAAAGAACAACGACATCCTTCAATTCAATTGGCCATCACACTATGTTGTTTGGGTTCAAATGGTAATGGAGCCGCTTTGAAACGTTTAGAGAATGTCTTTGATTTAGGGTATGGTTCAGTTAACACTTATACCAAACGATGTATCACTGCCATCAACTCCTTGGAATCTCAACTTCTCACCTGGCCAACAAAGGAAGAGCGACTTGAATCATCTCAGGTTATGCAAGCAGAGGGCTTTCCAGGATGTATTGGTTTTGTTGATGGTACTACTATTCCTTTGAGCCAGAAACCTGGTCAAGGTGGAAACAATTACTTTGACCGTAAAAAGAGGTAGATTATTTTTAACTCCTTTCATCCTCCTTGAAACTAACACAAACAAATATATCTTCTTTATAGATATTCAATTAACGTTCAGCTTATATGTGACGTAAACAAAAAATTTATATCATTCTTTGCTGGCTATCCTGGCTCATGTCATGACTCCTACGTCTTCCAAAGAATGCATATTTCAAATGAACCTGAAAAATTCTTTGATGAAAATCAGTATCTTCTTGCAGATTCTGCTTATGTGAATGGAAAGTATGTACTTCCTGCTTTTCGGGGAGCAGCTTCAGAAGACAGTCAAAATGCCAAATTCAACAATCATTTGGCAAAGTCAAGAGTCCGTATTGAACATTCTATTGGAATCTTGAAAGGCCGTTTTTCTAGTTTAAGGGAATTAAGAAGTCCTCTTAGAAATAAATCTGAAATGGAGGCGGTGATCAACTGGATTCTGTGTTGCACTATACTTCATAACCTACTTGCTGACCTCAAAGATCAATGGTTAGAGCTGTATGAAGATGAACAAGTTGATTCACCTCCGACTATATCCAACACTTCTATTTCTCAATCAACTAGTATAAGGGCGAAAATCCTTCCAATAACACTCCAACATTTTTCAACGCAATTTTAATTTTTTTCTCTTTCTCTTCAAATTATCAATTTGCATGTATTATTCACAGAGAATGGAAAATTTTTTTGCATATTTTTTTGGTTTTTGAATTTGCTGTTAAAGTCTTATTTTTTTTTATCTCTGTGTTTTCTTTCATCAACTCAACATGAAATCGCATATTTTCAGCAAACACATATTTTTTCAGTCACTCAAAGGTTGGGAAAGAGTTGGAAGGGAAGATTAAGGGTTCTGAGGCATTTTAAATGAAGAAAAGGGTCTGGGAGAGGTTGAGAGGGGTGAAATGGGGATCAAAAGAGGATGGCATACAATGGGGCTGGGAGGATAGCAAAAGGCATGGGGAGGGAAGACAAGCATGTGTTGATAGAATTGAAAGGGATGGAGATTGGTGCAAACAGAGTGTGAAAATAGGAGGATGAACTCTGTTCTTTGGGCGAAGAACAGAGTTCACTTCCATAAAATATTAGCTGAAACATAGTTTTCAATTCTGTAAAAACAGTTGTAAGTAATAGAAAAAGTCACTGATTTTTTTTCTATGTAATCCTTGCTTTACGAGGAGACTTTTGTGACGAAGCAGATTTTTGAGTTACCCTTTGAGATTTGGAATGTCTGGGAGGCATTATGAAACTGGCACATAACAAGAAAAAAGATTAAAAAGTAGAAGAAATAAGTAAAAAAGAATGTAAACATGCCTGGTCAAAATATTGAAAATGTTGGAGATTGGTGCAAACAGAATGTGAAAATAGGAGGATGAACTCTGTTCTTCGGGCAAAGAACAGAGTTCACTTCCATAAAATATTAGCTGAAACATAGTTTTCAATTCTGTAAAAACAGTTGTAAGTAATAGAAAAAGTCACTGATTTTTTTTCTATGTAATCCTTGCTTTACGAGGAGACTTTTGTGACGAAGCAGATTTTTGAGTTACCTTTTGAGATTTGGAATGTCTGGGAGGCATTATGAAACTGGCACATAACAAGAAAAAAGATTAAAAAGTAGAAGAAATAAGTAAAAAAGAATGTAAACATGCCTGGTCAAAATATTGAAAATGTTGGAGATTGGTGCAAACAGAATGTGAAAATAGGAGGATGAACTCTGTTCTTCGGGCGAAGAACAGAGTTCACTTCCATAAAATATTAGCTGAAACATAGTTTTCAATTCTGTAAAAACAGTTGTAAGTAATAGAAAAAGTCACTGATTTTTTTTCTATGTAATCCTTGCTTTACGAGGAGACTTTTGTGACGAAGCAGATTTTTGAGTTACCTTTTGAGATTTGGAATGTCTGGGAGGCATTATGAAACTGGCACATAACAAAAAAAAAGATTAAAAAGTAGAAGAAATAAGTAAAAAAGAATGTAAACATGCCTGGTCAAAATATTGAAAATGTCAGGAAGGGGTGTGTGCCGAGAATTGATGGGTAGGTAGCGAGGAAGGTCAGTGTGTCACATGTGACAGGGATGGGGTAAGAAAGGAAGGGATGTTTTGTGGCCAAAATGTGGTTGTGAAAAAAAACGGGAAAAAAGTGCTGATTTGAGGTCATAACTGACACCCTTTTTTGAAATAAGTGACTTTTTTGCAAAATTTAAGTGCTGATTTGGTTTGAAATCCGCACTTAATTTAAGTGCGGATTTGCCAGAACTGACACCCCCTAATAGGCACATGTTTAGATGGCAACTAGCTGTACAAGAGTACAGAGGAAGAATGACAATCACTCATAGAGCAGGAACATTGCATTCTAATGTGGATTTATTATCCAGAAGTCCTTTGCCAAATGATGCTGACAACCCAGCTTATGTACCTGAAAATGAGGTTATACATATATTTTGGATTTATATAGTGGATTTAGAAGAAGATTTTATACAAACTATATTGGAAAATTATTCATCTGATAAAGATTTGTCTAAACTATCTACCATTCTTAATGATCCAACAAATGCCTCCATGAGTGCATTAATTAAAACCTTGCCTCCAAAGTATAAAAATGCGTTGGAAAAAGGTCAACTATCAATTGAAGATGGATATATATATTACAGGAAAAAGTTAAGCAATTTAATAGTAATACCACCTTCTATGAAAGAGTTAATGTTGAGTACTTGTGATGATGACATCTTAGCTGGTCATTTTGACTTTAACAAAACATTAACCAGAGTTAAAAATACAGCCTGGTGGATAAACATGAAAGAGGATGTACAAAAATACATTAAAACATGTGACTCTTGTCAGAAATCTAAAAGATTAACTGGGAAGAGAGCTGGGTTGTTACAACAAATAGAGCAGCCAAAAGCTCCATGGGAAATTATAAACATGGATTTTGTAACTGGCTTGCCATTAGCAGGAAAGGAAAGTTTCAATTCTTGCTGGGTGATAGTGGATAGATTAACAAAAATGTGTAAGTTTATCCCTACCCATAAAGAGGTATCTGCAAAAGACTTGGCATTACTATGGTGGACTCAGATGATGAATACTGCTGGGTTCCCCAAAGCCATAATCTCTGACAGAGATCCTAAATTTACTTCAAAGTTCTGGACATCTTTGATGGAAGTATCAGGTTGTCAATTAAAATTGTCTACAGCACACCATCCACAAACTGATGGGCTGGCTGAGAGGATGATACAAACTCTAGAAGACATGATCAGAAGATATTGTGCCTTTGGATTAGAATACAAAGACAATGAGTAATTCACACATGACTGGGTAACATTAATTCCTGGCCTTGAATTTGCTTATAACAGCACAACTCATTCTGTAACAGAGAAGAAACCATTTGAACTCTGGCTGGGATACGTACCAAATACCCCAGTAAATCATTTAAATAAACTACCAAGGTTGGATATACACCCTGGCACTAAATCCTTTATTCATATGCAAAAAATGTGTAGAAAGCATGAAGAAGAATGCATCCAAAAAGCATTTGAATATGAAAAGAAAAGGTGGGACAAATCTCATAAAGAATTTGAATTTAAAAAGGGAGATAAAGTCCTCATATCAACACTACATTTTAACTTACAAGGTAATGTTAAATTAAAGGATCCCTTTGTAGGACCTTTTGTAGTAAGTAAAATGGTTGGGAATAATGCAGTGGAAGTCATATTATATGTTCCATATGATAGGAAACATCCAGTTTTCCCTATCTCATTATTGAAACCTTACCATGCAAATGATCCTGACTTATTTCCAAAAAGAAGGGGAAGGCCTAAGAAGCAACCTGAAGAAATTGTGGAAAAAGCAGAGATTGAAAAAATACTCAAGAAAAGAATCCTTACTAAAGAAAAAGGAACTGAGTATTTACTAAGATTTAAAGGGAAATCAAATGAATTTGATAAATGGATACCTGAAAAAGAAATTTCTAATTTATCCACCCTTCTTAAAAAATTTAAACAGAAATAAATTTCTGTTCAACCAGGTGAGGGGTTAAAAAACCAGTACTCATAATATTATATTATGTTTTATTTCTTTAAAGTTTAATCTTTAATGCTACAGATTTATTCTGAATACCTGAAAATTACAAATTAATAAAATAAAATGTATAACTTATCATTTTTTTATTGTTTTTTTTGGGTGGGCAAGTTTCAGCCTGTATATCTCCAGGACTGAGTAAAAAGTGATTATAAGTTATGTTAAACACATGAACTATACATGGGAATAATAAATAAGAGTACACAAATAGTATACATAAGTAAAATTATGATAATACACAAAAAATACCATTATAATACCTTATATACATGCATATATCCACCTTTTATAGGTCTTATGTACTTAATATTAAGTTGGAATATGTTAGGGTAATCTTAAGAACCTTAAGTATAAGGCTACATAATTTTTAAGTACACTTAAAGCTGTTATATTCATTGTTTTATGCAAAAAACAAGAAATGCACTTTATTTCACTTAAAAGTTGACTATATGCGCTATAAAATTGAGAATATCAAAATTGCGCTTTGACAGATCAATTGGGCTCAATTAGAACTATTGATTTGGCTATTTAAATGCATAAAAATAACACTTTTCAAATTTGGTGTTTTTTATGCCAGAAATGGCTTCTGTGTACTGGCCACATACTGCCTGCTTTTTTCCCGTGTGAATAGCTTCATTTTTAGCAAAGTTAGCTTTTTCACACTATAATTACCCCACATTCTACGCCCACTGTGGGGAAACACACTAAAATAGGCGACAGGCACTTATTTAGTGTCCTAGCTTAATTAATAATGCATTGACCTTGTTTATATGCACTAATTTCATTAATAACCTCACTCTTGGCACTTTATTTTATCACCACGCTTAAATTCTCCTAATTTTAGTCAAGGATTTACCCGTGCAAGCGCCTGCCAAGAACTGCATGTAGTTACCCCACATCTCACGCTCTTTTTTAAGTTTTTGGGTGGTTTCTCAGTCAATTTTGGTTATTTTTGAATGGGAATTTCACGTAGTATAATGTCAGGATTAGCCCCATTATTTTTACAGTAAATCCCCCTTATTATTAAGCTATTATTAACCTTAAAAAGTCTCCTTTAATCTTTAATATTATTGTTTTATACGCATATACTCTCTTTTTGTCTTTTTCTTTAATTTTGATGGATTTCCCTTATTATTACAGGATTTTGGCGGTTGTTACTCTTCTAATTATGTCATGGGTTACTGGGAATGTTGATGGGCATGTCTATTAGTTGTTTAGAGGCGTCATTAACTGTGTATTGGGTGGTGCATCAAGGGAATCATTGGGGAACTCAGTGTGTATAAAAGGGGGAGGTTTTTGGGTTGTGTTTCTTCATTCTTTATCATTACAATTCAATCAATATAACCAAATAAACTACAATACATATCAATTAGTACTTTTATAAGACTTTTGAATATTATCTGAATTAAATAATCTATTTTTCTACTAACTACAAAGATTGTAAGCCATATATAAGAATAGTGAGAATTATATTACTGAAACCTTTATATTTATTATATTTTACAACTTAGTGGATTAAGACTACAGTATTCATATAGGACCATTAAAATCTTCTAGACAACTGACTATTCAAGCTAGTTCAAGTCCTTGTACTTGATCTTAGCCTGACACTTTCAAAATCAATACTGACCATAATACACAAATATGAAACCTTGGCATCTATCCAATAAAAGATTTTCCTTCTGATAAATGTATTTTTCTCAGTTACTCCCTGCTAAAAAGTGTCCTTGTGAGGTTTGTCTGACCTTCAGGGGGGTAATTTGGCCACATCACACTGCTTCTATTTCCATGATTGACCAAAACATCATCCTCATTTCCATCTAAAGAGTTGATCTCATCTGACTGTGGCTGATCAAAGGGGTCCACCACAAGTTTAGCCAAAATTTTGGTGAACACTTTTTTGATGGATAGTGACTAACCGGTGCTTTACGAAATTGTTGACCTGAAGTTAGGCTATACTTCAGGAGGATAAATTTATTATGAATACCAAATTAACTGAAGAATAATTTTGCCCTAGCTACTCTGCATCATAAAAGTTTCCAACTGAGGTTTAGCCATAATTCAGGTAGACAATTTTGGAAAGGCACAGTCTGATGGGATTAATATCTATATATGGCAATAAGTATGAGTTTTTTATCAACATGGAACTAGAATTTATTTAATATGGCCAAAGTGTCCACCTGAAGTTTGGCCAAAATACAAGTGGAAAATTTTATGAGGATTACATGATGAAATGAAGAAGACTTGCAATTACTTTCCATCATAAACTTTTCAAACTTAAGTTTATCAAAAATTTTGATGAAACTTTTGCCAGATCCAGTCATATTGGATCAACTCTCTGTATGGCAATGAGAATCAATTTTTTGTCAATCATGGCATTAGAAGTAATTTGATATGGACTAACTTTCCACCTAATTTTTGGCCAAAAATAAGTTGGAAATGTTTATGAGGAATACTAGATTAACTAAAGAAAACTTGCACCCTACTACTCTCCATCATAAAAGTGTCCACCAGAAGAATTCTTAAACTTGTGGTTGAAACCTTTGGCCTGGTCTGGCCATATGGGATCAATTCTGCATATGGAAATGAGGATGTAATTTGGTCAATCATAGTACTAGAAGTAATTTGATATAGACAAAGTGTCCAACTAAATATTGGAAAAAAATCAGTTGAAAACTTAATTTAGTTTTTCAAAAAATCAAATTAAGTACAATTTTATTCCAGATGGTGACCATTTTATCCAACACCTCTTCTGAGCCTTGAAAGTAGGCATTTAGCTTTAATTTTAAATTTCATATAAAATCCCTTCTATTCAACCTATTTCTTTTTATCCCCTTTTTTCTTTTAGATATCAATTAATTTTATGTAAAATAATCATTTTCATAATTTTTTACCTGTATTTAATAAAATTATTAAAGGTTTAACATCACCCTGTAAGCATCTGGCACATGTTTTTTTGCTATACTAATAAAAATAATAATATAATGGTGATAAAAAATTTATCAAATGATAAAATATTAATAAAACAGAAAGATCAAATACAAGTGGATACATTTTAAAAAAATAACAGTTGCACTTAAGAAGACCTGCACCCTAGATACTCACCATCAAAAAAATGTCCAGCACAAGTTCGGCCAAACCTGTGCTGGACACTTTTGGTCAGGTGAAGTCATATGAGATCAATTCTCTCTATGGCAATGACAAAAATTATTTGATAAAAAACTTCACTAGTAGTAGTTTTATATAGCCAAATTTTCTACCTAGATTTCATCCAAATCACAGGTGCACAATTTTTTATCTTTAAAGAAAGTAAATTTAGTACAATTTATCCATGATGGCTCTCATTTGCTTCAACACCTCTACTGGTCTATGATAGTAGGAATATTACTTGGATTTCTTTTTTCATATTTGATACCTTTAACTTAATTTTTTATTCCTCATATTGCGTTTAGATATCAATCAATAATTTTTAAAATAAATTCTTTTCATATTTTTAGACATTTATTTAATAATATTATAAATGGCGTAACATCACCTGGTATGCATTTGGCACGTGAGTTTTTTCTATACTTATAAAATTAATAATATAATGGTGACCAAAAATCAATCAAATGATATTTATGAGTGAGGCACAAAGATAAAATACCAGTAGACATGTTTGTAATAAATACTAGATGAACTGAAGAAAAATTCTACCCTAGCTACTATCCATCATAAAAGTGTCCAGCACAAGTTCGGCCAAACTTGTGCTGGACACTTTTGGTCAGGTGCAGTCAGATGGGAGAAATTCTCTCTATGTAAATGAAGATAAATTTTTGATAAAAAATTACGCTAGAAGTAGTTTGATATGGCAAAATTTTCATCCTGATGTTTTGGTAAAGCTCAAATGGATTTTTTTTTTATTTTTACAAAAAAGAAAATTTAGTGCAAGTTTAGCCCAGATTGTGCTAATTTGATTCAAAAACTCTTTTTTCTGTTTATGGCAGTAATTTAACTTGGATTTTTATTTTATTCTTTGATTTCTTTTATTTTACTTTATTCCCCTCATATTGCTTTTGGATAGAATTTTATTTTTTGTAAAATAAATCATTTTCATATTTTTTTACCTTTATTTAATAGTATTATAAAAGGTGTAACATTACCCAGTATTCATTTGGCACACAAGTTTTTGCTATACTGATAAAATTAATAATATAATGGTGACAAAAAATTAATCAATTGATAAATAAAAGTGAGGCACAAAGATTGAATAACAGTGGACATGTTTATAAGAAATTCCAGATGATTTAAAATGACTTGCACCCTGGCTACTCTCCATTATAAAAGTGTCCAGCACAAGTTAATCCAAACTTGTACTGGACACTTTTGGTTGCATGCCGTCAGATGCAATCAATTTTTTTATGGAAATGAAACTGAATGATGACTCCATCATTGCACTGAAAGTAGTTTTATATGGACAAATTGTCCCCCTGAAATTTGTCCAAACCTACGGTAGACAATTTTTTACTTTGGTAAAAAGTAAATTTAATCCATGTTAATCTATGATGGTGCCCATTTTTTCTGAAGCCTCTACTGGCTCATGATGGCAGAAATTATACTTAATATCTTTATTTCATGTTTGATCTCTTTAATTTTAATTTTACCCTTTTATTTATCCTTTAGCTTTTAAATATCAATTTTATTTTGGTAAAACTGATAATTTTCACATTTTTTTAAATTTATTATATAATATTATTAAAGTTGTAAAATCACCCAGTGTACATTCAGTACACATGTTTTTGCTATTCTAAAAACATTAATAATATAATAGTGACTAAGAAACAATCAAATAATAAATATGGATGGCACAGAAAGATAAAATACCCATAGACATTTTTAAAAGGAATACAAGATTAACTGAAGAAGACTTGCAACCTAGCTACTCTCCATCATAAAAGTGTCCAACACAAGTTCAGCTGAGCTTGTGCTGGACACTTTTGGTTGCATGCAGTCAGATGGGATAAATTTACTCAATGGAAGTTAAAGTGAATTTTTGCTCAATCATTGCACAAGAAGTAGTTTTATACTGCTATACTATCCTCCTGATTTTTTGGAAAACCTCAGGTGGACACTTTTATTAATTTTAAAAAAATGAAAATATATTCCAAATCTAGAACTGGTGGTGCAAATTTGGTCTGAAAACTCAAATTATCTTTTATGGAAGAAATTTTATTTGAATGTTTAATTTCATATTTAATCACTTTTATTTTATTTTTTTATTCCTCTTTTTGCTTTCAAATATCAATTTGTTTATTGTAAAACTAATACTTTTCATATTTTTTTACTTTTATCTAATAAGATTATTAAAGATGTAGCATCTCCTAGTATGCATTTGGCTTACAAGTTTTTTCAATACTAATAACATTACTAGTATAATGGTGAAAAACAATGAATCAAATGATAAATATGAATGACACAGAAAGATCACATACAAGTGGATCTGTTTATAAGGAATACCTGATGAACTGAAGAAAACCTGCACTCTAGATACTTACCATCATTAAGGTGTCCAGCATAAGTTTGGCCAAACTTGTGCTGGACAATTTTGGTTGCATGCAGTCAGATTTGATAAATTTACTCTATGGAAATGAAAATGAAATTTTGCTCAATGATTGCACATAAGTAGTTTGATATTGCCAAAATGTCCTCCTCATGATTTTTCAAAACTCATCAGGACACTTTCTTTGGTTTAACAAAAAAGAAAATATAGTTCAAGTTTAGCCCTGGTGGTGCACATTTGATCTAACACCTCTACTTTTTATTGATAGTGGGAATTTTCCTTAAATTTGTTTTTCTTATTTTATCCCTTTTATTTTACTTTTTTATTGCTCATATTGCTTTGGATATCAATTTTTAATTTTTAAAATAAATAATTTTCATACTCTTATACCTTTATTTAATAATATATGATTAAAGGTGGAACACCACCTGGTATGCATTTTTCACACAAGTTATTACTATAGTAATAATGTTAATAATATAATGATGAAAAAAAATTAATCAAATGGTATATTTAAATGACACAGAAAGATCAAATACCAGTGGAAATGTTTATAAGAAATCCCTTTTGAGTTTAAGATGATTTTTTGTATGCCTACTCTCAATTATAAAAGTGTCCAGCACAAGTTCGTCCAAACTTGTGCTGGACACTTTTGGTTGCATGAAGTCATATGAGATAAATTCTCTCTATGGCAATGAAAATGATATTTCACTCAATTATTGAAGTAAAGAATGTTTAATATTGTAAAATTGTCCCCTGGAAGTCTGTCCAAACCTCAGGTCAAAATTTGTTAGCTATACATAAAAGTAAGTTTAGACCAAGTCTTGACCTAGGGGTCCCAACACCACTTCTGGCTCTTGATAGTAAAAATTTTACTTGTATTTTTTATTTCGTAGTTGATCCCATTTATTTTCATTTTACTTTTCTATTACTCTTTTTAATTTTAAATATCAATTTATTTTTTTAAAAACCAAACATATTCATATTTTTTTAACTTTATATAATAATATTATTAAATGTGTAACATCACCAATTTTGCATTTGGGATGCAGGTTTTTGCTATACTAGAAACATTAATAATATATATGGTGACAAAAAATTAATTATAAGATAAATATGAATGACAAAAAAGATAAAAAACCAATAGAAATGTGAAAAACAAAAAACTGATGTACTGAGGAACAATTCCACCCTAGCTACTCTCCATCATAAAAGTGTCCAGCACAAGTTCGGCCGAACTTGTGCTGGACACTTTTTTTCAAGTTCAGTCAGATGGGATCAATTCTCTCTGTGGAAACTAAATTTAAAAAAATGCTAAATAATTACATTAGAAGTAGTTTGGTATGGCTGAATTATCCACCTTAAGTTTTTCCAAACCTCAGGTGAAAAATTTTTTATCTTTAAAAAATATTAAATTTTGTCAAATTTAGCCCTGATGGCACCCATTTGTTTCAACACCTCTACTGGCTCTTCAAGGCGGACATTTTCCTTGAATTTTTCTTTTTCATATTTGATCTCTTTTACTTTACTTTTTTATCACTCATGTTACATTTTGATATTAATTTATAATTTTGGAAAAAAAATCATTTTCATATTTTTTTAACATTTTTTAATAATATTATAAAAGGTGTAATATAACATGGAATGCATTTGGTGCACAATTTTTTTCTATACTAATAAAATTAATAATATTCTAATGAAAACAAATTAATCAGATAATAAAATATGCATAACACAGAAAGATCAAATACCAGTTGACATGTTTTAAAAAAATAACAGTTGCACTGAAGAATACCTGCACCCTAGCTACTCTCCATCATAAAAGTGTCCAGCACAAGTTCGGCCAAACTTGTGCTGGACACTTTTGGTCAGGTGCAGTCAGATGGGATCAATTCTCTCTATGGCAATGAAAAAAATTATTTGATAAGAAACTTCACTAGATGTAGTTGATATAGCTGAATTTTCCACCTAGAGCTCATCCAAACCATAGGTACATAATTTTTTATCTTTAAAAAACAGTCAATTTAGTACAATTTATCCCTGATGGCTCTCATTTTCTTCAGCATCTCTACTGGCCTTTGATATTTGGAATAATACTTGGATTAATTTTTTCATATTTGATCCCTTTAATATAATTTTTTATTCCTCATATTGCTTTTGGATATCAATTAGTAATTTTGAAAATAAATTATTTTTATATTTTTATACATTTATTTAATAATATTATAAAAGGTGTAACATCACTCAGTATGCATTTGGCACCTGATTTTTGGCTATACTTATAAAATTAATAATATAATTAAGAAAAAATATTAATCAAACAATATATATGAGTGAGGGACAAAGATAAAATACCAGTAGACATGTTTGTAAGAAATACCAGATGAACTGAAGAAAAATTCTACCCCAGCCACTCTCCATCATAGAAGTGTCCAGCACAAGCTCGGCTGAACTTGTGCTGGACACTTTTTGTCATGTGCAGTCAGATGGGATCAATTCTCTGTATGGAAACAAAAAAAATTTTTTATCAAATTTCACTAGAAGTAGTTTGGTTTAGCTGAATCATCCACCTGCTGTTCTGCCCAATATCAGGTGTATAATTTTTCATCTTTAAAGAAAAGGTCACTTATTACAATTAAGCCCTGATGGCTCTCATTTGCTTTAACACCTCTACTGGCTCTTGATTGCAGGAATTTTACTAGTATTTTTTTCATATTTGAACTCTTTGACTTTTATTTTACTCTTTTATTCCTCTATTTATTTATAAAGTTCTATTTAATTTTTGTAAAACTAATCATTTCCATATTTATTTATGTCTATTTTAAAAAAATTTTGAAGTTATAACTTCACCTGGTATGCATTTGGCACACAAGTTTTTGCTATACTAATAAAATTAATAATATAATGGTGATAAAATATTAATCAGATGATAAATATGAATGATACAGACTGATCAAATACCAGTGGACATTTTTATGAGAAATACAAGATGAAGGAACTGAAGAAAAATTCCACCCAAGCTACTCTCCATCATAAAAGTGTCCAGCACAAGTTCGGCCAAACTTGTGCTGGACAATTTTTGTCACGTGCAGTCAGATGGGATCAATTCTCTCTATGGCAACAAAAAAACATTTTTTTATCAAACTTCACTACAAGTAGTTTTGTTAAGCTGAATCATTCACCTGTTGTTCTTCCCGACCTCAGGTGTATAATTTTTTATCTTTAAAAAAAAGGTCACTTATTACAATTTAGCCCTCATGGCTCCCATTTGTTTCAACACTTCTACTGGCTCTTGAGAGCAAGAATTTTACTAGTATTTTGTTTTTCATAATTGGTCTCTTTGAGATTAATTTAACTTTTCTATTTCTCTTTTTTTTTAAAATATCTATTTAAATTATTGTAAAGCTAATCATTTTCATATTTTCTTGTCTTTATTTCATAATATTATAAAAGGTGTAACATCACCTGGTATGCATTTGGCACATGAGTTTTTTTTATACTTATAATAGGGGGTATCAAAGTCAGAAATCTTTCATTTCATAATACCTCTTTTCTCCACCAAAGCAACCATGATTATTTTTTAAAATATGCTATATTGTGCCCACAAAATACCTTTTTACTGAGAATTAATGTTGAGTTAGTGGCTTTCTTTTTGTGATGTGAAATACCTTTTAAAGAATTACAAATTTCTAACTTTGATACCCCCTAATATTAATAATATAATGGCAACAATAAATTAATCAAATGATATATATGAGTGAGGCACAAAGATCAAATACCAATGGACATGTTTATAAGAAATACCAGATTAACTGAAGAAAAATTCTACCCCAGCTACTCTCTGTCATAAATGTGTCCAGCACAAGTTCAGCCAAACTTGTGCTGGACACTTTTGGTCACATGCAGTCTGGTGTGATCAATTCTCTCTCAATAATTTCACTAGAAGTGTTTGATATGGCTAAATGGTTCTGCTGAAGTTTTGTTAAACCTCAGGTTGGCACTTTTTTGTTTTTCAAAAAAGCAATTATAGTCCAAGTTTAGCCTCACTGGTGGGCATTTTCCCCAACATGTCTACTTGCTCTTGATGGCAGTAATTTTTTTTTTAATTTTTTATTTCATATTTGATCCCTTTAGTTTTACCTTTTTATCCCTCATATTGCTTTTGTATATCAATTTATTTTTCATAAAACAAATCATTTTCATATTTTTTTACCTTTATTTAATAATTTTATAAAAGGTGTAACATCACCCATTATGCGTTGGGCACACGAGTTTTTGCTATACTTATAATATTAATAACATAATGGTGACAAAAAATTAATCAAATGATAAATATGAGTGAGGCACAAAGATCAAATACCAGTGGACATGTTTATAAGAAATACCAGATGAACTGAAGAAAAATTCCACCCTAGCTACTCTCCATCATAAAAGTGTCCAGCACAAGTTTGGCCAAACTTTTGCTGGACACTTTTGGTCACATGCAGTCTGATGTGATCAATTCTCTCTATTGCAATGAAAGTGAATTTTTCTTCAATAATTGCACTAGAAGTTGTTTGATATGACAAAATTGTCATCCTGAAGTTTTGGTAAAGCTCAAGTGGATTTTTTTTTATTTTTACAAAAAATAAATTATAGTCCAAGTTTAGTGCCACTGGTGGGCATTTACCCCATCATGTCTACTTGCTCTTGATGGCAGGAATTTTACTTTAATTTTTCATTTCATATTTGATCCCTTTAATTTTACCTTTTTATCACTCATATTGCTTTTGGATATCAATTTATTTTTTGTAAAACAAATCATTTTCATATTTTTTTACCTTTATTTAATAATATTATAAAAGGTGTAACATCACCTGATATGCGTTGGGCACACAAGTTTTTGCTATACTTATAATATTAATAACATAATGGTGACAAAAAATCAATCAAATGATAAATATGAGTGAGGCACAAAGTTCAAGTACCAATGAATCAATTGTTCTTTTTAATATTATAAGTTTTTTGATTAAATAAAATAGTAATAATGAATTATATTTTTCATCCACAATTCCACTCTAATGATTCCCACTGCACAAAAAGGGTTCACTCAGTCCTTTCTTTACTGCTTGTGCATATATTTTATTACCCACAGTACTACAATTCTTTGTAGTGATTATCCCACATCTAATTCAGGAATATTTTTAAACAATATAAGTTTTTTTTACAAAAGACCTTATCATATCCAATATCCCACAAACAATACAACCTGTTTTTGTATTAAAACCTGTTTATTATTAAGAAATTTTTAAAATAATTAGATTAGACCCTGGCACAGCTAGATCCATACCAACTGACCTAAAGTCTTTTCAATATTGAAAACAATTAAATAAAATTATGGTATCATACTAAATTATGGGCACCAACCATAATTCAGCACTTCTCATTTGCTCTGCTACAAAATGAGTGCATGTAGCATTTTTCTAATGTCAGACTGTTTTTCTTCCTTCCCTCACACTTTAGTCCAGAATGAAAATTTAGTATGAGTTTTGGTCAAGTTGGTTTGCCAGTGTTATCTGTATGCAATATGAATTCATATTGCATATTTCTATTTATGCATAAAATATACTCTTTAAGCATTATTTTTTTGCATTTTTCAATCATTATGCATATTTATGCATATGCATATGAACATTCATTATACGGATGTATATGCATATTAATATATTTTATTCATATACATACATCCACCTTTTTTTTGGATATTCAATATGCATATTTTTATTGCATATTCAATTTTAATATTTTTATGCATATTCAATATGCATATTTTTTATGCATATTTATTCTTCATAGTCATTATGCATACATTTTGGATAGGCATTTCACATCAATTTTTAACATGCAATAAGTATCCACCATGCAAATTCAAATGCATATGCATCTATATCAAACACGCAACATATATTCAAGTTTAATATTTGAATATTAAGGTATGCTAAGTGATGTTGTTCAACCTTTTGCCAAAACTGAGATTAACTGATGTTCAATGTGGTTCCTAAGCTCTGCTCAAGGAGGGAATGTTCTGGATTCAATCTGTGACAGTTTATTTTTTCAATGTTTTTTCATCTGATTTAAAAACATATTTCTGACATTTTCAAGATGATTTCCCAACAGCTTCCTGACAAATTCCTGATAGTTTCAAATAGAGGGAACTGCTAGCAATTCACCACCAGATTTCCTGTGGTGACATTACCTATATTGTAATCATCAGTATTGTGTTCAATCTGAGAGGGTAATCTACTTACCACAGGATAGGAGAAAGCCCTGACTTTTGGCGCTTTTGCTTTCCTTTGTAGGGGTGAGCTGAGGCAGTCTGATGAGGGGGTGGATCCCTGTTGCAATTGTGGCTTGACCACTGCTGATGGAACCAATCCCACTTCCATTTCTCTACCAAGATTCTTTCCTGGGAATGATGTGACCCTCCTTGGGCAGGGGGTTTTTGGCTTGGCTGCCCTACCTTTAACTCTGCCAGGGTTTGATTCATTTGTTGGAGCCCCACCTTGCAGTTGTTTTGCAACTGCTCTACCTCCTTTAGCATGGTAGACTTTGATTCCACTAGTTTCAGAACCTGTTTCGCCAGATGGAACAGTTGATCCTGCAGAGGAGGTGAAGTCTTTTTGATTTTTATCTTTTTTAGAAGAATTTCCTTTTCCTCTATGCTCATAGAATCTGGTTGTGCATAAGATTGGCCCTTCATGGTGATGTCCTATAGCAATGTTTTTAGCTTTAGACCTGGTGTTATAAGCAGGTTTTTCACTTAAATTGTCCTGTGGAGCACTCATTGTGTCTTAAATAACAATTCTTCACGTCTAAAAAAGGGAAAACCTATATAGTAATTAGTAGACAAATAATTATTAGCAATACAATTACTAATAAAAGCACTGGAGCTTGCCCTGAATTTATATCTTTATTTATTTAAATAAAATGTACGAAAAAATTTAAAAAAACCTGTTTAAAATAATATAATAAGTTTAACTAGATCTTTATAAGGGTGAATAATTAGCTTACCAAGATTTAACCAAATACCAATCTAATTGGGTGTTATATTGGTGACCAAATACCAAGTGAAATTGGCTTTATATTGGGTACAGTTACTACTGTAAATACCTAATTTTTATTATAAAAAATTAGTACAGTTATTATAAGGTTCTTTTCCTCAATCACTGAGTTATGATGACCCACTAATGTGCTGCAGACCCAAATATTTGGTTTTTATGATATATACTAGAGTTAAAATCACGTCCTAAGGCTTATACTAAATAATAAGTAATAACTAAGGAAAGACCCCCGATTTTCAGTGTGTGCTAGTATCTAAGTGTGATTTAATAGTAAATATTAATGGTCCTACTAAATATTGTTAAATGATTTAGTGATTAAACCTCAGGGGAAGACTAATAAAATAGTTATTCTCAATATAAACTCACAATACTTGGATTTTATGCATGCTAGTGGTGGAAAATAGGATAATAAAATATAGTTATAGCTTATATAAAGATAATATCAATTTATAAATGCTTTATAATATATTTTTATATGATAATAATTGTTTTATAATGTTTGTTTGAAGTGTAGTAAGTAAGTGATGTCTAATAACCCATCAAGATCCTCCCTTACTTATACCAAAATCCACTGGAGTGCACAGACTTTCAATCCAGATGATATCACTGCTATCCCAGGAAATCACAGCACTTTGAGGACCCATCACCTCCCCATGGCGTCCACTTCAAGAATTTTCAACATCCAGACCTCCAGTAAGGACCCTCCATCACAATTAATGATACCACAGACCCATACCATAAATGGAATAAATAGATAAAAGCGGATACTATGGAGAAACAGGTAAAATAACTCATCCAAAGAGTATATAATGAAACCCAAAGCATATAAAGGAACCAAATTAACTTTATAAGCCCCCAATAACATCCCCAAACATCCATATTAACCCATTAATCATATCCCAACTCATAAATCCGTGAAAATCCATGCAAGGAGGCAGATTAAGTTGTCCAAACTGGATATATGTGCCTGAAATAGGTGTATATGCTTTTTTAGGCATTTTGAATCCACTTAATACGTCCACATGACCTAAAATAAGCAGAAAAATAAAGGTTATAGGCTATTAAGAGGTTAAAACCCACTTATAGACCTAAATATACATAATATAACTACATATTTCACTGAATATGAGGTTTATGTATACATATAAGCTTATGTATGTCTATAATTACTTAATATCACTTAAGATAAGTATATTATGACTCCTTTAACACCTTGATAAGTATTTTTAGGCTATGGATAAGCTATTTGAACTACTATAATTCATATAAATGTGTAAAAATTATATATATATGTATTATAACCATATATATAAGTATTTTAACCTTATTTTAAGTTATAATCTTAATGTAATTAAGGTTATATTATTTTAAACACAAGAATTACTCAGTCCTGGAGATACCTAGGCTGAAAGATTTCCAGTAAAATGGTTTTTTGGTGGTACAATATGGCATATATTAAAAGATAATCATGGTTTAGTTGGTGGAAAAAAGAGACATTTTGAAATGGAAGAATTCTAAATTTGGTACCCAATATTTTCTATTTCTTTTCTTTTTTTTTTGCACTTATTTTTAAGTTTCTTCTTCTTCTACATTTCCAGACTTAAAATTGTCCTTATCACCTTGAAGAGTCAGCCTACACTATCCAAAACGGTTGTAGCTTCAGAAACAGCACTTTTAGATGCCACTAAAAGTACTATATGTCACCATATGGATATTCCCCATTAAAATCTGCCTAATAATTTATGGATACAAAAAAAAATTAATTCTTTCTAAATGTGGTTTCCCCCACACAAAAACTACTGAAAATGAGCAATAAACTGTACAAGTCATAAATGGAAATAAAGGAGCAACCTTTAATGAAATAAAAAACTGTTTTCCATCCACCATATCAGGGTTTCTGTTAAGACCTAAGAGGGAAGACTACTACCACTAGCGGTGGAGCTAGCCTAATACAGGGATTTTTATGCTGATACAGCAGTTAGGCTAACTAGACTGACTATGTTGGGCCTACCAACAGCAAGGATTACAACCTTTTGAGACTAAGAAGTAACTGGATTACTATGTAAGTTTTTCAATGAGGAATACCCCACAGTTCTTTCCCCATAAAACCCCCTTATGCAATCTCCCTTTATCCCTTCTATTTCAATGCATAATATTCATAGTCCTCCTCCTCCTCACCTCTCAACGCAAATCCTAACATTACCCCCTCTTTTACCCCTCCTCTCCTCTGTGCTCCTTCACAAAATTCTTCATCTTTCCCATAGAATTATCTAAGTTCTCTACTGGTTCCCAAGATCTATCTCCTGCTCTAAAACCTTTCCAGCTCAAAAAATAATGAACCTTCCCCCTGTACACCCTCTTGGAAATAAACTTTTCTACTTAAAACTCATTCTAATTTCCTACATAAACTAGCACTGGTGGCTCTTCTGAGTGGCCTGGTATTGTATCTTCTTGGTTATTTTTGAGTAATGAGATATTGAAAACTGGGTACACTTGTCTTATTGAAATTGGTAGCTCCAATTTGTATGCTGAGTCAGATATTTTATGCTTGATCTTTAATGGGCCTAGCTTCTTGTGATCTAACTTGGCACTTGGGTGTAGTGTGGAAAGATATCATGAGATTAGACAAAACTTGTCACCTACCTGTATCACCTTCTGCTGGGTTTTCCCTTGACCATGATGACTCTTAATTGACTGTTGAGATAATTTGAGTGATGCTTCTAACTCTTGACATATAATCAGTATTCTCTGAATCTTTTCTTCAGCTTCTGGAACTTGAAAAAATGATAGGGTTCCAATTGAGAATGCTGGGTGGTATCCTTAGATGGTGTAGAAAGGTGACATTCCTGTTTTGGAATGTCACTGGTTATTTTATGAGAGCTCAGCCAATGGTATCAGCTGCACCCAATCATCTTGCTTATAGTTAATGAAGTGCTGAAAGTATTTTTTGATTGCCTTAGTTACTATCTCAGATTTCCCATTAGTCTGGAGATTCCATTCTGTTGAAAAAATAGCCTAATTTTTAGTTGCTCATACATTACCTTCAACAACTTAGAGCTAAAATACTTCCCCTTTCTGACACTATACTTTCAGGCAATTCATGTAGCTTTCTGAAATGTTCCACCATTAAGTCTGCAATATCATCTGACATAACCTTGGTAGTTGTGGGGAAAAAATACTCCATCTTGGTGCAGTTTTCAACTACTCTGAGGATTGCATTCTTTCCTTGTGAATTGGATAGCTCCAATATAAGATCATAAGAGAGCTCCGTCCATTGCTGCTTGGGTATTCTTAATGGGGTCAGTGGCATAACCTTTGGGCTAAATTTTTTCCTCTGAAAAGGTTCAGATGCCATTACATAGTGCTGAATATATGACTTGTTATACTTCCAATATAATTTAAAATTCACTAGTTCTACCATCTTTAAAGGTCCTGGGCTCTCTGACTTTACCACCTACATCCTGAGCTCTTCATCAATAGGTACCACTATCTTCCCATTCCAATACAGTGCTTCCCCTTTTAATTGATACACTTCCAATCCCTTCGTTACCAATACCTCCTTAAATAGAAGTGTCTTCACCAACTCCTGAACTCTCTCATCATTCTCCTTTCACCTCCTTATCCAATCCATAAAATCCTCACCTTTCAATTCCACCTCATCTAGGATTATACCCTCTTCAAGATCCCCCTTCAATAAGTTTGAGCCAACAGTGTGCACCTGGTTTGGAGCTGGGCACAAGTCAAGACTTTGTGATAGTGTATCAGTTTTTCTACTTCTCTTCCCTGGTAGGAATTGAACATCAAAAATATTGCTACTTAGAAGTTCTTTGCAGTGTGCATGGAAACAAGTCAACTTTTTAGTGGTCAGGAAGGTTTCCAAGTTTTTGTGATCTGTGTAGATAATAACGTTTAAAAAGTGTGGTCCATTTTCCAAATAGTGCACCAGTTGCATACAGCCTCTACTAGTTAAAATTGCTCCTTATCATATACCTTGTAGTTAAATTCAGCACCTAGAAGTGTAGATGATTTGTGAGGTCATGCAATGGTCATAAAAGGTGAAAGTAATTTTCAATAAAGCAGTGGTAAAAATTTGCAAAGCCTAAAACTTATTATAGCTCCTTTACTGATGCTGGTGTTTTCCACTCTGTTACTGTCTTTACTTTCTCATGGTCCATCCTCACTCTATCATTGGAAATGATTATGCCCAGATAGGGGATTTCACTTACTGATAAGACACTTTTTTCTGGTTTTAACTATACTTGCACCTCCCTCAAGCCCTTAAGAATCTTTCACGCATGTCTGATGTTCCTCCATGAATTTGGAGCAAATCAAGATTTTGTCTTGATAAAATTCAACATCTATCCCTATTATATCTCTGAAGATGCTATTGGTGAAGTGTTAGAAATTTGAAGGTGCATTAAATGGATCAAAAGGCATTTAAAACTATTAAAAATGGCCAATCTTAGTGCTGAAGGCCATTTTGTGTTTGTCTCCTTCTTTTGCATGTATGATGTGGTAACCTGCCTTAACACCAGAAAGAAACATGGGCACCTGATAGCAGTTTCTAATCCCTATCTTTGAATTAACTCAATTTCAGCTCAGCTGTAATTCTTCTGGAAAGACAGTGCACTGAACCATGAGCACACTAGCTTGTGCAACATCAAATCATATTTACTCTTAAATTAAAACTGAATATAGGGATAGGAACCTTCTATCAGGTTCCACTTGATTTTTTGCAGTTTAAGATCTAGAAATTTGAAAATCTCTGCACCCTGAAGACTTTCAATCAACTCACTATTTAGTAAAAGGGTGTATCTTTTTTTAACCATAAGCACATTAAACCTTCTGAAATCCATGCATGGTCTCAGTGACACATCTTTTTCACCTGAAAATATTACAGGGGCCAACCAAGGATATTCTGATTCTCTGATGAAACCATTTTTTAAATTTTCATCAATCATCTCTTCAAGAGCAGTTGATTCCAAGGTTGACAATGGTATTATTTAGATAAATTGAGGAGTTATGCATGGAATTAGATTAATGGAAAATTCATAAAGTCAGTGAGGTAGAAGAATCTTAACTCCTCTATCTTCAAACAGTGGTAAGAACTCCCAATAATCTTCAGGGACCATTTCCTTGATGCTTTTTTTAGCTTTGAGGACTGGACTATGGCTACATTCCTGGAAGAAATATTCCATGATTTTGAATTGAATTCCAGTTCCTCTCCCACTCCCAGTGCCCCCTCCAAGTCATGAAACATAGGATAAAGATAAAGTTTCAGTTCTTAGGGAGAATCTACTGATGATAATAAAACACCAGGAGACTCAGCAGGAAGGGCCAGGTTTCCAATGCTTTATCTGTGCAGTCCACCTTTCCATCTTCTGCCTTCCCCCATTTTTGTTGCACCTTTTCTTCTCCTGGGGCACTTTATCCCCTCTCTTGTCCTCTCTGGCCCTCCCAGCTAGTGACCCATCCCCAGCCTTTTGTTTAGAGCCAAGAGAAAGCATAACTTCAGGAAGAAATTCAACTGATGATAATAAAACACCAGGAGGATCAGGGGGAAATGCTTTATCTGTGCCATCTAACTTTCCATCTTCTGCATTCCCCCACCTTAGTTGCACCTTTTCCTCCTCATGGAATGCTTTATCCCCTCTCTGGTACTCCAAATCCCTCCCATCTGGTGACCCATCCCCATCTTACTTCTTAGAACCAAGAGAAAGCATCAGTTCTGGAAGCAAGTCAAATAATGATAAAAAAATATCAGAAGACTTTCCAGGAAGGGCCACTGACCCCTGAAGGGGCCAATACTTCAATTCCGGTTTCCTCTCTCTTTCACATTTGAGCCTTTTTTCCTTCCAGTCAATGTGTGGTTGATACTGGTCCAGCCATGTCATCCTCAGTACCATGTCATACTGACTTTTCAAGTCTGTTGCATATTCCTTGCACTGAGACTCTCTTTCATTACACAAGAATCTGCAAAAAACCATTTCCCTCACTTCTCTTCTTTGACCAGACAATACGTTAAACATAATTAGATGCCTCAAGTTATCGATTTTTTCTTTTGTCTTTTTATTCATCTGTAAAAACTTGTTTAAAATAAAACAGTCTGTGGCCCACAGTCCAGCAGGGCCTATACATTTTTTGTTGCATAAAGGGTCATTAAAGGAAATTTTAGCTTAATAAAATCATCACTTGGTTCAAGTGGCTTACACACTGATAAATGTTCTACTAAGTCTACCTTATTCTTTCCCTTTAATCTACTCAAGGAGGGAACATTCTTCACTCTCAAGAGCTGTCTTTTACATGCAACTTTTATGTGCTATCTTCTACTTAACTAACCCTTATTTTCCCTCTACACTCCATAATCAAATAACCTCTACTTCTGCACCTGAGACACAACCCTTTGTTCATGTGCCTTTGGTATTCTTCATGCAAAAGCATTCTCCTCCCACCAATGCCTTTGCATTTTCTGTGCCGATATCCATGGCATTTGGGTCTTGAGTACTGGACCCACTTGATGGGGTATAGTTGTGCCAGTGAGGAGTTCCACTCCCACCATTCATGGGCCAATGTGTAAACCCACTATCAATTTGAATAGCCTGCTCCATGAGCTCTCGGACGGAGATCAGATTAGGATGAATTTTTAGGGCATTCCTGATTCTTTGTGAGAGCCCATTCCTGATTGAAACATGAGTGCTCCTTCTCTCCATGTTTTAATGAAATTGGAAATGTCCTTTAATTCTGAAAAATACTCAGTGGCTGAGTGTTTCTTCCATTACTGATATATAGCATTCACTGAGTTTGTAGCCAATTCAGGGTCACCAAATCCTAATTTGAATGCCTCCATGAACTGGAAAATAGTTTTTTCGGGATTCCAATTTTCAAGGAGCTCTTTGGTGTATGCCTTTCCCAGCATGCTGCCTCATCTGTGAGGTAAAATATTAAAAAACCAATTTTCAATTGCTCATCTGGGAACCACTGACCTTTCAGCAGCACATAGAGTTTTACCTGAAATGTATACTGATCTTCCCATGGACCTCAATTTTTATCAAATATTTCTGGGAGTGCAATCTTTGGGCCTTTGACAGGTGGCTTTGGTGTGGTGGGTGGTACATGTGCTTCAGCTTCAGAAGCATCCAGATCTGCTTAAGTGGGGCCATGATATGAGTTCTTATCCTCCACTAGATGCTCCATGAGTATGGATTTTTACTTTTTAAAGAATAACATCCTCTCTTTTATTTCAGAAAGTAGTGCTGCATCAGGTGGAACTGAAGGTTTCATGATTATTTTGTAGTTTTTGGGTTATATGTTGGAAAAAATGTTAAGACCTAAGAGGAAATACTACTTCTACTAGCACTGACACTAGCCTAATACAGGGCTGACTATGCTTATAAAGCAGTGAGACTGACTAGACTGACTATGTTGGGGCTATCAACATTGAGGGTTACAACCTTTTGAGACTAAGAAGTAACTGGATTAATGTCTAAGTTTTCTGATGAGGAACACCCCATAGCACTTTCCCTATAAAACCTCCATATTTAAAATCCCTCTCTCCTGTATATTACAATGCATAATCTCCATAGAGCTTCTATTCCTCTCCTCTCAACCCAAATCCTAAAATTCTCTAACTATTGAGCTTGTTGGTGGTGGACCTTGTTTTTATGCAAAAATGATAGTATAAAAGCAGGGATTTCTTTTAATAGGAGGTATCAAACATGGAAAATTAGACATTACAAAATCCCATTTTTTTCAAGAAAAAAATTAGGTAATATGATTTTAATTATGATGCTTCTTGCTCCTTAAAATCTTTCTTTTGATGACTTAACATGAAGGGGACACCTATTTTTTCATGACTTAAAATTATTTTAATGTATTTCAACATTTTTCATGTTTTAGAACCTTTAATGAAGGTTTCAATTTCATAGTGTTTCTTATTTAGGAGTGGTTAAAAAACAATAACATGCTAAAAATTGAAATTCATAATATTAAAAAAACCAGCAAGATTTATGAAAAAATTATATGATATTTGGATTCTAAATAGTTATTTTAGTGAGAATAACAAACTTTCTGGTGGTAGAATCATCCTTATTTTGAAAGAAATTCTAAAAGAAAAAGTGGCTTGACTAAAATCTCCAGCTAGTTTATGAATAATTCTTTTTTAAGACAACCAGAACATATCAAGAAAAATCTGTACACTAGACATCTGGTGCTCATTTTGGCTTCATGCATGGATTCTGCCTGTGATTCAGGTCATAACCCTGTCCTAGTTTTCCCTCCCCTTCCCTCTCTTCTGACTTGGATTTCCCTCTTCTGACTGTTCCCTCTTTATCTCTTGTCCCCAATTTTTCCCTTCCCCATTCCATAACTCCTCTCTCCCTACATGCTCTCCTCTCTTACCTCCACTTACTTCTCCTCTCTGTACCCCCACATAATTTATCTCCAATTTCTCTCATCTCACTTTGCCTTGCTCATTGGGATTCAAAACTTGGTAAGGACTAAATTCTAAGTCTCCTATTTCTCAAAAAAAATTTGGCCCTTTCATCAAGGTAAGTCCTTTTTTCTTGCCATTTCCTTACATTTCCCACCCCAAACATCTTTTTTATTCTGGAAATAAATGTGCATATGAATCTCTTCAATAGCTATTTGGTGAAGTTATTCAAGAGATTTTAAAGAAATATTCACAACCATGCACAATTAAATAGTAGTATAAGATACATATTTCAAAAAAACGTAGGTAGGGGCTCAAGGGGGCCAAACATAAGTAAAATTTCTACATTTTTTTAATGAAATATTATTAACTAGTAAGAAGCTCAAGTAATTGAGAAAAACAAAACACTATGGCTCAAAACTGCATGTTCCTAGTGATTAAAAGGGCTAGGGAGATAAAAGGGAGGTGAGAAAAGGAGAGGGTACTGGTGGTGAGGTGGTGGGTAGATGAAAAAGGTGGAAGGGATTTCTGAGGAGTAGTAGAGGATCTTAGAGAGTTGGATTGGAGGCTAGAGAGGTGGAAGGTAGTGCTGAAGAGTTTTAGGGGGCTTTATGGAGCTGGAGAGGTGGTGTGAGAGGTGTCAGGGAAAGGTGGGATATGGTAGGGAGTGGTAGAGAGCTGGATGGGAGGTGAGCAAGGTTTCAGGGAGTGCTGTGGTGTGATAGGAAATTTTAGGGAGCTGGAGGGGAGATAAACAAGGTCTCAGAGAGTGCTGTGGTCTGGTAGGGAATGTTAGGGAGCCAGAAGGGAGGTGAGAAAGGTTTCAGGGAGTGGTTGGGAGCTAGAAGAGGGTGATCCAGGTTTCATGGAGTGATGTGGTGTGGTAGGGAGTGGTAGGGAAGTGAGAAAGGTGTCAGTGAGTGTTTGGGAGCTGGTGGGGAGGTTTACAAGGTGTGATAGAAAGACATAGAATTTATTGCAAGAATAATTATTTCATGCCTAATAGACTAAGGAGGGGAAATTCACATCATATGATTTTCTTTCTGAATATTCATTAGACATGAAAAAACTAGCCACTTAACACATTATCAGAGTTTAAAACAAGGGGAAATGAGTGAAGGGAAGAAAAAGAAACAGGAGTTAGTAACAGGGAAGGTAGGCTTAGGGGAGGGGAGGAAAGGTAAGGGTAGGTATGATAGGGGGTAGTGAGTATAGAGTGGAGATAGAATAGGGGAATTCAGTGACATAGACTGAATTCAGGACTAGAATCACAACAAGGGATAGACAAAAGCACTAGACATCTAATGCATACTTTTCCCCCACTGTGACAACCTCACCAATGCTTCAAATCATGGCATCTTTTCTCTTCTTTATTATTCTTTTTTTCATTTGGTAACACTTACTCATAATTTTCCACAATATCTTTCTATTAGGAAGCAGTCAAAATATGATCTTTCTTTAACATTTTTTTCCATATGTAATGGTCTTTAGAGGTAGAAAACAGACCCTCACTCCCCAAAGAAAGGCACAGAGAAATATATAAAGAATCAAAAGGTCAACTCCCAAACTTTAGAATGATTGCCTTCTCTTCCTAAAAATCTAGGGAATCATTAACTATGTTAAAATTTCCCCCCTTTGTGCTCCTTCTCCAGCCAAATGGTGTGAAATTTTAACTATTATAATAGACTATATACAGCTCTTTTCATAACTTGTTGTACCTCTAATCATTTTTGCTGTCCTATTACTTTATTTTCATCTCTAAAGGATTACAATGTGTGTGGTAGCACTTTCAATCTTCCTCATCTCTGACTTGAAATAAGACCTGCAAAAAAAATTTTTGCTCTTTTTTCTTTTTTCTAGTACCAATGTAAAGTGGGGGGACAGATGTTCTGGCAACTTTTTGTGCATATTCCTCATTTTTGAAATTTTTCATCTTTATTGTATACCACCATCATTACAGATAACACCTCCAAACTACTTTCAATGGCTCTTTGTGTCTCATTTTATCATTTGGTAATTTTTTCTTTATTATTTCTCTTTGAAAATCATCCCTTAATTTTGCACCTTTAGGTGCCTATCATGGCACACCACTCTTCAAAGAAGCAGCTCACAACTGTTTAGTGTTGCCCTATTTCAATAATTACAGCCTCAGGCTCCTCTGAAACCCAGGTATCATCCTATTTTAACATCCCACAAACTACTTTGTGTTAAATTATTGCCACATACCACAGAAAGTGAAGACTAAAAAATTATAAAATCCTGGATGCTCTATCATGACTAACCCAAGAGAAATGTGTCAAATCAGGAAAAGCCTCACTAGTAGCTGTGAGAAGACCTTTAATGAGATTACTGAAACTCTTTCCTGAAAAATCTCATGCCAAACTGTTTTCTTCAATGCTCATGAACTTATTTTTTGTCAGCCTAGTTATTCCCAGGACTGAGTAATTCTTATCTTTAAAATAAGATAATTTTTATTGCAGTAAGATTATAAGTTAAATATCTGGTTATTATACTTTTATATGTTTATTATACTATTATATTGACTTATATAAGTTCAAATATCTTATCAATAGCTTTATAATACTTATTAATGTTCTAGTGTGGTCATAATAGACTTATATTAAGTGATATTAAGTAATTAGACACATAAATAAGCTTATATGTATGTATAAACTCCATATTCAGTGAAATATGCAGTTATACTATACAAATATAGAACTGTATGCAGGTTTAACCCTCTAAATATCCTAAATTCTTTATTTTTCTGCTAATTTTAGGTTATATGCAAGTATTCAATGGATTCACCACACCTACACAAGCATAAATTCCTTTTACACATGCAATTATCCAGTTTGGACAACTTAATCTGCTTCCTTCAATGAATTTTCACAGATTTATGGGTTGGGATATGATTACTGGGTCAATTTGGAGGCTTTTCAATGCTACTGGGAGCTTGAAAACTTACTTTTTTTCCTCCATATCTTTTGAATTTCTTATTATACTTTTTGGATGAGTTATTTTATTTGTTTCCTTTATGGTATATGCGTTTATCTGTTTCTTCTATTTATTGTATAGTTATATGATATCATTAATTGTGATGGGGGGCCCAAACTGGAGGTCTGGGTAAAGAAAATTCTTGAAGTGGATGCCATGTGGAGGCCATGAGCCTTCACAGTTCTCTAATTTCTGGGGATAGCAGTGGAATCAATTGTACTGAGGGTCTGTGCACTCCAGTGGTTTTTAGTATAAGTAAAGGAGGATTTGGCTAGTTATTGTATATCACTTACTTACTACACATAAATCAAACAATTAAAAACAATTATCATTGTATAAAAATATATTTCGAAGCACTTATAAATTGAGTTTATCTTTATACTAGCTATAACTTTATTTTATTAGTCTATTTTCCACCACTAGCATGCACGAATCCAAATATTGTGAATTAACTATTGAGTATAACAGTTTTATTAGTCTTTGCCTGAGGTTTAATCAATAAAGTATTTATTATTAAGTAGTCTGAACATTAATCTTTGCTATTAAATCATACTTATTTACTAAAATACACTGACAGGTTTCATAAATATGTTGCCATAAAGAAAACTCACCTCAATATCTCCTATGAAGAAAGATAACTTCAATTTTCTTGCCAATATTTCCACTGGTCAGTTGAATATTGGAAGAAAGCTATATGGACTGATTAATGCAGCTTTAAAGTTAGAAAGCTGTCAATTCAAGTTTTGGTCTGGTGTCAGAGCAGTGAAAAATTTCACATGGAATGTTTGCAGCCTACTTTCAAAAGTGTTTGCTCCACTATCATGATATGAGGCAGATTCTTCAATACATGTAAGGCACCTATATTATTCCTACCATAAAACCAAGAAACTTCAAAGCACTTCATAGAGAATGTCTACTTTTGCTTGTTTCTTCCATGGCTTTCCAAAGTTGATCCTCACAAGTGCCATCTCCTTATTCCAGTGAAAACCTCAAAGCTATCTCAAGATTTCCAATCTGTTATAAATATTTGCAGATGACTTTGGAAGCACAATTGCTGTGGTAGACCAAAGTTTAGTATGACACTAAATGTTATTGGAATTTTATGATGGTAAATTGATTATAAAGGATTGAAGGGTTATTTAATATTACATTAAATTTATTATATAGATAATGGGTTAGTCATTTACTTATTTTTCACTTGTTTATTTTGAGTATAAGGGTCTTATTTATAACTTAACAATATTTAAGATAACTCAACAATTCCTTATACTAATACCAACATATAGGGTACCATTGTATAGCTCTCATCCTTGTTGACTCAAATTTTCACTTTCTTTATAGTATTCATAAAATATAAAAAAATTAAATCATTCTCATTAAGATTCTATTTCTGGTGTAACTTTTTTTGTTGCATCTCATTTATTTTATTTTTAAAAGGTCCCTATCATTCTAAATTGAACAAATCTAAATTTGTCAACAACTCTTTCTCATATCAAGTAGAAATTATAGCTTAGATTATTGAGAACTCTTATTATAATTAAAGGGACATAGTTTTCTTATGTTTATCCAACTCCCTTGGATTCTTCTTACATCAAGGAGACTGTAAGAGTCTTTCTATATTTGGTGGTGCCCAACATGGGGTTTAAATTTTCTGGCTTTTAAAGAAACTTATCTGATCATTTGAATATCTTAGCCTGTAAGAGGCTTGCTTATTGGAATGATTTTTAATAGTTGATCTTTCATTTTTGGGATGTCTTATGATTCTGGATATGGTGTTTCTGGTACTGGTTCTCTTTTTATGGCATGAGTTAGGATTTAAACTTGGGATGGGCCCAATTTGAATGGTGAGGAGGTTAAATTTTTTTTGAGAAGGTATGAAGCTGCTTCTACTGTTGATGGGGAATCTCAATTGGATATGGTGAATCAAATCAGGTTCTATATTGTGGACAGGGAGGTGGAAAAAGGTGTCATTGCTATGGATGGTTATAAAAAGTGGGTTTTGATAAAGTTGTCAAAAGAGATGGTGGACAGATGGAGTTGTAGGTATTCTATGGTGGACTTGAACAAGATGGTCAGTGCATGGAAGGCAAAAGATAGTGTTGCTTCATTGGTTGATTATAAGAGACTCCTTGGGAAGTTTAATGAAGTGGTGTAATATCTGGTATTGGTGGAAAAAATTACTCATGAAATTCAGGCTAAGGATCTCTTTTAGTCTGCATTTAGTAATAGTGTTAGGGTGGATGTGCTAAAGGAGTTATCTAGAAAATGTCTGATTAAGACTGCTGCTAATGGGGAGCAGAAACTACCTTACCTGAAAATTCTCATAGAGAATGTGGAGTCCTACCTCAAACTTATGGAATTAGACAACTATCAAGAATCTTGTACTCAATATATCAGTAAGATTAGTGAAGTACTGGCTTAAAATAATGGAACTATGGTGAAATCGCAAGAGGCCAAGAGGTCTCAGATGGGACAGCTGGTTGCTAAAGTTGAGGGGAATGTTGATAGTCAGATGGTGGATCAGTGGGCTGACTTAACAAAGCAGCTCAAAATTTTTGTTCAAGAGACACATAATGTCAATGAAGACCCAATTTATTTGTCTTCTTCTTATTTTTATCAATCTAGGGGTTATGAGAGGAGTAATTGTGGTTATGATGGCAAAAAGAACCAATTTCTGGCAATGGTAATGGTAATGGTAATGGTAATGGTAATGGTAATGGTAATGGCAATGGTAATGGCAATGGTAATGGCAATGGTAATGGCAATGGCAATGGCAATGGTAATGGCAATGGTAATGGCAATGGTAATGGCAATGGTAATGGCAATGGTAATGGCAATGGTAATGGCAATGGTAATGGCAATGGTAATGGCAATGGTAATGGCAATGGTAATGGCAATGGTAATGGCAATGGTAATGGCAATGGTAATGGCAATGGTAATGGCAATGGTAATGGCAATGGTAATGGCAATGGTAATGGCAATGGTAATGGCAATGGTAATGGCAATGGTAATGGCAATGGTAATGGCAATGGTAATGGCAATGGCAATGGTAATGGTAATGGCAATGGTAATGGCAATGGTAATGGCAATGGTAATGGCAATGGTAATGGCAATGGTAATGGCAATGGTAATGGCAATGGTAATGGCAATGGTAATGGCAATGGTAATGGCAATGGTAATGGCAATGGTAATGGCAATGGTAATGGCAATGGTAATGGCAATGGTAATGGCAATGGTAATGGCAATGGTAATGGCAATGGTAATGGCAATGGTAATGGCAATGGTAATGGCAATGGTAATGGCAATGGTAATGGCAATGGTAATGGCAATGGTAATGGCAATGGTAATGGCAATGGTAATGGCAATGGTAATGGCAATGGTAATGGCAATGGTAATGGCAATGGTAATGGCAATGGTAATGGCAATGGTAATGGCAATGGTAATGGCAATGGTAATGGCAATGGTAATGGCAATGGTAATGGCAATGGTAATGGCAATGGTAATGGCAATGGTAATGGCAATGGTAATGGCAATGGTAATGGCAATGGTAATGGCAATGGTAATGGCAATGGTAATGGCAATGGTAATGGCAATGGTAATGGCAATGGTAATGGCAATGGTAATGGCAATGGTAATGGCAATGGTAATGGCAATGGTAATGGCAATGGTAATGGCAATGGTAATGGCAATGGTAATGGCAATGGTAATGGCAATGGTAATGGCAATGGTAATGGCAATGGTAATGGCAATGGTAATGGCAATGGTAATGGCAATGGTAATGGCAATGGTAATGGCAATGGTAATGGCAATGGTAATGGCAATGGTAATGGCAATGGTAATGGCAATGGTAATGGCAATGGTAATGGCAATGGTAATGGCAATGGTAATGGCAATGGTAATGGCAATGGTAATGGCAATGGTAATGGCAATGGTAATGGCAATGGTAATGGCAATGGTAATGGCAATGGTAATGGCAATGGTAATGGCAATGGTAATGGCAATGGTAATGGCAATGGTAATGGCAATGGTAATGGCAATGGTAATGGCAATGGTAATGGCAATGGTAATGGCAATGGTAATGGCAATGGTAATGGCAATGGTAATGGCAATGTTAATCGCAATGGTAATTGCAATGGTAATGGCAATGGTAATGGCAATGGTAATGGCAATGGTAATGGCAATGGTAATGGCAATGGTAATGGCAATGGTAATGGCAATGGTAATGGCAATGGTAATGGTAATGGTAATGGAAATGGTAATGGCAATGGTAATGGCAATGGTAATGGCAATGGTAATGGCAATGGTAATGGTAATGGTAATGGTAATGGTAATGGTAATGGTAATGGTAATGGTAATGGTAATGGTAATGGTAATGGTAATGGTAATGGTAATGGTAATGGTAATGGTAATGGTAATGGTAATGGTAATGGTAATGGTAATGGTAATGGTAATGGTAATGGTAATGGTAATGGTAATGGTAATGGTAATGGTAATGGTAATGGTAATGGTAATGGTAATGGTAATGGTAATGGTAATGGTAATGGTAATGGTAATGGTAATGGTAATGGTAATGGTAATGGTAATGGTAATGGTAATGGTAATGGTAATGGTAATGGTAATGGTAATGGTAATGGTAATGGTAATGGTAATGGTAATGGTAATGGTAATGGTAATGGTAATGGTAATGGTAATGGTAATGGTAATGGTAATGGTAATGGTAATGGTAATGGTAATGGTAATGGTAATGGTAATGGTAATGGTAATGGTAATGGTAATGGTAATGGCAATGGTAATTGCAATGGTAATGGAAATGGTAATGGAAATGGTAATCACAATGGTAATAGCAATGGTAATCGCAATGGTAATCGCAATGTTAATCGCAATGGTAATTGCAATGGTAATGGTAATGGTGGAAATGTGTATAATGATGGTTATGGTTATAGAGGTGGATATGGAAAACCCAGGGTGTGCTCTTATTGTAACAGGAGGGGGAACAGAGCTGTTGATGTCTTTTATTTGGATAGGGACCTGAATGCTTGTAGAGTAAAATTTGATGGAATGGTTTACAAGTTTCCTGATGGATATTTCATCAATTTCAGTAAATGTTAGCCTTACTCAGATTTAGTTAGGATGAATTATTTGGGTGAAAAGAGAACCATGGTTGAAGAAATACCTGGTGATAATGATGATAATGGTGGAAAAGGTAATGGTAAAGGTAGGATTGTTAAAGTTAAAGAGAAGGAGGTCAGGAAGGCCACATTTTCAACTTCATTTTGTGGTTTAGAGTTGTGTTCAGCTGATATGGTAGATTGAAATCATATGGCTGGGGAATATGATGTGTCTGCTGCTAGAAGGGCAACTTCTACTAAAGCTAAGAGTAGCAGTCAGATCCAAATAAGGGCTAAAACAGGAAAGTAAGAACCAAAAAAGGAAGAGAAGAAAAGTTTTTTTAAAGATGAAATTTATAGGATGAAGAATGGGATTCACAGGGTGAAAGAACCTTGAACTAGACTTTGAGTTCAGTTGTGGGACCCTATTCCATTCATGGGTGAATTTCTGTGACAAAACATAGAATGTCACTTTTTGGGTAAAGGGAATGACTCTTGAAGTAACCATTTTAGAGCCCTTGACTCTTTTTTTTTCTGATGTTAATTTCCCCCTTTGTTACTCCTCCTTCTTCTAAATCTTCATGAGTTATTTGTGCTTTTATTTTTTTGTTTTTATCATGAATTCTTGTTTTTACCCTCTTAATTAGATGCTGTTTTCATCTTTGTGAAATCATCAACTTTCCCATGTCAAATGTATAATTATCACTAGTTTTTATTCTTTCTCCATCATGAACCTCCACTTTAGTTTTTCTATACTCCCTTCTCCTTTTCCTGACTTTCCTAATAACCTACTCTCACTTCTTCTCTCTCAACTCACACTGCCTCTGTCTTTCTCCCTCTTTCTTCACCACCCATCATCTATTGTACCTCTTTCTGTCACTTATTTTTTCTCTAGACCATCCTTCTCTTTATCTTGAATAATTTTTCATCTCTCCTCTGCACATTCCTAAATTCACTTTTGGTAAGAAAATAAAAATCAAAAAAATTACATCAAAAATAATAGCAAGGCATATTCATAAAAAAGGATAGACTAAAATACTATAAGCTAAATTATTATTGTACATCTAAATTTGCACAAATAGTCCTAGTTCATGAGATTTGAACGTTCCCCAGTATACTTTGATGAAAGAATGGAGTGCAGAAAAACTCAACTATGTAATGCTCACTTCAAAATTGTTTAACACATTAACACTATTCCCTGAGGTGTTTAGAAAATAAAGGCTGTTCTCCATAACAAAACATGAGATAATCAATGTATGTTGAGAAACCAATCATTTGCTGCATTTATGATTTACATGTTCAATTACAGATAGGGGTAACTTGCATCAACCAAGCCTCTCACTGAAAAATCATCAACAATTAAATGTTGCATCATTTTTGACCCCCCAGGTAATAGTTAAAAGTCAAAATTTATGAGGGCAAATGTGCATTTCTGTTCCCCAACATATCTATGCAATATGCAAAATGGTATTGAATTACCAATGGTAGACCTCTAAGTGATCTCAAGAAAATGTATCAACTCAAAGAAAGTCAATCAATATCAAAAAACAATGGTTAAATAAGTATAAAGAAAATTAAATAAAAAAATTATTAAATTCTGAAAATCATTATCTTTGTCAACTACATCAAATTCAAAAAAATCAAAATAGTCGAAAAGAATCATAAAGGTCAAAAAAATCAAAAAATCAAAAAAAAATATTAAAAAAAATATATATACAATCAATATTCAAAAAAATGACAAAAATTTAAAAAAAATTTAAAAAATTATAAAAATCAAAAATCAAAAAAAAACAAAAAATAAAATAAGTAAAAAATAAAAAATAAAAAAGATCAAAACAAAAAATTCAAAGCAAATCAAAAAATTCAAAAAATTCAAAAAGAAATCATAAAAAAATTTAAAAAAATCTAAAAATTCATAAAATTCATAAAAATCATGAAAATCAAAAAAATCATATAAGTCATTTAAATTAAAAAAATCATAAATTTCAAGAATTTCTTTAAAATTAATAAATTAAAAAAATTAAGAAAATTAAAAATTCATAAAAATCATAAAGATAAAGAAATAAAATAATAATAATTATTATTATTATAAAAATTAAATAAGTTAAACAATTAAATAATTCTAATAAATGGTATAAATCTTGAAAACCTAAATAGATCTAAATAATTAAAATATTTGTTAAAATCGTAAAAATAAAAAATTATCATAAAAACCCTCAAAATCATAAAAATCAATAATCTCAAAATAAATCACAAAAAAATCCTAAAAATAAAAAATTAATGAGAGTTGGATAATTAAAATCTAAAAAATAATTAAATTATCCATTAAAATTATTAAATGAAATTTTTTTAAACTTCAGAATAAATTATCAAAATCATTAAACCATAAAATTCACCTAATTGATTGAAATTTTAAGATTTATTAAACTCATCAAAATCATAAATGTCACAAGAAAACAAAAAACAACAAAAGCCCCAAAGAAAAAATATAGACAAATTGCAAGAATTATTTATTGAAATTAAAATTAGAAAAGTAAATAAAACACAATATTTTTATACTTCAAAAAAAAATTATATCAAATGAATCATTAAAGCTTTGATAACTATAGAGACTTAAGGAGTACAAAATCACAGTTACAAAAAAAGTATAGAGTGATAGACAGAAATTTAAATTTATCAAGAAAATTATTTTGTGCTTATCAAATTTATTTCTAAAATATCAAAAATTTCTTCAAAGTTATAAATATTATTAAAATTGCAAGATCAAGAAAACTATTATACTCTCATTATAAGAATTATTTAAGAAAACAATTTAAATAATAGAAAAACAACAAAAATTTAAAAATTTAAAAATAGAGAAGTTAAATTTAAAAATATAAATTCAGAAGGATAAGGTCAAATGAAGGTTTAAATTATGTTTAATATCAGTCTTGATGGATCTCTGATTGAACTCCCAATGCAAGTCTCATCTTGAGAATTCTTCAAATTAACTTAAAAATTAAACATATTTAATGTCTTTGAATTAAAAAAAACGTTTTAGAAATGAATAAACTGGTATATGGTGTAAATAATAAGCTTTAAATTTAAGTACATAGGTATCTAGGAGTAAAAAGACCTATTAAACTCGTTTTTATTCAGTTTTGTTTAAACAAGAGTTATAAGAACCCTATTTATGAAGAAGTATTTTTTCACCCCTATATATATTGGTAAATAGCTTATCAGGCTTCAAGGTCAGTCTGTTGTTTACATTCTGATGCATTGGTATGTCTATATTCTTTCAACTACATTGAAAAAACCTAGCTCATGAAAAAGGTAATTTTTTGTTAATTTTTCTTAATAAGTTATAAATTTTCTTTCATTTTTTATGATGCCTTTTACAAAAATATTTACTTTACTTCATTTTATTTTATTTGATCTCATTTTCCTTTATTTTATTCTATCATACTATAAAATACTGTATTATATTATATAATATTTCTTTCATTTCACTTACTATTCTTTAGTTTGATTTAAATTTTTCTTGTTTTATTTTAGTATATTTTATTCCCTTACATCATAATTTAATTTTTTATTATCTTATTTTATTTCAAAAGGTGATATTACATTTGCAAATAACAGTCTTTGAATTTTCAAAATCAGCTGGTGAGCTCTGATGTAAACCCATAGATCACAGTTCAAAACCAAATTTCATGCATGTGGTACTCTTATCTACAGCTGTAGATCAGAGTACCACATTCAATTTTGAGCATGTGACCTCTGATCTGCAGCTTTACATCAGAGTTCAACAACTAATTTTATGCATGTGTACTGTCAGGCTAAGATCAACTAAAAGGACATGAACTAGCTTGAAATGTCTTTTCTAGAAGATTTATATGGTCCTATATGTATACTGTAGTGTAGATCCAACAAATAGTAAAATATAGTTCAAAATAATGGTCTCAGTAATATAATTCTCACTATTTTTATATATGGCTTACAATCTTTTTAGTTGGTAGAAAAATAGAGTTTAATAATTCAGATACTACTCAAAATACTTATAAAAGTACTAATTGATGTTTATTGTAATTGATTTGGTTATATGGTGTAAATTGTAATGAAAAAGAATGTAGAAACAAGACCCAAAAACCTCCTCCTTTTATACACACTGAGTTCCCTAATGAATCCCTTGATGTACCACTCCATTACACAGTTAATGAAGCCTCAAACCAACTAATAGACATACCCATCAACATCCCCAGTAACCCATGACATAAGTAGAAGAGTAAAAACCGTCAAAATCCTGTAATAATAAAGAAAAATCCATCAAAATTAAAGAATAAGATAAAAAGAGAGTATATGCATATTAAACAATAATATAAAAGACTAAAGATGAAATTTTTAAGGTTAATAATAGCTTAATAATAAGGGGGATTCACTGTAGAAGTGATGGGGCTAATCCTGACATTATACTACGTGAAATTCCCATTCAAAAATGACCAATATTGACTGAGAAACCACCCAAAAACTCAAAAAAGAGCGTGAGATGTGGGGTAACTACATGCAGTCCTTGGAAGGCGCTTGCATGGGTAAATCCTTGACTAAATTTAGGCTAATTTAAGCGTGGTGATCAAATAAGACGCCAAGAGTGAGGTTATTAATGAAATTAGTGCATATAAATAGGGTCAATGCATTATTAATTAAGCTAGGACACTAAATAAGTGCCTCTTGCCTATTTTAGCCTGTTTCTCCACAGTGGGCGTAGAATGTGGGGTATTTATAGTGTGAAAAAGCTAACTTCGCTAAAAATGAAGCTATTCACATGGGAAAAATGCATGCAGTATGTGGCCAGTACACAGAAGCCATTTCTGGCATAAAAACACCAAATTTGAAAAGTATTATTTTTATGCATTTAAGTAGACAAATCAATAGTCTTAAATGAGACAAATTGAACTGTCAAAGCGCATTTTTAATATTCTTAAATTTATAGCGCATATAATCAACTTTTAAGTGAAATAAAGTGCATTTCTTGTTTTTTGCATAAAACAATGAAAATAACAGCTTTAAGTATACTTATAAACTATGTAGCCTTATAATTAAGGTTCTTATGGTTACCCTAACATATTCCAACTTAATATTAAGTACATAAGACTTATAAAAGGTGGATATATGCGTGTATATAAGGTGTTATAACTGCATTTTTTGTGTATTATCATAATTTTACTTATGTATACTGTTTGTGTACTCTCATTTATTGTTCCCATGTATAGTTCATGTGTTTAACATAACTTTTAAGTACTTTTTACTCAGTCCTGGGAATATACAGTCTGGCACTCGCCCACCCAAAAAAAAACAATAAAAAAACTGATAAGTTATACATTTTATTTATTTATTTGTTAATTTTCAGGTATTCAGATTAATTCTGTAGCATTAAAGATTATTCTTTAAAGAAATAAAACATAATAAAATATTATGAGCACTGGTTTTTACCCCTCAGCTGGTGGAACAGAAATTTATTTCTGTTAAAATGTTTTAAGAAGGGTGGATAAATTAGAAATTTCTTTTTCAGGTATCCATTTATCAAATTCATTTGATTTCCTTTTAAATCTTAATAAATACTCAGTTCCTTTTTCTTTTGTAAGGATTCTTTTCTTGAGTATTTTTTCAATCTCTGCTTTTTCCACAATTTCTTCAGGTTGCTTCTTAGGCCTTCCCCTTCTTTTTGTAAATAAGTCAGGATCATTTGCATGGTAAGGTTTCAATAATGAAATAGGGAAAACTGGATGTTTCCTATCATATGGAGCATATAATATGACTTCTACTTCATTATTACCAACCATTTTGCTTACTACAAAAGGTCCTACAAAGGGATCCTTTAATTTAACATTACCTTGTAAGTTAAAATGTAGTGTTGATATTAGGAATTCATCTCCCTTTTTGAATTCAAATTCTTTATGAGATTAATCCCACCTTTTCTTTTCATATTCAAATGCTTTTCGGATGCATTCTTCTGCATACTTTCTACACATTTGTTGCATATGAATAAAGGATTTAGTACCAGGGTGTATATCTAACCTTGGTAATTTATTTAAATGATTTACTGGGGTATTTGGTACGTATCCCAGCCAGATTTCAAATGGTTTCTTCTCTGTTACAGAATGAGTTGTGCTGTTATAAGCAAATTCAAGGCCAGGAATTAATGTTACCCAGTCATGTGTGAATTTCTCATTCTCTTTGTATTCTAATCCAAAGGCACAATATTTTCTGATCATGTCTTCTAGAGTTTTTATCATTCTCTTAGCCAGGCCATCAGTTTGTGGATGGTGTGCTGTAGACAATTTTAATTGGCAACCTGATACTTCCATCAAGGATGTCCAAAACTCTGAAGTGAATTTAGGGTCTTTATCAGAGATTATGACTTTGGGGAACCCAGCAGTATTCATCATCTGAGTCCACCATAGTAATGCCAAGTCTTTTGCAGATACCTCTTTATGGGTAGGGATAAATTTACACATTTTTGTTAATCTTTCTACAATTGCCCAGCAAGAATTGAAACTTTCTTTTCCTGCTAATGGAAATCCAGTTACAAAATCCATGTTTATAATTTCCCATGGAGCTTTTGGTTGCTCAATATGTTTCAACAACCCAGCTCTCTTCCCAGTTAATCTTTTAGATTTCTGACAAGAGTCACATGTTTCAATGTATTTTTGTACATCTTCTTTCATGTTTATCCACCAGGCTGTATTTTTAACTCTGGTTAATGTTTTGTTAAAATCAAAATGACCAGCTAAGATGTCATCATGACAAGTACTCAACATTAACTCTTTCATAGAAGGTGGTATCACTATTACATTACTTAACTTTTTTCTGTATTATATATATCCATCTTCAATTGAAAGTTTATCTTTCTCCAACGCATTTCTATATGTTGGAGGCAAGGTTGTAATTAATGCACTCATGGAGGCATTAGTTGGATCATTTAAAATGGTAGATAGTTTAGTCAAATCTTTATCAGATAAATAATTTTCCAATATAGTTTGCATAAACTCTTCCTCTAAATCCACTATATAAATCCCAAATATATGTATAACCTCATTTTCAGGTACATAAGCTTGGTTGTCAGCATCATTTGGCAAAGGACTTCTGGATAATAAATCCACATTAGAATGCAATGTTCCTGCTCTATGAGTGATTGTCATTCTTCCTCTGTACTCTTGTACAGCTAGTTGCCACCTAAACATGTGCCTATTAGGGGTTTTCATGTTTAGTAATGATTTTACTGCACTGCAATCTGTTATAAGTTTAAACTTCTGGTCTTCCAGATAGTAATGAAGTTTCTCCAAAGCCCACACCACGGGTAAACATTCCAGCTGTGTGGCACCATACCTTAATTCTGTTTTTCTTAAGGTTCTGGATATATAACAGATAACTACTTCAGATAATTTTCCATTTATTATCTGTTTCTGCTCTAAAGCAGCACCTAAACCTATGAAGCTTGCATCAGTGTACAAGATAAAAGGTAGGGTTAAATCTGGCAGTCCCAATATTGGAGCTGACATTAAACATTCCTTTAATTTATTAAAGGTGTGTTGTCTTTCATTATTCCAAATGAAAGCCTCATTTTTCCTGATTAATGTTGTTAAAGGAGCTGCAATGGATTGGTAATTTTTAATATACTGTCTATAATATCCACACATACCCAAAAAACTTTGAACCTCTTTTACATTTTTAGGTATACCAATATTTTTAATTTCTGCCACCTTTTTCTGGTCAACACAAATTTTTAATCCAGATACAACATGTCCGAGTACTTTCAAGGATTGAAATCCAAACTTACATTTCTTTAATGCAATTTTCATATTTATTTCATCCATCCTTTGAAAGACTCTTTTCAGGTGATTTAAATGTTCATCATATGTTTTTGAAAAGACTATGATGTCATCAATATAGACCAAAAGCCATCCTTCAACCATTTCCTGATGGAAAACACTATCCATTAATTTTTGGAAGACTGAAGGCGCATTCTTTGGGCCAAATGGAATTCTCACATACTTATATATACCCATATGTGTGGTTATTAATAAGTACTTTTGAGAATTCCTTTCCATAGGAATCTGGTGATAACCCTTGTTTCCATCCAGACAGGAAATATATTTTGCTCCTTGTAAAGTAGCATGGATAGAAGCTATCCTTGGTAGAGGGTAAATATCATCTACTGTGTATGTATTCAGAGCTTTATAATCACCGCATAATCTTGCCTTATCCTTTTCATAAGAGATCAATACTGGTGAAATGACACAATACTTAGGTGTTGTGTCCACTTTTTCAACAATACCCATTTCCAACAACATTTTTATGTTGTCTTCAATATCTTTCCTCTTTGCAGGAGAAGCTGGGTAAGGTTTCTTTTTCAAGCTTCCAGGAATATTATCCAAATCACAACTTAAAGAGATTTTCATCTCATGGTCTTTGACCAATCCTAGCTCATTTGAACCATGAGCAAATGCCATAGGATATGATTTAATCAATCTCAAAATATTTTCTTCTTCAATTTTTGAGAGTTGAGGACTTAAAGAGGCTTTTTGGATTTCATTGTCAAAATCAACCACTTCAGTGGTTGTTCTTCCACCTTTCAGTTGTTCTTCTCTAGGAGAAATGGCATACACTGAATTTTCAGAACATATTTTGAATTTTCTCTTACCATTCACACCTATAGTGAAGCAACTGTTTGCAGGATCTAGTTTAATGCCAAATTTTTTCAATAAATCATTGCCAATAATAAACCAATCACTACAATTATTATTATCCATTACAACAAATTCACACACTGCTCTAACATATCCATTATTATATGTAAAGAATATAGAAGTTTTGTATTTGCCAATTGGATTTAAAACTGAACCAAAACCCCTCCAGTTCTTTGTCTGAACAGGTTCTAGTTTTCCCTGGTACTTACTGTCAAGTTTCATTAATGTATTAATTGAAACTACACTACCTGCAGCCCCAGTGTCAAGAATGGCATTCATTTCTTTTCCACATATGTTAACAGGTGCTCTGATAGGTGTTATTTTGTAAGTATCATGAGATACATCTTTAATTATTTCAGCTTCCTCAATGGAAGTTAAAGATGTGTCTGTATGAGGTATAGCATCATTCAGGAACATAATATCCTGTTCTAATACAAATTTCTCATGCTCATCATCACTGTAAGATATGTTACTTTTACAATCCTCACTGGATTCCACGTTCTCATCTTCCTGATTACTTGGTTCAGAATTTTGTGAGGTTTCAATAACATTTATTCTTTTCTTAAAAGTATGACCTTTAGCCCAAGGTTCATTACATTTATAACAAGTATTATTCTCCTGTCTCTTAGGGACAAGGGGAGCTGAAGGTTTTTTCTTCTCCACTGGCAATTTACTTGTAGTAGGTTTTACTACGTAAACACTTTGTTGGTAATTATTATACTTGGTTTCATATTTGTGGTTTAATAATATTTCATTGCATATATTAATGAACCCAGAGGTATCTCTGATGGTTTCAGTTCTAGCTACAATAATGTCTCCAACTGATATAGGCAACTTGTATATTATTTTCTCTTTCCACTCATTATAATCCATTTTTGGATCCATAGCTTTCATGATTTTTATTAAATTCATTAAAAAGACCATGGGTTTATCTCCAGCATTTAGATTATATCTGGCTCTTTCATACAATCTTTGTTGAGTGATTCTGAATTTTGGGCCACCAAATTGTCTTTCAATTAGTGCCTTCCATTCATTCCAGGAGTAGTTAATTCCCTCACTCAATACAGATTCAAACTATAATAAGGCCACATCTGTAAATAAAGATATTAATTTTGATGTAATTTCTTCATCAGGTAATTTGTATGAAAATTTTAAGTTATCAATTCTTTGAATGAATTGTTGCCAATCAGATTTTGAATCCCCGTCAAAAGAAGGGTACTGATCTAACTTAGGCCAGTTCTTTTGGCTAGTTTTTGCTTCCCTAACCTGAGGAATATTGAGTAATTCACTTACTTTAGAAAGATGATCATTTATTTCATCTTTTACTGATTTTACATTCTCAGAGCCCATGACACTATGTTCATGTTCAATCATTGGTTTATTATCAGAGTGTTTCATAAAAACTGGTACTCTTTCCACATAGGAGGTATTATCTTTTATTTTTTCAGTATTTTTCAAAATTTTAGCTACTTCAATTTCTACTCTTTGTAACCTATCTTTTATTACAGGTACATGAGTTAAGGTATCATTTACATTTGAAAAAGACAATTTTACACGTCCCTCTATGGTAGCCATAATATTCTGAGAATGTTCTAATTTATTTTCTAAATTTTTAATCTCAGAGTTTAATCTTTTGTTTTCATTGATTAATTCATTATTTGAATTCTCAATCATTTTTAACCTATTGGCTGTTGTACTCAATGATTGTGTGAGGTTTAATAATACACTTTCTGTATTATTGTTTGACTCTCTAGAGAATTCTTCCAATTTTTCAATTCTTAATAATAATTTACTAATTATTTTTGATTCCATTGGATTTTCTTTTAGAAAATATTCAATTTTTTCGGTGTCCAATTCAGAAGACTCATCATCAGGTTCAAGATTTTATTCATTTGTTTCCATTTTTATATTAATAGCATTTTCCTGGTGGTCACTAAAACTATGTACATTGTCCTCATTTAAAGACAAGTTTAACATGTTATTTTCAAATGAATAATTTTTTAAATCCTTATCAATTATATCCAATAACTCTCTATCAATTTCATTACCTATAAGTAATTCATTGTTAGGATTATCTAATTGATCTTGAGAAGATGGATGACTTACCAAGGTCTTATTCCATTTCCCCTGCCTCTCCTTGGCTTTCCCCTGTAAGGGTGACTGCTAGAGCCCTGCTGTTGAGGGTTGTTGTAGTTTTGGGCATACCAATCCCACTTCCATTTGCTTACTGTAATTTTCTGATCCTCTTCTTGGGCTGGAGGTGTTGCTATGGAACTGTTGGATTCCACTGTTGGTGGTTAAGCCTTTATTGCTACCAGAGCTTGATTGACTTCTACAAAACCCTGAGCTGCTCTTTTCTCCAGATTTTTTATCTGGTCCACTATATTGTTTACCCTTATTGTCAAGGTGTTCAGTAGAGTGGAGAGGGAGTGAATTTGTTCTTGTAAGGTATTTTTTGTTTTCTTTATTGATACCTGTTTTAAAAGTTTTTCCCTTTCCTCCAGAGACATTTGTGGAGTGATGGTGTTTATGGGGGACTCCTGGCCCTCAATTTGAATTTCCTGTACCAGGTTTCTCAGTTCTAGGTCTTAAGCTATAAGTTTTTGCCTTATTACTCACAATATCATTGTTGTCACACATTTTTACGTGGAATTTAATCAAAGAATTGAAATTTGAGATTTTTAAAACTTTAAAAAGGAGTTTTATCAGTATTTATTAATACCACTGAAGACAATTTTATGGCTTACTTGTAGGTATAAAGTGAATTTAGAAGTTCCAAAAGTCAAATATGCGTTTACGTGGTCACTTGATTTAACTGGTCTGCAATATGTAGCCATGTTTTTATATTTAAAAAAGAAAATTTTTCAGTAAGATTCTTTCTAAATATTAAATGAATTTTATAAACCAATAAAAAGGGTTTAAGAGTCTTGTTAAAAGAAAACAATTAATCAGTTTAATTGGTTATCATCTGCAAAGATCACAAATTTAATTGGTCTATTGACAGACTCCCACTAAGAACAATTTTATGTTAAATTAGTGGTAAAATATTTTATCTGCAAAGATAACAAATTTAATTGGTCTATTGACAGACCCACTAATAACAATTATATGTTAAATTAGTGGTAAAATTGTTGATTCAATATCAAAATTTTATTATATAACAGGGATTCTTCTTCTGAAATCACTGTATAAGTGACCCCAACCTGTTTTAATTATCCAAATATTTCTATAGGGATTTTATTTACGTGTACCTTCTTTGAAACTTTTACTTACTGGATTATAACAGAATTCTTGAGGAAAGGTCCCCAATTGTCAGGCTAAGATCAACTAAAAGGACGTGAACTAGCTTGAAATGTCTTTTTCTAGAAGATTTATATGGTCCTATATGAATACTGTAGTGTAGATCCAACAAATAGTAAAATATAGTTCAAAATAATGGTCTCAGTAATATAATTCTCACTATTTTTATATATGGCTTACAATCTTTTTAGTTGGTAGAAAAATAGAGTTTAATAATTCAGATACTACTCAAAATACTTATAAAAGTACTAATTGATGTGTATTGTAATTTATTTGGTTATATGGTGTAAATTGTAATGATAAAGAATGTAGAAACAAGACCCAAAAACCTCCTCCTTTTATACACACTGAGTTCCCTAATGAATCCCTTGATGTACCACTCCAATACACAGTTAATGACGCCTCAAACCAGCTAATAGACATGCTCATCAACATCCTCAGTAACCCATGACATAATTAGAAGAGTAACAACCGTCAAAATCCTGTAATAATAAGGAAAATCCATCAAAATTAAAGAATAAGATAAAAAGAGAGTATATGCGTATTAAACAATAATATAAAAGACTAAAGAGGGAATTTTTAAGGTTAATAGTAGCTTAATAATAAGGGGGATTCACTGTAGAAATGATGGGGCTAATACTGACATTATACTACGTGAAATTCCCATTCAAAAATGACCAATATTGACTGAGAAACCACCCAAACAATCAAAAAAGAGCGTGAGATGTGGGGTAACTACATGCAGTCCTTGGAAGGCGCTTGAACGGGTAAATCCTTGACTAAATTTAGACGAATTTAAGCGTGGTGATGAAATAAGACGCCAAGAGTGAGGTTATCAATGAAATTAGTGCATATAAACAGGGTCAATGCATTATTAATTAAGCTAGGACACTAAATAAGTGCCTCTCGCCTATTTTAGCGTGTTTCCCCACAGTGGGCGTAGAATGTGGGGTAGTTATAGTTTGAAAAAGCTAACTTTGCTAAAAATGAAGCTATTCACATGGGAAAAATGCATGCAGTATGTGGCCAGTACACAGAAGCCATTTCTGGCATAAAAAACACCAAATTTGAAAAGTATAATTTTTATGCATTTAAGTAGCCAAATCAATAGTCCTAAATGAGACAAATTGAACTGTCAAAGCGCATTTTTAATATTCTTAAATTTATAGCTCATATAATCAACTTTTAAGTGAAATAAAGCGCATTTCTTGTTTTTTGCATAAAACAATGAAAATAATGGCTTTAAGTATACTTAAAAATTATGTAGCCTTATAATTAAGGTTCTTAAGGTTACCCTAACATATTCCAACTTAATATTAATTACATAAGACTTATAAAAGGTGGATATATGTTTGTATATAAGGTGTTTTAATTGCATTTTTTGTGTATTATCATAATTTTACTTATGTATACTGTTTGTGTACTCTCATTTATTGTTCCCATCTATAGTTCATGTGTTTAACAAAACTTATAAATACTTTTTACTAAGTCCTGGGGATATACAGGCTGACATGTACTCTTATCTATGGCCATACATCAGAGTACCACATTCAATATTGAGCATGTGTCCTCTGATCTACATCTTTACATCATACACCACACAATATGGGGGGGACTTGCTAGTGAGTCCACAACCTTAGACCCAAACTCACCACAGATTGAACACACATTGAGCTATTGATAAAGGAACCATACAATTTTGGATGAACACCACTCAGAAGAACAGTTTTAGGTGGGTTTTCAAGTAGAGTTCAGTATGAGTTCAGTATGAGTTCAGGTTGAGGACTTTCTAGCAAGTCCACCCCCTATATTGCATAGTGATAGTTCACTGACCATTTTTATGCATGTGTACTCTGATCTATGGCGGTAAATCACAGTTCACAAGCCAATTTAACCAACTTTATGCTTCTACATGTCTTTATAACAGAATCCATCAAATCTAATAAAATGAATTAAATGACATTAAGATTTATTATAATGTAATTAAATATAAAAAATACAGTTAGATGAGTATAATAGCTAGAATTAAAAAAAGATAAATACAAATGGTCTAAAATGAGATAAAACAAAATAAATCATTATTATATATTTTGAAAATGAATGTAATAAATTGCAATAAAATAAAATAAAATTATATAACACATAACCAAATAAAACTCAGTATAGTTAAATACAATACATTACATTACAATTTAATTTGATTTAATTTGAGGTGATGAATTAAATAAAATGAGTGCATTAATATATAATAAAATAAAATCAATTTAAAAAATTACATTATATAACATAAAATTAATTTATTCTGAATTTTTTTTAATATTTTATTCAATATAAATTTTAATATTTATACACAATTTTGTTTTTTGTATGCATATTCATTATTTCATTGAATATAAATATTCAATATGAATTTTGTATATGGATATTCAATATGCTATTGAATATGAAATATTATTTTCCATTTGCATATTCAATATGAATTTTCATATGCATATTCAATATAAATTTTTTATGCATATTTTTTCTGGATGAATATTCAAAATGATTTATATATATATATGAATTATTAATTTACATTTACATACTGATTACCACTCAGCAAGTGAATATTCAATTTCATTTTTCCTGACTCAAAATATTGTTACATGACTGAAAAATTTAACAAAGTGAATCAAATAAAATTCAATTTTTAATAGTTCTCTTTAATGCGTAGTTTTTAAAATTCTGGTAATTTTTTTCAAAAAATATCAAATATTTAAATATGATTTTTAATATGTTTCAATCTATTTGAAATATATAATCAATTATAGTAAAAGTATTATTTGAAAAATTGATAGTTTTAAATGAGTTTTCAGCTCCATCTTGAACTATGATTTAAAATACTGAGTCAAAATTATGTTCTTAAGGTTTACAGTGTTTGGAATGATTACTGAAACATCTCTCATTCAAAATTTAAGATGAGTTCATTTCACTTTCATTATGATACCACAAAAGATTCAGCTAGGTTTTTACAACAGTTCAAGTTGGTTTTCAAGCACAGATCAGTAAGAGTTCCATCAAAGTTCAGTCTGAGTTCCATCTGACTTCAAGTTGAGGTTTTGCTAGTAAGTCCCCCCCCCTCAAATATTTTGTGGTGATTAATTATTTGGTAAATTTTTATCTTTGCTTGTACAAAATTTTTTTGATCTGGCACTGAAAGAGTTTTGGCTTATTATTTCAAATTATGGCATGTATTTTAAAAGTTGGTTCAAGCCCACTTGTCTTAAAGATCAATGAAACTGTCATTTTGATGTTCTCCTTCTCCTCATGATGAATAAATAATTATCTTAAATTTATAATTTTTCCCATTCCCAAATAGTTTATTGCTTTAGCAAATTGAACTGCTTCTATGTCAAAACCTACCTCAAGTTTCACAATAACTGGATTAAAATTACAAAGACAAAAAATTGTGATTGATTTCACAAGAATTATCATCTATGGAATTAGTGATATCATCTGAAGCTCATTATTAGTATTCTATCCTCCAAATATCTCCATTCCCTGTTTGTGGCCTTCAAACAAAAATTTATTTTTTCACTATTTTATTTTTTCCTTTTGAAATTTTATGGCTTCTGATAATTATTATTTTAGTTTAGTTTTATCACTTTTTAACTCTCATCCTTGAGAGATGTCTTGCTTTAAAAAAACTTTCATGTACTTTTTTCAAAACTGAAAATTTAAAAAAAGAAAGTTCAAGTAATCCCCAAAAAATATTAGGGGAGTAATTTCTAGGAGGTCTTATATTTTAAATCAGATAGAAATTAGACTGAAATCTTGTAATATCTCTGAATAGAACCCTTTTTAATCTCTACTAAATTGAGCCCAAAGATTTTCTGAGGTATTTATGATCACTTACTGTGTATTGTATCAGAAATTACTGAGAATGGTATCAACACTCACTCAGAATTGGATCAGCTATTACTGAGAATTAGATAAATACTGAATGAGAATTGGATCAGATAAGACTGAGAACTGGATTCAAAATAACTAAGTGTTGGCTCAGAATTTACTGATAATTGGCTAAGAAATGACCGATTTTTTTCTCAGATATGAATGAGCATTCTTTCAGCTATGACTAAAGATTGGATCAGCTATGATTGATAATTGGCTAATAAATGAATTAGTATTGGTTCAAAAATGACTGCACATTGTCTCACAAATTAATGAGCATTTTCTCAGCTATGAGAGAGAGTAGGCTCAGCTATAACTGATAATTGGCTGAGAAGTGACTTAGTATTGGTTCTGAAATCACTGAAAACTGTCTCAGATATCAATGATCATTTTCTCAGAAATCACTGAGAGTTGTCTTGGTAGTCACTGAGATATTTCTCATTAGTTACTGAGAATTTTCTTATCAATGAGTGAGAATTGTCTCAGTGACTACTTCGAATTTTCCTAGATATTATTGAGAATTTTCTCAAAAATTACTGAAAATTGGCTTAAAAATGACTAAGAATTATCTCAGAAATGACTTTAAATTATCTCAGAAATGACTGAGAATTGACTGAGAATTTACTGGGTATTGTCTCATAAATTACTAATGAAAGACTTAAAATTGAAACAAAATGTAACTTCAATTGAGTTTTGATTCAACTTTAAGTATTTTCAGTAAATTTTGATCCTTACCCTCAATTTTTTTCATTAATACCTTAGCTTGTATTTCACTTGTGGCTTACTTAAAGTTCAAGTTTGCTTAATTTCTAGAAGTTCCACCTTGAGTATTTTTTGGTGAATGCAATTTTTTCCATCATAAAACTAATCTGCAGGCTTTGGATGCAGTTTGTGAGTTAAATCATTGTAAAAAAATTATTTTTGTGTTTGTTATATGGTAAAATAAAATTTCCAATACTATTCTCTACCCACTGTAAAAATTACACAATCTATAAAATGCACATATACCAGTATTACTTGGTTAAACTCAATTTATGTGTTTAACTACTATCATATCACCAGAAAAAAAATTTGAGCACCTGATAGCAGGTTCAAATACCTATTTTTCATTTAATTTAGTTTTTAATAAGCTGTAATTCTTCTTATAGGACTGTACAGTGAGCACTGAGAATTCCAGCTCATGTGGTATCAAATATGAATTATTCTTGAATAAAAAATGAATTTAAGGAATTCTATCTGCTAGCAGGCTCCAGATGTTTTTTTACAGTTTATGTCTTATGCATATTTTTGATGTAATCATGGTGAGTATTCACTAAGTTTTGGGAAACCCTAGGCTGGTAATAAAATTTAATCAAAAACTTCAGAAAATAATTTGACTCACAAAAAGAACCCAAAAATAAAGCTGAAAAACTAAAATAAAAAATGAAAAGAACTCATGAAATAAAAATAATACATAAATTCAAAAACTGAGTGGGATTAAAAAAATTCCTTTCAGAGCTGGGGATACACCCTTATTCTTTCCCAGATCTGACATTATTAGTGGCAGAAGCTCCCTATCCACTAGATCATGGGCTAGTGTATAGGAAAATAAAAAATCATTTATTTAATTCTAATACCCTTATTTTCAGTAATAATGGAGGATCCCCCCAAAAAAATAAAAGTCTGATTAAACTCAAACTATAAAATGTCCTAAACTAAAGAACCCATTTATTGTCAAAAAAATGATGGAATAAAATATGGTTATTTTTACTTTTATCCTGTATTAATTAATTGGTGGATTGCATTAATTTGATAAGCCCTATTAACTCTATTTAAAAAAATGGAAAAATGTGGACCAAAGAAAAAAGTCAAATAATCCATAAATAAACTAATTTTACAAAGTAAATGAAATTAAAAATCAAAACCCCCAAATAAAAAATATAAATCTCAATAGATACATTTAAAAACAGTAAAAAATTAAAAACATACACTACATATAGTAAGAAAACAAAATCTAAAACATATGAAAATCCCCAAGGGTAAATAAATGCTATCATAAATAAGTCTTTTTATCAAGTAAACATCATCAAATTATCAATTTTACACAGGATTATCAAGGGGGAATGAATTAGAACTACTTTAAACATTTTAAAAAGATTTTTTTTCATGGATGTATCATAATTTTAGTTTTCTATATTTAAGAAATATTAGGCACTTGATATTCCAAATATGATTTTACTAAAAATTAAGTGATGCCCACATCCAAATCTTATTAGGGGGTATCAAAGTTAGAGATTTGTAATTATTTAAAAAGGTATTACACAGCACAAAAAGAAAGCCACAAGCATGACATTAATTCTCAGTAAAAAGATGTTTTGGGGGCACAAGATGGCATACCTTAAAAAATAATCATGGTTGATTTGGTGGAAAAAAGAGGTATTTTGAAATGGAAGATTTCTAACTTTGATACCCCCTATTTGATAGTTATAGACATAGGTGAATGAGGTTCATATTAAGAAATATGGCATGTAAAAAATTCTTATGAAAATCTAGTAAATAGGAATGAACTTATTCATGAGACCTTAATAAATACTAAATAAGACTCCTAAGAATTATTGTGCATCATACTTCCACATAAAACTAAAAAAAACTTGTGATATATTCTGAGTAAATCCATATAATTACCTTTAGTAATAATACAGGATTGTCAAAAAAATGAGCATGTAAACTGTCTTTATATTGAATTATATAAAAATAATAAAATCTACAAAATATTCAAAGATAAACTTTTAAGCTCTTCTTTTATATGAATACCAACACACATAATTTCAGACAATGCAAAAAATCAAGGTTAAAGATTCTGAAATTTTTACAACCTTATACTTTGCTTCAACACAAAACAAAATAAATTAAGCTAGCCATATAGCTTTCAAAATATTTACAATTTATATGATTTTCATGAATTTTAAAAGCTGTATGATTCATAGATTTTTTATTTTTTTTATTTCAGTATTTTTATAATTTTTTGGAAATTTATGATTTTCAAATTTCAATTTTTTTTATTTATATAATTTTTTGAAATTTTTGATTTTTATGACTTTTTTGAGTTTTGATTTTTTTTAATATTTTAATGATTCTCATTTTTTTATTTTTTTTATTTTTTCAAAAAAAATTTATTTTTATGATTTTTATGATTTTTTCAATTTTGATAATCTTTATGATATTTTTGTTTTATAAGATTTTTTTTGATTTTTTTGATCTTTTTAAATTTTTTATTAATTTTTTATTTTTATTGATTGTTTTAGTTTTATTGATTTTTTTGCTTTTTATGCTTTTTATGATTTTTATGATTTTTATTTTTATTTTTTTTATCTTTTTTATATTTATGATTTTTGATTGTTAGGATTTTTTGGATTTTTTTGATTTTTTGATTTTTTTAAAATTATTATGATTATTTTGAATTTTGAATTATTTTTTTTTTTGATTTTTATAATTTTTATGATTTTTTTTAGATTTTTTAAATTTTTTTTAGAATTTTTAGAATTTTTTGCATTTCTTTGATTTTTTAAATTTTAATTTTTAATTTTTTTAGATTTTTTTAGATTTTTTAGATTCTTTTAATTTTTATAATTTTTGTGATTTTTCTGAATTTTGAATTTGTTTCTTGATTTTTTTTATTCTTTTTTATTTTTTTATTTTAATTTTTTGTCTTTTTTATTTTTTTGACATTTGTGATTTTTTTGAATTTGATTTATTTGGTGAGGATAATTATTTTCAGAATGTTATAATTTTTTTTTTCAATTTTCTTTATACTTATTTAACAATTTTTTTTTATATTGATTGGTTTTCTTTGAGTTGATACTTTTTTTTAAATACACTTAGAGGGCTACAGTTGGATATTCAATATTGTGTTGCATATTGCATAGATATGTTGGGGAACAGAAATGTACATTTGCCCTCATAAATTTTGACTTTTGACTATTACATGGGGGGACAAAAATGATGTAACATTTCATTGTTGATGATTTTTCAGTGAGCAGCTTGGTTGATGCAAGTTTCCCCTATCTGTCATTGAAAATTTAAGTTATAAATGCAGCTAATAATTAGTTTCTTAACATGCATTGATTATCTCATGTTTTGTTATAGAAAACAGCCTTTTTTTTTGCCAAACACCTAAGGGAATAGTGTTTTTTTGTTGAATGATTTTGAAGTGAGCATGACATAGTTCACTTTTTTCTGCACTGCATCTGTTTAACAAAGTATACTGGGTAATTTACAAATCTCATGAACCAGAACTATTTGTGCAATCTTTCATGTCCAATAATTATGTAGCTTATGGTGTGTTAGTCTATTTTGACTTTTTACTATTACATGGGAGGACAACAATGATGTAACATTTAATCACTGATGATTTTTCAGTGAGTGTCTTGGTTGATTCAAGTTGCCACTATCTGTCATTGAACATGTAAATCATAAATGCAGCAAATTATTGGTTTCTTAACATACATTGATTATCTCATGTTTTGTTATGGAAAACAGCCTTTCTTTTTCCAAACTCCTAAGGGAATAGTGTTTTTGTTTTGAAAAGTTTTTACCTGAGCATGACATACTTCAGTTTTTGCTGCACTCCATTTTTTTAACAAAGTATACTGGGTAATGTTCAAATCTCATGAACCAGAAATATTTGTGCGATTTTACATGTCCAATAATGATGTAGCTTATGGTATGTTATTCTGTCATTTTTTAGGAATATGCCTTGCTATTATTTTTGATGTAAATGTTTTTTGATTTTTATGTTTTTACCAAAGGTGGACTTAGGAATGTGCAGAGAACAGATGAGAATCATTCAAGATAAAGAGAAGGATGGTCTAGAGAAAAAAAGCAGTTACAGAAAGAGGTAAGATGGATGAAGAGTGGTGAAGAAAGAGGGAGAATGACAAAGGTAGAATGAGGGGAGAGAGAAGAAGTGAGAGTAGGATATTAGGGAGGTTAGGAAGAGGAGAAGGGAGTATAGAAAAATGTAAGTAGAAAAAACTTGCCATGGACAAGAGAAGAGGGGGGAAAGGCACCAGAAGGAAGGTTGTAAATGTCAGAAAAAAAAATGTAAGTACAACCAGGGTCACTCTCATTGTTTTTAAAAAGGGTTACTTCATTGAAAAGACGCAGAAGTGTGCCCTGTGACCAAAAACTGAACTCAACATCTAGTTCACACTTTTTTTCCCCTGTGATGGCTGATTTTGGGCCTCCTGGTTTTGGTATTTGGATTTGAATGGGGAACCTATGCATGTGAATTATGATTTGGATTCTAAAGAGGATGTGCCTTTAGCATCTATTCCCAAACCAAGTTTTAGTGGTCCCATATCAATAGTGGGAGATAGTGGATCCAGTGATTGATTGGGATTGGGTAAAGTTTTCAGTGATAAGTTTGTAGTTATTAATTCAGAAGATGTTTAAATGGCTGTAGATGATGAGCATGTTGGTCCTCAGAAGTTGCCCAGGGAAATGGTGGTTAAAGCAAAGGCTCAGTATGAAAGGCCAGTTTTGGCTGTTTAGGAGAACGTGATGGATGTTGCTTTGGGTAGGGTGAATCAGCTTCATATTCCTCTATCTTTAGGTGAATTGTTTACAATTAGTCCTTCCCTTTCATAGAAGCAGAAGAAGCATCTAAGAAGGAGATGCGTATCAGTTGGAGAGGTGGAATATATTTGTGAAAATGTGGAGAAATTTGGTGAGGATGTGGAAACTTATTTTTCTGATCCTCTGGGGTATTTGATAATGACATTAAATCGTAAAGAGGTAAAGGCCCTGGTGGATTCTGGATCTCAAATTACTCTAATTTTGTTGTAGAAGGCTACAAGTATTAGTCTTCCAATCAAGACTTGAACAAGTGAGAATTCTAGAGGTATTGGAAGAAATTCTACTGAGCTGATGGGTGCAGCAGAGCATGTAAAGTTAGGTGTTGGTTTATATGTTGGTAAGGCTCATTTTAATTTGGCTAGAGGGGCTTTGAAAAAAGTTCTTGGTGGTTCTTTTTTGATGTATTTTGAAGCTAAGATTGGTTATCAGTCTAGCATGGGTATATGTTTGGATATTACTGGGGGTGATATGAGAAGGTTACATATGTGTTTGGAATCTCCAGGAGTTGAAGTTTGTGAAACTAGGCCTGAGGTGACATCAACATTTTAATCTTGTATTTTTACTAAGAAAAGGTATATTAAAAGGCCAGCTTCTGGCAAATTAACTAGAGAAATTGTGTCAGCCAGGTTATTCCAGGAGTCCAGTAAATGATATATAAATTATAAAACCTTAAAGAGTGGGTAAGAATTGTATTTAATGAATATAACTTAATATTTTATTGCATAATGAAATTATATATGTATTTTATTATATACAAATGTTACATTAAATTTATTGGTTATATATATTTTTATATACAATTAAATTGAGCATAATATAATATATTCTACAAATAATGGCGCATTTTTATGTATTTAATAATTATAAATTTATATTTAATTAATTGAAAAACATATATTATAATTACAAGTGAAAAATTGATTTATAATATATTTAAATTAATTACTTAAATTTATATATTAAATAATACCTCTCATATGATACTAAACAATAATTAATGACGCTTCTTTTGGCCCTTAATTGTGTTAGAAAAAACAAATAAATTAATTTGGACTAAATTGAGATTAATTGCTTGTTTTGTTGCGTCAAATTATTTTTTTTTTCACTTAAAATGTCCTTTAATCAGAATGTACCATCTGTTTGGAATTATATTTCTCATAGTTCCTATGTTTCCAATCTTGTTTAGTTATTCACTATTGTCACTTACTGATTTGGGAATTAATGGCAGGGAAATTGGATTCTTAATTGGGGTTTTAATTATTTGTTTCATGTTTTTCTCTATATTGTTATGTTTCATTTACTCTTTTGATATATTTGTTTTATTCCATTCTAATCATTGTATTTACAAAGATAGTAGCGCTTCAGAGGACCCATTGCCTATAAAAGGGCCTTGGATAATCCCCTGTAGCCTCATCACTTATTATACACTCAACAAATTAAATACTATTTTACTACGTTTATATTTTTTTTATTAGTAATACAATTCTAATTAAAAGTCTATATAACAAATTAAAGGTTGCTTTAAGTCTGATAGTAATTAAAAGTGTTTGCCGCGCAGAACCCTTACATTGAATAATATTATTATTAATAAATTCTAAGTTTTTGTCACCTCTCAAAGTTGCTCACCGTTGTTTCCCTCTCAAATAAATTAAATATATATTATTGTAATTTATTTCTTTTATTTTCCCTTGTCCTCCTCCTTCTCTCCTCCTTTTCTCCTATTTTTCTTACCTTCTTCTAGACGACTGACCGACAACTGGGGACCTTTCCAAAACGACGACGACGATCGAGCCTGGCGACGAACGACAAACGCACGGACCACCTAGCAAAATGAAACTTTTGCCACGACTGTGTTTCGAACTTGGGTTCGACATCTTAGGTTTATATAATATTAATTTTTATAATATTTTGAAGTGATTTTTTGATCACTTTAGTAAGTTCACCTTTGCGCCTCTCACTCATATTACTATATTTTTATTGCAATAACAGTGATTGTGGCTTAATTGCTGATTCACTGAGTGTAAGTGTTCAATTTTTAAAAATTTTTTTTCCTAGTTGACCATTATAGAGTGTTAAATCCTCTTAGTCCTAGAAGAATTGACATTATTATTAATACAAATTGAATTATTAATTTAATTTTTTTTTATTAATTATTGTTAATTTTGGTTGACTTAAAAGTACATTGTGCTTAGTCCCAAATATATTGCCATATTTAATATTGGTAATTAATTGGTTGAATTAACTTACTTGTTATTCCCAATTTAACCTTGCAATCCATTTTTTTTAAAAAAAATTAATTTTTTAATTATTACTTTATATTGAAAATTATTTTTTCTATAATTTAATTAATTAAATATTTTTTTTTATTATTTGGAGCAATTATTGACTAACTTTTATTATTTTTTTATAAATTAAAAAGTAAATTATAAATCTTCCCACTAGTATGTCCAACAATTTGGCAGAAAAAATGGATAACATGCAAGTGGATGAGATAGAAATTGACTATGATGCTGACACTGTAAGCTCTTCTAAAGTTGGTCATAAAAAATCTTATGCTAACACAAAGAATTCACATACTGCAGGATGTGGAAATGACAGGAAATGCAAACAAACCAAACCCCCTTCCCCCAGTACCACAGAAGGAAGTAAAGCCTCTAGTGCCTCAAGAAGGTCTTCCAAAAGGCTTCAAAATAAAAAAGCTTCCTCTGCCACAACAAATCAGCAACCTATCCAGTCATATAAAAGAGTTGAAGACAGAAAATATGACGTACAAAGAAAAGGTAGACACATTGTGGGATCAGGTCCAAGAACTCAGGAACCAGATTCAGGCCCAGGCCCCTCCTCAGTTGCCTCCCAATCAGCCTCAGTTTCAGGCTCAACCTTCACAGCCACCCATCTCAACCATCCAAAATCCAAATACTATGGAAGTAGAGCAATGGAAATGGGATTATCTAATGAGTCACTACCAACAGAATGTGCAACACCCTCCTCATCATCAGCCTGGCCCATCCAGAACACCCAATTTCCATCCACCTCCTCATCCCTACCAACAAGGCAGGAGAAAGAAGGCCCAAGCACAATCCCAAACCCAGTCCCAGGGGAAGTTTCCTCCTCTGCCATGGTAAGTAATTTGGTTGATAGTCACTTGGGTATGTTTTCTAATAAATCTTCTTCTGCAGGTAATATTATTGAATATGGTGAAAGAACAGTTAAACCTGTTAAAAGACAGCTTCCTGTAACTAGTAGCCCTATTGATGTAATTAGCAAATTGTCATTTGATGAACCTTTACATTTAACTTCTACATCTTTAATTAATCCTTCTCTTGCAATTAAAAATGATTCTGTTCCCCCTGAAATCTATACCTTAATTGAAAAAACTTCTGAGGAAATATTGAAAGATACCCTTGATTTTAATATTGTGAAAGACAAACATGTGAGAGATGTGTTAATCCATGAAAATGATAGATTAAATAATTTACACTTGCAATGTAAAGTGAGTTCTTCTGTACAAGATACAGCTTATTTAAAAATCAAAGAAACCTTGAATATTGTTCTTAGTCAACAAAAACAAATAAGAAGTGACCATAGAGCTATCTCAGATAGAAATATCAGTCTACATAAGACCTTGAGTGAATTGAAACCCCTTATTGAGGAAAATTATTCATTCAAGAATGAAATAAAATCTCTGCAAAATGAGTTTAAGAAGCTAAAAAATGATTTCCATGCACTAAGTACCAAACACTCAGTTTCTGAGGACAGAAATGTTCTATCTCTTGCAAAAGTAAATGACCAGATGTCTGAAATTCCAAGAATAAGAAACTATGTGTCTGACCTACAGGAAAAGTTCTCAACCTTAACCATCAATAATGAATTAAATGAGATTTCTGCAAATAAGCTGCATAAAAATAAAGGGAAAAAACCTGAACAAAGTTCATCCTTTCTTCCTCATATTTCAACCATTAAACAAACTGACAATGAGTCTGTAAAATCTTTTGCTACTAGCAAAATATCTTGTGATGGTCATGCACCAGCTGTTTCTGTAAATAATGAAATTTCTGAACACCTGGCTAAACTTCAGGAATTATTACTAATGAATAATTCAAACCAAAAAGTGGACCATCCCAGTAGTCAGAAAAATTGGCCTAAGTTAGACCAATATCCTACCTTTGATGGTGATTCTTCCTCTGATTGGCAACACTTTATCCAGAGAATTGATAATTTAAAGAGATCTTATAAACTACCTGATGAGGAAATTGTTTCTAAGCTAATTTCTTTATTTTCCAATGTAGCCTTGATGTGGTATGAATCTGTCCTCTTAGATAACAATCATTATACATGGAATGATTGGAAATCCTTGATTGAGAATCAGTTTGGTGGTTCAAAATTTAGGTTAGCTCAGCAGAGACTGTATGAGAATACTAGATATGTATCCTCCTCTGTTGAAAAGCCCATTGTTTTTCTGATGAAAATAACTAAAATCCTTAGAGCAATTGATCCAAAGATGGATTATGATATTTGGAGAGATAAAATCTTGTATAAATTACCAAATTCTCTTAGGGATTTGATTGTTGCTAGAACTGAGCATGTAAGGGAAAATTCTTCTCTCATTAATATCTGTAATGAAGTACTACTCAACCATAGATATGAACCAAAGAATTACCTTAGTAAATCTTATAATGATCAGAATAAACCTTCTATAAAGCTCCCAGAAAAATCTGGTAAACCCTCTGCCCCAGTTGCACCTAAAAAATATGCAACAAATACTTGTTATAAATGTAACAAACCGTGGCAGAAGGGTCATGTTTGTGAAAAGAAAATTAATCTTGTTGAACAAAATGAAGACACTGATGAAGTTGAACTTGATGTCAATAATTCTTCCAGTGACTGTGAAAGTAATATCTCCTATGACAATGAATCTGTTAAAGATGTTTTAATGTTGTAACATGATGTCCATTATTTAAATAATATATCTGAAGATTGTGTATTGAATTTATCTTCAGTAGAAAATGCTGAGATAATTAAAGATATTACTAACAATTCTATTCCTATATCCCCTTTAAAGGCACCTGTTATCATTAATGGTAAAAATGTTGATGTAGTTCTTGATTCTGGTGCTGGAGGAAGTGTAGTATCTGAAAAAGCTTTAGCTTCAGTGGATAAGGAATATTTGAGTAAATTATTGCCTATAACTTCTGAAAAATGGAGAGGGTATGGTTCTACCTTATTTCCTATTGGCAAATACAAAACCTCTGTATTCTTCAAATATAATGGTGGTTTTGTCAGAGCTATTTGTGAGTTTGTTGTCATGAAAAATGATAATTTGAGCAATTGGTTTATTATGGGAAATGATCTTTTAACCATGTTTGGTGTGAAACTGGATCCAGCAAATAATTGCTTTACTTTAGGAATGAATGGGAAAAGAAAATTCAAAATTTCTTCTCCTAGACCTTCTGGGCATTTGTTGAAATCTTGTAACTCACTGACCCAATGTAAAGGTAGAACAACAACTGAAATGGATGATTTATTACATGAAATAAATACCGCTTCTTTTGGTGATCAGTTGACTAGTGAACAAAAGGATTCTATTGTTGCCTCTATTACCTCTTTCCCTATGGCTTTTGCTCATGGTTCTTATGTCTTGGGAATTGTTCAGGAAGAGATGAAAATTACCTTATCCTGTAATTTGAGTGATATTCCTCCTTCCCTTAAGAAAAAACCATATCCTGCTTCTCCATCAAAAAGAAAAGATATTGAAGATAATATTGAAACATTATTGAAAATGAATATCATTGAGAAAGTGGATGTCACCCCCAAATATTGTGTCATCTCCCCAGTCTTGATTTCATATGAAAAAGATAAAGCTAGATTATGTGGAGATTACAGAGCTTTAAATACTTATACTGTTGATGATATTTATCCTTTACCCAGAATTAATTCAATACATGCTACCTTGCAAGGTGCAAAATTTATTAGTTGTCTGGATGGTAGTAAAGGTTATCATCAAGTTCCAGTTGAGAAAAATTCTCAAAAATTTTTGCTAATTGCTACTCATATGGGAATATATAAGTATGTTAGAATGCCATTTGGCCCTAAAAATGCTCCTTCAGTTTTCCAGAAAGTTATGGATAACACTTTCCATCAAGAAATTATTGAAGGTTGGCTCATGGTTTATATTGATTATATTATTGTTTTTTCTAAAACTTTTGATGAACATATGATTCACTTGAATAGAGTTTTCCAAAAAATGGATGAAATCAATATGACCTTATCTTTAAAAAAGTGTAAATTTGGTTTTCAATCTTTGAAAGTCCTTGGCCATGTTGTGTCAGGCTTCCAAATTTGTGTAGACCATAATAAAGTTGCTGCCATTCAAAATGTGAAAGCACCAACTTCTGTAAGAGAAATCCAAAGTTTTTTGGGTATGTGTCGCTATTATAGACAATATATTAAAAATTATCAGGTCATAGCCTTGCCTCTTACAAAACTAACCAGAAAAGATGTTGCTTTTCTCTGGAATAATGACTGTCAGAAAGCTTTTAATACATTGAAAAGTTGCTTAATGACAGCCCCTATATTGGCTCTTCCAGATTTTAACAAGCCATTTGTACTTTATACAGATGCTAGCTTTATTGGTCTGGGTGCTGCCCTTCACCAAAAGCAAATTATTAATGATAAATCCTCAGAGGTTGTAATTTGTTATATTTCAAGAACCTTAAGAAATAGTGAATTGAAATATGGTGCCACTCAATTGGAGTGCTTAGCAGTTGTTTGGGCTCTTGAGAAACTTCATTACTACTTGGATGACCAAAAATTTGAGTTGGTAACTGACTGTAGTGCTGTGAAATCTCTCTTAAACCTCAAAACACCTAACAGACATATGTTCAGGTGGCAACTTGCTGTTCAGGAATACAGAGGAAGGATGACTATTATCCATAGAGCTGGAAATGTTCACTCTAATGTTGATATGCTCTCCAGATTGCCTCTGCCAAATAATGACTCCAATCCTGCTTATGTACCTGAAGATGATACTGTTCATATACATGGTATATTTATAGTTGATATGGAAGAAGAGTTATTACAGTTAATACTGGATTCATATGATAAAGATTCTGACTTAAATAAATTAGTTACTATTTTGAATGATCCTAAGAATGCTTCAATTCAAGCATTAATAAAAACTCTTCCTGCAAAGTACCAAAATGCTTTAAATAAAGGAAAGTTTTCTATTGAAGATGGTTATATATATTATAGAAGGAAGCTTACCAATGTAATTGTTATTTCTCCTTCAATGAAAGAAACTATCCTCAAACTTTGTCATGATGACATATTAGCTGGACATTTTGATCTTGAAAAAACATTGATTAGAATCAAAACACTGCATGGTGGGCTAATATGTCTGAAGACACAAAATTATTTGTTGAATCTTGTGATTCCTGCCAAAAATCTAAAAGGTTAACAGGTAAGAGAGCAGGGTTATTACAACATATTGAAGCACCTAGTGCTCCCTGGCAAATCATTAATATGGATTTTGTCACTGGTCTTCCTGTTGCAGGTAAAGACAGCTTTAACTCTTGTTGGGTAATAGTTGATAGATTCACAAAAATGTGCAAATTTATTCCAACCCACAAAGATGTATCCACCAAAGAATTAGCTTTCTTATGGTGGTCTTACATGTTTAATATTATTGGTTTTCCAAAAGCCATTATCTCTGATAGGGATCCAAAATTCACTTCTGAGTTTTGGACCTCTTTGATGGATATTTGTGGCTGTGAGTTAAAATTGTCTACAGCTCACCATCCTCAGACTGATGGTCTAGCTGAAAGAATGATTCAAACTCTGGAAGATATGATTAGAAGGTATTGTGCCTTTGGTTTAGAATATAAAGACAATGACAGATTTACTCATGATTGGGCCACTCTTTTGCCTGGTCTTGAATTTGCATATAATAGCACTGTTCATTCTGTCACTGAGAAAAAGCCTTTTGAGCTTTGGTTAGGTTATGTCCCAAACACTCCTGCTCAGATTCTCAATAATAAATTACCTAAGTTGGAACTACACCCTGGTGTAAAATCTTTTATGCAAATGCAACAGCTATGCAGAAAACATGCTCAGAGTTGTATTGATAAAGCATTTGAATATGAAAAGAAAAGATGGGATAAATCCCATAAAGAATACACATTTAAAAAGGGTGATGAAGTGTTGATCTCTACTGTCCATTTCAATTTACAAGGTAACCACAAATTAAAAGATCCTTTTGTAGGACCATTTGTTGTTAAAAGAATGGTTGGTGATAATGCAGTAGAAGTTGTATTGTATTCTCCATATGATAGGAAACATCCTGTCTTTCCCATTTCTTTGCTTAAACCTTATACTTCCAACAGTGACTTATTTCCAAAAAGAAGAGGAAGACCTAAGAAGAACCCTCAGGAAGTCACAGAAACTGCAGAAATTGATAAAATTCTCAATGATAGAATTATCACTTCTGAAAGAGGTACTGAATATTTATTGAGATATAAGAACAAATCATCTGAACATGATGCATGGATACCTGGCAAGGAAATTTCAAATCTGCCTGCTCTGTTGAAAAAATACAAAAAGAAAAAATCTTAGCATTTTTTTTATTGTTTTTTTTAGAGTGAGGGAGTGTCAGCCAGGCTATTCCAGGAGTCCAGTAAATGATATATAAATTATAAAACCTTAAAGAGTGGGTAAGAATTGTATTTAATGAATATAACTTAATATTTTATTGCATAATGAAATTATATATGTATTTTATTATATACAAATGTTACATTAAATTTATTGGTTATATATATTTTTATATACAATTAAATTGAGCATAATATAATATATTCTACAAATAATGGCGCATTTTTATGTATTTAATAATTATAAATTTATATTTAATTAATTGAAAAACATATATTATAATTACAAGTGAAAAATTGATTTATAATATATTTAAATTAATTACTTAAATTTATATATTAAATAATACCTCTCATATGATACTAAACAATAATTAATGACGCTTCTTTTGGCCCTTAATTGTGTTAGAAAAAACAAATAAATTAATTTGGACTAAATTGAGATTAATTGCTTGTTTTGTTGCGTCAAATTATTTTTTTTTTCACTTAAAATGTCCTTTAATCAGAATGTACCATCTGTTTGGAATTATATTTCTCATAGTTCCTATGTTTCCAATCTTGTTTAGTTATTCACTATTGTCACTTACTGATTTGGGAATTAATGGCGGGGAAATTGGATTCTTAATTGGGGTTTTAATTATTTGTTTCATGTTTTTCTCTATATTGTTATGTTTCATTTACTCTTTTGATATATTTGTTTTATTCCATTCTAATCATTGTATTTAAAAAGATAGTAGCGCTTCAGAGGACCCATTGCCTATAAAAGGGCCTTGGATAATCCCCTGTAGCCTCATCACTTATTATACACTCAACAAATTAAATACTATTTTACTACGTTTATATTTTTTTATTAGTAATACAATTCTAATTAAAAGTCTATATAACAAATTAAAGGTTGCTTTAAGTCTGATAGTAATTAAAAGTGTTTGCCGCGCAGAACCCTTACATTGAATAATGCTATTATTAATAAATTCTAAGTTTTTGTCACCTCTCAAAGTTGCTCACCGTTGTTTCCCTCTCAAATAAATTAAATATATATTATTGTAATTTATTTCTTTTATTTTCCCTTGTCCTCCTCCTTCTCTCCTCCTTTTCTCCTATTTTTCTTACCTTCTTCTAGACGACTGACCGACAAATTGATTATGGAGACCCCCATATTTTAGGGTAGGTAGGGCTGATTGCTGTAATGTTGTGATTTCTTCTCAAAAAGAGTTCTGGGATTGCAATAGGTCAGCTCACTTGGAGATAATTCAAGTGGATTCTTAAATATTACCTGTTGATATTTAATTGGTTTACAAATATTTTATGGATTTTTTATATGCCTCTTCTTACTATCCTATTTTTCTATTAATTTTAAAAATGGTTCAAGCAGAAAGATGGGTTATATTATTTTGGATTTAAATTGGAATGGAAATTTAATTAAAATGGTGGAAAGTAGTGATGCTAATTATGCAGGTATAATTTCTGGCCTCCAGAAAAAGGATAAACTGCAAATAACTCAAAAAATCAAGAAAAAATCTTAGTATAATTAATTCAAAAAAAAATTGTGAAAATTCTGTTTTTGTCCTCCAGAAAGAGGTTAACCTGGCAGATTTATTTACTTTTTAATAAATTAGAAAGGAAAGTTATGATTAAACATGAAAAATCTCAATTTTCAAAGAAGAAGTATTTTTTATTATTATTTATGCATCTTAATATATGTTTAATAGGAAAATATTTATTAAATTGATCAATTCTCAAATAAGTTAAAGTATTATGTTTTATTTAATAGGGGGTATCAAAGTTAGAAATGTGTAATTATTTAAAATGTATTTCACAACAAAAAAGAGAGCCACAAACTTGACATTAATCCTTAGTAAAAAGGTGTCTTTAGGGCACAATATGGCATATTTTAAAAAATAATCATGGTTGATTTGGTTGAAAAAAGAGGTATTGTAAAATGGAAGATTTCTAACTTTGATACCCCCTAATATGTATTTTATTATATTATTAATTAAAATATTTTTAATAGGAAAATATTTATTAATTTACTTGATGCTTAAATAAGTTAAAATATGATGTTTTATTTAATATGTATTATAATTTAAAATGAAGTGAAAGGATTTGGTGAAAGACTTACCTCCTTATATATTGGAGAGGACACCTATTGCTTTTTTCCAGTATGGCTGTGCTCCTCTGTCAAGCTACATTGAGGTAATAATTCTTTAAGCCAATAGGAAATAGGGGAAAAGCCATGCAATATTCTCTCATTATTGCGCTTGGAAATAGAGAGAGATGGTTTTAGTTGGGCAAAAAAAATTGACAATAAAATAAAATCAAGCAAGAATTTTAGAAAAAAAAAATGAAAATAAAATTAAAAATTAGGAACTTTCCATTAGGAAAAAAATGAGATGGGAGGAGAGATACACCCAAGGAATATTTTGCCAAAGAAGGGGTGGAAAAGAGGTAGAAAATAAAAAGAAAATCAAATCTCTTGCTAGATTTTCTATTTTTTTCCACCTTTTTTCCACCCCTTCTTTGGCAAAATGTGCTTCAGGTGTATATCTCCTCCCATATCCTTTTTTTTCCTGCTGTTAAGTTACTACTTAGTAATTCTATTAATTTTAATTTCCTTTATTTTACTAAAATTCTTGCTTGATTTTCTTTTATTGTTATTTTTTTAACCCACTAAAACTGTCGGTCAGTCATCTAGAAGAGATAAGAGAAGAGGGAAGAAAAGAGAGGAGGACAAGAAGGAGATAGCAGTTTAGAAATAAAAGAAATAAAAACAATTGAAATTATTTAATTTATTTGAGAGAAAGCAACGATGAGTGATTTGAGAGGTGACAACAAATTGGTTTTATTAATATTAATATTATTTAAGTAAGAGTTTCTGCGCGGCAAACACTATAATTACTATCAGACTTAAGGCAACCTTTAAATTGTTATTTAGAATTTTTAATTAGAATTTAATACTAATAAAAATAATAATAAGTGTAATAAATTTATCTTTAAATTGTTGAGTGTGTAATAAGTGATGAGGTTACAGGGGATTATCCAAGGCCCTTTTATAGGAAATGGGTCCTCTGAAGCGCCACTATATTTGTAAATACAATAATTATAATAGGATAAAACAAGTATATCAAAGAGTAAGTGAAACATAACAATGTAGAGAAAAATATGAAACAAATAATTAAAAACCCCAATTAAGAATCCAATTTTCCCGCCATTAATTCCCAAATCAGTAAGTAAAAATAGTGAATAACTAAACAAGCCTGGAACATAGGAACTATGAGAAAAATCATTCAAAACAGATGGTACAGTCTGATTTAAGGATTTTTAAGTGAAACAAAAATATTCTGACGCAACAAATATGTAATTTATTTCAATTCAGTATTAATTAGTTTTTCCTGACACAATTATAGGTTAAAAAAAGCGTCATTATTTATTGTTTAATATTATAAAAAATGATATTTAATATATAAATATAATTAATTAATTTAATTATATTATAAGTAAATTTTACACTTATAATTATAATATATGTTTTTAATTAATTAAATATAAATTTATAATTATTAAATACATAAAAAATGCGCCATTATTTGTAGAATATAATATATTATGTTAAATTTAAATGTATAAAAAATTTATATAACCAATAAAATTAATATAACACTTATATGTAATAAAATACTTATATAATTTTATTATGCAATAAAATATTAATTTATATACATTAAATACAATTCTTACCCCCTCTTTCAGGTCTTATAAGTTACATATCACTTACTGGACTCCTGGAATAGCCTGGCTGACAAAAACCATCTCTCTCTATTTCCAAGCCCAATATTGAGAGAATATTGCATGGCTTTTCCCCTATCAGCTATTGGCATGAGGAGCTATTGCCTCAATGTAGCTTAGAAAAGGAGGATACCCATAATGGAGAAAGGCAATAGGGCTCCTCTCCAATATATAAGGAGGTAAGTCTTTCACAAAATCCTCTCACTTCATTTGAAATTATAATACATATTAAATAAAGCATAACACTTTAACTTATTTGAGTGTCAAGTAATTTAATAAATATTTTTCTATTAAACATATTTTAATTAATAATATATTAAAATACATATTAAATAAAACATAATTCTTTAAATTATTTAAGCATCAATAAATTTAATAAATATTTTTCTATTAAACATACTTTAAAATAAATAAATAATAATAAAAATAATACTTCTTTTTATGAGAATTGAAGTTTTTCCGACATAATCATAACTTCTCCTTCCTAATTTTATTAAATGAAACTTTCAATTTTTATGTCTCTCCATATTTTTATTTAATTGTTTTATTGATACAATTCAGGTTTCTGTCATCAAGACTCTCAAAATTAAAAAAAAATTAATTTTATTACTTATTTCATATGAAGCATTCCATGGTTTTTTTTGCTTTACTGATCATTAATAATATATATAAAAAAAGGTAAAATTTAATTTTATTACTTATTTCATAGAAGATTTCTAAGTTTTTTTAGCTCTACTTATCTATAATTATATAAAAAAAGGTAATGATATGTCATTATAGTATTTATGTCCTATTACTGAATTTAAATAATTCTTTACTGGATTTAATTGTCCAATTATGAATTTTTAGGTCTTTGCACAATTGAAAGTGGACTGAAGAATTATGTAGTTGTTGGTTCCTTTGCATATAAGATGTTAAACTATTGAAAAGAGCTGAATCACAGTGATTGGATAGTATTTTTGTGAAGATGACTCTTCATTCTCATTCAAAAGGGATTCTTGAGTAAGGTAAGGGTTGGGAGCTAATTTATCTTCTACAATCATCTTGTGCAATATTATACAACACCTCATTAAATTCTTTACTTTGCTGATATTCCAAGGGAGACATGGTTTTTTGATAACTCCCCATTGAGATTTTAGTACACCAAAGGCTTGTTCAATATCTTGGTGGGCTGCTTCTTGTAGCTTAGTGTAGTACTGGCTGGCCTCATCCTGAGGGTGGGGAATCGTTAGGATTTGGTTGAGAGGTGAGGAGGAGGAGCGCTATGGGTGCTATGCATTATGAGAGGCCAAAGACGGAATATTGCATAAGGGTGTTATATGGGGAAAGCGCTGTGGAGTGCTCCTCATCGGACAACTTGTATGGTAATCCAGTTACTTCTTAGTCTCACTGCTGTGTCAGCATAGTCAGTCCTGTCTCACTGTTGGTAATCTTAATATAGTCAGTCTAATTAGTCTCACTTCCTAGTAGCATAGTCAGTCCTGTTCCAGGCTAGTGTCAGCGCTAGTAGTAGTCTGCCTTCTTAGGTCTTAACAGGAATCATTTTTACAAGTGTTGACCATGATGGATAAATTCCATCAGCAAGATAATATCCACAGGTATACTTATGTTTTTTTTACTTTGAACCTAACCTCATCTTGTGTTCTGGAAAGTAATTTGTCATAGATGTGGCTAAAATGGAGGATGTTGATATCAGTTAGGGCACCAGGAGAGCCAAAGAAGAAGTGCCAAAAGTGTAAACTTTTGCTTGCTACACCCTCTAGTACCATAGTTGGAGTTCCTTCTTTTCCTTGAAACTGATCAGCCCACACTGCAGGGCAGTTTTTCTACTCCCAGTGCATACTATCAATTGATCCTGAACAGCCAGGAAAGCCATGTACTTTGTATTCATTCAAGATTGTTTTTTCTTTCATATTTGGCTCACATAAGTATTCTGATTTGTACAACTTTATAATATCATTAATAAAAATTTTAAGTGTTAATAGTGCCGTGGATTCTGCTATTCAGATATATTCATTGGTGCAATCTGCTGCAATACCATAGGCAAGTTGGCATAGGCAACAAGTTAACTTTTGGGGTGGTGTTAAACCTGGCTGCTTACAACAATCCTTGTGAATAGTATAATGTAGTGGCAAAGAAGAAATAAAGCTTTTTGATATTATAAAATACATAGATTAGTGTAATGAAACTTACAGTCTTCCATAACCAGTAGTTGTTGTGCTCTTGAAGTTCATGACATATTTTGTTGAATAATTTTTTGCTCATACAGAATCTTCTTTCGAATATTCCATCGTTGTATGTACAATTGTGTTCAAAATAGTCTCGCATCAGTTTATAGTGACCTTCGATACAGTTGCGTTGAATAATTTCTTTTTTTAGCTTGCTCTTCAGTTTCTAGTTCTTCAGTGTCTAGTAATATTGATAAAATTAGTTCTTCCTCTTCCATTAAATGGAATTCCTCAAGAATGTAGTATCAGTTTAGATCCATGTGAAACTTCAATTGAGATGTGGAATGTGTGCAAGGTCGTGTTGTGTTTACAGAAGAGTTACTGTTGCTGAACAAAAAACACGAGTGATGAATATTTTGAAAATATTGAGTTAATCGAGATTTACTTGATACGACTGAGGTTGCATGCAGATCAGTAAGCAAAGACTCAGTAATATGCAAATAGTTACTGATTATTTGATGCAACGAGTGGAGATGCTCTAAATATTAGATTTAGATTTTGATAATTATTACTTCACTTCAGGTGGCAGTGAGAGAACAAAAATAAAGTGAAGTAAGATCGAAAAACATGCATAAGAGGAGGCGTTTATTTTTGGCCCCCCACTGTACTTTGTGATGAATATTTGATGTAACTTGTATTTAGTTAAATTTTTTGCATACGGGTGAAGAATTCTGCAATCAAGTAACCAATAATAGTGTCTGTAAAATGCATGTAACTAATGAATACTTGCTGGAACGGCTGTGGATGCTCTTACATACTGATGATACACTGAGGATAGCCAAGTGTGAGGAAGCAAAGAAGTCCCACCACCCAATATTGTCCTGGATTGTGCTTGTCTCATCGGGTTTGTAGGGCAACGATTTTGGCAATGAACATCCTTGTCAAAGCCCACCTTTTCTTTCTAGGTGAATGACAATTTCATCTGATTTGATTGGAAGTTTGCTTATTGTTTCCTGGCTGCATCCCGACTGAAACTGACAAATATATATACATATATATCCATATATTTTGAAGGATTTTACGTGGTCTTCCTTGGCCTGCTCTCATGGCCACCGATTCAAAATGGGTACGCTTTAATTTTAGTTTTTTTACATATCCTATATGTATCTTTTTATTTATTGTTCATTGGTGATTCTCACTCATGCCCATCGTAAACTTGGTAGCGCGATTTTCTTGCACTTCATCCGCTTACCCATTAATGTATGACGCTATTTCGCTTATCCATCTCGCTATGGAGTGTATCGAGGAATGATAATGTGGACAAGTTGCTTGTCTTTGACAGGCTGATTTTGCAGCACCAGAAAAGTACGGGTTTTTGCCTGGACAGGTACGAAACTTGAAGCTGCGGACGACCGACGGCGCAGAAATAGGTGAGTGCATGAGTTTTAAAAGAAGGATAGGAAGATGACTGATGACTGATGTTGGGATGAAGGGGTGTGGCATGTGCTGCCGGAACCGGAGTACGATCGGCACTGTGGCTCCGGCGGCGAAGTGTGCAGGGGTCTCATGAACGGCGACGCTGAAACTGTGGAGCGTGTTTTTGGGGGGGCGTTGAGGTGAGTGTGGGGGTGTTGGAGTGGGGTGTGTGTGTTGGTGTTGAGGGGATGTGGACATGTGCTCGCTTGCAGGACACACCCCACCGTTCTGTTTTCCCACGGAAACACCGCCTCACGCGCACACGCGTTCCGGTCCCGCATTATCGCCGCGCTCTCTCGCGCCCATCCTCACAGCTGTCCCAGTGGACTGAATGCAGTCATCTACGACTACCGGGGCTTTGCTGACTCGTCCTCTGCCAGCCAATTCCCTCCTTCTGAACAAGGCGCACTACTCGATGCCCTTGCTGTCTACAACTGGATCACCGTCCACCACCCACGTCCACACTCACATCCTCCCCCTTTAACCCTGCTTGGTCAGAGCCTCGGCACTGGCGTCTCCGTGGCGTTGGCTCATCATCTTCTCGCCTCCAATGCTTCCCCCAATGCACTCTGTCTGCTCTCCCCCTTCACCAGCATCCCGGAGCTAAGTAGTATGTTGTATCCTATCTTATGTTTCATGATATTCTGTACATCTTTCTTACCTCTACACCCCAGGAACTTACAAGTATCTGAAAGTCTTCCCTGTCCTTGGCCCCTTGTCTTGGTTTCCTTCCTTGCAAAGTGCGTAACGTTCCCGCGCATCATTTTGAGAGTTTGATGCATATTCTTATCCTTGCGATTTTGCAAAGATTTTTTTGTAAGCCTCTTGCGCATCCAATTCAACACCAAAGCAGTCATTGCTTTCCTCAAATCACCCATTCTAATTGTTCATGCCAGGGTAAGTAGCCAGTATTATTCATGTTAATGAAACATTGATCATTATCATTATCTTCTTCTTTTTCACTTGCCGACTTTAACATTTATTTTTCAGGATGATGGTGATATTCATTTCACCCACTCTCATGAATTGTTCCATGAACTACTTTCAAAATCAACCATCTCATCTTCCAATTCATCTTTCACGTCTAACATTTTTCCATCAAATGCCAGACCTCACAAACAAATTGTTCTTGCACCAACTCCTGAAGCCCAAGTTTATACTACCACTTATTTGGGCAAATTTGGCCAGATGAAAAGTTTTGAAAGATTAGTTGATGACGGTGAATCTCGTGAGGTAACCTACCTTGATGCTAACTATGGTAATCATAATGCTATTGGTTATGCTTCTCTTACAATTAACTCTATTGTTCAAATGGCGTGTCGCCATTATAGGGCCAATCCAAAAATAGGCTAGCTTTTGCTTTATATCTTAAATTTATCAATCAACATAATGTGATGATAGGATCTCCTTCTTTCAATTTATTTTGTCTGCTTTTTCTTCATTCAGCTTCAGGCAAATGAATCATGTATCCAAAAATAGGTTTCGTGGGTTAGAACCAAATGAAAATCATTTATATCATTGACTTAATATTGTCATTTAAGCCTTTATAAAATCACGTGTTTATCTAAATGACACATTTGATTTATAGTTATATATATGTATTCGAAGGTTGTGTATTGATTTTATTCTAGTAAACATCCAAGATTTTAATCTTTTTTAAGATCATTTTAAAGTATGTAGTCCATAGTTAGATAAATTAATTATATTCTATTCATGTGAGCTTCTTTGTATATTATTGTTTTTTTAAAAGTGTAATAGATCTCTTAGTGAGGTGACATGAAAAAATGTGTTATACATACATGCATACATACATACATACATAAATACATACATACATACATACATACATACATACATACATACATACATACTATGGTAGTAGAAAAAAGAGTTGGACAAGGCAAATCATCAAAACTAAAATTTGTGAATATAGATTTTTTTTTTTTTATATTGTTGAGGTATGGTATGCTAATATATATATATATATATTGAAGATACGTAGTTACTGTATGCTTTTCCTGATTCCTCTAATATATATGCATTATTTTTGTTTAAAATATGTGTATATATATATATAGAGAGAGAGAGAGAGAGTGAAGACAAGGTGAAAGAGTGTTAATAACATGACAACTTTTAAAAAAAAATAAAAGTTAAAAAAGATAAAAAGAAATGTATTGATTTAGTTTATAAGTGCTAAAATTTTTGTAATTGAATGGATTCTATATACATGTTATGTATGTATGTATGTATGTATGTATGTATGTATGTATGTATGAAATGATGTTTGTATGAATAAAACATCCGGAAATGGATATGATTTTAACAAACAAACAAACAAACAAACAAAATATATATATATATATATATATATATTTAAAAAATAAGTTGAGTTTGAAAGCAAAAAAAAAATAAATAAATAAAAAAAGCCTCACATACACAGACGCGCGCGCGCGCGCGTGTGTGTGTGTGTGTATGAAATGGATAAGACTGATTCAAGTCGAATATGATGATAAAAGTTAACGAGTTTGGCGAAAAACACCATGTACTGAGAGGATGAATCCGGTTAAAATAAAAGTACAACCCAATAAAACGTGAAGAGTAAGATTATTTTGAGGAATAAAAATGCTTTCCACCATAGCGACCAGAACTAAAGTGCAAAGATTTCCAATCGACTAGATAATAATAAATGGATAGTATAAAAAAAAAAAAAAAAAAAAAAAAAAAAAAAAGAAAAGAAAAAATAAGAGTGGGGTTTTTTATTTTTATTTTTATTTTAGATGAACAATGATTTTGTTAAGTAGATGTGTATCATATTATTGCGAAACCAAATCATAAGAGAGAGAAAAAAAGGTGATAACTCACAGCAACCACAGGACCCCAAAGACCAATTAAAACCATAAATGCGCTATTACTAAGTCAAGGAAACCATTCTCAGTTCATTATTATAAAGTTTATTATAAAGAGATATTTTAACTAACTATATGACACCCGCTAAAATAGCACCCAAAATCATGAAGGTAACAGTCGAATTTGGGGGAAATTCAAACCTTTCCCACCCAAGAATGTTAAGAATCGGAATAGGAATAGCCAGAACAAAAAGAGTGAGCCAACCAATAGAGAAGCAAATGAAGCTTGTATGCAGTAAAACAAGGACAGGAGGGATGTTATTTTCCAATATGACTTGTTGTTGGTCAACAACTTGAGCATCATTTGATATAGGCATTGAAGAATGTTCTGGATCGTCATTGACCGAAGTTGAGAGCTGGGTGTAAGATGATTGAGATGGATAGTTTATGACAGCAAAGGTTGGAAGTGCCATGACTTTCTTATAAAAAACTTCATACATGGCAAAACTGATACTACTCAAAAGGGCTAAAAAGTTACCAGCAAGGACCATCTTGCTTGTTCTTTGACCATCAATGTCTGCCACCACGGCCACCATCTTTTTGTCAGAAGAAGAACCATAGTAATAATCGCCTAAACTGATAATCATGACTCCTGCTAAGGCGACTAGTACAGGGATGAGTTTCCTGACCTTCCATTGTTCAGATTCAATAAACAAGACAGAAAGTAGGTAGGCGAAAAAAGCGTTCGTGTTGAAGATCGATGTGATGGCTGTCATACTGGTCAAAGAAACAGCTGAAAACCAAGACAGTGAAGGCATTGTAATGATCAATGTAAGAATGAGACATCTTGCTAAGTAGGATGAGTAAGGAAATGAGACATGGGATGAGACGGGGCTGCTACTAGTTTGATGATTAGAAGTCAGAGATTCTGGATGACAAATTTGAGCAGTGAAAAGCTGCTTCAATTGTTGAATTAATGAGCGAATCGAGCCTGGGATTGTGCGCCTGTGGGTAAACAGCTTGAGGAGAAGTAGATGGAGTGGAAAAATACAAATATAGCCCGAATGACTTAAATATAATAAAAAGTATGGCTTGTGATAATGTTTTTGAACTTCTTGTATCAACTCTGTTTGCGCAGTGTAAGCTAGAAAGACCAAAAAAGAAACCAAACATCAGTTTTTGGAGAATGACTGAATAAAGGAAAACTTGATGGAAAGATGCAAGATATCTATCACCATGCTGAACTAACCTATAAGTGCAATCAAGAAAATGCAGCTTGCACCCACTTTCTCAAAAGTGTATAGACTGGGATTTAAGGACCACATGAATCTGTCATGGAAAGATATATACTTGGAAATATTTTTTAAATGGTTCAAATTTGCCAGCCCCAATCACCCACTTGATTCTGCAAAAGGAGCAAAAGAAAAGAGGACAACCAGATGTGTAGACCTGTTCAAGATGTACCCAACTGATCTGTGTTAGCCCTGAAAAACAACCCTTTGAACTTGCTTACACAGTTGAACAAACAAAGGGAAAACTATACTGTAATTGTTTAGACAGGTGTATCATGCAATTTGTAGCACAATATTGCATATTCCCCTTGACACTGTCAAGTCCTCACTTGGTTCAGATTTTTTAGTCTCAGGACAGTAAACTCAAGATTGGCTAGGGAGGAGGTTTCAAATCAGCCAAAACTTTTATCATTGGATCCATCAGGTGAAATTCATGGTGGCCAGCAATGTGTTCATTTTTCCTATTACTCTCTGATGCATAGGAGATGTTCATAGTTGAGAGTAATCCAGTAATGAGTTGAGAGTGAGATAAAATTCATTATTTGTGTGTCTTTCTTCACTCTATTGACCAGTGTTCTTCCATAGCTATTAGTAGACCATTTGTCTGTTCAGATGAGCAAGAAGTAAAAATGAAGGGCAGAGATTGTTATGCTTTCTGATTACTTTGAAGGCAGGCGCCACTTTTCTCTTGTCTTTTGTGTTCCTCCCACCCGCCCAGTGTGACTGTCCCGTCACACCCACTTCTCGTCTTCTTTTCCTCCAACTCCAAACGACCACCATCTCATCATGGCCGCTAAACCACTCACCGCAGCCGCCGCTATCATGGTTTCAAACAATCGCGCTCAGGCAGCCTCTCCTTCGCCAGCTCCCGTTATGAAGCCCACAATCACTTCTCAGCTCACGGAACTTGAACCCGAAACTCCTATCCAGAAAGTTCAATTGGACAGCTTGGTATGCTTTTACTTATTACTTCTATAAACATCATTTTTTCTCAATTTTTTCATTCATTGTGTCTTTTAGGCCGTTTTAAAGATCTTGAAGCATGCTCGTGAAGCAACGAGTTCCGGCTCTTCATTTCCTGCGTCGGGACATTTACTTGGTCTTGATACCGCTGGCGTCCTTAGCATAAGCGATGCGTTTCCTTTGCCTCCTGGAAGTCTTCTTTCCGGAGATCAGGATGATGGAAAAATGTTGAAAAATGGTAGCTGTTTTCTCTTTTTAAACACAATATATACATATATATATAATCAACATGCGCTTCAACTGAGAACTGCTTTTTTTTTTCCTCACAAGCTTCTATCTATACTGCCAAAATACTGCCTCGTTTGTCGGCTTTAGGAGCAGATGCTAATTTGGTCGGGTTTTATTGTTCAACCACAAATGGACAGCATCTGGCTACACCTGGGTTCATAGAGACCTTGATTACTACACAGATTGGACTGCCACGTCAAACAAATAAACAAGTGAGAAGTATACTTAAGCCGGTTGCCCCTACTAAAACTTTGGGCGGTAACAAAGGTATTGCTTTGGTATATGATCTTGCTAGCGCGTCTCAAGGGACCGTTCTTATAAAGGCATATCGTCTGTCTCAAAATTTTGTGGACACATGTCAAAGTGAAAAATTTGATTCCCAAAGGTTTGTGGCTGCTCTTTCATTTCCCTCGATTGAATGTCCCGTCTCATGCAAAACTTGTGCAGTCTGTGAAGTGTAGTTTATTTCCAGGTTGAATGCTGACTTTTTATTTATTTAATTATTTCTATTTATTAATTGTTATACATGGCTACAGTTTGGCTCAACATAAACTCACAGTTTCTAATATGGTTGAAGAAATACCACTCGCTATTCAATCGTCCGCACTTTTGACTGCATTCCTTGCAACCCTTGCAGCACCTTCCACCACTTTATCATCTTTACCATCTGCTCCTCATCCTCACGTTCATCCAACTGCTCGGACAACACATTTGTCCCCTTTTATTCCATCATTTTCTCCACTGGGTCTTTCATCTGCCACTCACTTGGATGCACCCACTCCTTTAGCAGATACCCTTTCTTCGGTGATTGCAAGTATTGACACTCATACAGTAGCCTTGAGTACTTTAAGTTTTCAGAGTAGACAACTTGCGAGAGAGCGAGCTAAATTGGAAACTTTAATTAACAAACGAAAAGCTGACAATGTAGAACGGGCTGTGAAAGGATTACCACCATTACCTCCCTCTGCAGAAGAGGTACGTTCAATTTCACTTTTTTTTCTCTTCAATTTATTAAATATCTTATAAATATTTTGTATAATAATAATAATAATAATGTTACGTTTTAGGCGGCGTTGCAAGAACCATCCCGATTAGAAACTATGTGTGCGTTATCTGGTGTAGAGGGATCAGCTCGTGCACTTTGTGAATCAAGTGGGATAGATTTGTTAAGAGCTTTTGGGGCCAAAGCTGGTGCTTCAGCTTAAATTTTGTTACTTGCTAAACTTAATTTGGGGAGTTTTTTTTAAAAATAAATAAATAAATAAAAAGTTATATATTGCAAAATATCATTTGCTTGTTTTTTTTTTGGCAATTAATTCCAACGAAAAAAAAAAGAAAAGAAAAAAGAAAAGAAAAGAAAAGAAAAAAGAAATTAAATTAAAATTGAAAATGTGTTTTGGGATGGCCAAATGCATTTACGTATCAAAGTTCGAGAAAAAAAAATCTCAATGATGCTTTTTAAATATATGAATTGCTTTAGAGAACTGTTCATTTGTTTACTGTTATGGGTTGATAAAAGGTTAAAGTAGCTTAAGCGGAAAGTGTGATTGTATATAGTGTGCTAAGGCTCGCTCGGCTGCTCCTCATTCCTAATGGAGAGTGGAACATGCTAAGCTAATCTCATATTAGGGTTTGGATACCAGCGCATTACCTTTACACACACACACATACGCACGTAAATAGTTATAATATAGTAAAAAATGGGTTATCAACTATATATATTTAGATGAGCGCATCTTATTTCTCAGTTGATTGATTATATATATATATATATAGTAAATCTAAGGGGTTATACAGAAGTGCAACCAAAATAATAATAATAATAATAATAATAATAATGGGTCACTTCACGCGACTATTTTCAGTTTTTCATCGTTCGAATGAGATCGATTAAGTCCGTGATTGCTTGTTGAGTGATTTGAATATGGATAATTAAACGGTGACCGCCAAGAGTAATGTTACGCTCTTTTGCTCGATCGATGAGGTCCCATATATCAATTCCTTTTTTTTAAAAAAAAAGGAGGAGGGGGTGGAGTAGGAGGAGGAGGAGGAGGTAGAGAAGATATAATTAGATTCAATGGATTTTTAAAAATTGTGTGAGTGAGTGAGTGGTGAGGATGTATGTGTGATCAAGTTATAAGGCGAATTCACATGAAATCTAGTTTACTCTAGTTGATGTATATAATAGATGGAAGAAAGATATCCGTTCACGCACACACACGCACACACACACACACACACACACACACACACACATACACACACACACAGAAAAATAAATAATAAAAAAATAAAAAAAACCCAACCTATATCAGAAGTATCAATAATAACGTGATTAGTTTCGACTGGAACTGTAATTTTAACGCCTAATTGAATGAGTTGTTTGGATAACTCTTGAGCCATTGAATGAGTTGTCGATAATTTAGACAAGTTATTGGTGAGACAATAATCTGCTGCTGAGATGATTGAACCGCACTTTTGGGGGATTACACAAGTTATCCCATATTGAGACAAGAAAAGACAAGAAAAGTGACCAGGAAGGAAGTGATAATATCAATCAATGATGAGATTTTGAATGTTGAGTGGGGGTATTATTATTATTATTATTATTATTTGAGCCCTGATATATATATATATATATATAGAGAGAGAGAGAGAGAGAGATTAATAGAGAGACTGAGTACCAAGGACCCACTTGTCGAATGCCTCCTCCAAACATTTTTCTAAACCAACGAACTTTATTGATAAATTGTTGCGGACCAACTAAAATACTATTTTCATAACGATTTCCAAGGAACATTTAAGTGAAATAAAGATAAGGTATAAGGAACAAGGCATATGTGGTGGTCAAGGTATTGTCAGTAAGGTTATGTTAATCCATACGTTGGTTAATTTACACATTCTGCATACCTTCCAATTGGTGCGCCTAAACCTTTACTCAGACATAGACTAACCGAATCAAAAGGTTCACACAGCTTTTGTAAACTCAAACCAGTCTGGAAAAGAAATGAGAATATACAGAGAGGGGAAGAAAAAAACAAGATTAAATAAAGCAAAACCACACTCATTTCGTATAGTTAAAAACCAAGACCTTACTTTTGCAGCTACTTCCCAAAGACGCGCTCCATCACAGTGCATGATTAAACCGAGTGAATGAACATAGTCTGCAATCCTAATAATTTCATCTTGAGGCTGGATAAGACCTTGAATGGTATTTTCCAGACAGACCAGTTTTGTGGGAGCAAAATGTATATTCTGGTCTATATTATTAAAAGCAACCCAGTAGCTCTCAACGCATGTTCACTAAAAGGAGATCAGCCAAGACTCACTGAGTACTAGGACGGGTTTGATGTCATCCAGAGTTAAAGTATGGCCATTGATAGGGGTGACAGGATATGTTGTTGCTTGTGAATGGAAGGCAATCCCACCAGCCTCATAGTTGTGAATGTGAGCGCGTGCATCACACACAACAGAATGCTGAAAAGACAGACAGAGGGGGTGTCTTAGCAGGTAGTGAATATACTAATGAAGCAGTAACTTGCCGGTGGCTGGGTGAGCCAAGTGCGGATCGCCAACTGATTCGTCTAACGGTCGCAAACCACCTGACTGTCAACGTCAAATCATCTGCAAGGAAGACGTCAGAATGGCTTACCATCGTCCCGCTGACGCAGAACAGCGCTGCTTCTTTGCCGGCGATCTGCGCAACTTTGGACTCAAATGTCCGGGTGGTCCAGTCCTCCTGTTTGTCTACGTCAACTTGACGTCGACTAACTAGCGGTCTCCGTCAACTGGCCTGCCACTCACCCCATACACGTCATCTCCTACAGAGGCATCTTTCATCCATTCAAACATTTCCATCGTGGGGGCAGTAACCGTATCACCTGTGGATGAACTATCCAGCATCAAGACTGTCTCCTGCTTTCTTTATGTTGCGAGAAAATACCCTCACTTCTAAAATCTCTTCCGATCATCTCTCGCTTGACCACGTTGTTGATGGGTCCCTCAAATGAATCTTCAGTAGGCGGCAATGCGGTCCATATCGGAGCTTTACTCTCAGGTAAGCCTGTTCCGCCACCTCCGTATCCAGAGTACTTTTTGTTAGCCTCATTCATCCGACTTCTTCCTCCGGAAAAGTTGGCAACTCTAGTCATCTTGCTTTTACCAGCCGATTGCAACCGATGTATTCTCGAGTGAAGCTTTCTTGATCCTTCGGCGCACCAACACAGCGAGAAACGTAGATTTGTTAGTGAAGACAGTTTGTGAGAATATGGGGTACCCAAGACTTATACAGCTGTGTACACAAACTGGTTGTCGTCCCTGTTAATATATAAATTCTCTATTTATGAATAATGGCCTGTTTGATCTTTAGAGTGAGCAAATTATTGATGCGCACAGAATTTGAAGTTATCGCTCTTGTAGGCTGCAACTGGTCTTTCAGGCTTTATATATTATATTATGTTGTATTGTGTTGTGTTGTATTATATTGTATTATACTGTATTATATTGTATTAGTGGCTAGGGTAGCCTGCGTCAAGTTGGGGATCACGGGTCCGACTTCACTAACATGCATTATCCTTTTCACGCCTCACTCATAGCCACTTGGACCAGGGACTATAGATTCATTTGATACAGATTTATGTTGATCACAGGTTTTGATACAACCCAAGATTGCAGCATCCGCCAGACTTTTTTCTCTAACTAATTAACCAACTAACTTCTTCTTTTGTTCTCCAGCTAATGCAGGAAAGCATCCTGCTTCTTTTTTATTTTATTTTATATTTTATATTTTTTTTTGTAAAACTTTTCGACATCTTCGTTCAGAAAGCTTAAGATTGGACAGTAACATGACCGATTTTTGTAAATGCAGTCTAATATCGCCCTCAGATGTCAAGTGTTTTGCCAAAAAAACAAAAATAAAAAATAAAAAATGTTAGGATTTTTTAACAAAAAAGTAACATCCTTTCCCGTACTACTTGTACCTACCACACATTGCAAAACTTTTGCACTGTGTGCAGGTTCTCAAATTCACTGTAGGCCCTTCATCCACCTCAACAACATTGATAGATTTTAAGTTTCAAGAGCAAATTTGGGATATCAAAAAAATGACGCAAAAGCACCTGGCATAGTATAGCAGGTGTTAGTCCTTACATTCATTTCTGATTGTAAAAAAATCAAATTTGAAGTTGTGCAAACTGGTTATGTTCAGTGTTCAATGTGCAGGCTTTACAAAAAACTCACAGGAAGCCAAATCAGTGTAGTAGCCAATTTGAGCTATTATGGTTCCTCCCACACTTTGCACGTGTTTTTGAGACAGTTAACCGCCCCACTTTCCCATTTAATAATATTCCTTGCATAATCCTATTAAAATATGTCATGCTAAATGAGCGTAGCCTTACTTATAGAATAAATCCAGTTGCTTACAAAAAAGCATGTCTTTTTCCCCTACATGAATACGTTACCCTTACATACTGGACTCTCCTATTGTGCCTATTTAAATTATCATTCAAAGTAACATTTAAATTTTAAATTTTTAAATTTTTATATATTTATATTTTAATATTTTAATATTTTAATATTTTTATCGGCCGGTTCGTCTAGAAGGAGGAGAAATAAAGAGGAAGAGGAAGAAGAAGGAGAAGAAGGAAAACTTAAGGATAAAAGAAGAGAGAAGAGAAAGGATTAAAAGGTAAAGGGACGATGATAAAAAGGACTTGATAGAACTAATGACATTGGGTAAAGGTCTTATAAAAGTAAGTGTTGTATTTTCTCTCTGCTTAACTATCAATGACTAATAATTAAAAAGATCTTAAAGCAACCTGTATATATTTATTTAGTATTTAATAGATCAGACATGCCACTATAAATAATAAAGTATAATATAGTATTTAAAAAATTTGATAAGTAATGTAAGTGATGGGCTGAAGGGGATTACCCAAGACCTTTTTATAGGAAAGGGGTCCTCTAAAGTGCCACAAATTTGTATATACAAAATGATAACAAAATTAAACAAGAAATGAAAAGAATACAATTGAAACCTGGCCATTGAGAGAAAAATATGAAACAAGTAATTAAACCCACAAATAAGAACTAATTTTTTCCATCCTGCATTCCCAACCCAGTTTATTAAAATAGTGAGTAACTACGCAAATTTGTAACATGGGAAACTGTCGGCTGGTCATCTAGAAGAAGGAGAAGAAAAAGAAGAAATGAAGGAAAGGAGAAGGAAGAAATAAAGGAGGAATTACAAAAGGTAATAAGAAAACGAGAAGAATAGAAAATAATAATAAGAAATTAAATTAAAGAAGAGAGATGCTGTCAGTATAGTCTAGTATATAAGTATGATATAATAGTGTTATTTTATGGTCCTACTACTTATTAATAAATGATTTAGTGATTAAACCTCAGGGGAAGACTAATAGAATAGTTATACTCAAATAAAACTCACAATACTTGGATTTAAATGCGTGCTAGTGGTGGAAAATAGAAGAATAAAATATAGTTATAGCTATTATAAAGATAATATCAATTTATAAGGGCTTTATAATATATTTCTGAATGTTAATAATTGTATTGTAGTGTTTGTTTGAAGTGTAGTAATTGAATGATGATAATAAACCGTCAAAATCCCTCCTTACTTATACCCAAATCCACTGGAGTGCACAGACCTTCAATCCAGATGATGTCACTGCTATCCCCGGCAATTACAGCACTGTGAGGGCCCATCACCTCCCCATGGCGTCCACTTCAAGCAGTTTCAACACCCAGACCTCCAGTAAGGACCCTCCATCACTATTAATAATAACACAGAGTCATACCATAAATAGAAAACCCAGATAAAAGCGGATACCATAAAGAAACAGGTAAAATAAATGATCAAAAAGAGATTTAATGAAACTAAAAGTATATAAAGGAAACAAACAAAATGTCCAAGCCCCCAATAACATCCCCAAGCATCCACATTAACCCAAAAACATCTTTCCAACCCATAAATCCGTGAATAACCATCCAAGGAAGTAATTTTAGTTGTCCAAACTGGGTGTATGCGCCTGATATAGGTGTCTATGCTTCTGTAGGCGTTGTGAGTCCACTGATTTCGTCCATATGACCTAAAATAAGCAGAAAAACAAAGGTTATAGGCTATTAAGGGGCTAAAACCCACTTATATACCTAAATATACATAATATACTGCATATTTCACTGAATATGAGATTTATGTATACATATAAGCTTATGTATGTCAATAATTACTTCATATCACTTAAGATAAGTATATTATGACTCCATTAACACCTTAATAAGTATTATTAGGCCATGGATAAGCTATTTAAACTATTATAAATTATATAATAGAATAATAATTATATATATATATAATAAAATAATATATATTATTATTTTAACCTTATTTTTAAGATATAAGCTTAATCTAGTTAAGGTTATCTTATTTTAAGCATAAGAAATACTCAGTCCTAAGGATATTTAGGCTGACACTCCCTCACCCCAAAAAAAACAATAAAAAAAATGTTAAAACATTTTAATTAATCTTAAGGAATGAAATAATAAAATAAAAAAAATAATTTTTATAATACATATACTGAATGAACAGTATTATTTAGATTTAAATTTTTTCAAGAGATTTTTAAGATCAGAGATTTCATTTTCTGGAATCCACTGGTCATATTCACTTGATTTATTTTTAAATCTTAATAGATACTCAACTCCCTTTTCTTTAGTAAGGTGTCTCTTTTTAAGTATCTTTTCAATTTCTGCTTTTTCCACTATTTCTTCAGGTTGCTGTTTATGCCTTCCTGATCTTCTTGGAAATAGAGCAGTATCATTAGAGTGGTATGGTTTTATAAGAGAAATAGGAAATACTGGATGTTTTCTATCATAAGGTGCATATAGAATAACTTCAACAGCATTATTACCAACCATCTTTTTAACTACAAATGGTCCAATGAATGGATCCTTCAATTTAACATTACCATTTAAATTGAAATGTAGTGTTGAAATAAGGACTTCATCACCCTCTTTGAACATTTGTTCTTTATGGGCTTTATCCCATCTTTTCTTTTCATACTCAAAAGCCTTATTTATACATTCTTGAGCATGTTTTCTGCATAATTCCTGCATCTGAAGAAAAGATTTAGTACCTGGATGAATATCCAATCTAGGTAACTTATTAAGAGTTTTAGCAGGGGTATTAGGTACATAACCCAACCATAACTCAAATGGCTTTTTGCCAGTGACAGAATGTACTGTACTATTATATGCAAATTCTAAACCCGGGATAAGGGTTACCCAATCATGCGTGAATTTGTCATTGTCTTTAAAATTAAGACCAAAAGCACAGTATCTTCTTATCATATCTTCTAAGGTTTGTATCATTCTTTCTGTTAGCCCATCAGTTTGTGGATGGTGTGCTGTAGAAAGTTTTAATTGACACCCTGAAACATCCATAAGTGACGTCCAGAACTCAGAAGTAAATTTAGGATCTCTGTCAGAAACTATTGCTTTGGGGAAACCTGCTGTATTCAACATTTGTGTCCACCATAAAAAAGCTAAGTCCTTTGCAGAAACCTCTTTGTGGGTTGGAATAAATTTACACATCTTTGTAAATCTATCTACAATTACCCAGCAGGAGTTATAACTCTTATGCCCTGCTATTGGCAAACCTGTTACAAAGTCCATGTTAATGATTTCCCATGGAGCTTTTGGTTGCTCAATTTGTTGTAATAAACCAGCTCTTTTTCCTGTTAATCTTTTAGATTTTTGACAAGAATCACATGTTTCAACATATTTCTGAACATCCTCAGACATGTTGATCCACCAAGCTGTGTTTTTTACTCTGGTTAATGTTTTATGATAGTCAAAATGACCTGCTAATATATCATCATGACATATACTTAACATTAACTCCTTCATTGAAGGGGGAATTACAATTACATTACTTAATTTTTTCCTGTAATATATAAAACCATCCTCAATGGAAAATTTTCCTTTCTCTAATGCCTCTTTATACTTATTTGGTAATGTTTTTATTAAAACATTCATTGAAGCATTAGATGGATCATTTAATATTGTAGTTAACTGTCTGTTCCTCACAATCAGTCATTCTATTCCACAATGCTGAAACAATTCTATGGACAGTTGGATTATTGTTAAAATATTCCATGTCCTCCTTTTCAATTCTCTCACTCTCTTGTGAACTTCTCATCTCACTAGTAGGTGGTTGCAACTGAGGATTAACTGTATTATCATTGTATATAGTACTGTTATTATGGACAAAAGACAAGTCAGGTGTATCTACTCTAAAACCTAAATTTCTTAAATCCTCCTCTATTTGTTGTACAGATTTAACATCAATAGAATTACCTATATTGTAATTATCAGTATTATGTCTAATCTGAGAGGGTAAGTTACTTACCAAGGGATGGTTGCCAGTCCTGATTTTTGGCGCTTTTTTCCCTTGTAAGGGTGAGCTGAGGAAGTCAGATGAGGGGGTGGATCCCTGTTGCAACTGTGGCTTGTCCACTGTTGGTGAAACCAGTCCCATTTCCATTTGTCTACCAGGATTTTCTCCTGGGAGTGAGTGGACCCTCCTTGGATAGGGGGTTGCTGATTTGATTGACTGGGCTGGCCTCCCTTTAATTCTGCCATTGCCTGATTCATCTGCTGAAATCCTACCTTGCAATTGTTTTGAAACTGCTCTACTTCTTTGAACATGAGAGATTTTGATTCCTCTAGCTTCAGAACCTGTTTGGCCAGGTGGGACAGTTGATCCTGAAGAGGAGGAGACGTCTTTTTGATAGTTATCTTTTTTAAGAGGGCGTCCTTTTCCTCTATACTCATGCTTTCTGGCTGGGGGTACTGTTGTCCCTCCATGGTGATGTCCTGGAAAGTTTTTATTAGCTTTAGACCTGGTATTATAAGCAGGCTGTTCACTTACACTATCCTGAGGAGCACTCATATTTTTCAGAATAACAATATTTTACGTCTACAAAAGGAAAAACTCTGTGGAATTAGTAGACAAATAATATTAGCAATTATATTACTAATAAAAAAGCAATGGAGCTTACCCTGAATTTATATCTTTATTTATTTAAATAAAATATAAGAAAAATTCGAAAAAATCTGTTAAAAATATAATAATAAATTTAACTAGACCTCAATAAGGGTGAATAATTAGCTTACCAAGCTTTAGCCAAATACCAATTTAATTGGGTGTTAGATTGGTGTCCAAATACCAAGTGAAATTGGGTTTATATTGGGTACAGTTACTACTGTAAATATCTAATTTTTATGATAAAAAATTAGTACAATTATTATAAGGGTTCTTTTCCGCAATCAATGAGCTATGATGACCCACTAATATGCATCAGACCCAAATATTTGGTTAATTTTGAGTTGTACTAAGGTAAAAATCACGTCCCAAGGCTTATACTAAATAATAAGTAAAATATAAGGAAAGACCCCCAATTGTCAGTATAGTCTAGTATATAAGTATGATATAATAGTGTTATTTTATGGTCCTACTACTTATTAATAAATGATTTAGTGATTAAACCTCAGGGGAAGACTAATAGAATAGTTATACTCAAATAAAACTCACAATACTTGGATTTAAATGCGTGCTAGTGGTGGAAAATAGAAGAATAAAATATAGTTATAGCTATTATAAAGATAATATCAATTTATAAGGGCTTTATAATATATTTCTGAATTTTAATAATTGTATTGTAGTGTTTGTTTGAAGTTTAGTAATTGAATGATGATAATAAACCGTCAAAATCCCTCCTTACTTATACCCAAATCCACTGGAGTGCACAGACCTTCAATCCAGATGATGTCACTGCTATCCCCGGCAATTACAGCACTGTGAGGGCCCATCACCTCCCCATGGCGTCCACTTCAAGCAGTTTCAACACCCAGACCTCCAGTAAGGACCCTCCATCACTATTAATAATAACACAGAGTCATACCATAAATAGAAAACCCAGATAAAAGCGGATACCATAAAGAAACAGGTAAAATAAATGATCAAAAAGAGATTTAATGAAACTAAAAGTATATAAAGGAAACAAATAAAATGTCCAAGCCCCCAATAACATCCCCAAGCATCCACATTAACCCAAAAACATCCTTCCAACCCATAAATCCGTGAATAACCATCCAAGGAAGTAATTTTAGTTGTCCAAACTGGGTGTATGCGCCTGATATAGGTGTCTATGCTTCTGTAGGCGTTGTGAGTCCACTTATTTCGTCCATATGACCTAAAATAAGCAGAAAAACAAAGGTTATAGGCTATTAAGGGGCTAAAACCCACTTATATACCTAAATATACATAATATACTGCATATTTCACTGAATATGAGATTTATGTATACATATAAGCTTATGTATGTCAATAATTACTTCATATCACTTAAGATAAGTATATTATGACTCCATTAACACCTTAATAAGTATTATTAGGCCATGGATAAGCTATTTAAACTATTATAAATTATATAATAGAATAATAATTATATATATATATAATAAAATAATATATATTATTATTTTAACCTTATTTTTAAGATATAAGCTTAATCTAGTTAAGGTTATCTTATTTTAAGCATAAGAAATACTCAGTCCTAAGGATATTTAGGCTGACAGATGCGATGACAAGTTATGAGGAATGACACAACAGTGAGGTTTGGTTTAGTAGTCAATATTTAATTAAGTAAGTAAAGATTTCTCTGTGCTGCTAACAATCTTTATTATTAATAAACTTAAAGCAACCTTAGATTTATTATTGAGTATTTATATTAGATTTGTATTACTAATAAAATAATAATAATGTATTGTAAGTATTTAAAATGTTGTAATATAAGTGATTTTAACCAGAGAGGATTCCAAAGCCCTTTTATAGGCAAGAGGACCATCTGGGGCATTTAAATTGTATTTACAAAAGAGTATAGTAATTTGAAACAAATAGTTAAAAGAATTCAATTAAAAACATACAAAATAAGAAAATTGAAACAATAAATTAAACCTGTGAATAAGCAACTACTTTTTCCACCATAAAGTTCCAAAACAAATAATTAATATAATGAATAACTACGTGAGTATGAAACCTGAGAGCTGTGAGAAGGAAAATCCTAAACAGGAATTGCAAATACATGTAAAGGGTTTAATTAAAACAAATAGAATTATTTTCATTCCCAAATGTATATAAATAATTTTAATTCAGTTATAAAGAGAAATTAATTAAGTGTTTCAACTATTTTAAGTATTTTAATAATCAGTTTAATTGAAACAAATAATTAATTTAATAATATAAATTATTTAAAGTAAGAATTTAATATTACTATATTAAATAAGTGTTTTTATTTATTTAGTAATTTTAATGACACAATTAAGGGTCAAAAAGTGCCCAATATTTATGGATAATACTATATGATAAGTTGTATTTAGTATATAAATGTTATTATTTAAATTGTAATTACATTATAGTTTAAATTTGTTATTACACTTATAATATAATTTTAAATAATTAATTTATTAGTTCTAAAATAATAAATACATAAAAAATGTGTCATGATGTTATATAATATAATATATTTTATGTAATAAAATTTTTCTTAATAATAAAATAAATATAATAATTATTTTACTTATAATATATTTATATTATTTTATTCAATAAGATATTTTATTGTAACTACATAAAATGCATAGTATTCTTCCCTTAAATTATTCCAGTAATTTATTATACAATTTACTGGGCTCCTGAGATAGCCTGGCTGACAGAAATTGTGAGTAATATATCCAAAATAGGTATTCAAATGAGTTTTAAGAGTTTTAATTGAACCAATACAATCATGCCATTTTGACATAAACATTTATGTAATCAATTCAATCCCAAAACAGAAATAAGTAATTTGTTTTAACTATTTAATTAGAGAAATAACTAATTCAAGTGAAAACAAGTAACTAATTTAATGAATTACTAATTCAAAATAATTAATTCAATATGTTTTATTAAGTAAGTGTTTTAACTTATTTAATAAATTTTCTGACACAATTAAGCGTCAAAAAGAGCCCAATATTTATGGATTATAACATATGAGAAGTTTTAATTAATTAAGTTTAAATTACATTATAATTCACTTTTAGAATTGTAATTATAATATATATTTATAATTAATTAATCATAAATTTATGAATATTAAATACATAAAAATGCGCTATGATTTATAGAATATAATATATATTATGTTTTATATAAGTGTATATATAATTTATTTAATAATAAAATTAATATAATACTTATTTCACTTATTTTTAATAAAATGTTTATATAATTTTATTATTTAATAAAATATTATTTTAAATACATAAAATACATAAATTTATTCCCTCCAATAAAGTATTATAACATTTTACTGGGCTCCTGAGACAGCCTGGCTGACACTCCCTTACTCTAAAAAAACAGTAAAAAAATGTTAAGATTTTTTCTTTCTATACTTTTTTAACAGAGTAGGAAGGTTAGAAATTTCTTTTTCAGGCATATATGCATCCTGTTCAGATGATTCATTTTTATATCTCAATAAATATTCAACACCCTTTTCAGAAGTGATAATTCTATCATTTAGGGTTTTATCAATTTCTTCAGTTTATGTGACTTCCTGAGGATTTTTCTTAGGTCTTCCCCTTCTTTTGGGAAATAAGTCACTGTTGGAAGCATAAGGTTTAAGCAAGGAAATGGGGAAAACGGGATGTTTTATAACATATGGAGAATACAGTTCTACTTCTACTGCATTATCACCAACCATTCTTTTAGCAACAAATAGACCTACAAATGGATCTTTTAATTTGTTATTGCCTTTTAAGTTGAAATGGACAGTAGATATCAACACTTCATCACCCTTGTTAAATGTGTATTATTTATGGGATTTATCCTATCTTTTCTTCTCATATTCAAATGCCTTATCAATACAGCTTTGAGCATGTTTTCTGCATAGCTGTTGCATTTTCACAAAATATTTTACACTGGGGTGTAATTCCAACTTTGGTAATTTATTATTGAGAACGTTAGCAGGAATATTTTGGACCTAGCCTAGCCAAATCTCAAAAGGCTTTTTCTCAGTGACAGAGTGAAAAGTGCTATTATAAGCAAATTCAAGACCTGGTAATAGAGTAACCCAGTCATGAATGAATCTTTCATTATCTTTATATTCTAAACCAAAAGCACAATGCCTTCTAGTCATATCCTATAGAGTTTGAATCATTCTTTCAGCTAAAACATCAGTTTGGGGATGGTGAGAAGTAGATAATTTCAACTAACAGCCACATATATTCATCAATGACATCCAAAATTCAGAGGTGAATTTATGGTCTCTGTCAGAGATGATGGCTTAGAGAAATCCAACAATATTAAACATATGAGACCACCACAAGTAAGCTAACTCCTTAGTGGAAACATCTTTGTGAGTTGGAATAAATTTACACATTTTTGTAAATCTATCCACAATAACCCAGAAAGAGTTATTACTGTCTTTCCCAGAAATGGGTAATCCTGTTACAAAATCCATTTTTATAATTTGCCATGGTTCATCAGGAGGTTCAATATTTTGCATTAATACATCTCTTTTTCCAATTAATCTTTTTGATTTCTGGCAAGAATCACAGGATTCAACATATAATTTGGTGTCTTCAGACAAATTAGTTCACCAAACGGTGTTTTTAATTCTGATTATGCTCTTCTCAAGATCAAAATGACCTGTTAATATGTCATAATGACAAAGCTTTAAGATGGTTTCTTTCATGGAAGGAGTAATAACAATGACATTACTAAGTTTCCTCTTGTAGTAAATATAATCATCTTCAATGGAAAACTTTCCTTTAATCAAAGCATTTTGGTACTTTGGAGGAAGAGTTTTTATTAATGCTTGAATAGAAGCATTCTAGGATCATTCAATATTGTAACAAGTTTATTTAAATCAGAATCTTTTTCATGTGAATCCAGAATTAATTGTAATAGTTCCTCTTCCATATCAACAATATATATACCATGTATATGAACTGTATCATCTTCAGGTACATAAGCTGGATTGGAGACATCATTTGGAAGAGGTAATCTAGACAAAATATCTAAATTGGAATGAAAATTTCAAGGTCTGTGAATAATAGTCATTCTACCTCTGTATTACTGAACATCAAGTTGCCACCTAAAAATATGTCAATTTGGTGTTTTCAAGTTTAAGAGGGATTTTACAGCACTGTGATCAGTAAATAATTCAAATTTTTGATCATAAATGTAATAATGAAGCTTTTCTAAAGCCCATACAACTGCTAAGCACTCTAATTTAGTGGAACCATACTTCAATTCACTATTTCTCAAGGTTCTTGAAATATAACAAATTACTACTTCTGAAAATTTATCATTTATAATTTGTTTCTGGTGTAGGGAAGCTCCTAGTCCAACAGAACTTGCATCTGTGTAGAGAGCAAAAGGTTTATTGAAATCTGGGAGAGCCAGGATTGGGGCAGTCATTAAACATTTTATTAATGTGTCAAAAACTTTTCAAGTATCCTCATTCCATATATAAGCTACATCCTTTCTGGTTAATTTAGTTACAGGTAGGGATATGACTTGATAATTTTTAATGTATTTTCTATAGTAACCACACATTCCCAAAAAACTTTATATTTCCCTTACAGAAGTTGGTGTTTTCACATGTTGGATAGCAGGAAATTTACCCTGGCCTACACATATTTGTAAGCCAGAAACTACATGTCCTAGAACTTTCAGAGATTGAAAACCAAATTTACACTTTTTTAAGGAGAGAGTCATGTTAATTTCATCCATTTTCTGGAAGACTCAATTTAAGTGTTGGATATTTTCATCAAAAGTTTTAGAAAAAACCATGATGTAATCAATATAAGCAATTAACTATCCTTCAATTATTTCCTGATGAAATTTATTATCCATTACATTTTGGAATAATGAAGGGGCATTATTAGGGCCAAAAGGTATCCTAACATATTTGTAAATTACCATATGGGTTGCAATTAGCAAAAAATTTTGGTAAGATTTTTCAACAGGTAATTGATGATAATCTTTATTACCATCTATACAGCTTATGAATTTTGCACCTTGCAAGGTAGCATTTATAGAGCTAATTCTAGATAAAGGGTAAATATCATCCACATATAAGTATTCAAAGATCTATAATATCCACCGAGTCTAGCTTTATCTTTCTCATAGGAGATGAAAACTGGAGAGATGACACAATATTTGGGCTTAACATCCACTTTTTCAATAATATTCATACTTAATAAAGTTGAGATATTATCTTCAATATCTTTTCTCTTTGTGGGAGAAGCAGAATAATGTTTTTTCTTTAGGCTAGGAGGTATTTCATCCAAATTTCAGGATAAAGAAATTTTCATTTCATCTTTAACAAATCCTAACACATGGGAACCATGAGCAAAAGCCATTGGGAAAGATGTAATTAATGCTACTATTAGGGGGTGTCAGTTCTGGCAAATCCGCACTTAAATTAAGTGCGGATTTCAAACCAAATCAGCACTTACAAATCAGCACTTAAATTTTGCAAAAAAGTCACTTATTTCAAAAAAGGGTGTCAGTTATGACCTCAAATCAGCACTTTTTTCCCGTTTTTTTTCACAACCACATTTTGGCCACAAAACATCCCTTCCTTTCTTACCCCATCCCTGTCACATGTGACACACTGACCTTCCTCGCTACCTACCCATCAATCCTCGGCACACACCCCTTCCTGACATTTTCAATATTTTGACCAGGCATGTTTACATTCTTTTTTAACACCTTTACTTGAAGAAGATCAATCCCCTCCACCTTCTAACCATAGTTCAGCTGAAGATGATCCCAACTATCAAGCAGAACAATTATATCGCAGAAGATCTGAATCCTCAGAGGCCCAAAATTTAAATGTATGTTTACTTTTTGTTTTTTCTTCAATTCTTCTCTGAATTTCTCTTTCTTTCTAGTCTCCTCCTACTCAAACTCAATCTCCATTAAATAATCTCAATTCTGGAAATGTGAATACCTCTTTAGAAGCTGCTTTAGAAGAACTTCCTGAAGCCTCTTGTTCAAACTCCAAACTAAAGCGTCGAGCCTCAACTTCAATGAACTTGAACCATCTATTAAAACGTGGTAATACTTCAACAAGCTCATTTGGCTCCCTTGAGGATTATTTTGAAAAAAAAGATATAAGTAAGTTTTGTTTACTATATATCTTAATCATTAACTCATTTATTTATTTATTTCAATTTAATTTTCTCAGCGAAATCAACTATTGCAAATAATGCCCTTGACTTTGAGAAGATGAAGTTTGATCATATGCTAAGGAAAGATCAGCAAGCCTTAGATTTGGAAGAAAAAAAATTTGAGGTAGAGCAGATGGAAAGAGTAAATGACCGTCAATTTCAAAGAGAAATGGCTACTTGTGAATTGGAAAAACAAGAGAGTTTTTAAAAAAAAGATTTCATTATGGAATGTGTTAAAAATGGCCAATCTTATGAGGACATTAAAAAATTACTTGACCTTTTCAATTGATAAATTGTTTTTCTAGTTAATTTAATTTTGGTAATATTTTCTTATATGCTGACTTATAAAAGGAAAAGAATATAGTACGTTATTTTTGACAAAAATTTGAATGTATAATAAAAATTTTCTATCTTTACTTTCTAGTCAATAAGTTTGCTTATCTAAATTTTTCTAAGTCATCAATTTCACATGTCAGATTTAAAAAATTGGCAATGCCCTCCCCTGCATTTTATTGAAACAAGGGGTGGGTACCACCAAATTTTTCTAAGTCATCAATTTCACATGTCAGATTTAAAAAATTGGCAATACCCTCCCCTGCATTTTATTGAAACAAGGGGTGGGTACCACCAAATTTTTCTAAGTCATCAATTTCACATGTCAGATTTAAAAAATTGGCAATACCCTCCCCTGCATTTTATTGAAGTAAAGGGTGAAAGTCATCAAAATTTAATATAATTACATAAATTAATTAATATATAAATAAGATATGTCAAGTATACTACTTTTAAAGTATTGACAATTCCTTAAGCCAAAATGCAGATCAAGTCTAGAAACTAGGTTTGGGACTTTCCACAGGTATAGGCTAGAGGAACCCCATGAAACAAATTAATGTTATCATGATTACCATTTATACAACACAAGGTCGTGGGCCCATTACTTTAATTTCATAAATTGAAATATCATATTTATTTATTAAAAATTTATGGAAGAATATTAAATATTTGGTTATTTTTTTGTATATATTACTTGATTGAGTTACTAAGAGGGGCAATAATGCTCTAACAACATGCTCGCTGCATTAGAACTCAATCATGTAATAATACAAAAAATTTTAAAGAATTTTCTTTGATGGAAAAACAATAATTTTACATTTTCAGCTAATATTTTATGGAAGTGAACTCTGTTCTTCGCCCGAAGAACAGAGTTCATCCTCCTATTTTCACACTCTGTTTAAAAAGAATAAAATGACTTACCTGGAGAGATGAGTTGAGAAAAAAGAAATATAAGTGAATGGAAGTGAACTCTGTTCTTCGCCCGAAGAACAGAGTTCATCCTCCTATTTTCACACTCTGTTTAAAAAGAATAAAATGACTTACCTGGAGAGATGAGTTGAGAAAAAAGAAATATAAGTGAAATTGATTGAGTGATGTAGGAAGAGAGGAGAAAACGGATATGAGTGAAGAAAAAAAAGAGAGTGACTGAAAAAATATGCGTTTGCTGAAAATATGCGATTTCATTTTTGTTGGCCAGGTGAGAAGTTGAGATTCCAAGGAGTTGATGGCAGTGATACATCGTTTGGTATAAGTGTTAACTGAACCATACCCTAAATCAAAGACATTTTCTAAACGTTTCAAAGCGGCTCCATTACCATTTGAACCCAAACGACATAGTGTGATGGCCAATTGAATTGAAGGATGTCGTTGTTCTTTTTGAGAATTATTGTGAAATATGGGATGATCCTGAATAAGCTCAAGCAATTTAAGGAAACATTCCTGAGAAGTCCTGAACAGCTGTCTAAAACTGGGTGTAGATAGGTTAAGAAGTGTTTGGATGGTGTACTTGGGGGTATGAAGTACTTGAGGCTTTCTGGGAAGAAGGTAACGTTTCGTGGCCATTTTTGATAAAAAGACAAAATCTTCTTCTAGATCAGAATCAGAATCGCAATCAGAGTCCAAGAGCAGTTCAAGAGCCATGAAAGTCATTGCTTTATGTAATTTATCACGATTTGAAAGTGAGGAAGGCATAACTCTTATATGATATGATATGAAGATGTAAGTGATGTACGATGTTTTGAGTTATGAAGTGTTATTCTGCGGAGTGCTGCGTATGAATGGGATGATGCTGACAAATCAGTGAAATGGGACTTGATGGTGAAATCAGCACTTTTGGTTGAGAAAGTGCGGATTTGAGTGAAATAAGTGACTTATTTCATTTTGAAATCCACCAGTATTGGGGCTAGTGTGTTTTGGAAATCCGCACTTATTTAAGTGCGGATTTGGTCAAATTTAAGTGCGGATTTGTAAGTGCGGATTTGCCAGAACTGACACCCCCTATTGAATCTTTTTGATCATCAGTTAATTGATCACCAAATGAAGCTGTATCAATTTCAGACAGTAATACATCCATTTCCTCTGTTTGTCTACCTTTACATTGGATCAAAGAGTGACAAGTTCTTAATAAGGGTGCAGAATGTTTTTTAGAAGAAGAAATTTTAAATTTTCTTTTCCTATTCATGCCCAAGGTAAAACAATTGTTTGCAGGATCCAATTTAATGCCAAACATGGTTAAAATGTCATTTCCCATGATAAACCAATTGCTTAAATAATCATTTCTCATAACAAAAAATTCTTAAATAGCTCTGACAAAACCACCATTATATTTAAAAAACACAGTGGTCTTGTATTTGCCAATGGGACATAAAACAAAAACATAAACTTTCCATTTTTCAGATGTTATAGGTAATAATTTGCATTGATAATCTTTATCCACAGAATCCAGTGCTTTCTCAGACACCACACTTCATCCAGAACCAGATTCAAGAATAACCTCAACATTTTTACCATTTATAATAAATGGTGCTCTCAAAGGTGATATTAAAATAGAACTGTCAGTAATATCTCTAATTACTTCAGCATTTTCTACAGAAGATAAGTCAATATCACAATTATCAGACCAATTATCTAAATATTGGATATCATTTTCTAAAACTAGAACTTCTTGAGAAGAATCATGGTGATAAGAGATATTGCTATTAAAGTCACTTGAGGAATCATCAAGATCAGCTTGAGAATTTTCAGATTCCTCATTTTGTTCAACAAGATGAGTTTTCTTGTCACAAATATGTCTTTCTGCCAAGGTTTTTTACATTTAAAACAAGTGTTAGTTGCATATTTCTTTGGTGCAACTGGGGCAGAAGGTCTACCAGCTTTGTCTGGAAGTTTTGTGGAAGGCTTTTGCTGGTCATGATAAGATTTTAAAGGATAATTCCTTGGTTCATATCTATGATTTAGTAGAGCTTCATTACAGATATTAATAAATGAAGAATTCACTCTTACATGCTCAGTCCTTGCCACAATCAAATCTTACAGAGAATTTGGTAATTTATAAAGAATTTTATCTCTCCAAATATCATAATCCATTTTAGGATCCATGGCTCTAAGAATTTTTGTAATTTTCATAAGGAAAAAAATAGGGTTTTCAGGAGAGGAGGACACATATTTAGCAATCTCATATAATCTCTACTGAGCAAGCCTGAATTTGGAACCACCAAATTGATTTTCAATCAATGTTTTCCACTCTTTCCAAGTATAATGTTGATTGTCCATTAAGACAGATTCATACCACATTAAAGCTATATTGGAAAATAAAGAAATTAATTTAGAGACAATTTCTTCATTTGGAAATTTATAAGAGTTTTTCAGATTATAAACTCTTTGCACAAAGTGTTGCCAGTCAGAGGAAGAGTCACCATCAAAAGTGGGATACTGATCCAGTTTGGGTCAATTTTTCTGGCTACTGGGATGGTCGATCTTTTGATTTGAATTATTTAACATTAATAATTCTTGAAGTTTAGCCAGGTGTTCAGAAATCTCATTATTTACAGAAACAGCTGGCTCATGACCATTAAAAGATTTTTTGCTAGTAGCAAAAGATTTTACAGAATCATTGTCAGTTTGTTTAATGGCTGAAATATGGGGAAGAAAAGAGCTACTTTTTTAAGGCCCTTTTCCTTAATTTTTATGCATATTATGGGCAGCATTATCATCTACACCATAATAATTAACAGTTGAGGCTGAGAATTTTTCCTGTAAGTCAGACAAATAACTTCTTATCCTTGGGATTTCAGACATCTGGTCATTTATTCTTGAAAGGGATAAAAAATTTCTGTCCTCAAAAACTGTGTATTTGGTACTCAGAGCTTGGAAATAATTTTTCAGATTTTTCAAATCATTGTGTAGAGACTTATTTTCACTTTTCAATGAGTAATTCTCTTCAATAAGGGGCTTTAGCTCACTCAAAGTTTTATGCAGATGAATATTTTTATCTGAGATAGCTCTATGATAACTTCTTGTTTGTTTTTGTTGGCTAAGAACAATATTTAAAGTTTCTTTGATTTTAAAAAAGGCTGTATCTTGCACAGAAGAGCTCACTTTAAAATGTAAGTGCTTATTATTTAATCTTTCATTCTCATGTTTCAACAAATCTTTCAGTAGTCTAACTTTGATAACACCAAAATCAGGAGAATATTTTAATATTTACTCAGAAGTTTTCTCAAGCAAGAAATATACCTCAGGGGAAACAGAATCATTTTTAATTTCAAGAGAAGGATTCATTAAAGATGTTGAAGTTAAGTGTAAAGGTTCATCAAATGACAATTTACTAATTACATCATTTGGGCTACTCACAACAGGAAGTTTTCTTTTAATAGGTTTAACAGTTCTTTCACAATGATCAACAATATTACCTGTAGAAGGAGGTTTATTATTATAAATACCAACATGTTTATTAAATAAATTACTCACCATGGCAAGGGAGGAAACTTCCCCTGTGCTTTCTTTTTTCTTCCTCCCTGATTAGGATGTGCATGTTGATGGTAAGTTTGTGTCCTGGATGGGCCAGGATGATGAGCTGGTTGATGCAGTACATTCTGCTGGTAGTGGCTCATAAGATAGTCCCATTTCCACTGCTCCACTTACAGGGTTTTTTGATTTTTCTGGGAAAAGCTGGGGGTTTTCTGGGACTGATGAGTCTGGTTGGTCTGTGAGGGAGGAGGATGTGCCTATCTTTGATTCAAGAGCTCCTGCATTTGCCCCCAGAGGACGTCTACCTTTGCCTTGTATCTCATATTGTCTGCATTTAGTTCCTTTATGTGACTGGATAAATTGTTTACCTGCTGTGAAAGTTGAATATTTTTTATCTTTATTCCCTTTAAAGGATCTTCCAGATTTACTTGTGGCTTGGCTTCTTTCAGAGCTGTTAGGGGAGGGGGTTTTACCACTCCTCATGACATTTCTATGTCCTGAAGAATTTGGTTTATATTTTTCAGTAGAAGAATTTTTATAAGTCAATTTAGAGGAACCTAAAGAGTCAACCTCACATTCTACTTCAATTTCATCAACATTAAAGTTGTCCATGCTCTCAGCTAAGTCACTAGACATGATATCTAGAAAATCAATTAAATTTCCACAAGAGTGAACTAATTTTTTAAAAAGTGGTTTCAATATTTTAAAACAATCTAAGTATTAATACATTATTTGAGTTAAAAATAAATTGAAAATAAAATTTTATTAAGACTATTATTTATAAGAGAGAAGTAACAATAAAAAATATATTTATTATTTATTCAAGTTAATGTGAATTTATTTATAATATGAAATAACAACCAAAAATTATAAAACTGGGACAAAAACCAGAGTATAAATGTCAACCAATAATAATAACAATACCAAAATAAATGTCAATAATCAGGACTAAGCCCAGAGTACTATTATTGTCAACCAATATTAAAAATACCAATTTAAATGGCAATATTGGGAATAAGCACAAAGTACTATTATTTTCAACCAATAATATCAAAAATTTAATGAAAAAATAATTTAATAATTTAATAAAAAAAACTAATGATCTTCTAGGACTAAGAGAGTTGCTCTATTACAATCAACAAAGAAAAATAATTCTTATAAAAATTGATCACTTACACACAGTGGCTCAGCAAAAAATCTTAGGCACTTTTATTGCAATAAAAATTTAATAATAGAGTTGATAGGTGAAAAGGTTGACTTACTATAGTGAACAAAAAATCACTTTAAAATAATATGTATTTAATAATATATAAACCCAATATATCAAACCCAAGTTGACAAAAAAGTTTAAAAAGTTGTGCGAGGTGGTCTGTGTGTCAAGTAAATCATCCAAAAAATTCATTGTCGTTGTTTGGAAGTGCCTCCAAGTATCAGCCAGTTTATCTTGAAGGAGCAGAAATAAAGAGGAAGAGTAAGACAAAGGAGAAGAAGGAAAACTTAAGGATAAAAAATAGAGAATAGAAAGGATTAAAAGGTTAAGGGATGATGATAAAAAAGACTTTATAGAACTAATGACGTTAAGTAAAGGTCATATAAAAGTAAGTGCTGTATTTTCTCTCTGCTTAACTATCAATTACTAATAATTAAAAAGCTCTTAGAGCAACATGTATATATTTATTTAGTATTTAATAGATCAGACATGCCACTATAAATAATAAAGTATAATATAGTATTTAAAAAATTTGATAAGTAATGTAAGTGATGGGCTGAAGGGGATTACCCAAGACCTTTTTATAGGAAAGGGGTCCTCTGAAGTGCCACAAATTTGTATATACAAAACGATAACAAAATTAAACAAGAAATGAAAAGAATACAATTAAAACCTGTTTATTGAGAGAAAAATATGAAACAAGTAATTAAACCCACAAAAAAGAACTAATTTTTTCCATACTGCATTCCTAACCCAGTTAAATAAAAAAGTCAGTAACTACACAAATTTGTAACATGGGAAACTGTGAGTGATATATCCAAAAAAGGTATAAAAATGAGTTTTAAGAGTTTTAATTGAACCAATACAATCATTCCATTTTGACATAAACATTTATGGAATCAATTCAATCCCAAAACAAGAAAAAATGATTTGTTTTAACTATTTAATTAGATCAATAAATAATCCAAGTGAAAACAAGTACCTAATTTAACTAATTACTAATTAAAAATAAGTAATTTAATATGTTTTATTAAGCAAGTGATTTAACTTATTTAATAACTTTTCTGACACAATTAACTGTCAAAAAGTGCCCAATATTTATGGATAATAACATATGAGAAGTTTTAATTAATAAATAAATTTAGTTAATTAAGTTTTAATTATAATATATGTTGATAATTAATTAATCATCAATTTATGAATATTAAATACAGAAAAATGCACCATGATTTATACAATACAATATATATTATGTTTTATATAAGTGTGTAAATAGTTTATTTAATAATAAAATTAATATAATACTTATTTTACTTATTTTTAATAAAATGTTTATATAATTTTATTATGCAATGAAATATTATTTTAAATACATAAAATACATAAATTTATTCCCTCCAAAAAAGTATTATATCATTTTTCTGGGCTCCTGAGACAGCATGGCTGACAAGTTTAAGATTTTAAGATTTTAATATTTTAAGATTTTAATATTTTAATATTTTAATATTTTAATATTTTAATATTTTAATATTTTAATATTTTAATATTTTAATATTTTAATATTTTAATATTTTAATATTTTAATATTTTAATATTTTAATATTTTAATATTTTAATATTTTAATATTTTAATATTTTAATATTTTAATATTTTAATATTTTAATATTTTAATATTTTAATATTTTAATATTTTAATATTTTAATATTTTAATATTTTAATATTTCAATATTTCAATATTTTGATATTTTTAATATTTTTAATATTTTTAATATTTTAATATTTTAATATTTTTAATATTTTTAATATTTTAATATTTTAATATTTTAATATTTTATTAATTTTTAATTTTTAAATTTTCAAATTTTTAAATTTTTAAATTTTCAAATTTTCAAATTTTCAAATTTTTAAATTTTTAAATTTTTAAATTTTTAAATTTTTAAATTTTTAAATTTTTAAATTTTTAAATTTTTAAATTTTTAAATTTTTAAATTTTTAAATTTTTAAATTTTTAAATTTTTAAATTTTTAAATTTTTAAATTTTTAAATTTTTAAATTTTTAAATTTTTAAATTTTTAAATTTTTAAATTTTTAAATTTTTAAATTTTTAAATTTTTAAATTTTTAAATTTTCAAATTTTTAAATTTTTAAATTTTTAAATTTTTAAATTTTTAAATTTTTAAATTTTTAAATTTTTAAATTTTTAAATTTTTAAATTTTTAAATTTTTAAATTTTTAAATTTTTAAATTTTTAAATTTTTAAGTTTCTTTATTGAAGGTGGACTTTATGAAAGTCAGTACCCATACAGAATTGATTAGGGAGTAGACTTGCTTGAAGCCCCCTTAGTTTGTTACCTGTGTACTAAGGTACACAGCTCTTGTCAGCCAGGCTTCTAGACTTAACCAGTTAAATAATTAATTATTTACTGTGATGAAACCACACCTTTTTTATCTCTTATTTTATTATTAATTATAGTATATTTACTTTAAAATGACTTTTAATAAATTAACTAATTACAATAAGTAAATTTAGTAAATATTTAAAATTAATTTAAATGTACCTTATATTTTTATTCCCTAACACCGTGCTCAATGACAGGTTAAAGAAATAAAAATACACTAATACTAAAAAATGATAAAAAATTCAAATGAGTTTTTTTAAAAATATTCAAATCATATTAAAATTTCTAAAAATTGAAAATTCAAATTATTTTGTACTAAGTGTGACATTTAAAAATGATCTTTAAAATATATCAAATAAATTAATATATATTAAAACATATTGTATTTGCGCATCTTTTTAGTACTCTCTGTTATTGGTTATTTCTTATTTTGGAAGGATCTTTTCTCTTGCACCCTTGTATGTAGGGATCTTAACTCCATGTGCTCTTTATCCTTTTTGCCTATAAAAGGCCTTCTACTTTGTGCTTTTTTTCTTCATCCTATACTACTTACAATTTTATTATTTATAACCCAATAACCATTTTATTACTACTACTACGGTTTTAGTACTTACATTTGTGTAAAATCTAAACCTTACAAGTAATAATAATCTTATTCTTATACCTCTTACTTGAGTAATTAAAACATAAAGATAAAATTTATGTACCCATTTGAAAATCCTTGAGTTATCCACCTTATCTGCCATTTGGACCGCCGTAAAATCTTCTAGACCCAAAAGGACCCCTTGACAGCTCTGCTATTAATTTTTTTTACATATTTAACATTTTAAAGCATCCATAATTATAAAATAGGAATTATATGTGTTATACACATTGATTACACTTCTGAAAAGTCTTATTTATCTATTGGATAACCAAAATTTAACAACTCATAAGTCTACCAAAAATTGTTCCTCATGTTTTGCATGGGTGCATTAAACTTTTACTTTTTTTTTTTGCTAATTTAAGTGTCATGATTCTTTCCTCTTGTCTTTGCAAATTTCACCAAACTTTCTGAAACAAATTTTTCCTAATTTTTTTTACTTTCAGCCTGTCCAGTGTTGATTTCATTATTCAACACTTGTGACAATATGTCAGTATAGTCTAGTATATAAGTATGATATAATAGTGTTATTTTATGGTCCTACTACTTATTAATAAATGATTTAGTGATTAAACCTCAGGGGAAGACTAATAAAATAGTTATACTCAAATAAAACTCACAATACTTGGATTTAAATGTGTGCTAGTGGTGGAAAATAGAAGAATAAAATATAGTTATAGCTATTATAAAGATAATATCAATTTATAAGGGCTTTATAATATATTTCTGAATACTAGTAATTGTATTGTAGTGTTTGTTTGAAGTGTAGTAATTGAATGATGATAATAAACCGTCAAAATCCCTTCTTACTTATACCCAAATCCACTGGAGTGCACAGACCTTCAATCCAGATGATGTCACTGCTATCCCCGGCAATTACAGCACTGTGAGGGCCCATCACCTCCCCATGGCGTCCACTTCAAGCAGTTTCAACACCCAGACCTCCAGTAAGGACCCTTCATCACTATTAATAATAACACAGAGTCATACCATAAATAGAAAACCCAGATAAAAGCGGATACCATAAAGAAACAGGTAAAATAAATGATCAAAAAGAGATTTAATGAAACTAAAAGCATATAAAGGAAACAAATAAAATGTCCAAGCCCCCAATAACATCCCCAAGCATCCACATTAACCCAAAAACATCTTTCCAACCCATAAATCCGTGAATAACCATCCAAGGAAGTAATTTTAGTTGTCCAAACTGGGTGTATGCGCCTGATATAGGTGTCTATGCTTCTGTAGGCGTTGTGAGTCCACTGATTTCGTCCATATGACCTAAAATAAGCAGAAAAACAAAGGTTATAGGCTATTAAGGGGCTAAAACCCACTTATATACCTAAATATACATAATATACTGCATATTTCACTGAATATGAGATTTATGTATACATATAAGCTTATGTATGTCAATAATTACTTCATATCACTTAAGATAAGTATATTATGACTCCATTAACACCTTAATAAGTATTATTAGGCCATGGATAAGCTATTTAAACTATTATAAATTATATAATAGAATAATAATTATATATATATATAATAAAATAATATATATTATTATTTTAACCTTATTTTTAAGATATAAGCTTAATCTAGTTAAGGTTATCTTATTTTAGGCATAAGAAATACTCAGTCCTAAGGATATTTAGGCTGACACAATATATTAGACAGGCAATCTGGAGTGTGAAATGAGTATGGTCAGGTTTAATGAAATTGGAAGGACAGAGTGAAGAATCTTTGAGTAATTTAATGAATTAATTATAAATTTACAAGTAACTCAGATAATATTTCATGAATTTTGTTATAAGCACTACACAATATAGGGGGTGGACTTGCTAGTAAGTGCCCAACCTGAATTCAGACAGAATTCAGATGGTACTCATACTGAAGTCTATTTGAAAATACACCTAAAACTGTTCTTCTGAGTGGTTTTCATCCCTGCTTGTATGGTTCCTTTGTCAATAGCTCAATGTGTATTCAATCTGTGGTAAATTTGGGTCCAAGTTTGCATACTTGCTAGCAAGTCTACCCCCCATATTGTGTTGAATTACACACACTTTGAAGAAAAAGTTACAGATATGATGAATTACTAAAGGTTTGAATCACAACCAAACAAGCAATCCAGAACTGCATCTCTAGTTATTTAATATACATTCAGTTTGTCTGTTATACTATCTAAAAGCTCATAAAGCTTCATAGATGTTTCCCTGGGTAATTACATTACTTTTTTTCTTTAATAAATGGTAATTTCTCTAAGTTCAGAAATATATTTTGATGGATCTCAGTATCTTCTCACCAAAAAATCTTTGGGGGGAGACTTTCTAGAGAATCTGATTTTTTTTCAGATAGAAATCAAATGGAAATCAGATTGAATTCATATGGAACTTAGTTTGAGCTCTTACACTAAGTTTTAATTAAAAAACTAATAAAACCTTACTAACTTTTAACTAAATATTCACTGAGAATCTGTTTATCACTTACTAAGAAGTCACTAAGTAGCCACTAAGCTGTGAATGGATATTTATTTAGAAATTTCTCATCAGTAACTGAGAATTGGCTAAGAATTGGCTCAGAAATGGCTGAGGAGCGGTTCAGAAATGGCTGAGAATGGACTCAGAGATGACTGAAACGTGGTCCAGAAATGGCTGAGAATGGGCTCAGAAGTGACTAAAGAGTGGTTCAGAAATGGCTGAGAATTGGCTCAGCAGTAATTTATAATTCTTTCAGCAATGGCTAAGGATTGTTTCAGCAGTTTCTGAGAATTGGATCAATAGCAAGCAAAGACTTAAAATTCACACCTTATAAGTGTCAATTGAGTTTCAATTTATATTCTAGTAAATTTAAGTAAAGTTTTTCTCTTACTCTTGAGTTTTTTTTATCAGTACCTCAACTTATGTTCAATTTCTGGGTTGTTTAAGGTTAAATTTTGTTGTATATCTAGCAAGTGCACCTTCCATATCTTATGGTGTCTAAATTTTTAAAAAATTTTGTTAATAAAAATAATTGCAGTAATGTAATTTTCATAATTACAAATTTCAGATCCAGAAGATTCAGAATATGAGTCTCTTTAAGAAAAATAAAATTTTAGTTTAGTTTCTATTTCCAAAACAAAATTTTAAGGACCTATTGCAACCCACTATACATAGGAGATATACAAAGTCCTATTACTTGTACACATCATATATTGAGAGTAAAGATATGTACATGATGCATAAATATAGCCTAAATAGGGGTTGGAAAGTACTCCATTCCTTTGTTAAATTTATGTTGGATAAATAATGATGTATCAAAATTATTACCTGTCAATTTTCTTACAATAAATAGGTTTTTTGGTGTGGTATTTATCAAAACTCGAATTTGATAGCATTTATTTTTGTGTGGGATAAACAATGATAAAGTAAAATTGGGGTATTAGAACAGAACAAATGGGCTATTTAAACTCTTTTATTCTCTATATCAGGGGCTAAAGTATAATACTACTCATAAAACAGGGTTTCACATAGTCCTGCCACAACCAGACTAAGGCTTTTCAGATCACATAACTTGGAAATTTCATGACTCTAAAAAGCCAGAGACATTTAATTTTGACCTGTGACATTAAATGAAGTTGCTGCACACATATGCCCCTTTGCATTTTTTTTCTTTGTTCTTCCATTTTTTGTCTTTTCTTCATTTTTTTCAAGATATCACCAGAAAAAAAATACTGTTACCTGTTAGCAGGCTGCCATCCCTGACTGAAATATGGTATTTAAATTTGTAGGGAGTATCTTCTAGAGTGTTCCAAAAAAATTTTCATGTTGTATGTTCAAGAGAAAGGATTTTTTTTTTGAGGTTCAGCCTAAACATGCAAAAAATTCTTAAGAATGAAACCTTTTTCTAATGGCCCCATTCTCAAGATTAAAAAGATTTAATTAGGAAAATGAGGCACTAAAAAATTGAGAGATGAAGGCCCAAGTGACTTTTACATCACTCACCATGTTTGATCTAGGTGCAACGGTTATTTCTCTAGTTTTATTCTCTAATCGACTTGTGACAGGATGAAGAGTGTAGAATAAGAGAATAAAGATGCTATGGATTAAATTCTTGAAAGGATCTGCATTCAAAAGGTGGATCTAGGAGTATAGTATGGATAGATTTTTCTACTTTAAATATTCCCTATTCCTCTACAAAACATGTGCTGCCAGTTTTTATCCAGCATGACTGTGCCTTTATTTGTGTCTATATTTATTTTATTATCATAATAAATATAAATTAAGTTTAAACTTATATGGAGTAGGACTTAAAATAAAATAAATATGTGAATTTTAGATATTAAATGATTAAAGGGCACCTAATATAGGGTGTGGTACATTTTGGAGATGAGAAGGATGTTATCAAGGTTGATAGGAAGGGGTGTTGTGCCTTGTGGAGGTGAGGGAGGTGGGGTTCCTTGTGGTGGTAGGAGAGAGGTGAAAAACAAGTATGGGAAAGGGTGGAGTGCCATATTATTAGAGATGTGAGGTGAAAAGGAGGTGGTAAAAAAGATGATATAATATTTTGATTTGTGAGAGGTGTAAGTCCAAACCATTTACAATAGGAATGATATAGACAGGATGGAGTGAAAAAGTGTCATGAAGAAGTCTAAATGAGGGATGGGTAAGCTAAGAATTGAATAGAATGAGATGGGGAAAGAAAGGAGAATGGTAGAGTGCTACAATAAAAATATTATAAAAAATGAGCAGTTAAGAGTGAAAGGGGTATGTGGAAACGATTGGAACTGCAGCATGTAACTAAAAACTGCACTTTGTTTTTTTACAAATCTAGGTTTTGGCTTGTGGTTGGTTGTTTCAGAACAGCCTGAAACACCAGTTTCCTACATAGTATATGAATATTTCACCATTAATAATGTTGGATATGAAAAAAATTAATGGAAGATTTAAGTACTTTGATTCCTTATAATATGAATGTATGTAAATTCATTGAAGGTAAATATGTGAAACATACATCCATTTGTGCTGCATACAAACTACTTGGTAAATTATTCAATTCTCCCTTATAAATAGAAAGCTTTAATTCATTCAAGGATGATAAAATTTGGATCAAAAAATGGAATAAAATAGTTCATAATTTTAATGGAAAAAATGTATACAGTAATACCAAGAAATTTCTTCAGTGAATAAATTTATTAGATTTAGTCAAAGCCAATAATAGTTTTATTTCATAGAATATATAAGACTAGAAAGAAGATTGATTCTAATAATATGTTTTGTTTTAAGAATAGAGAAAAAGTGAGAGTTTTCAACTCAATATATTTATATTACCACACATCCCTCTCTACAAGTTAATATACATTTAATATCTTAAATCTATCACAAAATGAGGCAAAAATGATATGTACACTACTCCAGATACATGATGTAGAGTGATGCATTTTTAAACTAAATTTTATGAAATAAATATTTATTTTGAGAAATATTAATAGGGGGTGTCAAACATTACCATGTTTCAGAAAGGATAATTTTTCAAAAGCAGATAAATAAATAAAATTCTAATATTATTTTTCAATTTTTTTCTAAATTATATATTCAGTCAGAATACACAATCACATGTAAGGAGATATGGTATTATTAGGGGGTGTCAAACATTACCATATATGCCATTCAAGCAAGCCTCAAAAAAGGTACCAAGTATGTCATTTTAATTCAAATTACATAGCCCATTAGCTGGTATACTTCAACAAAATGCTTTTCCCAACACACACCATTTTTTGGTTACATTCAAGCCCCTCAAGAAATTCTTCCCCTTAACTTGATTAGTCAGCGTTAGGTACACACACATTCATACCTTAAAATTTCTCTTCACCTAATCCTTATGAGCTTATTTATACACACACAGTCCATGGTGTATCAAGTCTTTTGGCACCCTAAAATTATAGTATTAAACCTAATAAATCCCACCCTTGATTACTCTTGCTCTTATTTTTTCCCTCCAAACACTAACATGACTCCATCACTTTGTCAACAGCTTCAAACAACTACTGATTCTCTAGCCCTTTATTTTTTGGTTGAGTCTGATCCAGATTCTGATGCTGAGTTTAATTTTTTTATATGAGTCACCTGTTTGATAACCACTACCTTACTTCCCAAACCCCATATATTCACCATCAACCATGATATACACTTCACAAACTTTCTGAAATACCTGAATCCAGTTTTCCGCAAATTTTACTAACTACTTATCATGGTTTTGAATACCTACTTAATTTGATTCATGATCATTCTATTTACCACTAAAATTCTCATTTCCCACAGAGGGACCCTGAAATACAAATCTCTGTGGCACTTTGCCAATTTGGTTCAAATGGGAACAGTGCTTCCATAACTAATCTCAAGAACCTCTTCAGTATAAGTCATGGAAAAGTAGATTTATACCCCAAGAGAACCATCAAAGCCATCTGTTCACTTCAACTACAATTCCTCCTATGGCCCACTAAAGAGGTTAGACTGGAAAACGTAAAGGTCATGCAAAATGAAGGATTCCCTGGATGCATTGGTTTTATTGATAGCACAAACATCCTTTTGGGTGAGCCAAAAGCCTGAAAAGGATAAAAATAATTATTTTGATTTGAAAAAGAGGTCAGTGCTTATCTATATCATATATATTCTTACATATAATACCAATAATCTCTTAATTTTTCTTTTTTCAGGTATTCTATTGCTCTCCAATTGGTTTGCAATATAAATAAGAAGTTTATTGCATTTCATGCCAGATTTTCTGGTGCTCACCATGACTCTTCATTTTTTCAAAAAATGATGACTTCTAAAAACCCTGAGAGTTACTTTGATGACCATCAATATCTTCTTCCCAATTCTACTTACACCATGTGAATTGGCCTTGAGTATCTAGATTGAGATTAAGGACATCACACTGTAAATGATGCCATCAACAACATTCACAAATTGAAGTGAATCTCTTTACTCCAGTGTTTTTAACACAATATTAATTGGAACTTTCACAATGAGTTCAAGGAATGAAGTATCCCCTTTTAAGCTTATATTCTTTTTTACTATGCTCTTTTGAAGTAGATGATGATGATGCTAAAGATTTCATATTGAGAAGCTATAAAGGACTAGGTAAGATTTTTGAATGTCACTAGAAAGGACAAGATGAAATCTTTTAATTTTTCTAGAAAGCTACTATAATTTTTTGGGTAAAGGAACTACCTTTTATATATTCCACACTCATATTTCTTTTAATCTTTTTATTTTGAAATTTTTGTTTGTTTGTACCATCTTGAGGATCAAGACCTACTTAGGCAGATGTTTTTTGGATTATGTACTTTCTGCCTAACATGTAAGTAAATTCATGTTTCATACATTTTTAATCTTCAAAGGGAGATTTTTTTTCTTTTAAGTGTATATACATTAAAAAAAATTCCAACCAAATCAAACAAAAAAAAAATGGCAATACCCTTCCCTGCAATCTACTCTGGGAGGGGGTCAGGATTTCAAAATTTTCTTTTTTATTTCATAAATGAATTAATAAATTATTCAAAAAGGATAATCAAGCAAGTAAAAGTAATGGCATTCAGAATACCACCAGCCAATGAGTTCAGATGTGACCAAAGCCAAAGAATACATTGACATGGAATCATATTGTAAAATAATTGAATCAATTAATTGTTTGAATGACTACCTTTATACAGCAGCAAGGCCCAATGGCCCATTACTTAAATTTGATGATTATTTTTAATGAATGATAAATCATAAATTTAAGAAATAAAAATGAATCTCTGGAAATCCTTTATTTACCATACTTAGCCTCCCTCCCTGTAGCTTCACTTTTCATCAAAACTTCTTGCCTCACTTTACTTACCCTCTTTATTAAATTTTTGTTGATCTGAAATGAGTAACCAAAATGAGTAAACTTTTCATGAGATTCTAACCCAGTAGAAGCTTGAGTTGTTTGATGGTTGTCTTGTGAAGAGTTCCGAATCTCTTCCCTCAGACCATTCCCTAATCCAAATTCAATAATATATTTGTGATTGGGAAAGTATAATCCATGACCTTTGATTTAAGCAGGTGAGGGAATTGTTAGTCCAGTAATAGGTTCAGTATAAGTGAAAATCCCAAGTGTAAGAAAATTAGAATTGTTTTTGTCAATATGAAACTTGTTGTAAAAGCCTCCATATGTAATAATAAAATTAGATGAAAAGATATAATCATCATACAGATTAAACCATTCCATATCTGTCCAATTTGGTAAAAAAAATTGTTAGTAAAAACACTTGTAAATGTGCTGGGCATGCTTCCAGGATGTTTCTAAGTGAAAAAAAACTTACCAAAACACTCTGAAAAAGTCTAGAAATGTTCTTTTACTTTTTCCAAATTGATTTGAAAAAAATTGTTAGTAAAATCACTTGGAAATGTGCTGGGCATTCTGCCAGCACATTTCCAAGGGAAAAAACAAAAAAATAAAAAAAATACCAAAACACTTGGAAATAGTCTAGAAATGTTCTGGTACTTTTTCCAAATTGATTTGAAAAAAAAATTGTTAGTAAAAACACTTGGAAATGTGCTGGGTATGCTGCCAGCACATTTCCAAGTGAAAAAAACAAACAAAAAAACTTACCTAAATGCTTGGAAACAGTCTAGAAATGTTCTGGTACTGTTTCCAAATCAATTTTAAGAATTTTTTTTGGTAAAAATGCTTGGAAGTGTGCTGGGAATGCTGCCAGCATGTTTCCAAGGCAAAAAAAACAAAATAAAAAACTTACCAAAGTTCTCCAAAACAGTCTAGAAATGTTCTGGTACTGTTCCAAATTGATTTGAAAAACAAATTTATTAAAAATGTTTAGAAATGTTCCAGGAATGCTTCCAGCACATTTCCAAGGAAAAGAGAAAAAACTTACCAAAAATGCTTGGAAACAGTCTAGAATTGTTCTGGGACTGTTTCCAAAGTGATTTGGCAAAAAAAAAAAAAAAAAAAGAGAAAAAATTCAGTAAAAAATTAGGATCAGGTACCACTCACCTTAGGTAAGTGTTGGAAGGGGCTTGAAGAGAAAAATGAGGAACATGTGAAGCTTTGAAGAAAAGAAAAAAAATACCTTGATGAAAGGGCAGAAAAAGATGTAAAAAAGAAGAGAGTTGGGGGCATCTGGAAGGAGAATTGCATGATGATTAGGATATGTGTTATGAAATGCATTCAGAAATGTGTTTTGAAATGTGTTCTGAAGTGGATGAATATATAAATTTGAGCAGAAGTCCAGGATAATGTGGGGTTGCGGGAAAAGGGGTCTGATGTACAGTGGATTGGGGGAATGTGTGTATTGGTGGGCTGAATTGTGTCAATTATATATATACATATATATATATATTATGTTCTCTTATACTTATTATATATTTATGTTACTTTTTATCTAAGTTCTACACTTCCCATATTTCTATTCTTCTTTTTAACCTAACTTAATGATAACTCAGCATTATATATAGATGCCAATATGTCTATGTATTGCACCCATTTTTCCTCTTGTCTAATTGATTATTATTTTACCTCCAACTAAATATTATCGTATATTTTTAAAGTCTTTTATTTATTTTGTCCCAGTTGTCCCATGTCCTATTGTCCTTGAGTCCCAAACTTACCTGTTGTCCATTCTTATCAGGGTTATGGGCCCAGGGCCCCTGCTAATTATCTAAATCTGCTGACTCCTGATTCCACAAATACTAGTTCATCATCCTCCATCTCCTCATCATCCACATAAACTGCAATGGCAAACTCACCTTCTTCACCACCTAATTTTTCATATCTACAAGATAACTCCAATTTCTCCAAAATGAAAGGAATTGAAAAACTCAATGACAAAATTTATAGTATGTGGAAAACGGACCTCAAATATGCTCTCACAGTCAGAAAACTCAACTAATTTCTTGATGAGGAAAATCCAGTTGCAACTAATTCTGAACTACTCTCAGTGTTTAAATTACAGCAATGACAAACAAATACCATTATTTAAATGTTTATGGATTGTGCCAACCAGCTCAAATTAATTCTTGATGATGAAGAAGTGGAACCAGCTCAACTTTGGACACGTATAAAAAACTATTATGCCTCTGAATCCAGTCAAAACTGCTCTTACATAGTCAATAAACTATTTAAGAAACATTCTCAGAAAGAAACATCTTAGGGGCTATGGACAAATTCAGGAGAAGCATCAAACTAATACACAACACCACTCTTGATCTGTTCAAAAAGAACATATTGTCTTATAAATCTTCTACCAAAATCTTATCAAACAGCTGTTACTATAATACATAGTAAATACAACATTACCAACCAACGACCTACCATAGAAAGTGTGTTTTCTGACATTGAGACTGAAGTTACGTGTTTTCAAGTACTAAAATCATCAAGTAACTCTTCTGGAGCTTTTTTGGAAATGGACCACAAAACAAAAAATTTCTGCTCAAATGGAAAATACAGTCCCCTTGCACCTCACTTGGAAGATTCATGTTTTCAATTACATCCCAAAAAATGTGATGAATTTCTCAAACAAAAAAGGGACCAGGAAAATAAGGACAACAATAACAGTCACAAAGCTTATACTATATTTTCTGATCTACCAGACAATTATGCCATCCTGGACAGTGGTGCATCTTTTTCAATATTCAACAACAAATCTCTCTTTAAATACTTTAAACCAACAAAGATTTCACTATCAATGGCAAATGGGAACAAAGTACTTGCCCTTGGACAAGGCAAGGTATTTTTCAACTCATCATCTGGCCACAAATTTGATGTCAACAATGCTTTATTCATACCTTTGATTAAAGTTACTCTAATCTCCATTATCAATTTACTCCAAAAAAACTGGAACCTTGTTAACAACAACAATGTATTCAAGAGAAAATGTGAGGGGGACACATTGATCACCTGCTCTAATAAGGGACAAATTATCAGCTTCCCGCTGTCACCAGCTCTTACTTATCAGATAGGTACTACTTCACTGAGCGATCAAAACAAACTTGAACTCATTCATCATAGTTTTGGTCACCCTAATAACCAGATCATGAAATTAATATTTCCTAATCTAAACTTCAGAAATTTTTCATGTAAAACGTGTGCTCTAGCTAAATCACACATCCTATCCTACTCTGTCACTTTCCCTACTCCCAAACAACCATTGGATTCTATACACATGGATTTGTGCAGACCAATCACCCCCAAATCAAAAGGGGGGAAATCAAATTTCTACCAAATTGTTGACAGACACTCACAATACCAACATGTTTATTTTCTTGATCTAAAATCAGAGACCTTTGAAAAATACAAGGAATATGAAAATTTAGTCAAAAATCAACAAGAATGTAAAATTAAATGTATAGTATTGGACAATGGTGGAGAATTCACTAGTAATGCTGTCAGCAATCACTTCAAAAAATAAGGGATTATACACCTATGAACAGCTCCCTATTCTCCTCAACAGAATCCCTTTTCCAAACAAGAAAATTGATCTATAGTGGAAATAGCTAAATTTTTACTGATTGAATCTGGATTAGACTCACACTGGTGGGCCAAGGCAGTTAACATGGCTACATTTATACTCAACATACTTCCCTGTTCATCTCTCAAAAACTCAAAAGCTCCCTGGGAATTATTGCATGGATCAAGATCAAATATTCCTTGTGACTTACATCTTTTTGGATTAGATTTAATTTTATATTTCAGAAACATAAAAGAAATGGAAATTTTGAAAAAAGCAGGGAGGAAGGGATCTTTCTAGGTTATTGTGAGGGTCATATTAAATTTTACATTTATTCTCTAAATACTGATAGTATACTATTTTCCCATGATGTAAAATTCTTGAATACTTTCAATTTAGCATGCTCCATTTCAATGGGTGAACCTATTGATACTCTAATATTTCCTGAATTATAAAACTCATTCAACACCTCTTTCAACAATGTCAATGAGATCCAACCCAAATTATCTGAAGATACCCTTCAAGAATATCTTAACTTCAACAACCATTCCAAAAGTAATGAATCTGATTGTTTTGAAGAATTACCATAAGTTCCAACCTAATATAAATACTAATCTTAGGTCAACAAAAATGCACTACCATCAAATATAATTAACTCTGACATCAATATCTCTAATATACTTTCATCTAAATGTAGAGGCAATTCCATTTACATGATTGTAACTCCATATGATACTCCCAAAAATTTTCATGAAGCTATCAATTCACCTGAAAGTGATGAATGGATTAACGCTATGCAAGCTGAAATCAATAGCATAACTAAACATGAAGTTTGGAATGAAACACCCATACCTGAGCACAATCACCTATTAGGCACCACTTGGACTTTCAAATGGAAAACTGACTCAGAGGGTAATTTTATCAAGTACAAAGCCAGATTTTGTGTTCAAGGGTTTTTACAGATAGAAGGTATAGAGTATAATGACACCTACACCCCCACTTGGCATTTAACTACTTTACAATTTTTACTAGGTGTCGCTACTTTCAAAGATTGGGAACTTCATCAAATTTACGTTAAGTCTGAATTTCTTCATGGAGAACCCTCTGAAACTTTATATCTAATATTTTCATGTGGCTACACTCCTCAAAATAAAAATCTATGTTTACATCTCAAAAAGTCCCTATACGGGCTCAAACAGAGACCTATATGTTGGCACCTTCATTTATCCTCATTCTTTAAAGACATTGGTTTTAAACCTAGCATCGCAGACCCATGTATTTTTATCAATAGAAATAAATCAAATCCTTTCTATGTTTTCATACATGTAGACAATCTTATCATAGGTGGGCCCTCTGTTCAATACTTCAAAGATAAAATTTTTGCTGTTTTTGACATGGATGACAAAGGCAAACTAAAATGGGTCTTGGGAATGAAAGTTAATAGAAATAGAAATGATTGAACCATCAACTTATCTCAATCCATATATATCAATAAACTACTCAATGAATTTAACTATCAAGATTGTCGCTCAGTCTCTACTCCTTTAGTACCTGACTCTCAATTCACTTCTGAACCCAAATCTAATGCAACACCTCCCTTCAACAATCAATGGGCCATTGGATTACTCAATTACCTTGTTTTATGTATTCGTCCTGACTTGGCCTTTACTGCTAGTTCACCAGCTCAGTATTTTAATGAACCCACAGATCAACAATTCAATTCCTTCTTTCACGTACTAAAATACCTCCAATTGACCAAGGATTATGGCCTGTCCCTTGGAAATGTTAGAAACAGTAAACTGGGAAACCTCATTGGATATGCCAACTCAAACTACAACAAGGTGACAGATTCAAAATCTACATCCAGAGTCCTTATCTTTCACTTTGGACTCATAGGCTGGAGGTCTTTTAAACAACAGTCAGTGGCTCTGTCTACCTCTGAAACAGAATACTATTCCATGAAAGAGTCTGGTCAAGATCTGCTCTGGGTCAAAGAATTTTTCAATAACTTCTTAATTGACATAAAATGTTCAAACCTTAAAGGAAATAATCAAGGGGAAATTATTTTGGCTTTGAACCCTTTATATCAACATAGAACTCATCACATTAACACAAGAGTACAATGGTTACATGAAAAATTTAATAAGGCGGAATTTGAAATTGAATATACCTCTACAAATGAAATGTTAGTCAATATACAAACTAAATCCCTTCCTGTCCTAAGCATCACACTTTCCTGAAAGCACTCAACCTCAATCCGCTGTCTTGAGCACGGGAGGGTGTCAATTATATATCTACATATATATACATATTATCTTCTCTTATACTTATTATATATTTACATTACTGTTTATCTGAGCTCTACATTTCCCATTTCCCATATTTCTATTCTTCTTTTTAACCTAACTTAAAGATACCTCAGCATTATATATGGATGACGATATGTCTAAGTATTGCATCCATTTTTCTTCTTGTCTAATTTATTTCTATTTTACCTATAACTAAATCTTATTGTATATTTTTAAATTCTTTCATTTATTTTGTACCAGTTGTCCTGTGTTCTATTGTCCTTGAGTCCCAAACTTACCTGTTGTCTATTCTTATCAAATTGTGGTTGGGGTTATGGTGCAAGAATAGGAAGTATTTGATGAAGTATTTGACCAAATGTTTGAAATTTCTAACCCCAAGTCTGCCATTTATGATGGTGTCTTGGAATAGCGTTTTGAGACTGAAGTCCTCCAGGCCTGTATGGTAGTGTTTGAAACCCCCTAATTGGTGTTAAAGTAAGACATTATGCTATGAAATCTATAAAATTAATTAATAAAAGAAGAATTTTTTTCCAGAAATCAGGGAGATAAGAAGGTTTGCTAGGTTTAAAAGAGCTTAGGAAAAGTTGGTGTTGGAGTAAGTAAGAGAAAGATAAAATGATGGGCTCAAATATTTTTTTTGAAGTTGAAGAGGAAATTGGTGTAATTGGAAGTTCCAGAAATCTTGATGATATATAAGTAATAGCTTAGTGGGAGGTGGCCTCTTTGGCACTTCAGTAAAATAGTGAATCAGGAACTAGATGGAGGAAAAAGGCATTGAAGATTATAAGAGAGATGTATCAACCTCTGAATAAATTGGTGTCTTGGAGGAAGGGGGTGATGTAGAGTTAAGTTGAGGTTAATTCTTTAATGTGAAATTTCAGGTATATTAGGGGTTTTCAAACATTTCATATCAGCCATTAGAAAATATCATTTTTTTTCAATTAAAATAATAGCTTATAAACTTTCAATTATATTGATTTTTACTGTTAAATATCCTTCTTTTTATGACTTACTATATGTGGGATTCCTATGTTTTGTGGCTAGAAATGAATTTAATGTGTTTCCACATTTTAAATTTTTGACACCTCATATTGATAAGGCTAAAATGGCTGGAATATGAGTTGTAAAATAAATTTTTTCTAGGGGGTGGAGTGCATCAAAATTTTATCATTTTTCCCTAATGAAAGCTAATTTAAATCAAATTATTAAAAAGTAAGTAATTTGAATAATTACTATGTCTTTTGTTACCATTTTTTAAAATATTTCCTGAAACAGAGTAAACTACTTGATTTCTAGCACTTGCATTTTTTTCCCTTTGTAAATAATTACAAATAAAAGCTTGATAGTGATTGATAAAACTAAAATAAAATAAATGAGAATAATCTTAAAGGTGTCAACAGCTTTATGACTATGTCATCTCACACAATGAATACAAATTAATTCTCATAAGACCATAAACAATTCATCAAGCCCTATTAATAGGGCTCCAAACTTTGAATACAGTTTCTGTTCCTCAGAGACTCCATCAATGAATCAATTTTAACCACCTTTTTCATCCATTCTCTATAATTTTTTCATTAAACTCTCTTTTGTGGTATGGGTGTCTCACAATTCAATCTGCATATCATATATGGGGATCAGAAAAGTGACAGCTTTTAAGTAAAAATGTATTGTGTTTTGGATGAAATAAATTTCTATTCTTCCTAATGTATTCAATCTACTTGAAAAGCTTTATTACCTCAATATTGGTGATTAAGTCGATGACTGGGCTGAGTTACAAATGATCCTTGAAGGTGAAAAAGAAAGTTGTAGCCATTTTTTTATACCAGAATTAATCTTGAAGTCAATCATAAATTCATCACAAGGTCAGTCTAAGACATGATTTCACTTTTAAATAAAAGATTAAAATTAGTAAAATCATTTCTTTCAAAAATTTTCCCATCCAAAAGTACTCCTATAGGAACTCTAACTTACCCAATTGTTCAATACCTAGGAAAAATGGCTTTTTTTATTTTCTATTATTTTTTTTATTTTTGGCACAAATTTTATCAAATTTATATATGCACTTCTACAAAAAGAAGGTTTTTTTTGGGTGTGGATTTGGCTGTTTAATGGTTCTTATCCATGATCAAGAGGGGATTAGGTGTGAACAAAGCTCAGTGAAGGATGCCACAGATAGATTGGCAAGTGAAGAGATAAAAACTGTCAGCCAGGCTATCTCAGGAGTCCAGTAATTTATACAACAAAATACTGTAATCATATAGAGGAATAACTTTATGTAATTACAAAAAATTATTTAAATAAAATTAAAAATATTTTGTGAATAAATAAAATAAATATTATACTTAATTTTATTATTAAATAAATTGTATTACATAAAAAAATATAATATTCTATAATATCATGGTATAATTTGTATGTATAAATAAATTATTCAAAATTATATTATAAGTGGAAATTTAGTTTACACTGTAATTACAATTTTAATAATAACATTTATATAAACTAAATACAACTTATAATATAATAATATCCATCAATATTTGGCGCTTCCTTGACCCTTAACTGTGTCACTAATATTACTAAATTAATTTAATATGATTAAATTTAATTGATCATGTTAAAAAAATTGCTGTATTAATTTAATTAGTTGTCCAATTGATTTAATAGTTAATTTACTTGAAATAGTTAACTTATCATTGCTTATACTGAGTGAAGATTATTTAAAAGCGTAAAAATAATTCCTTTTATTTTAATTATACTTTTTTTAGCTATTTGTATTCCCTCTTTAGAATTCTTTCTCATAGTTCTTATTTTCCATACTCACGTAGTTATTTGTTATATTAATTTTATTCTTTTTTAGAAATATCTGATGGAAACAAATATTTGCTTAATCACAGATTTATTTTAATTGTTTTTAATTAAATTTTTTAATTATTTCTTTCACTTAATTTTACTTTTTGTAATTATATTTGGAGCGCTCTAGAGAAGGGCTTTAGAAGTCTCTCTGGTGACTCATCACTTACTATACACTCACTTATCATATTTTAAATATATTTTTTTTATTTACTATTTTTATTAGTTCAATACATCTAATTTAAATACTACATAAATAATTATAGGTTGCCATAAGATTTATAATACTATTATTGAACTGTCGCGCCTTGAAGATTTATTATCAATTATAATATTTTACAATTTAAGTAAACACTTACAATTTTGTCAAATTCAACCATTTTGTTGTCTTACTCCTCTAAACTACAAATCTTTTATTTCATATTACTTTACTATTTTATAATTCCCCTTCCTCCTTTCTATTATCCCTCTTATTTTCTTCATTCTTCTAGACGTCTGGCTGATAAAAACTATCTGATCAATTTTTTCAGGCTGATTTCAACTACAGAGGCATGAAAAGCTTGATTAGTCAGTTTTTTAGAAGATTTTAATGGTCCATTATGAATAGTGTTGTCCAAATCCAATTATGTAATAAAATATAATTCAATGTAAAGGTCTCAGTAATTTAACCTCACTAATTATAAATCATATACAGCTTACAGTTGGTAGCAAAATAAAACTAATGATTTAAAACAATAATTAAAAGAATTTAACAGTAATAATGAATATGTATTGTATTTTCTTGGTTATATATTTGTAAGGTGATGTAAAAGAATGTAGAATATAAGCCCAAAACCTCCTCCTTTTATACCCATAAATCCCCCAATTTTCCTGCTTGAATTACCAATCCTTTACACAACCAATGAGGCCCCAATCTAGTGGTAACACTTTAACAGAAACCCAATGATCAACCAATAACAAAAGAGGAATCATATCACACACCAAAATAAAAAAACAGGGGTTAATCCATGAAAATAAAGTAATAACAAAAATGAGAGTATATGCATAAAATCTAAAAAATAAAAGACTAAATAAGTAAAGAAAGGACCTGAAAATAATATCTAATTAGGGGGGATCAACAGTAGAAATGAAGCTTTTAAATATTACAAATTTATACATGAAATCTCCATCTAAAAATGACTAATATAGCCTGAGAAACCATTCAGAAACCCAAAATAAGAAATGAAATGTGGGGTTACTGAATGCATACTCTTGTAAGGCACTTGCATGGGTAAATCCTTTGCTAAATAGGAAATTTTAAGTGTGGTATTTAAATCTGGGCACCAATCTTGAGGTTATTAATGAAATTTGTGCATATAATGAAGTCAATGGACTAATAATGAAATTAGTGTAGCACAGTGTCAGCCTGTAGAACACCTGAAAGAACCAAAGAGCAGAGGATACCACAAATACAAAATATATACCAACTACATAAATAAGTACATAGTCCTAGTGACATAAAAATTAGGACAATAAATAAGTGCCTCTTGCCTATTTTAGTGTGTTTACACATATAAAGCATACAATGTGGGGTAATTTTAGTGTGAAATTAATAACTTTTTTAATAATGAAGCTATGCACATGGGATAAATGCAGGCAGCATAATAACAGTACACAGTGTTAGGTCTTGAATATGCTTCAGCCCACACTATATAATGAACTAATACTACATGCAATAGGGGGTATCAATGTTCAGGGATCTGCAATTAGGGATCAAGAATTTTTTTTTCTGGGATCAGACATTATTAATTGTGGAAGATTCTTATCCACTAGCCCTGGGGCTAGTGGATAAGGAATCTATGATAATGCATTATCCTGCCTCTTATACCCCAATTTACGTTCCTAATTCCTGATCCCAAACTCATCACATTCATGATGGATTTTTAAGAAAGTCACATGACATATAATTTCTGATGCCATCCTTAAGTCTCTCCTCACTCTATGCTACTTAATCTTGGTGGAAAACAATTTAGTTTCTTTTCCATCTACACACCCCAACTGCACATTTGGCGGCAAATTCCCACTTACCACTCATCACCTAAACCTTTTACCAACACCTATACTACTGACAAGAATGAAGCACCTCTCTACTAGACAGCTACTTCACTCCACTACTAATGCCATCACTTTACTTTTAGTTCTCTACTATAAATCTGACTCTGATTTGGAAGATGCCTAAGCCTATTTGTGTTTTCTTTCCAAAAAGTGTTACCTCATTTTCAGGGTGCCAAATCTTTATCATGATCCCCAATATGATCTCTGCTCCATTCTCAACATTCCCCAACTAAACTTCACTCAGCTATTTAGAACTTCACCCAATTTTTTCTTCAAACTTTATCAACTCATCTCTGAACATCCTATCTCGCATAACAATTCCCATAACAAACAGCATAATCCTGCCATTCAACTTGCTGTTGCACTATGTTGCTTTAGCTCAAATGGAAATGGTGCTGCTGTAAGACATTTTGATAATCTATTTAACATAGGATATGGCACAGTGATATTATACACCAAGCGCTGTATGATTGCTATCCTTTCACTCAAGTCTCAAACACTTGCTTGGCCAACTCCAGAACAATGACTTGAATCCTCTCAAGTAATGCAAGCTGAAGGTTTCCCTGGCTGTGTAGGTTTTTTTGATGGCACAACTATACCTTTGAGTCAAAAGCCTGCTCATGATGGGAACCATTATTGTGATTGCGAAAATTTTTTATTCAAAATTTTCTCCAATTTCTCATCATTCATTAACTAACTTTTTATCTTCCTTCTAGATACTCTATTTCCGTTCAACATATATGTGATGTCAATAAAAAATTTAGTGCTTTTTACAGTGGCTGCCCTGGATCATGTCATGACTCTTCTGTCTTCCAAAGAATGAGGATTTCTCAAACCCCAGACTCATATTTTGACAAATCTCAGTACCTCCTTGCAGACTCAGCATATGCAAGTGGGAAGTACATTATACCTGCTTTCCGTGGTGCAACCTTAGAAAATGACCCCAAAACTAAATTTAATTATCACCTTACCCAATCAAGATTACGGATTGAACATGCTATAGGTATTTTAAAGGGACAATTTTCTAGTCTTTGGGAGCTCCGAATCCAATTTCAAAAAAAATTGGAGATCAAAAGTGCAAATCATTGGATCATGACTTGCGTTATACTCCACAATATCCTAGATGATTTAAAGGATGAGTGGAATGATCCATATGAAGAAGAGGATCCTGAACCAGTGCCTGCTCTCCAATCCCTTGAATCACAAAACATACATTCAACTGGCATATGCTCTGTCATTATGCCAATCACCCTCCACCATTTTGGCACACAACCCTTTTAATTTTTTGTTTTCATACTCTCCAAATTTCCACTTTGTATACTTTATTCACTTGGCTTGGTATTTTTGTTTGTTGCATATTCATTTTTTTTGGAATTTATGGTGAATATCTCTTTTTTGAATGGCTCATTGGTTTTCTTTCACCAGCTCAACATGACATCACATATTTTCTAAAATTGCATAATTTTTCACTGTTTCTTTTTTTCATTCATCCCTCATATCCATTTGCTATTCTCCTCCAACATCCTTCAAACAATTTGGTTTCATTTATTTTGTCATCTCATCTCTCCAGGTAAGTCATTTTATTCTTTTTTTTGATTTTTTGATTACTAATTATAATTTTTTTTTGTTTTTTTTCTGTTTATTTTATTTTTTTTATCTAAATTATTTTTGTAAGTGGTTATTTTTGATTTCAATGGTAAAATCAACCTTTTTTTCTCTCCCTCTTTACTTTCTTTTTTAGCTCCATCACCCTACTCTTCATCCCTCCTTGGTGTGGTCATTGTCCCCCTTTACCCTATTTCACTTTTTTTTGGCTCCATTTCATTGAAACACATACATTGCACATTCTTTATGCATTTCACTTACTCCATATTCAATTTCCCCCCAATTCCAACATCAATCTTTCTTACTCTATTTGTCCTACTTTTCAATCAAGGTAAGTTTCATCTCCTTTTTATCAGGCCTATATGATATCTCATTTCTTTTATGAAAACTTCATACTTAAATATATGTATGACTCTTATCTGGATAAAAGTGAACTTATTAAACTCCTTTTGATCTCATCTTCATTACCACTTTTCAATTTTTTGTAAAATTTTGTAAATCAGACTCCAAATTAGGGTTAGGTTTATTCAAATCTAATGTTCTTTTTAATCAAGATTCCCCTAAGGCTACCTTTCATTTCCTACAAACAGATTAAAAATTTGATCCAGTGGTTGCTGAGATATTGACCGTTAAAGTTGAGCCTTTTTTTCCCAATTTAAGTTTTCATTTCATTTTTATGTAACAAATTAGGGTTAGGTTTATTTAAATCACATTTCCTTTAACTGAAGACTCTACTAAAGCATATCTCTCATTTACCACAAACAGGTTTGAATTAGGTTCAGTGGTTGCTGAGATTTTGACCTTTGAAGTTGAGCCTTTTTTCCAAATTTCACTTATCTTATTTCACATTTTTATATTGCATATTTAGAGGATAAGGATTCTGAAGCTCTTATCTGATTATTATCTAGGCATTTCAATTATATAGGCATATATTAATTGCTCAAGAATATCACTAAATCTCAAAAAGATGAAGATTTTTGCTTATGGGACACTCTACCTTCCTTTAACTCTTTTCTTGCTCTTTGACTCAAAACATTTGAAAAAAATCATGAAATTTCAACCATAGTTGGAATACCGAATTGGTGTGACTCCAAATGGGAAGATATCAGCCACAAATATCTTTTATTTTCTAATGTTATTATCACTCATTCTGGATTCCACAATAGGATTCATATTGATAGGAATGACACCAATTTTCTTACTTTTGGTATATTCTCATATATCAATCTGATAACTGGAAAACCAATACCATCTCCAGCTAAAATCAAAGGACATGGTTTATATTTTCCAGACCACCAGTGAATCATTTATTTTGGTTTGGGAAATGGTATCACCAAAACATTTGGAATTCTTCTCAGGATAATCATCAAACAACCAAAGCTCCTCCTGGTTTGGAATCCTGTCAAGATTTCACACATTTTGGTTGCTCATTTCAAATCAGTCATAAGTTGATTCAAAGAATCAACAAGGTAAAGAAAGAAAGTAAGTTAATTTATTTAAAAAAACTTTATCTAGATCCAAAAAGTATGGGGATTAGAGTTGTCATCAAAAATTTTATATTTTTTCATAAATTTTTCATAAATATTTTTTATATATCAATTTCCTCAACTAAAGTAATGGGCCAACAACCTTTGGTTGTATAAAAAGTAGTCATGATAATGTTTATTTGTTTCATGGGGTTCCTCTAGCCTATACCTGTGGAAAGTCCCAAACTTTTGTTTCTAGATTTGATCTGCATTTTGGCTTGAGGAATTTTCATTACTTTAAACAAGGGAAATTGATATATATAAGATATTTATTTAATAATTTATGTAATTATATTAAATTTAGATGACTTCCACCCCTTACTTCAATAAAATGCAGGGGGGGGGTATTGCAAAATTTTCAAATCTGACATTCAAAATTGAAGACTTGTAAAACTTTTGGTGATACCCACCCCTTGCTTCAATAAAATGTAGGGGGGGGAGGTATTGCCAAATTTTAAAATGTAACATGTAAAATTTTTGACTTATAAATATTTTGGTGAAAATTTTTAGGTGATACCCATCCCTTACTTCAATGAAATCCAGGGGGGGGGTATTGCCAAAATTTCTTATAAGACTTGTGAAATTCTTGACTTGTAAGAATTTTGTGGATACCAGCAAAATGCAGGGGGTAGTAAAGCCAAAGTTTTATATAAGACTTTCATAATTCATGACATGAAAGAACTTTGGTGATACCCACCCCTTACTTCAAAAAAATCCAGGGGTGGGGGATCTTCAAATTTTCAAAGGAGACATGAAAATTTTATTTAAAAAAAGAATATTTAACATTAAAATACAAAAATTCAAGTAATGATTGATAGAGTAATGAAATACAGGAAATTATTGTAAATTTTATGTACAAATAAATATGAACAGTTGAAGTGTGAGAGAAATAAAACAAAGTAGTCATCAAACAATTTCTTTAAACGTTAAATTTCCTCAACAGATTTATTAGCTTTAACACATTCTATCAAGAAATATTTCTTTTTGGAATTTTCTTTATGATCAAACTTATATTTCATCTACTCTAATAGGTTTTGATTTTCAAGTGTTTTCTCCTCTTTTTTTGATTTTTCAATACTTAGAGTTAACTCAAACTTCTTCTCCTCCAAATCTTGCGCCCAATCATCCTTCCATAAAGAGAGCTCGTACTTCCTCTCTTCCAAATCTTGTAGCCTATCATCCCTCCTTAAAGAGAGCTCATATTTCTTCTTTTCAAAGCTTAGAGTCTCTTTAGTGATTTTCACTTGTTCTAGAGTGATAATAAAAATTAACATAAAGTAGAATAAAAGAAGAGTTAAGTAATAAGAGGTATGGTATCACTTACCAGCATCACGTTTCTCTAAAAAATTTTCCATAGACGAAAAAGGGGTTTGTGATGAAGTATCACTTTTTCTTCTTCTTTGGGAGTGGAAAGTTAGACTACTTGAAGCCCTACGCTTCTTGTTTAAGGTCATATTTTCCTCTTCATCATTGTTGCTACTTTCAGATTCAGTTGATTGAGGATTCTGGGTTAGTTTGTTAGCCTTTTAAGAAATAAGAAAAAGATAAGTAAATAAAAAAATAGAATTTATAAGATAAAAGAAAAAAGAAAAAGACCTGAGTTAGATTTGGTTGGGTTAAATTTCCAATAAGATCTACAAAAAATCTATCTAGATTGGTCTCATTCAAATGAGGGGAGGCTTGAGTGGAGGAAGAGGATGGGAAAAGATTCGCTTCAACATCATGTTCAGAGATAGGATCTTCTCCATCCAAAATTTCTACAGGATTAACATCGGCTCGCTCTCCAAAAATTGCATCCATCTCTTTAAAGTAAGGACATAAAGATTCAAGTTTATTGTCTATGTATTTGATACCCTTAGTTATATCAATGTTGGTAACCCCAAAACCAGTGGAAGATGAAATTGCCTTTGCCTTCTTGTATTTAGCTCGGTAATGCTTGAAGCTTTTAGACATCTGTTTAGGTAAAAGATCAATCCTTCCCTTGGTCTTATTCTGTAATTCATTTTCCATTAGAAGATAGCCATTAACTTTTGATGCTGGGGGCCATCCTACTTTAGTCACATACTCAGTACCAAAACAAGAATCATATTTAGATTAGGTTTTCAGCCAGTTGATAAGTATGAGATGATCATCTTTTTTAATTGAATGGTCTTAGATTTCTTGGCTGAGCGGGTGAAAGAGGGAGTAGTGGGATTTGAAGAAAAACTGGGTGATGGATGTGTTTGAGAAGATCTAGGATGACGAGGCATGTAAAAATATAAATGAAGATGAAAAGGAGCAGAAACAAGCATCTGAGATAGCAAGATGAAAAGGAGCAGAAACAAGCATATGAGATAGCAAGATGAAAAGGATCAGAAACAAGCAGATAAGATGGTGAGGGGTTCTGATCGGATAGAATGGACAGGATGGGATGAGAATGTGAGTGTGCAGCAAGGTAGAAGACATATCCAGAGAGTAGTCCAAGATGTGGTTATGAAAAATTGAGTAAAAAAATGTTGGATAAGAGGTGAACATTGACACGTAAAGTGTCTAATAACCCAATTATTAGCAAAAATAATTGTGGAAGATAATTGGGATATGCAGATTATTTTCCACAATTAATTTAATTGTGGTTCCCTGAACATTGATACCCCCTAATATAACCAACTAAAAATATTACAAGCATTAACCAATACACAGAAGCCATTTCTAGCATAAAAAAACATCAATTTTTAAAAGCATTATTTTTATAAATTTAAGTAGCCAAATGAATATTTCTAAATAAGGAAAATTGATCTGTCAGAGCGCAATTTTATTATTATAAAATTTATAGCACATATATTCAACTTTTAAGTGATTTAAAGTGCATTTATTCATTATTTCACTATAATAATGAAAATAACAGCTTTAAGTCCACTTATAAATTATGTAAACTTATTTCCAAGGCTTTTAAGGTTACCTTAACATATTTCAACCTAATTTTAAGTACATAATACCTATAAAAGGTGGATATATGGGTGTATTTAAAGTATTATAATGGCATATATTGTATTAACTGACTTATTTCACTTATGTATACATATTGTATACTTTGACTTATTGTCCACATGTTTAATACATGTGTCTAGAATATTTTATATGCATATTTTAATCAGTCCTGGGGATATTTAGGCTGATAAATTTTGTATTGCTACCACCACAAAAAATCAAGTGGCACCTGCTAGCAGGTGTCTATCCCTATATTCAGTTTTGATTTAAGAGTAAATTTGATTTGATGTTGCGCCAGCTAGTGTGCTCATTGTTCAGTTTGAAGTCTTTCCAGAAGAATCACAGCTGAGCTGAAATTGAGTTAAGTTACAGATAGGGATTGGCGCCTGCTATCACGTGCCCATGTTTTTTTTTGGTGTGCATATCTCAATTTTTTTTATATATGTATGTATATTTATAAGTTTTTCAATGAATGTCATATGACTAAAATTTGCATCGACTTATCATTATGAAGTGGAAAAGTAAAAATATATATTAAAATTTATTCTCTAGTGTAATCATCAAAATTTTTTGCCTATTAAGATGATGAGCCTTATTAAATAAAAATGGAAGGAAGCCATATTTTCTTAACCCATAAAAAAGTACTTAAATTTAAGATAGAAACCTGTCAGCCTGTATATCCCCAGTACTGAGTAAAAATTACTTTTAAGTTATGTTAAACACATGAATTATACATGGGAACAATAAATGAGAGTACACAAACAGTATACATAAGTAACATTATGATAATACACAAAAAATGCCTTTATAACACCTTATATACATGCATATATCCACCTTTTATAAGTCTTATGTACTTAATATTAAGTGGGAATAGGTTAGGGTAACCTTAAGAACCTTAATTATAAGGCTACATAATTTTTAAGTATACTTAAAGCTGTTATTTTCATTGTTTTATGCAAAAAACAAGAAATGCGCTTTATTTCACTTAAAAGTTGATTATATGCACTATAAATTTAAGGATATTAAAAATGCACTTTGACAGTTCAATTTGTATCATTTAGGACTATTTATTTGGCTACTTAAATGCATAAAAATAATACTTTTCAAATTTGGTGTTTTTTATGTCAGAAATGGCTTCTGTGTACTGGCCACATACTGCCTGCATTTTTCCTGTGTGATCAGCTTCATTTTTAGCAAAGTTAGCTTTTTCACACTATAATTACCCCCACATTCTACACCCACTGTGGGGAAACACGCTAAAATAGGTGAGGGGTGCTTATTTAGTGTCCTAGCTTAATTAATAATGCATTGACCCTGTTTATATGCACTAATTTCATTAATAACCTCACTCTTGGAGTCTTATTTCATCACCACACTTAAATTTTCCTGAATTTAGTCATGGATTTACCCGTGCAAGCGCCTGCCAAGGACTGCATGTAGTTACCCCACATCTCACGCTCTTTTTTGAGTTTTTGGGTGGTTTCTCAGTCAATATTGGTCATTTTTGAATGGGAATTTCACGTAGTATAATGTCAGGATTAGCCCCATCATTTCTACAGTGAATCCCCCTTATTATTAAGCTATTATTAAACTTAAAAGTTTCCTCATTAGTCTTTTATATTATTGTTTAATACGCATATACTCTCTTTTTATCTTATTCTTTAATTTTGATGGATTTTCCTTATTATTACAGGATTTTGACGGTTGTTACTCTTCTAATTATGTCATGGGTTACTGGGGATGTTGATGGGCATGTCTATTAGTTGGTTTGAGGCGTCATTAACTGTGTATTGGAATGGTACATCAAGGGATTCATTAGGGAACTCAGTGTGTATAAAAGGAGGAGGTTTTTGGGTCTTGTTTCTACATTCTTTATCATTACAATTTACACCATATAACCAAATCAATTACAATACACATCAATTAGTACTTTTATAAGTATTTTGAGTAGTATATGAATTATTAAACTCTATTTTTCTACCAACTAAAAAGATTGTAAGCCATATATACAAATAGTGAGAATTATATTACTGAGACCTTTATTTTGAATTATATTTTACTATTTGTTGGATCTACACTACAGTATTCATATAGGACCATATAAATCTTCTAGACAAAGACTTTTCAAGCTATTTCACGTCCTTATAGTTGATCTCAGCCTGACAAAACCTGTGTCAACAAATGGTGTCTTTTTCTATATCTTTAGATTGTGGAAATGATAATGGTTTTATACTTATCGGAGATGGCCAATCTTTAACTTAAGATGGGGTTGCTAGGCTTTACAAGGGAAATTCTATTGATAGAAAAAAAATTAAAGGATCAAATAGTTAGTGAAGTGGCTTTCGGAAGAACTTGCTGAATTAGACATAATTGGCATATCCAAGGCTATCAAATACGGAAAATACCCCAGCACATAAAACTCATTTTTGTCAAAAAAATATAAGGATCATCCCCATGTTTAATTGCCAAAAGAAGGGTTCTTAGAAATAGTAATAATTTTAATTTTAATTTTAATTCTTATTAATTTTATGTAAAAAAGGGGGATTTTTAATGACATGCTTTCTATACTTGATGGCCCCTATTAAGTGGATTTAACACAACAATTGTCCATGTTATAGTACCTTAAAGCAGATACATAGCTCCTGCTTAAGCAGGGTTATCTTCGCATTATCTTCTTTAGAATTGAAACGATTTGAAACCTTTTAAATTTCAAATATGAAAGCAAAACAACAAAAAGGTTATTCAAACCATTCACCTTTACTTCAAGTTTTGATAAAAAAGGCACGACAGGTCAAGGAAAAAAATACACCTAATCTTGGAAAGCTTGCGGTTTGCTCGCATCTAATTCCCCACCAAAATCATGAATTTAGGTGAGCTGTCTTATGCTTTTGGTGGGGATGAGAGGCAACACAACTGAAAGCATTCTAGGATTAGCTGTATATATTTAAATTCTTTCTGTGAAAGTATTTCGAACTAAAGCTTGCGGCTACCTTGCATCTTATCCCCCGCCGAAATGATGAGTTTAGGTCAGCTGACTTATGTCTTTAGCGGGGGAGGGGGGAGGGGGGGGGGATATGAGGCAAGACAATCACAAGCTTTCCAGGATTAGCTTTATTTTTTTTTTGGAAAAAAAAAACAACGCGATGATTCAACTATAATGATGAAATATTTTAGTTAAAACCTTAGTGTAAAAGTCGCATGATGCGATTATGAGAAAAAAAATACTTCGATGAATATCTATGAGTAAGTATAAAAATATTGAAAGGTCATTTTTGAATAAAATAAAATAAAATAAAATAAAATAAAATGAAATAAAATGAAATAAAATAAAATAAAATAAAATAAAATAAAGTAAAATAATATAAAATAAAATAAAATAAAATAAAATAAAATAAAATAAAATAAAATAATATAATATAATATAATATAATATAATATAATATAATATAATATAATATAATATAATATAATATAAAATAAAATAAAATAATATAAAATAATATAAAATAAAATAATATAATATAATATAATATAAAATAAAATAGAATAGAATAAAATAATATAATATAATATAATATAATATTATATTATATTATATTATATAATATAATATAATATAATATAATATAATATAATATAATATAATATAATATAATATAATATAATATAATATAATATAATATAATATAATATAATATAATATAATATAATATAATATAATATAATATAATATAATATAATATAATATAATATAATATAATATAATATAATATAATATAATATAATATAATATAATATAATATAATATAATATAATATAATATAATATAATATAATATAATATAATATAATATAATATAATATAATATAATATAATATAATATAATATAATATAATATAATATAATATAATATAATATAATATAATATAATATAATATAATATAATATAATATAATATAATATAATATAATATAATATAATATAATATAAAATAAAATAAAATAAAATAAAATAAAATAAAATAAAATAAAATAAAATAATTGTCTATGAAAAAATTAGTTCTTGGATTAAAAGGAAGGGATATGGTATAGTTGATTCAAGCTCTCCTTTTTTTCCTTCTCCTCTCTCCTTCTTCTTCTTTTTCTTCTTCTTCCTCTTCTTCTTCTTTTTTTTTTTGTGTGTGTGTTTGTGTGCGTGTGTGTGTGCAAAAAGAGACTCAGATGAGGGAAGATTTTTTAACATTTGAAATTTGCATGCTTTAAATCACTTTTTCGTCATTGCTTGACATAAGATTTTCCCCAAAGGCTTCACTAGCATCTTACTATCTTAGGATCCGTCTATTTTTATTATTATCATTATTATTTTAACCCCTATACTTGTTTATGTAGCTTTGAAATCACATATCTCTACAGTCTCCTCATTATTCAATTTTTCAAATATAAATATATCATGAATCCAGAATATAATGAATCAATTAGGGGAAAATAAATAACTTTTCAACCACCCGAATTCCCTCAATTTTGACTATATTTTAAAGAACAAAATTTATTTTAAAATTTCACTTAACTGTGATACGGAATGGCTTGGTAAGAATTTGAAGCTTGATGGTAAGTATACATTGGATGCTCAACAGAACGTATGTCTAACTGCATTAAAAAAATTGACTCATTTTCAATGGAGGAGTAACAAAAATTAAATTAAGAAATTTGACAAAAATAAAGCTAGATATTAAGAGACGGAAAGATAAGGGATGATTCGGTCAGCTCATTATAGGAGTCGATACATGGTGACAGACTAGGGGTTTATTTTTATGAAGACTGGCTAAACTTGTAATTATACAAATCGACATAGGAAAAAGGATCTATATCTGTTTGATTTAATATATATATATATCAACTGGAAATAAATAGAAAATAATTTTGGAGGGTCATATTATTCCTAAAATTATTGGAATAGTCTCACTACTACCCTTTAGCTTCGAGATTATTCTAATTACTTGAAATTTATGCTCCCCGATTTTATTAGAAGGACAATTTCAATTTATTTCTGTTTCAATTTTTGAATTTGAGGAAGAATGTCTGACCGGTTGCTGGATTATAGGGTCAGGCAGCAAAGATGTCTGAACAGCTGAATTTGTCGGTATGTCTAAAGTAGAAGCGTGAGATATGTCTTGAATACATTCTGTTTGTGAATTTTCTGCAGGTGAGGATAATTCAAGTTGCTGATTTTGCAAAAGCTTAGATTCCGGATGAGATTGTGATATATGATGATTTGTCGCGGACTTCGTAACGGGGTAAGGTGTAGGTGAAGAAGAGTTGGGGTCAATTTCATGAAGTGTGGGCGAGGGGGTAACATGAGCACCAATTTCAAGATTGATGAAAGATTTAATAGATGAGCGTACTGATGATGAACTAATTCGGGATCGAATGGTGGCAGAACTTTCTTGGGCAGTAGTGTTTGTTTGCGATTTCGGCACCATGGCTAATACTTGTTCCCGTTGCTCTTCTAGACAGCCGGGAGGAATACTTCCACTGTTTCTCAAACCATGAATGGGTAGTAGACGGCGATTTTCATCTTGCTCACTAGAAGGTTGGGATTGTTCTTTCGTCTCCACAGGATTACCTAATATAAAAGGATCCTTTGAAACACCTTTTCCAATCGCATCTAAATTTCTAACAGATTCACTAGTGATTTTTGTTTTGAAAATCATTTTAGCAAGTAACACTTGAGTGACGACCAGGGATGGAAACAAATTGAGTAATTTGTAGGCTGGAGCGGAATTCTGAGAGGCTAGAAAGAGATTGGTAATATTGGCTAGACAGATTGCAAGTGTATAGAAAACTTGGGTAGTTTGAAATGTCTTGATCACTCTGGAAAGCAAAATTCCTTTGGTTTCTCTTTGGTGTGCCACCGTGATAACCAAAGTCATGGCAAGCAGTAAACTGCCGTTGTCAAGTTTCATTTCAGCCGTTTACAATTGAGATCGTGAAATAGATAAACCCCGATTGAAAGTAATTTGGGGGTCGTTAATCTAATAAACATACTACACAGATGCTTTTATGAAAAGATGAATCAAACTAACTGGTGCAAAATGGTCGGACTGATAAAGGCCAGGAGAAAAACTGCTGATTCAGGTACCACGATACAAGCTCTTGCATTTGAGACTTGTGGCGAGGCAATTAGGTAAGAAATAGTATAAAAATCCGCAAAAAGCTGAACATCAAAAAGAATAATAGATTTTTGAGTAATCCAACATGCACAAATAAAAGTCATTTCTTGTTAGTACGACGTAAATAGTGTCACATAAAATATGCTAGAGGGATGACTTACCTGGATTGCAAGATCTAGGAAAAGTGAGGCAAAAAGTAGTCTTTTGACCAACAATGAATTTTCATAGAGCGAAGACACACTAATTCATGAATGTCACAGAAAAAATGATAGATGTAGATAATATCAAAAACAAAAAGTCGGCCCTCAATCACACTTCACACTCAAGTTACCATGTTATATAATTAGACACAAATACATAATAGTTTTTTTCCTGCTACTAAACTGACCGTAAAATAAGGACAACATGAGCTGAAGCAAGAATAATCGAAAAAACCAAAGGAATTCTTTTCATTCCATAACAAATGTCTTGACTCATGTGTCGTTGGGCAATTTGAGCGCCAAAAATGAAAACCCCAAAGAGGAGTGACAGGTAGCGGTGAACAAGAAAAGCTAGTTTAGTGGGCGTTCTGTCAGACCGCCAAATCAAACGGACTTCATCAGATAAATTGATTATCCAATCCCAGACCATCACCACAAAGCTTCCCAGAGTATCAAGAAACCATATATGAAATGGTTAAGCAGTAGTAGAGCCACAGGCGTGTAATGGATCGATAATAAGGATGAAGAACAGATCAATTTGCATGAAGATACAAAGGAACAAGTGAGACAATTTGAAGGTCAAATAAAAAGAACTAACCAAGAGATAAGGTAGACATCAGTGATACGCAGATATACAAGCAAAGAAGCAAGAGATGAAAACTGCGGCCAAGCTTGCACCTGGCGAGACTGCAAAAAGGAAGGCATGGGCGGGGAGCAAAGCACAACCAGCAGGACACGGAGTATTTGAACAATAAGAGGATGATCGATAGACAAAGTAGGCGCAGGACTCTTAGTCTATTAGACTGACAACTCAAATTGGCAAATCCGGCGACAAGCGCACTCGCGAAACACAGAGTTTTGTTTGCCGAGCTCCAAACGAGAAGTAAGATGATCGTTCATCAGCATTGGGTAGCGAGCTCGGAGTCATGCGCAGTGTGAGACTTGTCGTCAGCTGTAACATCGCGCATTCTGCCTAGAATCTTTCAGGCGCATCATAGACTGTTACAGTTGAGGCTCCCCTTTCCTTTTTAGCACTGTTTATGATGATGCTCTTCGCTTTGCCCCTTGCATCTCAAAAAATTGAATTCTCTCCAAAGCACAGCAGTCACCGATGGTTCCATCAGACGTGTTAATGTCAAATTTCGTTGGCTCTACTACGTTCTTTTTTATTATTTAATTGGCAGAATCAATCAGTGAATCCTAATCGCCCTAGCTGTTTTCAATACTCATAAAGTTTCAATAACTCAATGGCTTGGACTTTTCGCTGAGATAATGAGAGTAGTCATGCAAATGAGGAAATTCGCAACAAGATTCTATTGCCTGAATGCTCTACAGCAAATAAATTTAAGGGTATACTTTTGCTGAAAACGGTTATTAAAACCTTCTAAGTGTGCTGGCAATCCTTGTATTTTGACTGGAGAAAGTAAAGTTGGTAAGTTCGATCTTATGGAAAAATCCAAGGCATTTTATTTAACATATGTCATGCAAATCTCTGGTTCTTCCTCAAAATCATTCCTAGCATAAAGAAGATCAACCTTCCATCCAATTTGGCACCCTCATATGACTCACGTTATTGAAGCTATATTAGGCCTCCAAATAGAAATATCTGCCTATCTTCCGGAAACTAAAAACATGCCTGCTGATCCCCAGGCCTTATTTCTCTCAGGAAAGTTTCAATTTCATTTATTTTGAAGAGAATTAAGAGAAACTCGTGAGTTAAGTAAAGAAACACGATGTTTATGACCAGGAAACAAATGTTGGCACCTGCTAACAGGTGCCTCCCCCTAATTGAACTATCATAGTTCAGTCAGGGATGGGAGAACCTACTAGCAGATGCCAGTTTTTTTTTCTGGTGTGTCAAACTTAGCGTTTTTTCAAAAGAGAAAATCTAGAGGTCTTTTACTTGTGGATCATGACAAAATTTTGACCAGAATATGTCTCAGTTTTTTAGAGAAATCACGTTGATTAAACAGAAATCGACATCAAAATTGATATTGACTTATATAGAAGTCTATTGACGGTAATATACATAAAACAAAAATATATTTGTCTGCAGTGAAAAAAAGACTCTTGCATTGCTCGGTAATATCTTAAATTTTCTCCATGAAATTAAGATCAAACATCAAGATCATATGCTTCCATGATGAACCTCTTTATGATGTTGGATATGCAACACATAATGAGAAATTATCTAGTCATGGCAAATTATTATGATTTTGCTTTTCAACACGCTAGTTACTGTAAGGAACTGACAGAGAAAAACATACTGCCTTACTCTAAATCTGCCAAACCCCCTTTTTTGTAACATTTAAAAAAAACATAAATAAACTCTCGTGTTATAGTCAAAGCAAATAACAGACAGAATAGGAAAGAACGTCCCCCAGATTTTTAAACTGTGGGGTATAGTTTAATTTCCATGTACTATATGCATCTATTTGCATGCTTGTCCATGATTTAGAAATCTTGCATATATAAATTTTGTGATTGTGTACCGCTTTTTGCTTGAGACTTGGACTCTTCTAGACTATCCTAAGTTGCACAAATAAGAAATAAATAATATTTGATATTTCAACTGGGTTTACCTTCATTTTATTTCCACTTATCGCTAAGTATTTCTTGCTACGCGCTACTTGAGGGGGATAGATTGAATTAAATCAACCGAACGCGAAAAAAAAAAAAACAGTTTGTATCAAGATACATACTATTGAAACTTTTTAGCCATGAAAATGCATCTCATTCAAAGTTTTGGAACGCCAATGATTGGGTTGAAAAAAATCTTGATTTCATATCCAGACCAGAATTTGAACACACTTCAAACTTATCCCAAACGAACAGACGGTAAACCCGACAAAGAAATTGTCACTTGAAAATATATATTTTCTAATGAGACAAGTGTGGGGACCATAATGGAGATCCAGCCGTTTGAGGTTTTAGTAATAATAACTAATACAGTCTTCTAGAGCTAAAGGTATGTGACAAGATTGACACTACTTGAGTGACTTGTCACGATGAATCACTACACACAAAGTGTAATCTATCTAATAATTAATTTGAAGGAGAAGTTGGATATATTCTGGGAAAAGGAGCGTCAGGGAGTTTATCTTCGTTATTTTTTATTTTTACTTATTTTTTTGGGTACAAAATATACCTAACTCTCCCTCCAATATATCCATAAAGTATATTGCACCTTGTGCGTAGTACATAGAGACCTGAAGTTACTCACAAGTTGTTCACGAATCTAAAGTCACGTGCCTTAAACTGTCTGCCAATTGGTTGATCTTTTCATCTGTAAGCAGTGCTTGAATAAAATTTAATTAGGGTGATGAAACAATAACATGAAATCCAAAAAACAGGTGGAGATGTTATTTCCTATTTTTTTAATGGCATAGAAAATCAATGAGATATCTACTATTAATCTGAAAATCTCACTTGGCGCGGATACGTGAGGTCCACCCCCCAGAGCTCTCCCATGCATCAAGTTTGCGTATTTCACTGTCTCCTTTTGCATTGAAAGGCTGATCGCTTGATTATCGTTTCTGTCTTAAGAGCATCTACCCCCCTTCCAATAAATATTCAGTATCTATTTGTATTTTACTTAAGCCAATTGCTAATAAAATGCCTCATTCATCCCTCGTATGCAGTATCTTTTGCAATTTATCATTTAAACATAATATTCATCTCTCGCATTTTTGTGTTCAGTAACCAAAACTCAACTGTAAACTCCACTTTTTTTTCAACATGCCATTTATAGTCAAGTCACAACAGCTTGTGACCGCAAGATTTTGTGCTCATTTCTCACTTGATTGACTCACCCACACTACGCACCAAGTAAGATATCCCTGATGGGGATATCCAGCGCGAGTTAGAGATATTTTAGGGAGGGACATAAGTTCAGAAAAATAAATGTAAGAAAAGTAAGTGCAAGAAAAATAAGTGTGAGAAAAGTAAGAGTAAGAAAAATCATTTGCGACCATGAGAAGTTTTTTTTTTTCAAAACAAAAAAATTGTAAAAAAACAGAAAAAAATAAAAAAATGAAATATATAATCATTTTTTTTGGGGAAAAAAAATTAAAAAGCGAAATTTCACATGGTTGCAACATATTTTTCTTACACTTATTTTTCTCACATATTTTTTTGCCACAAATTTTCCTTACAGATATTTTTCTTATACATATTTTTCTCGTACATATTTTTCTTATACATATTTTTCTTACACATATTTTTCTATCCTTATGCCCCTCCTTACAATATCCCCAACTCGCGCTGGATATCCCCATCAGGGATATCTTACTTGGTGCGTAGTTTGGGGAGTCCAGTTTGGCAATTGGTTTTTCCTAGAGTCACTTGACATAATTTAAGCTGATATTAGTTGTTATGGTAAGCAAGGATATATAAATGGTAATTTATAATGAGTAGTAGTGATGTGTAATGAGATTTGTGATGTTATATGAAAATGAAAAAAGCTAAGAAGAGGAAAGTAGTAAATTAAGTTTTTGGCAAGTGAGTCGCGGAATGAAATCTATTTGTGGGAGCAAGGCCAAGATAATGTAATGAATCCAATATCTTTCAGTAAATATATGTGTTCGCATCCAATATGTAATGAAATAAATTGCTAATGAGGGGCTTTGATGAGACAAGGGATGAATATGTGCTCAAAAGTAGGTAAAGTATGTATACTAAATAGGGGGTATCAAAGTTAGAAATGTGTAATTATTTAAAATGTATTTCACAACACAAAAAGAGAGCCACAAACTTGACATTAATCCTTAGTAAAAAGGTGTTTTTAGGGCACAATATGGCATATTTTAAAAAATAATCATGGTTGATTTGGTTGAAAAAAGAGGTATTGTAAAATGGAAGATTTCTAACTTTGATACCCCCTAATGACTTTACCGACACAGGGGTAGATGATGCCCGGTATGTCCTCCATTCCGCAACTCTTCAGTAAAGTATCGTAACGCTACTGAGGCCCACTGCATATGAATCGGTAAGTTATATTCACTGATGCCATTTTTTTTTCTCATTTTAACTTGCTTGCCGAACACTCAGATTTATTCAAAGGTCTTTTTTATTGGATTTTTTATTACACAACACTATACCTCTTGCACATCTCTATCTCTCATCATGTTTTGATATTACAGACTACTTTCAAAATCTCTCAAACAAAAACAACTTGGAAATGTCTTCTTATTCCAAGAAAAAATAATCATCTGATTTGAGCCCGCAGGAGAAGAACAGCTTGCTATGTCATGGATCAGCATTATTGAACAGCCAAGGTAGGTAATACATAAAATTGGGGACACTTCTTACAGAAAAAGGTTATGGAAACATGAGAGAATTCAATTTAGTTTTAGTTGCAAAACTTTTATGAAGGTTGCATTAGGTGAGGGTTACTGTTGCCAAACATGAAACGAGTCTTGAATATTTTTGGAACATTCACTGCGCCCAAAGTGAAATATACCCAATAGGCATATTCTTGGTTGAGTTGGGTATATTTTAGGCTAGTTGAATATATTTTTGATTATTGTTTCCATACCTTTTTTGGTGGTGTGGAAACAAAAAAGTTTCAGAAGAAAAACAATCTCCCAAAAGAAAAAAAAAAACTGCATTTTTTTTTTCAACAAGAAAAAAAAAGATCCATTTTTTTCACCTAGAAGTAAAGATGACAAAATGTAAAAAAAAAAAAAAAAAAAAAAAAATCAACAGAAGTAAAGGTCAGCCTTAAAAAATCTCAAGTCAAACCCAAACTGCCAAACCTATGTCCTTAGGCTTACTGTCGAAGGGTCCTGATGGTCTAGAAGTTTTTAACGGAGGTCCAACAGCGGTGATAGGTGGGTTTTGAAGGTTTCAAAGTCAATGGTACATATAATTTATCTTTCTTTTAGATTACTCAATTTAAAGAGGTAAAAAATTTATAAATATTATTATATTTAATGATTTAGAATTACATGTTAGCAAATACTAAAAACAATACGTGATAGTAATAATTAATTGATTGTTGTAATGATTGTAATAAAAAATAAGTACATAATAGTTGTCCAAAACAACCAGAAAAGGGAGGCCTTATATAGGCAAAAGAGAGACAAAGCCCAGAGGTAAAAATTTTATATACAGGAGTATGAGAGAAGAAAAAGAATATTTCAGAAGAATATTTTCAAATAATAAGATTGTTCTAGAAAGAAAGTGTTTAAAATGTGTATTTACTGTATATGTCAGAAATAAATTGAGTTATTTAAAAATTACTGTAAGTGTCATTTTTAAATAAATAATTTGAATTTCTTGTATAGATTTATTTTTATGTTTAATATTAAATTTTATTTCAATATTAAATTTTTATTTTAATATTAAATTTTATTTCTCTTAACCTGTCATTGAGCACAGTGTTAAGAAATAAAAATATAAGGGACAATTAATATTAATTTTAATTATTTACTAATTTTACTTTTTTGTAATTAGTTAATTTATTACAGGTTAATTTAAAGCAAATATATTATAATTAGTAATAATAATATAAATAAAAAGGCGTGGCTTCATCCCAGTAAATAATTGAATATTTTACTGGGTAAGACTAGCAGCCTGGCTGACACTCCCTCACTCTAAAAAAACAATAAAAAAATGCTATGATTTTTTCTTTTTATATTTCTTTAGTAGAGTAGGAAGATTAGATATCTCCTTCCCAGGTATCCAAGAATCATATTCAGAAGATTTATTCTTGAATCTCAATAAGTATTCTGTACCTTTTTCAGCAGTAACTATTCTGTCATTTAAAATCTTAAAAATTTCTGCTGTCTCAGTGATATCATTAGGGGTCTTCTTTGGTCTTCCCCTACTTTTGGGAAACAAATCACTATTGGATGTTTAAGGTTTTAAAAGAGATATTGGAAAAACAGGATGTTTTCTGTCATATGGAGAATACAAGATAACTTCAACTGCATTATCACCAACCATTCTTCTGGCAACAAATGGATCTACAAATGGGTCTTTTAATTTGTTATTACCTTGTAGATTGAAGTGGACTGTAGAAATCAGTACTTCATCACCCTTTTTAAAAGTGTATTTTTTATGGGATTTGTCCCATCTTTTCTTCTCATTTTCAAAGGATTTTTCAATACATTTTTGAGAATGACCTCTTCACAGTTGTTGCATTTGAAGAAAAGATTTTACTCCAGGATGTAAATCCAATTTAAGTATTTTGTTATTGAGAATTTGGGCTGGAGTATTTGAAACATATCAAAGCCAGAGAACAAAAGGCTTTCTTTGAGTAACAGAATGAACAGTGCTATTATAAGAAAATTCCAAACCAGGAAGTAAGGTAACCCAATCATGAGTAAATCTGTCATTGTCTGTCAGCCAGGCTATTCCAGGAGTCCAGTAAATGATATGTAACTTATAAAACCTGAAAGAGTGGGTAAGAATTGTATTTAATGAATATAAATTAATATTTTATTGCATAATAAAATTATATAAGTATTTTATTATATACAAGTGTTATATTAATTTTATTGGTTATATAAATTTTTTATATACATTTAAATTTAACATAATATAATATATTCTACAAATAATGGCACATTTTTTATGTATTTAATAATTATAAATTTATATTTAATTAATTAAAAACATATATTATAATTATAAGTGTAAAATTTACTTATAATATAATTAAATTAATTAATTATATTTATATATTAAATATCATTTCTTATAATATTAAACAATAAATAATGACGCTTCTTTTGACCTATAATTGTGTCAGGAAAAACTAATTAATACTGAATTGAAATAAATTACATATTTGTTGCGTCAGAATATTTTTTGTTTCACTTAAAAATCCTTAAATCAGACTGTACCATCTGTTTTGAATGATTTTTCTCATAGTTCCTATGTTCCAGGCTTGTTTAGTTATTCACTATTTTTACTTACTGATTTGGGAATTTGTCAGCCAGGCTATTCCAGGAGTCCAGTAAATGATATATAAATTATAAAACCTTAAAGAGTGGGTAAAACTTGTATTTAATGAATATAACTTAATATTTTATTACATAATGAAATTATATAAGAATTTTATTATATACAAATGTTACATTAAACTTATTGGTTATATATATTTTTATATACAATTAAATTGGGCATAATATAATATATTCTACAAATAATGGCGCATTTTTATATATTTAATAATTATCAATTTATATTTAATTAATTAAAAAACATATATTATAATTACAAGTGTAAATTTGATTTATAATATATTTAAATTAATTACTTAAATTTATATATTAACTAATACCTCTCATATGACACTAAACAATTATTAAGGACGCTTCTTTTGACCCTTAATTGTGTTAGAAAAAACAAATAATTTAATTTGAACTAAATTGGGATTAATTGATTGTTTTGTTGCGTCAAATTATTTTTTTGTTTCACTTAAAATGTTCTCTAATCAGGATGGACCATCTGTTGGGAATTATATTTCTCATAGTTCCTATGTTTCCACTCTTGTTTAGTTATTTACTATTGTCACTTACTGATTTGGGGATTAATGGCGGGGAAATTGGATTCTTAATTGGGCTTTTAATTAATTGTTTCATGTTTTTCTCTATATTGTTATGTTTCATTTACTCTCTTTTGATATATTTGTTTTATTCCAGTCTAATCATTGTATTTACAAAGAGAGTAGCGCCTCAGAGGACCCATTGCCTATAAAAGGGCCTTGGATAATCCCCTGTAGCATCATCACTTATTATACACTCAACAATTTAAATAGAATTTTTATATTACGTTTATATTCTTTTTATTAGTAATAAAAATCTAATTAAAATTTTATATAACAATTTAAAGGTTGCTTTAAGTCTGATAGTAATTATTTTGGTTGCCGCGCAGAACTCTTACTTAAAATAATATTAATATTAATAAAACCAAGTTGTTGTCACCTCCCAGCTCACTTATCGTTGTTTTTCTCTCAATAAATTAAATAATTTTATTAAATTTTATTTTTTTATTACCCATACTCTTTTCCTCCTTCTCCTCCTCTCATTCCTTCTTCCATTTTCTCCTTCTTCTAGACGACCAGCCGACAACTGAGGGCCTTTCCAAACGACGACGACGATCGAAGCCTGGCGACGAACGACAAAACGCACGGACCACCTAGCAAAACGAAACTTTTGCCGCGACTGTGTTTCGAACTTGGGTTCGACATATTAGGTTTATATAGAATTAATTTTTATATTATTTTGAAGTGATTTTTCGATCACTATAGTAAGTTCACCTTTGCGCCTCTCACTCATAATACTATATTTTTATTGCAATAACAGTGATTGTGGCTTAATTGCTGATTCACTGAGTGTAAGTGTTCAAGTTTAAAAAAAATTTTTTTTTCCTAGTTGACCATTATAGAGTGTTAAATCCTCTTAGTCCTAGAAGAATTAACATTATTATTAATACAAATTGAATTATTAATTAAATTTTTTTTTTATTATTAATTATTGTTAATTTTTGGTTGACTTAAAAGTACATTGTGCTTAGTCCCAATATATTGCCATAATTAATATTGGTAATTAATTGGTTGAATTAACTTACTTGTTATTCCCAATTTAAACTTGCAACCAATTTTTTTTTAAAAAAAATTAATTTTTTAAATTATTACTTTATATTGAAAGTTATTTTTTCTATAATTTAATTAATTAAAAAAAAAAATTTTTTTTTATATTATTTGGAGCAATTATTAACTAACTTTGATTATTTTTTTATATAAAGTACAAAGTAAAATATTATTCTTCCCACTAGTATGTCCAACAATTTGACAGAAAAAATGGATAACATGCAAGTGGATGAGATAGAAATTGACTATGATGCTGACACTGTAAGTTCTTCTAAAGTTGGTCATAAAAAATCTTATGCTAACACAAAGAATTCTCATACTGCAGGATGTGGAAATGACAGGAAATGCAAACAAACCAAACCCCCTTCCCCCAGTACCACAGAAGGAAGTAAAGCCTCTAGTGCCTCAAGAAGGTCTTCCAAAAGGCTTCAAAATAAAAAAGCTTCCTCTGCCACAACAAATCAGCAACCTCTCCAGTCATATAAAAGAGTTGAAGACAGAAAATATGACGTACAAAGCAAAGGTAGACACATTGTGGGATCAGGTCCAAGAACTCAGGAACCAGATTCAGGCCCAGGCCCCTCCTCAATTGCCTCCCAATCAGCTTCAACTTCAGGCTCAACCTTCACAGCCACCCAGCTCAACCATCCAAAATCCAAATACTATGGAAGTAGAGCAATGGAAATGGGATTATCTAATGAGTCACTACCAACAGAATGTGCAACACCCTCCTCATCATCAGCCTGGCCCATCCAGAACTCCCAATTTCCATCCACCTCCTCATCCCTACCAACAAAGCAGGAGAAAGAAGGCCCAAGCACAATCCCAAACCCAGTCCCAGGGGAAGTTTCCTCCTCTGCCATGGTAAGTAATTTGGTTGATAGTCACTTGGGTATGTTTTCTAATAAATCTTCTTCTGCAGGTAATATTATTGAACATGGTGAAAGAACAGTTAAACCTGTTAAAAGACAGCTTCCTGTAACTAGTAGCCCTATTGATGTAATTAGCAAATTGTCATTTGATGAACCTTTACATTTAACTTCTACATCTTTAATTAATCCTTCTCTTGCAATTAAAAATGATTCTGTTCCCCCTGAAATCTATAACTTAATTGAAAAAACTTCTGAGGAAATTTTGAAAGATACCCTTGATTTTAATATTGTGAAAGACAAACATGTGAGAGATGTGTTAATCCATGAAAATGATAGATTAAATAATTTACACTTGCAATGTAGAGTGAGTTCTTCTGTACAAGATACAGCTTATTTAAAAATCAAAGAAACCTTGAATATTGTTCTTAGTCAACAAAAACAAATAAGAAGTGACCATAGAGCTATCTCAGATAGAAATATCAGTCTGCATAAAACATTGAGTGAATTGAAACCCCTTATTGAGGAAAATTATTCATTCAAAAATGAAATAAAATCTCTACAAAATGAGTTGAAGAAACTAAAAAATGACTTCCATGCACTAAGTACCAAACACTCAGTTTCTGAGGACAGAAATGTTCTATCTCTTGCAAAAGTGAATGACCAGATGTCTGAAATTCCAAGAATAAGAAACTATGTGTCTGACCTACAGGAAAAGTTCTCAACCTTAACCATCAATAATGAATTAAATGGGGTTTCTTCCAGTAAGCTGCATAAAAATAAAGGGAAAAAACCTGAACAAAGTTCATCCTTTCTTCCTCATATTTCAACCATTAAACAAACTGACAATGAGTCTGTAAAATCTTTTGCCACTAGCAAAAAATCTTGTGATGGTCATGCACCAGCTGTTTCTGTAAATAATGAAATTTCTGAACACCTGGCTAAACTTCAGGAATTATTACTAATGAATAATTCAAATCAAAAAGTGGACCATCCCAGTTGTCAGAAAAATTGGCCTAAGTTAGACCAATATCCTACCTTTGATGGTGATTCTTCCTCTGATTGGCAGCACTTTATCCAAAGAATTGATAATTTAAAGAGATCTTATAAACTACCTGATGAGGAAATTGTTTCTAAGCTAATTTCTTTATTTTCCAATGTAGCCTTGATGTGGTATGAATCTGTCCTCTTAGATAACAATCATTATACATGGAATGATTGGAAATCCTTGATTGAGAATCAATTTGGTGGTTCAAAATTCAGGTTAGCTCAGCAAAGACTGTATGAGAATACTAGATATGTATCCTCCTCTGTTGAAAAGCCCATTGTTTTTCTGATGAAAATAACTAAAATCCTTAGAGCAATTGATCCAAAGATGGATTATGATATTTGGAGAGATAAAATCTTGTATAAATTACCAAATTCTCTTAGGGATTTGATTGTTGCTAGAACTGAGCATGTAAGGGAAAATTCTTCTTTCATTAATATCTGTAATGAAGTACTACTCAACCATAGATATGAACCAAAGAATTACCTTAGTAAATCTTATAATGATCAGAATAAACCTTCTATAAAGCTCCCAGAAAAATCTGGTAAACCCTCTGCCCCAGTTGCACCTAAAAAATATGCAACAAATACTTGTTATAAATGTAACAAACCGTGGCAGAAGGGTCATGTTTGTGACAAGAAAATTCATCTTGTTGAACAAAATGAAGACACTGATGAACTTGAACTTGATGTCAATAATTCTTCCAGTGACTGTGAAAGTAATATCTCCTATGACAATGAATCTGTTAAAGATGTTTTAATGTTGGAACATGATGTCCATTATTTAAATAATATATCTGAAGATTGTGTATTTAATTTATCTTCAGTAGAAAATGCTGAGATAATTAGAGATATTACTAACAATTCTATTCCTATATCCCCTTTAAAGGCACCTGTTATCATTAATGGTAAAAATGTTGATGTAGTTCTTGATTCTGGTGCTGGAGGAAGTGTAGTATCTGAAAAAGCTTTGGCTTCAGTGGATAAGGAATATTTGAGTAAATTATTGCCTATAACTTCTGAAAAATGGAGAGGGTATGGTTCTACCTTATTTCCTATTGGCAAATACAAAACCTCTGTATTCTTCAAATATAATGGTGGTTTTGTCAGAGATATTTGTGAATTTGTTGTCATGAAAAATGATAATTTGAGCAATTGGTTTATTATGGGAAATGATATTTTGACCATGTTTGGTGTGAAACTGGACCCAGCAAATAATTGCTTTACCTTAGGAATAAATGGGAAAAGAAAATTCAAAATTTCTTCTCCTAAACCTTCTGGGCATTTGTTGAAATCTTGTAACTCACTCACCCAATGTAAAGGTAGAACAACAACTGAAATGGATGATTTATTACATGAAATAAATTGGGTGAGGTCCCGGGTTCAATTCCCGGAAAGGCCCCCAGTTGTCGGCTGGTCGTCTAGAAGAAGGAGAAAATGGAAGAAGGAATGAGAGGAGGAGAAGGAGGAAAAGAGTATGGGTAATAAAAAAATAAAATTTAATAAAATTATTTAATTTATTGAGAGAAAAACAACGATAAGTGAGCTGGGAGGTGACAACAACTTGGTTTTATTAATATTAATATTATTTTAAGTAAGAGTTCTGCGCGGCAACCAAAATAATTACTATCAGACTTAAAGCAACCTTTAAATTGTTATATAAAATTTTAATTAGATTTTTATTACTAATAAAAAGAATATAAACGTAATATAAAAATTGTATTTAAATTGTTGAGTGTATAATAAGTGATAAGGCTACAGGGGATTATCCAAGGCCCTTTTATAGGCAATGGGTCCTCTGAAGCGCTACTATATCAGTAAATACAATGATTAGAAAGGAATAAAACAAATATATCAAAAGAGAGTAAATGAAACATAACAATATAGAGAAAAACATGAAACAATTAATTAAAAGCCCAATTAAGAATCCAATTTCCCCGCCATTGATCCCCAAATCAGTAAGTGACAATAGTAAATAACTAAACAAGAGTGGAAACATAGGAACTATGAGAAATATAATTCCCAACAGATGGTCCATCCTGATTAGAGAACATTTTAAGTGAAACAAAAAAATAATTTGACGCAACAAAACAATCAATTAATCTCAATTTAGTTCAAATTAATTTATTTGTTTTTTCTAACACAATTAAGGGTCAAAAGAAGCGTCCTTAATAATTGTTTAGTGTCATATGAGAGGTATTAGTTAATATATAAATTTAAGTAATTAATTTAAATATATTATAAATCAAATTTACACTTGTAATTATAATATATGTTTTTTAATTAATTAAATATAAATTGATAATTATTAAATATATAAAAATGCGCCATTATTTGTAGAATATATTATATTATGCCCAATTTAATTGTATATAAAAATATATATAACCAATAAGTTTAATGTAACATTTGTATATAATAAAATTCTTATATAATTTCATTATGTAATAAAATATTAAGTTATATTCATTAAATACAAGTTTTACCCACTCTTTAAGGTTTTATAATTTATATATCATTTACTGGACTCCTGGAATAGCCTGGCTGACACTCCCTCACTCTAAAAAAACAATAAAAAAAATGCTAAGATTTTTTCTTTTTGTATTTTTTCAACAGAGCAGGCAGATTTGAAATTTCTTTGCCAGGTATCCATGCATCATGTTCAGATGATTTGTTCTTATATCTCAATAAATATTCAGTACCTCTTTCAGAAGTGATAATTCTATCATTGAGAATTTTATCAATTTCTGCTGTTTCTGTGACTTCCTGAGGGTTCCTCTTAGGTCTTCCTCTTCTTTTTGGAAATAAGTCACTGTTGGAAGTATAAGGTTTAAGCAAAGAAATGGGAAAGACAGGATGTTTCCTATCATATGGAGAATACAATACAACTTCTACTGCATTATCACCAACCATTCTTTTAACAACAAATGGTCCTACAAAAGGATCTTTTAATTTGTGGTTACCTTGTAAATTGAAATGGACAGTAGAGATCAACACTTCATCACCCTTGTTAAATGTGTATTCTTTATGGGATTTATCCCATCTTTTCTTTTCATATTCAAATGCTTTATCAATACAACTCTGAGCATGTTTTCTGCATAGCTGTTGCATTTGCATAAAAGATTTTACACCAGGATGTAGTTCCAACTTAGGTAATTTATTATTGAGAATCTGAGCAGGAGTGTTTGGGACATAACCTAACCAAAGCTCAAAAAGGCTTTTTCTCAGTGACAGAATGAACAGTGCTATTATATGCAAATTCAAGACCAGGCAAAAGAGTGACCCAATCATGAGTAAATCTGTCATTATCTTTATATTCTAAACCAAAGGCACAATACCTTCTAATCATATCTTCCAGAGTTTGAATCATTCTTTCAGCTAGACCATCAGTCTGAGGATGGTGAGCTGTAGATAATTTTAACTCACAGCCACAAATATCCATCAAAGAGGTCCAAAACTCAGAAGTGAATTTTGGATCCCTATCAGAGATAATGGCTTTTGGAAAACAAATAATATTAAACATGTAAGACCACCATAAGAAAGCTAATTCTTTGGTGGATACATCTTTGTGGGTTGGAATAAATTTGCACATTTTTGTGAATCTATCAACTATTACCCAACAAGAGTTAAAGCTGTCTTTACCTGCAACAGGAAGCCCAGTGACAAAATCCATATTAATGATTTGCCAGGGAGCACTAGGTGCTTCAATATGTTGTAATAACCCTGCTTTCTTGCCTGTTAACTTTTTAGATTTTTGGCAGGAATCACAAGATTCAACATATAATTTTGTGTCTTCAGACATATTAGCCCACCATGCAGTGTTTTTGATTCTAATCAATGTTTTTTCAAGATCAAAATGACCAGCTAATATGTCATCATGACAAAGTTTGAGGATAGTTTCTTTCATTGAAGGAGGAATAACAATTACATTGGTAAGCTTCCTTCTATAATAAATATAACCATCTTCAATAGAAAACTTTCCTTTATTTAAAGCATTTTGGTATTTTGCAGGAAGAGTTTTTATTAATGCTTGAATTGAAGCATTCTTAGGATCATTCAAAATAGTAACTAATTTATTTAAGTCAGAATCTTTATCATATGAATCCAGTATTAACTGTAATAACTCTTCTTCCATGTCAACTATAAATATACCATGTATATGAACAGTGTCATCCTCAGGTACATAAGCAGGATTGGAGTCATTATTTGGCAGAGGCAATCTGGAGAGCATATCAACATTAGAGTGAACATTTCCAGCTCTGTGGATAATAGTCATCCTTCCTCTGTATTCCTGAACAGCAAGTTGCCACCTGAACATATGTCTGTTAGGTGTTTTGAGGTTTAAGAGAGATTTCACAGCACTACAGTCAGTTACCAACTCAAATTTTTGGTCATCCAAGTAGTAATGAAGTTTCTCAAGAGCCCAAACAACTGCTAAGCACTCCAATTGAGTGGCACCATATTTCAATTCACTATTTTTTAAGGTTCTTGAAATATAACAAATTACAACCTCTGAGGATTTATCATTAATAATTTGCTTTTGGTGAAGGGCAGCACCCAGACCAATAAAGCTAGCATCTGTATAAAGTACAAATGGCTTGTTAAAATCTGGAAGAGCCAATATAGGGGCTGACATTAAGCAATTTTTCAATGTATTAAAAGCTTTTTGACAGTCATCATTCCAGAGAAAAGCAACATCTTTTCTGGTTAGTTTTGTAAGAGGCAAGGCTATGACCTGATAATTTTTAATATATTGTCTATAATAGCCACACATACCTAAAAAACTTTGTATCTCTCTTACAGAAGTTGGTGCTTTCACATTTTGAATGGCAGCAACTTTATTATGGTCTACACAAATTTGTAAGCCTGACACAACATGGCCAAGGACTTTCAAAGATTGAAAACCAAATTTACACTTTTTTAAAGATAAGGTCATATTGATTTCATCCATTTTTTGGAAAACTCTATTTAAATGAATCATATGTTCATCAAAAGTTTTAGAAAAAACAATAATATCATCAATATAAACCATGAGCCAACCTTCAATAATTTCTTGATGGAAAGTGTTATCCATGACTTTTTGGAAAACTGAAGGAGCATTTTTAGGGCCAAATGGCATCCTAACATACTTATATATTCCCATATGAGTAGCAATAAGCAAAAAATTTTGAGAATTTTTCTCAACTGGAACTTGATGATAACCTTTATTACCATCCAGACAACTAATAAATTTTGCACCTTGCAAGGTAGCATGTATTGAATTAATTCTAGGTAAAGGATAAATATCATCAACAGTATAAGTATTTAAAGCTCTGTAATCTCCACATAATCTAGCCTTATCTTTTTCATAAGAAATTAAGACTGGGGAGATGACACAATATTTGGGGGTGACATCCACTTTCTCAATGATATTCATTTTCAATAATGTTTCAATATTATCTTCAATATCTTTTCTTTTTGATGGAGAAGCAGGATATGGTTTTTTCTTAAGGGAAGGAGGAATATCACTCAAATTACAGGATAAGGTAATTTTCATCTCTTCCTGAACAATTCCCAAGACATGAGAACCATGAGCAAAAGCCATAGGGAAAGAGGTAATAGAGGCAACAATAGAATCCTTTTGTTCATTAGTTAAATGATCACCAAAAGAAGCGGTATTTATTTCATGTAATAAATCATCCATTTCAGTTGTTGTTCTACCTTTACATTGGGTGAGTGAGTTACAAGATTTCAACAAATGCCCAGAAGGTTTAGGAGAAGAAATTTTGAATTTTCTTTTCCCATTTATTCCTAAGGTAAAGCAATTATTTGCTGGGTCCAGTTTCACACCAAACATGGTCAAAATATCATTTCCCATAATAAACCAATTGCTCAAATTATCATTTTTCATGACAACAAATTCACAAATAGCTCTGACAAAACCACCATTATATTTGAAGAATACAGAGGTTTTGTATTTGCCAATAGGAAATAAGGTAGAACCATACCCTCTCCATTTTTCAGAAGTTATAGGCAATAATTTACTCAAATATTCCTTATCCACTGAAGCCAAAGCTTTTTCAGATACTACACTTCCTCCAGCACCAGAATCAAGAACTACATCAACATTTTTACCATTAATGATAACAGGTGCCTTTAAAGGGGATATAGGAATAGAATTGTTAGTAATATCTCTAATTATCTCAGCATTTTCTACTGAAGATAAATTCAATACACAATCTTCAGATATATTATTTAAATAATGGACATCATGTTCCAACATTAAAACATCTTTAACAGATTCATTGTCATAGGAGATATTACTTTCACAGTCACTGGAAGAATTATTGACATCAAGTTCAAGTTCATCAGTGTCTTCATTTTGTTCAACAAGATGAATTTTCTTGTCACAAACATGACCCTTCTGCCACGGTTTGTTACATTTATAACAAGTATTTGTTGCATATTTTTTAGGTGCAACTGGGGCAGAGGGTTTACCAGATTTTTCTGGGAGCTTTATAGAAGGTTTATTCTGATCATTATAAGATTTACTAAGGTAATTCTTTGGTTCATATCTATGGTTGAGTAGTACTTCATTACAGATATTAATGAAAGAAGAATTTTCCCTTACATGCTCAGTTCTAGCAACAATCAAATCCCTAAGAGAATTTGGTAATTTATACATGATTTTATCTCTCCAAATATCATAATCCATCTTTGGATCAATTGCTCTAAGGATTTTAGTTATTTTCATCAGAAAAACAATGGGCTTTTCAACAGAGGAGGATACATATCTAGTATTCTCATACAGTCTTTGCTGAGCTAACCTGAATTTTGAACCACCAAACTGATTCTCAATCAAGGATTTCCAATCATTCCATGTATAATGATTGTTATCTAAGAGGACAGATTCATACCACATCAAGGCTACATTGGAAAATAAAGAAATTAGCTTAGAAACAATTTCCTCATCAGGTAGTTTATAAGATCTCTTTAAATTATCAATTCTTTGGATAAAGTGCTGCCAATCAGAGGAAGAATCACCATCAAAGGTAGGATATTGGTCTAACTTAGGCCAATTTTTCTGACTACTGGGATGGTCCACTTTTTGATTTGAATTATTCATTAGAAATAATTCCTGAAGTTTAGCCAGGTGTTCAGAAATTTCATTATTTACAGAAACAGCTGGTGCATGACCATCACAAGATTTTTTGCTAGTGGCAAAAGATTTTACAGACTCATTGTCAGTTTGTTTAATGGTTGAAATATGAGGAAGAAAGGATGAACTTTGTTCAGGTTTTTTCCCTTTATTTTTATGCAGCTTACTGGAAGAAATCTCATTTAATTCATTATTGATGGTTAAGGTTGAGAACTTTTCCTGTAGGTCAGACACATAGTTTCTTATTCTTGGAATTTCAGACATCTGGTCATTCACTTTTGCAAGAGATAGAACATTTCTGTCCTCAGAAACTGAGTGTTTGGTACTTAGTGCATGGAAGTCATTTTTTAGTTTCTTCAACTCATTTTGTTGAGATTTTATTTCATTTTTGAATGAATAATTTTCCTCAATAAGGGGTTTCAATTCACTCAATGTTTTATGCAGACTGATATTTCTATCTGAGATAGCTCTATGGTCACCTCTTATTTGTTTTTGTTGACTAAGAACAATATTCAAGGTTTCTTTGATTTTTAAATAAGCTGTATCTTGTACAGAAGAACTCACTCTACATTGCAAGTGTAAATTATTTAATCTATCATTTTCATGGATTAACACATCTCTCACATGTTTGTCTTTCACAATATTAAAATCAAGGGTATCTTTCAAAATTTCCTCAGAAGTTTTTTCAATTAAGTTATAGATTTCAGGGGGAACAGAATCATTTTTAATTGCAAGAGAAGGATTAATTAAAGATGTAGAAGTTAAATGTAAAGGTTCATCAAATGACAATTTGCTAATTACATCAATAGGGCTACTAGTTACAGGAAGCTGTCTTTTAACAGGTTTAACTGTTCTTTCACCATGTTCAATAATATTACCTGCAGAAGAAGATTTATTAGAAAACATACCCAAGTGACTATCAACCAAATTACTTACCATGGCAGAGGAGGAAACTTCCCCTGGGACTGGGTTTGGGATTGTGCTTGGGCCTTCTTTCTCCTGCTTTGTTGGTAGGGATGAGGAGGTGGATGGAAATTGGGTGTTCTGGATGGGCCAGGCTGATGATGAGGAGGGTGTTGCACATTCTGTTGGTAGTGACTCATTAGATAATCCCATTTCCATTGCTCTACTTCCATAGTATTTGGATTTTGGATGGTTGAGCTGGGTGGCTGTGAAGGTTGAGCCTGAAGTTGAAGCTGATTGGGAGGCAATTGAGGAGGGGCCTGGGCCTGTATCTGGTTCCTGAGTTCTTGGACCTGATCCCACAATGTGTCTACCTTTGCTTTGTACGTCATATTTTCTGTCTTCAACTCTTTTATATGACTGGAGAGGTTGCTGATTTGTTGTGGCAGAGGAAGCTTTTTTATTTTGAAGCCTTTTGGAAGACCTTCTTGAGGCACTAGAGGCTTTACTTCCTTCTGTGGTACTGGGGGAAGGGGGTTTGGTTTGTTTGCATTTCCTGTCATTTCCACATCCTGCAGTATGAGAATTCTTTGTGTTAGCATAAGATTTTTTATGACCAACTTTAGAAGAACTTACAGTGTCAGCATCATAGTCAATTTCTATCTCATCCATTTGCATGTTATCCATTTTTTCTGTCAAATTGTTGGACATACTAGTGGGAAGAATAATATTTTACTTTGTACTTTATAAAAAAAATAATCAAAGTTAGTCAATAATTGCTCCAAATAATATAAAAAAAATTTTTTTAATTAATTAAATTATAGAAAAGATAACTTTCAATATAAAGTAATAATTTAAAAAATTAATTTTTTTAAAAAAAATGGATTGCAAGTTAAATTGGGAATAACAAGTAAGTTAATTCAACCAATTAATTACCAATATTAATTATGGCAATATATTGGGACTAAGCACAATGTACTTTTAAGTCAACCAAAAATTAACAATAATTAATAATAAAAAAAAATTAAATTAATAATTCAATTTGTATTAATAATAATGTTAATTCTTCTAGGACTAAGAGGATTTAACACTCTATAATGGTCAACTAGGAAAAAAAAAAAAAATTTTTAAAATTGAACACTTACACTCAGTGAATCAGCAATTAAGCCACAATCACTGTTATTGCAATAAAAATATAGTATTATGAGTGAGAGGCGCAAAGGTGAACTTACTATAGTGATCGAAAAATCACTTCAAAATAATATAAAAATTAATACTATATAAACCTAATATGTCGAACCCAAGTTCGAAACACAGTCGCGGCAAAAGTTTCGTTTTGCTAGGTGGTCCGTGCGTTTTGTCGTTCGTCGCCAGGCTTCGATCGTTGTCGTCGTTTGGAAAGGCCCTCAGTTGTTGGCTGGTCGTCTAGAAGAAGGAGAAAATGGAAGAAGGAATGAGAGGAGGAGAAGGAGGAAAAGAGTATGGGTAATAAAAAAATAAAATTTAATAAAATTATTTAATTTATTGAGAGAAAAACAACGATAAGTGAGCTGGGAGGTGACAACAACTTGGTTTTATTAATATTAATATTATTTTAAGTAAGAGTTCTGCGCGGCAACCAAAATAATTACTATCAGACTTAAAGCAACCTTTAAATTGTTATATAAAATTTTAATTAGATTTTTATTACTAATAAAAAGAATATAAACGTAATATAAAAATTGTATTTAAATTGTTGAGTGTATAATAAGTGATGATGCTACAGGGGATTATCCAAGGCCCTTTTATAGGCAATGGGTCCTCTGAGGCGCTACTCTCTTTGTAAATACAATGATTAGACTGGAATAAAACAAATATATCAAAAGAGAGTAAATGAAACATAACAATATAGAGAAAAACATGAAACAATTAATTAAAAGCCCAATTAAGAATCCAATTTCCCCGCCATTGATCCCCAAATCAGTAAGTGACAATAGTAAATAACTAAACAAGAGTGGAAACATAGGAACTATGAGAAATATAATTCCCAACAGATGGTCCATCCTGATTAGAGAACATTTTAAGTGAAACAAAAAAATAATTTGACGCAACAAAACAATCAATTAATCTCAATTTAGTTCAAATTAATTTATTTGTTTTTTCTAACACAATTAAGGGTCAAAAGAAGCGTCCTTAATAATTGTTTAGTGTCATATGAGAGGTATTAGTTAATATATAAATTTAAGTAATTAATTTAAATATATTATAAATCAAATTTACACTTGTAATTATAATATATGTTTTTTAATTAATTAAATATAAATTGATAATTATTAAATATATAAAAATGCGCCATTATTTGTAGAATATATTATATTATGCCCAATTTAATTGTATATAAAAATATATATAACCAATAAGTTTAATGTAACATTTGTATATAATAAAATTCTTATATAATTTCATTATGTAATAAAATATTAAGTTATATTCATTAAATACAAGTTTTACCCACTCTTTAAGGTTTTATAATTTATATCAGAGGACCCATTGCCTATAAAAGGGCCTTGGATAATCCCCTGTAGCATCATCACTTATTATACACTCAACAATTTAAATACAATTTTTATATTACGTTTATATTCTTTTTATTAGTAATAAAAATCTAATTAAAATTTTATATAACAATTTAAAGGTTGCTTTAAGTCTGATAGTAATTATTTTGGTTGCCGCGCAGAACTCTTACTTAAAATAATATTAATATTAATAAAACCAAGTTGTTGTCACCTCCCAGCTCACTTATAGTTGTTTTTCTCTCAATAAATTAAATAATTTTATTAAATTTTATTTTTTTATTACCCATACTCTTTTCCTCCTTCTCCTCCTCTCATTCCTTCTTCCATTTTCTCCTTCTTCTAGACGACCAGCCGACAGAATTAATGGCGGGAAAATTGGATTCTTAATTGGGGTTTTTAATTATTTGTTTCATGTTTTTCTCTACATTGTTATGTTTCACTTATTCTTTTTAAATTCTTGTTTTATTCTATTATGTTTCTTGTATTTACAAATATAGTAGCGCTTCAGAGGGCCCATTGCCTATAAAAAGGCCTTGGTTAATCCCCTGTAGCCCCATCACTTATTATACACTCAACAAATTAAATACACTTTTTATATTACGTTTATATTCTTTTTATTAGTAATAAAATTCTAATTAAAATTCTATATAACAAATTAAAGGTTTCTTTAAGTCTGATAGTGATCATAGTGTCTGCTGCGCATAGTCCTTACATCATAATAATATCATTAATTAATAATAACATCATTTTTGTCACCTCTCAAGAAAACCGTCGTTGATTCCTCTCAATAAATTAAATAATCTTTTTATATTTTATTTCTTTTATTTTCCTTCTTGTCCTCCTCCATTTCTCCACCTTTTCTTACCTACTTCTAGACGACTGACCGAAAACTGAGGGCCTTTCCAAACGACGATGAACAACAAACGCACGGACCACCTAGCAAAAAACAAAACTTTTTCCACGACTGTGTTTCGAACTTGGGTTCGATTTCTTAGGTTTATATTATATTAATTCTTACATTATTTTGAAGTGATTTTTCGATCACTATAGTAAGTTCACCTTTGCACCTCTCACTCATATTACTATATTTTTACTGCAATAACAGTGATTGTGGCTTAATTGCTGATTCACTGAGTGTAAGTGTTCATTTATTAAATTTTTTTTTCCTAGTTGACCATTATAGAGTGTTAAATCCTCTTAGTCCTAGAAGAATAGACATTTTTATTAATACAAATTGAATTATTAATTTAATTTTTTTTTATTATTAATTATTGTTAATTTTGGTTGACTTAAAAGTACTTTGTGCTTAGTCCCAAATATATTGCCATATTTAATATTGGTAATTACTTGGTTGAATTAACTTGATTGTTTATTCCCAATTTAACCTTGCAATCCATTTTTTAAAGAAATTAATTTTTTATAATTATTACTTTATATTGAAAATTTTTTTTTTCTATAATTTAATTAATATTTTTTTTATTTATTATTTGGAGCAATTATTAACTAACTTTTATTATTTTTTTTAAAAAATAAGAAGTAAATTAAAATCTTCCCACTATTATGTCCAACAATTTGGCTGAAAAAATGGATAACATGCAAGTGGATGAAATTGAAATTGACTATGATGCTGACACTGTGAGTTCTTCTAAAGTTGGACATAAAAAATCTTATGCTAACACAAAGAAATCATATACTGCAGGATGTGGAAATGACAGGAAATGTAAACAAACCAAACCCCCTTCCCCCAGCACCACAGAAGGAAGTAAAGCCTCTAGTACCTCAAGAAGGTCTTCCAAAAGGATTCAAAATAAAAATGCTTCCTCTGCCACAACAAATCAGCAACCTGTCCAGTCATATAAAAGAGTTGAAGACAGAAAATATGACGTACAAAGCAAAAGTAGACACCTTGTGGGATCAGGTTCAAGAACTCAGGAACCAGATTCAGGCCCAGGCCCCTCCTCAGTTGCCTCCCAATCAGCCTCAGTTTCAGGCTCAACCTTCACAGCCACCCAGCTCAACCATCGAAAATCCAAATACTATGGAAGTAAAGCAATGGAAATGGGATTATCTAATGAGTCACTACCAACAGAATGTGCAACACCCTCCTCATCATCAGCCTGGCCCATCCAGAACACCCAATTTCCATCCACCTCCTCATCCCTACCAACAAGGCAGGAGAAAGAAGGCCCAAGCACAATCCCAAACCCAGTCTCAGGGGAAGTTTCCTCCTCTGCCATGGTAAGTAATTTGGTTGATAGTCACTTGGGTATGTTTTCTAATAAATCTTCTTCTGCAGGTAATATTATTGAACATGGTGAAAGAACAGTTAAACCTGTTAAAAGACAGCTTCCTGTAACTAGTAGCCCTATTGATGTAATTATCAAATTGTCATTTGATGAACCTTTACATTTAACTTCTACATCTTTAATTAATCCTTCTCTTGCAATTAAAAATGATTCTGTTCCCCCTGAAATCTATACCTTAATTGAAAAAACTTCTGAGGAAATATTGAAAGATACCCTTGATTTTAATGTTGTGAAAGACAAACATGTGAGAGATGTGTTAATCCATGAAAATGATAGATTAAATAATTTACACTTGCAATGTAAAGTGATTTCTTCTGTACAAGATACAGCTTATTTAAAAATCAAAGAAACCTTGAATATTGTTCTTAGTCAACAAAAACAAATAAGAAGTGACCATAGAGCTATCTCAGATAGAAATATCAATCTACATAAGACCTTGAGTGAATTGAAACCCCTTATTGAAGAAAATTATTCATTCAAAAATGAAATAAAATCTCTTCAAAATGAGTTTAAAAAGCTAAAAAATGATTTCCATGCACTAAGTACCAAACACTCAGTTTCTGAGGACAGAAATGTTCTATCTCTTGCAAAAGTAAATGACCAGATGTCTGAAATTCCAAGAATAAGAAACTATGTGTCTGACCTGCAGGAAAGTTCTCAACCTTAACCATCAATAATGAATTAGATGAGATTGCTGTCAATAAGCTGCTTAAAAATAAAGGGAAAAAACCTGAGCAAAGTTCATCCTTTCTTCCTCATATTTCAACCATTAAACAAACTGACAATGAGTCTGTAAAATCTTTTGCTACTAGCAAAAAATCTTGTGATGGTCATGCACCAGCTGTTTCTGTAAATAATGAAATTTCTGAACACCTGGCTAAACTTCAGGAATTATTAATAATGAATAATTCAAACCAAAAAGTGGACCATCCCAGTAGTCAGAAAAATTGGCCTAAGTTAGACCAATATCCTACCTTTGATGGTGATTCTTCCTCTGATTGGCAACACTTTATCCAAAGAATTGATAATTTAAAGAGATCTTTTAAACTACCTGATGAGGAAATTGTTTCTAAGCTAATTTCTTTATTTTCCAATGTAGCCTTGATGTGGTATGAATCTGTTCTTTTAGATAACAATCATTATACATGGAATGATTGGAAATCCTTGATTGAGAATCAGTTTGGTGGTTCAAAATTCAGGTTAGCTCAACAGAGACTGTATGAAAATACTAGATATTTATCCTCCTCTGTTGAAAAGCCCATTGTTTTTCTGATGAAAATAACAAAAATCCTTAGAGCAATTGATCCAAAGATGGATTATGATATTTGGAGAGATAAAATCTTGTATAAATTACCAAATTCTCTTAGGGATTTGATTGTGGCTAGAACTGAGCATGTAAGGGAAAATTCTTCTTTCATTAATATCTGTAATGAAGTACTGCTCAACCATAGATATGAACCAAAGAATTACCTTGGTAAATCTTATAATGATCAGAATAAACCTTCTACAAAGCTCCCAGAAAAATCTGGTAAACCCTCTGCCCCAGTTGCAACTAAAAAATATGCAACAAATACTTGTTATAAGTGTAACAAACCATGGCAGAAGGGTCATGTTTGTGATAAGAAAATTCATCTTGTTGAACAAAATGAAGACACTGATGAAGTTGAACTTGATGTCAATAATTCTTCCAGTGACTGTGAAAGTAATATCTCCTATGACAATGAATCTGTTAAAGATGTTTTAATGTTGGAACATGATGTCCATTATTTAAATAATATATCTGAAGATTGTGTATTGAATTTATCTTCAGTAGAAAATGCTGAGATAATTAAAGATATTACTAACAATTCTATTCCTATATCCCCTTTAAAGGCACCTGTTATCATTAATGGTAAAAATGTTGATATAGTTCTTGATTCTGGTGCTGGAGGAAGTGTAGTATCTGAAAAGGCTTTGGCTTCAGTGGATAAGGAATATTTGAGTAAATTATTACCTATAACTTCTGAAAAATGGAGAGGGTATGGTTCTACCTTATTTCCTATTGGAAAATACAAAACATCTGTTTTCTTCAAATATAATAATGGTTTTGTCAGAGCTATTTGTGAGTTTGTTGTCATGAAAAATGATAATTTGAGCAATTGGTTTATTATGGGAAATGATATTTTAACCATGTTTGGTGTGAAACTGGACCCAGCAAATAATTGCTTTACCTTAGGAATGAATGGGAAAAGGAAATTCAAAATTTCCTCTCCTAGAACTTCTGGGCATTTATTGAAATCTTGTAACTCACTGATCCAGTGTAAAGGTAGAACAACAACTGAAATGGAATATTTATTACATGAAATAAATACCGCTTCTTTTGGTGATCAGTTGACTAGTGAACAAAAGGATTCTATTGTTGCCTCTATTACCTCTTTCCCTATGGCTTTTGCTCATGGTTCTCATGTCTTGGGAATTGTTCAGGAAGAGATGAAAATTACCTTATCCTGTAATTTGAGTGATATTCCTCCTACCCTTAAGAAAAAACCATTTCCTGCTTCTCCATCAAAAAGAAAAGATATTGAAGATAATATTGAAACATTATTGAAAATGAATATCTTTGAGAAAGTGGATGTCACCCCCAAATATTGTGTCATCTCCCCAGTCTTGATTTCTTATGAAAAAGATAAAGCTAGATTATGTGGAGATTACAGAGCTTTAAATACTTATACTGTTGATGATATTTATCCTTTACCCAGAATTAATTCAATACATGCTACCTTGCAAGGTGCAAAATTTATTAGTTGTCTGGATGGTAATAAAGGTTATCATCAAGTTCCAGTTGAGAAAAATCCTCAAAATTTTTTGCTTATTGCTACTCATATGGGAATATATAAGTATGTTAGGATGCCATTTGGCCCTAAAAATGCTCCTTCAGTTTTCCAGAAAGTTATGGATAACACTTTCCATCAAGAAATTATTGAAGGTTGGCTCATGGTTTATATTGATGATATTATTGTTTTTTCTAAAACTTTTGATGAACATATGATTCACTTGAGTAGACTTTTCCAAAAAATGGATGAAATCAATATGACCTTATCTTTAAAAAAGTGTAAATTTGGTTTTCAATCTTTGAAAGTCCTTGGCCATGTTGTGTCAGGCTTACAAATTTGTGTAGACCATAATAAAGTTGCTGCCATTCAAAATGTGAAAGCACCAACTTCTGTAAGAGAAATCCAAAGTTTTTTGTGTATGTGTGGCTATTATAGACAATATATTAAAAATTATCAGGTCATAGCCTTGCCTCTTACAAAACTGACCAGAAAAGATGTTGCTTTTCTCTGGAATAATGACTGTCAAAAAGCTTTTGATACATTAAAAAGTTGCTTAATGAGAGCCCCTATATTGGCTCTTCCAGATTTTAACAAGCCATTTGTCCTTTATAGAGATGCTAGCTTTATTGGTCTGGGTGCTGCCCTTCACCAAAAGCAAATTATTAATGATAAATCCTCAGAGGTTGTAATTTGTTATATTTCAAGAACCTTAAGAAATAGTGAATTGAAATATGGTGCCACCCAATTGGAGTGCTTAGCAGTTGTTTGGGCTCTTGGGAAACTTCATTACTATTTGGATGACCAAAAATTTGAGTTGGTAACTGACTGTAGTGCTGTGAAGTCTCTCTTAAACCTAAAGAAACCTAACAGACATATGTTCAGGTGGCAACTTGCTGTTCAAGAATACAGAGGAAGGATGACAGTTATCCATAGAGCTGGAAATGTTCACTCTAATGTTGATATGCTCTCCAGATTGCCTCTGCCAAATAATGACTCAAATCCTGCTTATGTACCTGAAGATGATACTGTTCATATCCATGGTATATTTATAGTTGATATGGAAGAGGAGTTATTACAGTTAATACTGGATTCATATGATAAAGATTCTGATTTAAATAAATTGGTTACTATCTTAAATGATCCTAAGAATGCTTCAATTCAAGCATTAATAAAAACTCTTCCTGCAAAGTACCAAAATGCTTTAAATAAAGGAAAGTTCTCTATTGAAGATGGTTATATATATTATAGAAGGAAGCTTACCAATGTAATTGTAATTCCTCCTTCAATGAAAGAAACTATCCTCAAACTTTGTCATGATGACATATTAGCTGGTCATTTTGATCTTGAAAAAACATTGATTAGAATCAAAAACACTGCATGGTGGGCTAATATGTCTGAAGACACAAAATTATATGTTGAATCTTGTGATTCCTGCCAAAAATCTAAAAGGTTAACAGGTAAGAGAGCAGGGTTATTACAACATATTGAAGCACCTAGTGCTCCCTGGAAAATCATTAATATGGATTTTGTCACTGGTCTTCCTGTTGCAGGTAAAGACAGCTTTAACTCTTGTTGGGTAATAGTGGATAGATTCACAAAAATGTGAAAATTTATTCCAACCCACAAAGATGTATCCACCAAAGAATTAGCTTTCTTATGGTGGTCTTACATGTTTAATATTATTGGTTTTCCAAAAGCCATTATCTCTGATAGGGATCCAAAACTCACTTATGAGTTTTGGACCTCTTTGATGGATATTTGTGGCTGTGAGTTAAAATTGTCTACAGCTCACCATCCTCAGACTGATGGTCTAGCTGAAAGAATGATTCAAACTCTGGAAGATATGATTAGAAGGTATTGTGCCTTTGGTTTAGAATATAAATACAATGACTGATTTACTCATGATTGGGTCACTCTTTTGCCTGGTCTTGAATTTGCATATAATAGCACTGTTCATTCTGTCACTGAGAAAAAGCCTTTTGAGCTTTGGTTAGGTTATGTCCCAAACACTCCTGCTCAGATTCTCAATAATAAATTACCTAAGTTGGAACTACACCCTGGTGTAAAATCTTTTATGCAAATGCAACAGCTATGCAGAAAACATGCTCAGAGTTGTATTGATAAAGCATTTGAATATGAAAAGAAAAGATGGGATAAATCCCATAAAGAATACACATTTAACAAGGGTGATGAAGTGTTGATCTCTACTGTCCATTTCAATTTACAAGGTAACCACAAATTAAAAGATCCTTTTGTAGGACCATTTGTTGTTAAAAGAATGGTTGGTGATAATGCAGTAGAAGTTGTATTGTATTCTCCATATGATAGGAAACATCCTGTATTTCCCATTTCTTTGCTTAAGCCTTATACTTCCAACAGTGACTTATTTCCAAAAAGAAGAGGAAGACCTAAAAAAAACCCTCAGGAAGTCACAGAAACAGCAGAAATTGATAAAATTCTCAATGATAGAATTATCACTTCTGAAAGAGGTACTGAATATTTATTGAGATATAAGAACAAATCATCTGAACATGATGCATGGATACTTGGCAAGGAAATTTCAAATCTGCCTACTCTGTTGAAAAAATACAAAAAGAAAAAATCTTAGCATTTTTTTTATTGTTTTTTTTAGAGTGAGGGAGTGTCAGCCAGGCTATTCCAGGAGTCCAGTAAATGATATGTAACTTATAAAACCTGAAAGAGTGGGTAAGAATTGTATTTAATGAATATAAATTAATATTTTATTGCATAATAAAATTATATAAGTATTTTATTATATACAAGTGTTATATTAATTTTATTGGTTATATAAATTTTTTATATACATTTAAATTTAACATAATATAATATATTCTACAAATAATGGCACATTTTTTATGTATTTAATAATTATAAATTTATATTTAATTAATTAAAAACATATATTATAATTATAAGTGTAAAATTTACTTATAATATAATTAAATTAATTAATTATATTTATATATTAAATATCATTTCTTATAATATTAAACAATAAATAGTGACGCTTCTTTTGACCTATAATTGTGTCAGGAAAAACTAATTAATACTGAATTGAAATAAATTACATATTTGTTGCGTCAGAATATTTTTTGTTTCACTTAAAAATCCTTAAATCAGACTGTACCATCTGTTTTGAATGATTTTTCTCATAGTTCCTATGTTCCAGGCTTGTTTAGTTATTCACTATTTTTACTTACTGATTTGGGAATTAATGGCGGGAAAATTGGATTCTTAATTGGGGTTTTTAATTATTTGTTTCATATTTTTCTCTACATTGTTATGTTTCACTTATTCTTTTTAAATTCTTGTTTTATTCTATTATGTTTCTTGTATTTACAAATATAGTAGCGCTTCAGAGGGCCCATTGCCTATAAAAAGGCCTTGGTTAATCCCCTGTAGCCCCATCACTTATTATACACTCAACAAATTAAATACACTTTTTATATTACGTTTATATTCTTTTTATTAGTAATAAAATTCTATATAACAAATTAAAGGTTGCTTTAAGTCTGATAGTGATCATAGTGTCTGCTGCGCATAGTCCTTACATCATAATAATATTATTAATTAATAATAACCTCATTTTTGTCACCTCTCAAGAAAAACGTCGTTGATTCCTCTCAATAAATTAAATAATCTTTTTATATTTTATTTCTTTTATTTTCCTTCTTGTCCTCCTCCATTTCTCCACCTTTTCTTACCTACTTCTAGATGACTGACCGACATTGTCTTTCTACTCAAGGCCAAAGGCACAATACCTTCTGATCATGTCCTCTAAGGTCTGAATCATCCTTTCAGATAATCCATCAGTTTTGGGATGATGGGCAGTAGAAAGTTTCAGATCACAACCACAAACATCCATCATAGACATCCAAAATTCAGATGTAAATTTAGGATCCCTGTCAGAGATTATGGCCTTAGTAAAGCCAGAAGTATTAAACATATGAGACCACCACAAGAAAGCTAATTCTTTAGCGGAAACATCCTTGTGGGTGGGGAAAAATTTACACATTTTAGTGAATCTTTCCACAATAACCCAACAAAAGTTATAACTGTCTTTCCCACCAATAGGTAATCCTGTTACAAATTCCATGTTTATTATCTGCCATGGTGCATCAGGAGGTTCAATATGTCGCATTAATCCAGCTCTTTTACCAGTCAATATTTTTGATTTTTGGCAAGAATCACAGGATTCAACATATTTTTTGGTGTCTTCTGACATATTAATCCACCAAGCAGTGGTTTTAATTCTGATCATTGTTTTTTCAAGATCAAAATAACCAGCCAATATGTCATCATGACAAATTTTCAAGATGATCTCTTTCACAGAAGGAGGAACAACAATAAAATTATTCAATTTTCTTCTATAATATAGATATCCTTCATCAATTGAAAACTTAGCTTTTTCCAAAGCCTTCTGGTACTTTGGTGGAAGGGTTTTAATTAATGCTTGTCTTGAAGCATTCTTTGGATCATTTAATATGGTACATAACTTTTTTAAGTCAGTGTCCTTATCATATGATTCCAGAATAAGCTGTAATAGCTCTTCCTCCATATCAACCACATATATCCCATAGATATGGATAATTTCATCCTCAGGATCATAAGCAGGATTAGAGTCATCATTTGGTAAAGGTAACCTTGATAACATATCCACATTTGAGTGACCAATACCAGCTCTGTGAATAATTGTCATTCTCCCTCTGTACTCTTGAACAGCCAGCTGCCATCTAAACATATGTCTATTAGGTGTTTTCAAGTTTAAAAGGGATTTAACTGCACTGCAGTCAGTGACAAGTTCAAATTTCTGGTCATCTAGGTAATAATGAAGCTTTTCTAGAGCCCATACTACAGCTAAACACTCTAATTGAGTAGCACCATATTTCAATTCACTATTTCTCAAGGTTCTTGAAATATAACAAATTACTACTTCTGAAAATTTATCATTTATCACTTGTTTTGATGGAGGGCAGCACCAAGACCAATGAAACTGGCATCAGTGTACAAAACAAATGGTTGATCAAAGTCAGGTAAAGCAAGAATTGGTGCTGAAATCAAACAGTGTTTCATAGTGTCAAAGGCTCTTTGTCTTTCACTATTCCAGACAAAAGCAACATCCTTTCTAGTTAATTGGGTAAGGGGTAAAGCTATGACTTGGTAATTTTTAATATACTGTCTATAGTATCCACACATTCCCAAAAAACTTTGGAGCTCTCTCACTGTTGTAGGAGCTTTCACCTGTTGTATGGCTGCCACTTTGTTCTGGTCAACACATATCTGTAAGCCTGAAACAACATGACCAAGAACTTTTAAAGAATGGAAACCAAATTTACATTTCTTCGAGGCAAGTGTCATATTTATTTCATCCATTTTCTGGAATACTTTACACAGGTGTTTAAGATGGTCCTCAAATGTTTTTGAGAATATAATGATATCATCAATATAAACCATCAGCCATCCTTCAATTATCTCTTGATGGAATGTGTTATCCATTACTTTTTGGAAAACTGAAGGGGCATTTTTAGGGCCAAATGGCATCCTAATATACTTAAAAATACCCATATGAGTGGCAATCATCAGAAAGTTCTGAGAATTTTTCTCAACAGGCAACTGGTGATATCCCTTATTACCATCCAAACAGCTGATATATTTAGAACCCTGTAAAGTAGCATGTGCAGAGCTGATTCTAGGTAAAGGATAGATATCATCAACAGTATAAGTGTTTAGTGCTCTATAATAACCACATAACCTGGCTTTATCTTTCTCATAAGAAATTAGGACAGGTGAGATAACACAATATTTAGGTGTTTCAACTACCTTTTCAATAATATTCATTTTTAAAAGGGTAGAGATATTATCTTCAATATCTTTTCTCTTTGTGGGAGAAGCAGGATAAGGCTTCTTCTTTAAACTAGGTGGTATATCAGTTAATGGGCAAGACAATGAAAGTTTCATTTCCTCTTTAACTAATCCCAGTTCATGTGACCCATGAGCAAAGGCCATAGGAAAAGACTTTATCAAATTAATGATGGAATCTTTATCCTCACCAGAAAGTTTTTCTCCAAAAGAAGCATTGTCGATTTCAGACATAAGGGCATGCCTTTCCTTTGTAGATCTTCCTTTATATTGAACCACAGAATTACATGTGTTCAATTCTGGTTTTAATAATTTTTTAGGGGAGGAAATTTTAAATTTTCTCTTCCCATTCATCCCCATTGTGAAACATTGGTTTGAAGGATCCAATTTTATGCCATACTTGATTAAAATATCATTCCCTACAATAAACCAATTGCTCAAGTTATCATTTTTCATGACAACAAAATCACAAATAGCTCTTACAAAACCATGGTTATATTTAAAAAACACTGTGGCTTTGTATTTACCAATGGGGGACAAAAAAGAGCCATACCCTCTCCAATTTTCAGAAATGATAGGCAACAGTTTAGATTTATAGTCTTGATCTACTGAAGCAAGTGCTCTTTCAGATACTACACTTCCTCCAGCTCCAGAATCCAGAAAAACTTTGATACTGGTTCCATTGATCAAGACTGGTGCCTTAAGAGGGGCAATAACAATTGAGTTATCCTCAATGTTCTTTATGATCTCAGCATCCTCAACTGTAGATAAATCATTATTATCAATGTCAATAGTATTTAAATAATGAATATCTTCTTCCAGAATCAAGATTTCTTGTTGAGATTCATATGAAATATTGCTGGCATAATCACTTGATGTATCATCCAGTGCCACTGTGTCATCAGCATGCTCCTCTGTTTGTTCTACAAGATTTATCTTCCTGTCACAAACATGGCCTTTCTGCCAAGGCTTGTTGCACTTGAAGCAAGTGTTTGTTGCATACTTCTTTGGTGAAACAGGGGCAGAAGGTTTACCAACCTTTTCCAGAGGTTTTTGTTGGTAAGTGGAGGGTTTCTCCAAAGGGGTCCTAGGAATGAATCTTCTTGCATCATACTTATTGTTTAGAAGTATCTCATTGCAAGTATTAATGAAAGAAGAGGGTTCTTTGGAGAACTCAGTCCTAGCCACTATCAAGTCTCTCAGAGACATTGGTAATTTATAGAGGATCCTGTCCTTCCATAAATCAAACTCCATATTTGGGTCCATTGCCCTTAAGATTTTTACAAGTTTCATTAAAAACTCAATAGGTTTATCAGTAGAAGAGCTATATCTAGTTTCATCATACTGCCTTTGTTGAGCCATTCTGAACTTGGAGCCCCCAAATTGTGCTTTAATTAATTTCTTCCAATCCTACCATGAGTAGTCATTCCCATCCAGGAGAACAGATTCATACCACATCAGGGCAACATTAGTGAACAAAGAAATTAATTTGGACACAATTTCCTCATCTGGGAGTTTGTAAGAATTTTTTAAATTATCAATTCTGCAAATAAATTGTTGCCAATCAGAAGAAGAATCACCGTCAAATGTTGGGTACTGGTCAAGTTTTGGCCAATTCTTTTGATTTGAAGGAGTCTCCTTAGTACTAGCTTATTTCTGAGCAAGAAGCAGCTGTAATTTCTCTAATTGTGCTGAAATCTCATTGTTTAATCCTTCTGTTGCAGATCCTGGTGCATCATCAATTTTTGATGGAAACTCAGTGTTGTCAAGAGGTATTTCTGGATCTATTTTTATTTTAGATGAACTAGCCACAGGTACTGGTTGAACATCCTGCACTATATGTTCCTTCACAGAAATGTCAGAATATTTTTGGTCATTTAAAAATGAGTTCAATTTTTCTTCAATGGTTGTTAGTCTTGTTTTCATTCTTGGAAGACTAGATAAACTCTCATTGATAGTTGCAAAAGATAATTGATTTTTATGTTTAAAAGATGACAAATGGTCACTCAATCTTTTCAGATTTATCTTATCTATCTCTACCTCCTGGCAACAGGAAGATACAGTATCTTTTAGTTTAGACAAATCATTTTTTATATTTTGCCATAAAGCAATTTTCTTTTCATGGGTTGCTTTGTAATGAGACAATTCATCAGAGACTCTCTGAGCTTCACTTTTTAATGCTTGATATCCTTGATCAGTTAACAAACTATTATATCTCTGAGTCAATTGCATATTGTTCATTATATGATTTTGCTTGGCAATAATATCTCTCAAGTGCTCATCATTAATTCTTGCTACATCTGGAGTGTTTCTCAATAAGGAAACTGAGTAACTTTCCAGACTCTCATAGAAATCAGGGTCAAGAGTTTCATCAATCACAGCCATATCAGGATTAATCATTGAGGTAGCAATTAAAAGTAATGGATTAGATACATGAGATATCTGTCTACTAATCCCAGCCTCTATAGGTCTCAAGGTTTCATCCTGCCTTCCAGATTTACCTGAAGGAACAGAGTCAGCCACAAGAAAAGGCACTTGAGAATCAATAGAGGGACGTAACAGGGTTTGCTGGGTATCACCATATTGGGCTTCCTTCTTCTTTTGCCTCCTTGATAAGGGTGGGGAGGAGTGGGGTTGGCCTGGGTGGGCCTTGATGGACCTACCTGAGGTAACTGATGCTGGTTTTGAGCCAAGTAGTCCCACTGAGTGTTGAGCCAGTCCCACTGCCACTTGGACACTTCCACCATCTCTTGGGATTGGGGAGCCAATTGTTGTTGATCCCTGGGAGGAAGAGGTTTCTTCTTCTCTTGGAGAAAAGTATCTGTTCTTTTCACCTTTTCTTCCAAGGCATCTACCCTTACCTTTAGTCTCAAGCTGTCTGTCCTTAACTCCTTTATGTGGGTAGACAGATTATTTACCTGCTGAGACAACAGCATCTTTTTTATCCTGAAGCCTTTTGGAAGCTCTTCTGGTGGGTTTGTCATGGGCTTCTGATCCTGAGTATTGTCCACTAGGATTTCTACTTCTTCCATCTCTAAATCCTGTTTGGGGCAAGGATTTATTAGTTTGATAAATTTTTCTTGTTAAAGGAGAACTTACAGAAGTAGGCTCATCATAATCAATTAAGTCTAGTTCTTCTTCACGTGCAGAAAAACCACTTTGATCAGTCATTTTAAGATTCCACTGAAATGAAGGAAAGAGACAAAATTAAATAGTCTTTATTTTTAATTTTTATTTAACAGAGATAAAATAAAAATAGTAAAAAAATCTTTTTAGGATAAAAATCAACTTAATTAAAATTAATAATAAAAAAAAATTTAAAACCAGGATAATACAATCAACTGTAGAAATAAATTAGAATTTCTATTAATTTTTTATTTTCAGGATTTAAATCAACTAATTTATTACCAGGATTTATTGTCAACTGAAATAATCAAATATGAATCTTTATTAGTTAAAAAATTTTTTATTTTAACTGATCACTTAACTACCAGGACTTAATGTCAACTGAAGTAATTAAATATGAAGTTTTATTTTAAAATTTTATTACTGATCACTTAACTACCAGGACTTAATGTCAACTGAATTAATTAAATATGGGTTTTATTAATTAAAAAAGATTTATTGGATTACCAAGACTCAAAGTCAACTGAAGTAATTAAATGTGAATTATTTATTAATAAAAAATATTATTGTCAGGACAATTTGTCAACTGGAACAATTAAAATTTAAATTAATCAGGACAAATGTCAACTGAAAAATTATAATGATTATTTTATTAATAATAAAAAACAATATTATTGTCAGGACAATTTGTCAACTGGAACAATTAAAATTTAATTAATCAGGACAATTGTCAACTGAAAAATGATAATTAATATTAAAATATATTTATTTTATTACTTCTGGGACTAAGAACAGTTATTGCTCTATTATGGTCAACCAGGAAAAATAAAATAAAAATTTAATAATAAAATTAAATTCCAAATTACCAGACACCTCCCCCTGCAAAATGAGCAAATTAATGCCACTTACAGAGTGCTGAGTAAAAGGAAATACGTAGCAAATGAAGAGTGAAGAGTAACCCACAAATAGTAATAACAATAATTACCACGATATATACGATCTTTAGTCAGTATATGAACTTAAGTTTTGGAGTGCGGTTCGATTCCCGTTCGCAGCAAAAATTTTTATCACGTGATGTATGACGTTTGTCATTTTCTGGCCTCCACTTGTCCTTTACAGGTACTTGTACGCCGATGGTCCCCTCGATTACGCCTCAAGTAACGTTGCGCCGTCGATATTTCGGAAAGGCCCCCAATTGTCAAGGTTCACTTTTGGTCTAGAAGCTTTGGTACGGTGTTATATGAAGATTTTAAGGATTTATTTGACTCTAAATAATTAGGTACGTATTTCTCAATCAAGGATGATTCTTTTACTCAATAATTAGAGGTAGATTTAAATATTTATATAAGTTATAGATTAGAATTACGTCCTTGTAAATACTAAAGATATAAAATATAAGAAATAAGTGTTTAACTTTTGTAGTTGTAGTAATAAGTGAGTTGGTAAAAAAGAATAATTAAAAGACAACAAAAAGAGAGGCCTTTTATAGGCAAAGGAGAGACAAAGCACGGCAATCAAATTCTAAAAACAGTAGTAAGAGAGAGAGAAAAGAACATTCCAGAAAGAGTATTTCAAATAATAAAGTTATTCTAAAAAGAAGGCGTCAAAAAGATGTATTTACAGAGTATGTCAGAAATACATCAATATATTTAATATTTACTGTAGAAGTAAATCTTAAATAAGAAATTTGAATTTTTTTGTATATATTTAATATTATTTAAATATTTAAATCTTATTTTATCTTAATATCTATTTTTTAATATAAAATTTTATTTTTTCCAACCTGTCAAATGAGCACAGTGTTAGAGAAAAATATAAGGGACAAAATTATATTTTTAATTTTAATTATTTATTTAATTTTTTAATTTTAACATTCTGTAATTAGTTAATTTATTATAACTAATTTTAATGTAACTAAATTATAATTAAATAATAATTAAAATGATAAGGTGCGGCTTCATCCAGTAAATAATTAATTATTTCACTGGGTAAGTCTAGTAGCCTGGCTGACAAAAATGTTATTGCTTAACAAATTGTATTTGATACTAATGATGATCGAAACAAGATAATAATGGTAATGATAATAATGAGATCGATGGAGGAAATAAAATAGTAATTCTAATGTATATATATGTAACTAAAGGAGCCTCCATCGATCTCTTACATAATCAAGTTTGATCATGATCTATTGATGGAAGTGTGCTGGCTACAGGACTTCGTGCTAAAGTTCAGCTAGATATTCTGTAAGGTAGAAGGGTGTGGGAGAAATAAGAAGTACGACATGACGAATTGGTAAATGTGGCTTTTAAAATCTAACAATTCCAAGAAAAAATAATCATCTGATTTGAGCCCGCAGGAAAAGAACAGCTTGCTATGTCATGGATCAGCATTATTGAACAGCCAAGGTAAGTAATACATAAAATTGGGGACACTTCTTACAGAAAAAGGTTATGGAAACATGAGAGAATTCAATTTAGTTTAAGTTGCAAAATTTTTATGAAGGTTGCATTAGGTGAGGGTTACTGTTGCCAAACATGAAACGAGTCTTGAATATTTTTGGAACATTCACTGCGCCCAAAGTGAAATATACCCAATAGGCATATTCTTGGTTGAGTTGGGTATATTTTAGGCTAGTTGAATATATTTTTGATTATTTTTTCCATACCTTTTTTGGTGGTGTGGAAACAAAAAAGTTTCAGAAGAAAAACAATCTCCCAAAAGAAAAAAAAAACTGCATTTTTTTTTTCAACAAGAAAAAAAAAGATGCATTTTTCTCACCTAGAAGTAAAGATGACAAAATGTAAAAAAAAAAAAAAAAAAATCAACAGAAGTAAAGGTCAGCCTTAAAAAATCTCAAGTCAAACCCAAACTGCCAAACCTATGTCCTTAGGCTTACTGTCACAGGGTCCTGATGGTCTAGAAGTTTTTAACAGAGGTCCAAAAGCGGTGATAGGTGGGTTTTGAAGGTTTCAAAGTCAATGGTACATATAATTTATCTTTCTTTTAGATTACTCAATTTAAAGAGGTAAAAAATTTATAAATATTATTATATTTAATGATTTAGAATTATGTGTTAGCAAATACTAAAAACAATAAGTAATAGTAATAATTAATTGATTGTTGTAATGATTGTAATAGAAAATAAGTATGTAATTGTCAGCCAGGCTGTACCAGGAGCCCAGTAAAACTTATGTTAAGTTATTGGACCTGAAAGAGGGCGAAAATTTATGCTTTTTATGTATATAAATTAATATTATATTTCATAATAAAATTAAGTACAAATTACCTTATTAAATAAAATTAAAATAAGGGTTATATTTATTTTATTATTTTATTGATTATATACTATTAAAATAAACATAAATTATATTATATTCTATAAAATATTGGGCGCATTTTTATGTATTTAAATAATTATAAAAAAAATTAATTAATTATAATATTATATTATACTTATAAGGCAAAATGTTGACTTATAATAATATTAATTAATTATTAGACCCTTATAATAATTTATACATTATTATCCCTGATTTTTGGGCGCTTCTGTGGCTCAAAATTATGTAATTAAATTTATTAAACCATTTAAACTAATTACATTCTCATATTTTAATCTAAAATAATTACTTATATTAATTGTATGAATTAAACTAGTAATATATTACATTCCACTTTAAAATAGTACTGCATAATACTTATTTTAAATTACATTAGTTATTTTTTATATGTCTTGTACTTATTTATGCGTAATATCCAGGGGGAATTAATACTGGTGAAATATTGGTTACTGCATTTTAACAATTTAGTACATTTTTTTGATTTCTCACCCCTTACATTTACTCATAAATTATTGTATTTACTTTTGTGGCGCTTCAGAGGGCCCCTTGGCTATATAAGGGCTTTGGGAACCCCCTTCAGCTGAATCACTTACATTATTACACTTTATTTACACTTATACATTTTTATACACGTATTGATTCCTTTTCTTTTAACTAGTAATACATTTAGTTGAAATAAAATAAATAAATACTATATACAAAATCGTAAGGTTGCGGTAAGAACATTAAACTATAATATTTGACTGCTGCGCATTGAAACTAAAATACTTACAGTACAATAATATTAAAAATACTCACTTTATATATTAAACTTTTTCCCTTGTTTGCGTCCTTCCCTCTTTTCCTACTTTCCATTCTTTGTCTTCTTGTCTTTCTTTCTCCTTTTTCTTCTTTCCTTCTTCCACCTTCTAGACGACCGCGCCAATAGTAAAAGTTGCCCAAAACAACCAGAAAAGGGAGGCCTTATATAGGCAAAAGAGAGACAAAGCCCAGAGGTAAAAATTCTATATACAGGAGTATGAGAGAAGAAAAAGAATATTCCAGAAGAATATTTTCAAAAAACAAGATTGTTCTAGAAAGAAGGTGTTTAAAATATGTATTTACTGTATTTGTCAGAAATAAATTGAGTTATTTAAAAATTACTGTAAGTGTCATTTTCAAATAAATAATTTGAATTTTGTGTATAGATTTATTTTTATGTTTAGTATTAAATTTTATTTCAATATTAAATTTTTATTTTAATATGAAATTTTATTTCTCTTAACCTGTCATTGAGCACGGTCTTAAGAAATAAAAATATAAGGGACAATTAATATAAATTTTAATTATTTACTAATTTTACTTTTTTGTAATTAGTTAATTTATTACAGGTTAATTTAAAGCAAATATATTATAATTAATAATAATAATATAAATAAAAAGGCGTGGCTTCATCTCAGTAAATGATTGAATATTTTACTGGGTAAGACTAGCAGCCTGGCTGACACTCCCTCACTCTAAAAAAAAAATAAAAAAAATGCTATGATTTTTTCTTTTTATATTTCTTTAGTAGAGTAGGAAGATTAGATATCTCCTTCCCAGGAATCCAACAATCATATTCAGAAGATTTATTCTTGAATCTCAATAAGTATTCTGTACCTTTTTCAGCAGTAACTATTCTGTCATTTAAAATCTTAACAATTTCTGCTGTTTCAGTGATATCATTAGGGGTCTTCTTTGGTCTTCCCCTACTTTTGGGAAATAAATCACTATTGGATGTGTAAGGTTTCAAAAGAGATATTGGAAAAACAGGATGTTTTCTGTCATATGGAGAATACAAGATAACTTCAACTGCATTATCACCAACCATTCTTCTGGCAACAAATGGACCTACAAATGGGTCTTTTAATTTGTTATTACCTTGTAGATTGAAGTGGACTGTAGAAATCAGTACTCCATCACCCTTTTTAAAAGTGTATTCTTTATGGGATTTGTCCCATCTTTTCTTCTCATTTTCAGAGGATTTTTCAATACATTTTTGAGCATTACCTCGGCACAGTTGTTGCATTTGAAGAAAAGCTTTTACTCCAGGATGTAAATCCAATTTAAGTATTTTGTTATTGAGAATTTGGGCTGGAGTATTTGAAACATATCAAAGCCAGAGCACAAAAGGCTTTCTTTGAGTAACAGAATGAACAGTGCTATTATAAGCAAATTCCAAACCAGGAAGTAAGGTAACCCAATCATGAGTAAATCTGTCATTGTCTTTTTACTCAAGGCCAAAGGCACAATACCTTCTGATCATGTCCTCTAAGGTCTGAATCATCCTTTCAGATAATCCATCAGTTTTGGGATGATGGGCAGTAGAAAGTTTCAGATCACAACCACAAACATCCATCATAGACATCCAAAATTCAGAAGTAAATTTAGGATCCCTGTCAGAGATTATGGCCTTAGTAAAACCAGCAGTATTAAACATATGAGACCACCACAAGAAAGCTAATTCTTTAGCGGAAACATCCTTGTGGGTGGGGAAAAATTTACACATTTTAGTGAATCTGTCCACAATAACCCAACAAAAGTTATAACTGTCTTTCCCACCAATAGGTAATCCTGTTACAAATTCCATGTTTATTATCTGCCATGGTGCATCAGGAGGTTCAATATGTCGCATTAATCCAGCTCTTTTACCAGTCAATCTTTTTGATTTTTGGCAAGAATCACAGGATTCAACATATATTTTGGTGTCTTCTGACATATTAATCCACCAAGCAGTGTTTTTGAATTCTGATCATTGTTTTTTCAAGATCAAAATGTTCAGCCAATATATCATCATGATAAATTTTCAAGATGATCTCTTTCACAGAAGGAGGAACAACAATAAAATTTTTCAACTTTCTTCTATAATATAGATATCCTTCATCAATTGAAAACTTAGCTTTTTCCAAAGCCTTCTGGTACTTTGGTGGAAGGGTTTTAATTAATGCTTGTCTTGAAGCATTCTTTGGATCATTTAATATGGTACATAACTTTTTTAAGTCAGTGTCCTTATCATATGATTCCAGAATAAGCTGTAATAGCTCTTCCTCTATATCAACCACATATATTCCATGAATATGAACTATCTCATATTCAGGAAAATATGCAGGATTTGAGTCATCATTTGGAAAAGGTAAACTTGATAACATATCCACATTTGAGTGAACAATAATAGCCCTATAGATAATTGCCATTCTCCCTCTGTATTCTTGAACAGCTAGCTGACATCTGAAAATATGTCTGTTAGGTGTTTTCAAATTTAAGAGGGATTTAAATGCACTGCAGTCAGTGACAAGTTCAAATTTCTGGTCATCCATGTAATAATGTATCTTCTATAGAGCCCACACCACTGCTGAACACTTTAGTTGAGTGGAAAAATATTTCAATTCACTATTTCTCAAGGTTCTTGAAATATAAAAATTACTTCTTCTGATACTTTATCATTCATCACTTGTTTCTGATGGAGGGCAGCACCAAGACCAATAAAAATGGCATCAGCTTATAAAAAATGGTTGATTAAAGTCAGGTAAAGCAAAAATTGATGCTTACATCAAACAATGTTTAATAGTGTCAAAAGCTCCTTGTCTTTCACTATTCCAGACAAAAGCAACATCTTTCCTAGTCAATCGGGTAAGTAGTAATGCTATGACTTGGTAATTTTTAATATACTGTCTACAGTATCCACACATTCACAAAAAACTCTTGAGATCTCTAACTGTGGTAGGATCCTTCACTTGTTGTATGGCTGTCACTTTGTTTTGGTGAAGACATATCTGTAAACCTGAGACAACATGACTAAGCACTTTTAAGGAATAAAAACCAAATTTTTATCTCTTCAAGGCAAGTGTCATATTTATCTCATGCATCTTATGGAAAACTTTACACAGGTGGTTAAGATGGCCCTCAAATGTTTTAGAGAATATAATGATATCATCAATATAAACCATCAGCCATCCTTAAATTATTTCTTGGTAAAATGTGTTATCCATAACTTTTTGAAAAACTGAAGGGGCATTTTTAGGGCCAAAAGGCATCCTAATATACTTATAAATACTCATATGAGTAGCAATCATCAGAAAATTCTGAGAATTATTCTCAATAGGTACCTGGTAATATCCCTTATTACCATCCAAACAGCTGATATATTTAGCACCTTGTAGGTTAGCATGTATAGAGATAATTCTTGGTAAAGGATAGATATCATCAACAGTATAAGTGTTCGATGCACTATAAACTCCACATAACCTGGCTTTATCTTTCTCATAAGAAATTAGGACAGGTGAGATAACACAATGTTTAGGTGTTTCAACTACCTTTTCAATAATATTCATTTTTAAAAGGGTAGAGATATTGTCTTCAATATCTTTTCTCTTTGTGGGAGAATCTGGATAAGGCTTCTTCTTTAAACTAGGTGGTATTTCTGTCAATATGAAAGATAATTAAAGCTTAATTTCTTTCTTTACCAATCCCAATTTATGTGACCCATGAGCAAAGGCCATAGGAAAAGATTTTATCAAATTAATGATGGAATATTTATCCTCACCAGAAAGTTGTTCTCCAAAAGAAGAATTGTCTATTTAAGACACAAGGGAAGGCATTTCCTTTGTATATCTTCCTTTATATTGAACTTCAGAATGACATGTGTTCAATCCTGGTGTTAATAATTTCTTGGGGGAGGAAATTTTAAATTTTCTCTTCCCATTCATCCCCATTGTGAAGCATTGGTTTGAAGGATCTAATTTTATGCCATATTTGGTTAAAATGTCATTTCCCACAATGAACCAGCTACTCAAGTTATCATTTTTCATGACAAAAAATCACATATAGCTCTTGCAAAAGCATGGTTATATTTGAAAAATACTGTGGCTTTGTATTTACCAATGGGGGACTGAACAGAGCCATAACCTCTCCAATTCTCAGCAATGATAGGCGTAAGTTTTTATTTAAAATCTTGGTCCACTGAAGCAAGTGCTTTTACAGATACTACACTTCCTCCAGCTCCAGAATCTAAGACAACCTCAATTTTGTTTCCATTGATCAAGACTGGTGCCTTGAGAGGGGCAATAATAATTGAGCTATCCTCAAGATTTTTTATGATCTCAGCGTCTTCCACTGTAGATAAAACATTATTCTCATTATCAATATTGTTTGAGTAATGAATATCCTCTTCCAGAATTAAAATTTCTTGGTGAGATTCCTATGAAATATTTCTGGCACAATCACTTGAAGTATCATCCAGTGCTATTGTGTCGTCAGCATGTTCTTCTGTCTGTTCAACAAGATTTATCTTCTTGTCAAAAACATGGCCTTTCTTCCAAGGCTTTCTGCATTTGAAGCAAGTGTTTGTTGCATACTTTTTTAGCGCAACAGGGGCAGAAGGTTTAAGAACCTTTTCCAGAGGTTTTTGTTAATAATTGGAGGTTTTCTCCAATGAAGTTCTAAAAATGAATCTTCTAGCATCATACTTTTTGTTTAGAAGGATCTCATTACAAGTATTAATGAAAGAAGAATGTTACCTTAAGAATTCATTCCTAGAAACTATTAAGTCTCTCAGAGACATAGGTAATTTATAGAGTATCCTGTCCTTCCATAACTCAAACTCCATATCTGGGTCCATTTCACTCAAGATTTTCACAAGTTTCATCAGGAGCTCATTAGGTTTTTCAGTAGAAGAGCTATATCTGGTTTTTCATATTGCCTTTGTTGAGCTATCCTAAACTTGAAACCACCAAATTGTTCTTTAATTAATTTCTTCCAATCTTCCCATGAGTAGTCATTTTTATCCAAGAGAACAGATTCATACCAAATTAGGGCTACATTGATATATAAAGAAATTAATTTTGACACAATTTCCTCATCTGGGAGTTTTTAAGAATTTTTTAGATTATCAATCCTGTAAATGAACTGCTGCCAATCAGAGGAAGAGTCACGATCAATTGTTGGATACTGGTCAAGGTTTGGCCAAATAAATCATCAGAAACTCTTTGTAACTCACTCCTCAATGCTTGATAACCCTGTTCATGTAACAAACTATTATATTTCTGATTCAATTGCATGTTGTTCATTATATGATTTTGCTTAGCAATAATATCCCTCAAATATACATCATTAATGTTAGCTACATCTGGAGTATTTTTCAATAGGGAAACAAAATAACTTTCCAGATTCTCATAAAGCTTAGGATCAAGTTTCTCATCAATAATAGCCATATCAGGATTTATCATTGAAGTAGAAATCAAAACCAAAGGATTAGATACATTAAAATATTAAGCAATTTGTCTACTATTCTCACAGTCTCATTGCCTCTTACAGAATTACCTGAATGAACTGAATCAGCAACAAGAAATTATACTTGAGATTCAATAGTGGGTCTCACCATGGCTTGGGAAAGAATTAAATGTGATTGTTTTTTCTCTTTCTTCCTCCTTGATAGGGGTGAGGAGGTGACAGTTTGAATTGATTGGTTTTTGAAGAAACTGCCTGAGGTACTTGTTGCTGTTGTTGTTGGGACAGATAATCCCACTGGGTGTTCAGCCAATCCCACTGCCACTTTGAGAATTCCACCTTTTCTTGTTCCTGGGGGCCAATTGTGGAAGGGCTTTTGGGAGAAGGAGGTTTCCTCTTCTCTTGAAGAAAGGACTCTATTTTTCTTACCTTGTCTTCTAGAGAGTCTGTTTTTGACCTCAGCTTGAGGTTTTATGACCTCAACTCCTTGATGTGAGTGGAGAGACACTTGAATTTCTGATTCAAGGGCATATTTTTTATTATGGAGCCTTTTGGAAGCCCTTCTGGGGGGTTTATAGAAGGCTTTTGAACTTGAGCAGTTTTCTCCACTAATATCTCCATCTCCTGCATTTCCACATCCTGATTGGTCCAGTAATTTATTAGCTTGAGCCAATTTTGAAGTCAAAGGAGAACTTACAGAAGAAGCTTCATCATAATCAATTAAATCCAGTTTCTCATCATGGCCAGCAGAAGCACCTTGATCAGTCATAGTTCTAATTAACCTGAACTGAGAGAAAGAAATATAAAAATTTAATCAGTTATTATTTTTACTTTATTTAAAAAAAATATGGAATTTTTTAATTATATTAGTAATTATCAGGATTTTGTAATCAACTGGAATAATTAAAATATAATGTTTTTCAGGACAAAAAATCAACTGAAATAATAATCATAATTTTTATTAATTAAAATAATTTTATAACCAGGATTAAAAATGAATCAACTGAAATAATAAAATAATTTATTAATTAGTAATGTATATGTTGATAATTATCAGGACTAGAAGTCAACTGAAAAATTTAATTACCAGGACTTAATGTCAACTGAGAATAATTTTAATTATCAGGACTTAATGTCAACTGAAAAAATTTAATTACCAAGACTTGTTGTTAACTGAAATAATTTTAATATAATTAATATAATTAATTGTTAAATCTTATTAATTAACTGCCAGGACAATTTTTCAACTGAAACAATAATGTAAAATTTTAATTATCAGGACAGAAGTCAACTGAAATAATTAAATTTTTTTTTAATAAATTTAATTAAATTTTTTATATCACTTCTAAGACTAAGAACAATATGGTTCTATCTTGGTCAACTAGGAAAAAAAATATTTTATTTACCAGGCACCTCCTCCTGTAAAATGAGCAAGTTAATGCCACTTACAGAGTGATGAGTAAAAAAGATATATGTGGACAATAAAATGTGCAAAATGACACACAAATAGTAATCACTATAATTACCACAAATATATATGACTATTACCAATATATGAACCTAAATTTTGGAGCATGGTTTGATTCCTGGTTGCAGCAAAAAAAATAGGACACATGGTTGATGATGTTTGTCATTTTTGTCATCTACTTGTCCTACTGGTACCTTGTTGTTCATAGTCCCTCAGTCACTGGCTTCAAGATATCAATGTGCCATCAACAATTTGGAAAGGGCCTCAAGTGTTGAAGGGTCCTGATGGTCTAGAAGCTTTTAACAGAGGTCCAATGGCAGTGATAGGTGGGGTTTGAAGGTTTCAAAGTCATTGGTACGTATAATTTATCTTTCTTTTAGATTAATCAATTTATAGAATCAAAAAATTTATAAATATTATTATATTGAATGATTTAGAATTAAATGTTAGTAAATACTAAAATAATTAAGTAATGGTAATAATTAATTGATTGTAGTAATGATTGTAATAGGGGGTATCAATGTTCAGGGATCTGCAATTAAATTAATTGTGGAAAATAATCTGCATATCCCAATTATCTTCCACAATTATTTTTGCTAATAATTGGGTTATTGGACACTTTACGTTATGGTAAGGTAAACTCTTACAGTCGCCTTGCTGTAAGCAGAATCCGGAGGAGATATGTGGATTTAGCTGAAAACCCCGTCCTTCCAATAAAAATAACAAAATGGGAATTCTAAATCACTAAGCTAACCAGTCTACTTGGATCTGATTGTTAAAAAATAATGAAACTCTAAAATATTTAACGCTTATTGAGATTAAATGATCGTGGCTGTTGAGAAAAGAAATACTGATAACAACAATTAAGGTGTACCAGTGAAAGATCTGTAAAGATTGACTTTTATGTTTTTATTATAATTTGAGTTTTTATGAGACAGCAATAATCAAGTCCCAGTGATGAAGACCTTTCTAAAGATACCCTGTATGAAGTGTGATTTAAATTGTTGAGTAGTATTTCTAAATGTTATATATAAAATATAGAGTTATAAGGGTATTACAATTTTATTTAATTTGTTGAGTAATAAAAGATGAGACCGTGGTGGTTAAAGATTAAGCTGTATGATGTATCCCCCCCTCAATTTCGAGTTTGAGAGGCTCTTAAGTATACCTAGTCACGTGCCTAAGTTTTCCCCTCCAGAGCTCACCCCGAGTCAATCCGGAGCCCGTACAGAGTCCGTACGGAGTCAAAGCGGAGTCCAAATGGAGTCCGTCCGGACTCAATTAGAACCTTTAAAACTATAATAAAAAATCTAGAAAAATTACACATAATAGAGCCACTTTCCCCTTTACATTCCAAACTAATTTTCGTAGTCTGCGCAGCTCTAATCACCCCGTGAAAATTCATCAAAGTTAAGTAATTTCTAAAAACTAAATATTTCTATAAAACTTTAAAATTCATTTAAAAATATAAGAAAAATAGTAAAACTTCTGGGAAAATTTCCCAAGGTTCTTGAGTGACTCGACTTGATACTTATAAACTCTTCAGACCGTAAAAATAAGTTTTCTCTGTAAAATAAATTGTTTTCGCGTAGGCATTTGCTCTTGACCAATTTCTTCATATTTAAAACTCAAATTAATTAAATAAAACCCTTTTATAAAAAAAATAACGCCAATCTTGCACGCCGTTATAACTCCATTTACGTACTTAGGTGCCATACTAAACTTTAGGCTACCACATCCTCCCTCCAATTGAGAATTTCCCCATTCTTATAACTTTGCATAAGTGGTTGAGCAATTCCAAAAGAATTATCTTTTTTAATAAAATAATTTGATAAATTTGTTTTAGCTGGTCTTCTTTTAATTCTTTATAATAAAAACGTTGTGTCTTCTTTCTTCTCTGGCTTAACATAACATAAAATAATAAATAATATAAATCTTGTGATGATTCCACTACTGAGAGCAAGGTTTGAATCCCTTCAGACTCCCATATACCAGTCTTCCTTCTTGTCACAGCATTGAGAGAGTGGATCTTCCTATGAGCCAAATACTCCTGATTCCAACCTCATAGGGCCCCCCACTGAGCCGAATTCTATGATTCCAATCTCGCCATAAGGTCCTCCAAGCTTCACACCAAAAAAAATGGCCTAACTATGAGGCACTAAAAAAATCATTCCCTAAAATCCAACTACCATCCTAACTTCTGATTCCTTCATCACAATTTTCAAACTTTGCTATACAGCAAACCCATAAAATACTTTTGCCAGGCTTCCAATAATAATATTAACTTTAGACCATGTTAAAGCGCCACAAATTTCACCTAATTACCCATTATGCTTTCCTTAGCATCATCACCACCTAAAATTTTAACCTCCTAAAGCTTATCAGCACCCAATTCCAGAAATAATTGAATAACCAGTTTAGAGTCTTAGTGGACAGTGATAAATTAAAAGATTGAATTGAGTTATCCAAACAAGATTAACATTCCAGTTTAAAGTCTTGGTGGACCAAACATATAATCGATTGCCAGTTTATGGTCTTGGTGGACCAAAGATCGTTTAGGTGCATAAATAACTTGATATATTCCTAAGTAAGGCCTAGGCTTGACCAAAGATTGAATAAACTTGATAATCCAGTTTAATGTCATAGTGGACCAAACATTTGAACGACAATTAATCCAGTATAAGGCCATAGTGGACCAATGAATGTTGAATTATCCTGCAGATATTAATTTTCCAGTTTAAAGTCATAGTGGACTAAAACAATGAATGAACTACCAGTTTAAAGTCATGGTGGACCAAACATTTGATTGATAAGAAATCCAGTTTAAGGTCATGGTGGACCCAACAACTTGATAATAGTCCAGTTTAGGGTCTTGGTGGACCTAACATTTGATAGCACTCCAGTTTAAGGTCTTGGTGGACCTAACATTTGATTTATATAAAAAAAATCTGTCTCCGAAAATATCCATAAAATCTTAATCATCCTTGAAATTCAGTTTAAAGTCTTGAAGGACTAACAGCTCCAATATAAAATCTTTAATGACAGTCTTGAAAATTAGCCAGTTTAAAGTCTTGGAGGACTAACAGATCCAAAATACATGTAAAAAAACCTTAAAGAACGTCTTGAACAGTAGCCAGTTTAAAGTCTTGGAGGACTAACGGCTCCAAAATTTGTATAAAAAAACTTAAAGAACGTCTTGAACAGTAGCCAGTTTAAAGTCTTGGAGGACTAACAGCTCCAAAATTCATATAAAAAAACTTAAAGAACATCTTGAACAGTAGCCAGTTTAAAGTCTTGGAGGACTAACAGCTCCAAAATTCGTATAAAAAAACTTAAAGAATGTCTTGAACAGTAGCCAGTTTAAAGTCTTGGAGGACTAACAGATATCTTGAAGTAAAATCCCATAGGTATTGAGTTCCCCTAGACCCTGTCTCCTGTCTAAACTAAATGAATAAAACTAAAAAAAAGAATGAAGACTGAAAAATAAAACTAAGAAATATAATAATAATTTTGATTTAATTAATTAATTATTTTTTATTTTATTTTATTTTATTATTTTTTTATTATTTTTATTTTTATTTTTTTAATTTTATTATTTTATTTTTATTTTTATTTATTATTTTTTTATTTATTTATTTTATTTTTATTTTATTTTTATTTTTATTATTATTATTTTTTTTTTAATTTAAAATTTGTTTTTTTTTTAAAATTTAAAATAAAAGATTTTAGAAAAGATAGTTTTGAAATAAAAGTTAGAATTTAATTTTAAAGAAAGATAAATGAACGTGAAAAGAAAGATAAAAAAGGTAAAAAGAATTATCAAAATTAAAATTTTAAAAGATGCCCCCCGGCCATTTGATGAGCCGTACCCTCGACATCATACCCACATCCAAGTGCAACTTGATGTGGTTACACAATTTAAGAAATTGAAAAGAAAAAAAAATAAATGAAAGTTTTCAGAAGATAATTTTTATAATGATTATCACTGGGTGGGCTCCCTCCAATTTATAAAAATGATTAGAGACCACCAGTGAGCATCACCTTTACAATAATTCATAATATATATTAAAGAAAAGAAATCACAATCTAACATAAAAAAAATCAAAAACAAAATAAAATAAAAAGAATCTTGAATCCGGCGTTGAGAGCGGTGTCTCTTGATTCGTTCCAGTTTATAGTCTTAGTGGACTTCCTATAATTAAAAGACAAAGCCAGGATTCAACTAGAAACAGGGAAAATTTTGGAAACGAAAATTATGGGGTAATGGTGTATAGAGCAGCCAGCCCATCAATTACCCCCACACTTGCCAATATTAAATTAAGAAGGTTCCCCTGTGAACACTTCTTCCAATAAATTTTAAAAATTTTCCAACACTATCTTCACCCATATTTTAAGAATTTTAAGTTTTCAAAAATTTCAAAGAAAGTCTTCTTGCATTTCGTTAAGTTTCATCATAGTTTCGTCGCCCATATGCAGTGTAACGACAGTAAAGTATTTTGATAAAAAGAAGATAGTTTATCCTCGTTGCGGAGGTTGATAAGATTTTTATAAACATCATAGTTTATCCTCATTGCGGAGGAAGACTTCGGCACTCCTGGTGCCTCTAGGATAGAACTGTTTCACTTGATCGGCCGCTACCCTCTTCTTCAATTCAAATCCATCCAACTCTTCTAACACATATGAACCTCCAGAAACTTGCTCCTTAACTTTATACGGTCCATTCCACCTATCTGCAAACATCTTTCCCCACTGACTTTCCAAACTCCTATTATACACCAAGACCATATCTCCTGGATTCAAAGGTTTCCTTAATCGATGTGCCAACCGCTCATCCCAATATCTAACTGATTGGTTTCTGATCTTCATCATCCGCGAATATGCCTTTTCTAAATATTCTTCTTTCTTTTCTAGCTGCATCATTCTTGCACACAATAATTCTTCAGTAGTTTTGACTGTGTCCCAGTCAACTCCAAGATATGATTCAGCTTCTAAATCAACCGGTAAAACTGCTTTCTGTCCAAAAACAAGTTCATAAGGTGAAAATCCGGTCGTCCTTTTGGCAGTGATTCGATCAGCAAATAAAACTAAAGGTAAATAGTGCCTCCACTTTTTGGCACTTGTCCCACACATTTTAACTAAAGCATCCTTAATAAATTGATGCCCTCTTTCAACCATGCCTTCAGATTCAGGATAATATGGGGTTGCTACCCTAACTTTTGATCCAACTTTCAATATGGCTTCTTTAAACTCTGTTCCAAATTCAGGACCTCCATCTACCTTTACCAACTTCATCACCCCATACCTATATACCCAATTATTCAAAAAAAATTCTGCCACATTTTTGGCAGTTAAATTAATAAGAGGCGCTGCCTCTACCCAACTAGATAAATCATCTCTAGCCACTTTTAAATATTTATACCGTCCCTCTTTTATATGAAGGGCATCTAAACTAACTCTCCCAAAGAGCGTATATTCACCAGTCGCGCGTCCAGGTTCTTTTGGCCTTAAATAACTTTGTCTTTGACATTCTTCGCATGACTGAACCCACTGTTTAACAGCCATCTTCATTCCAGGCCACCAGAATTGATCAGAAATTCTTCTAAACGTTTCTCCAACGCCTCTATGCCCAAGATCTTCATGCAGTGATTTCAAAACTAATTCTTGCCCCTTCTGTTGAGTTATAACTACTTGAGGATTTGGATACCTCCTCCTCATTAAACGTTGACCAGATAGGTAAAACGTAGTTGACTTCCTCTTGATAGCCACCCATTCATCATCTTCACAATCTTCTGGCCTCTCTAAAGTCAACAAATATTTGACTAACAAAAAATAAAAACCAGTCTTACCCCAGACTTCATCTTGAAAATCGATTAATATAACATCAATAGGGACTTCTCTATCACCAATATCACCTGCACATGAATGAGCCAATAATTGTTGACCCCTTAATAAATCTTTAATCGAGCTATGTCGATGTTTTTCTTCTGAACCTTTGGATCCTTTGTAAACCGTATTTGAAAATACCTCTTTCTCTTTATCCACCCTTTTATTTAAATTCTCTAATTATCCAACATATACACCATTCCTTAGCTTACTACTATCCCACACTACCAATCCATCTTCCTCTACATACACCACATCTTCTTCTACCACCTTTCTACCAAATTTATCTACACCTTTTCCGACACCTTTATTAACATAAAAACTATTTTCCAGTTTATCCTCTTGGTTGAGGTCATCATCATAATCTAAACACAATAATCCTGCCAGTTTAACCTCATGGGGGAGGTATGGAATGTCTTCAGCTCCTTTAGTGCTGGCTTTGATAATAGGTATATCTTCATCAAACTCTTCTGAGTCTGAATCTTCTTCAGTGGGTGGTCTCCTTGATAAACCATCTGGCATAGTAAAAGTTTTGCCAGGCTTATGAACTAAATCAAACAAAAAATGTTGAATAAAAGCTACCCATCTCGTCATGGGTGCGTTCGGTAAACTTGGGGAATTAATCATCTGGATTAACGATTTCGCATCCACTTGCAACTCAAAATGTTGCCCCCACAAAATATGCTGAAGTTTCTTCAGTATTTTCGCCACACCACATAATTCCAATTTTGGTTGAGAATATCTTGATTCGACCTCAGTAAATACTACAGATTCATACCTAACTGGCCTGATGTAACCAGCTTTATCCATCTGAGACAAAACTGCCCCAGCTGCAACCTGACTTGAATCAACTGCTAAATAAATTCTGCCAGCTTCTTTTTCATAATCCAACTTGTGCAGGACTAAATCCTTCCCCACAACCTCCTTCAACTTTACAAACGCCTTCTCACACTCTTCATCCCACTCACAGTCTGCATCCTTTCTCGTTAACCGTCTCAATGGAGCTGCCAATGAAGAAAAGTCCTTGATAAACATTCTAACATATACACAAACACCTAAAAACCCTCTAACTTTGGTCGTATTCTTGGGTCTTGGCCAGGACTGAATTTTGTTAACTTTCTTCTTGGACATAATCCTACCCTCTCTACATACCACATGGCCTAATATTTCTAAGGCTGGCACACAACATGAAAATTTTGAGCCTGAAATAGTTAAACCAGCCTCTTCAATTTGAAACAAGATTCTTTCTAATGTAATTGCAAACTCCCAAATGAATTTGTGTATCCCCGGATTCTCATCCAACACCTGGTTATCATAGTCGGTTGTTGGTCCCTTAATTCCTCCATCATCTATAAAGATTCCAGCATAATGTGGAATTTCGTCTTGAAGGATCCAAGCCATCTGAGCTTGATAAACTGCAACCAAATTTGTTGCTCCTTGAGGTAATCTTGTTAACTGTAAACGTCCTAGTGGCGTATCAAATGTAGTGAGAGGCCTTGAGTCCGGATGTAACTCTCTCTCATCATATCCACCCATAATATCTCCCAAACCATAACACACTCTCCCTGCAAAAGCTTCAACAAACTCCTCAGCACTAGGGGGTATCCCAGCATCCTTTATTGTAACCCTATTTAATTCCCTAAGATCATGAACAACTCTAAGCTTGCCATTCGGTTTCTTGATACAAAATACCGAACTAGAATAACTTGATGTTGATTGCTCATACAGTCCAGTGCGTATCCGTTCTCTGACAACTTCAATATAGGCTTCTTTTAATGCAGCCGGAATAAGAATCGGTTTCTGCTGCCACGGTTCATGACATACCACAGGAATCTTGTAAGGCTCCCCATAGGAATGCTTCAACACACCCCTCTCCTCTTCTACAAAAGCAATGGCCTTCTCTTGCTTGACCATCACATCCAACAACAACTTCTTCTCTTCTCCAGACAACCAACCATCAGGTCCAAAATTAACAACACCCAGTCTCTCAAAAGTGATTCTTGATGTCTCAGAAAATTCAGGCGGATTCTTTACCAAGGGACTTTCATAAGGATCTCTTGATAACCTTGGTCTTCTCAAGGGTGGATTTAATTCGGCAGGTAGAGGTTCATTAATAGGTCAAACTTTATTTGCTACTTTTTTATATTTGGCTGCGTCCACATCTAAATAAACTTGAGGTAAAACATTTACTTTTGTATCGCCATTAAAAATTTCATCAAATGAATCTTCTTTATCGTCAGAATCGGAATAAGAAAAATTAGAAAAATATTTTATTTCATTTTTAAATTTTACCCTTTTCTCCTTTCCCTCGTCTAATTTATAAACAGAATTTCCAACACCTTTGCTTCCCTTATCCAACAGTAAATTGACCGTAAAGAAAGTTGGCAGTTTAACCTCTTGCTGGAGGACCGGAATTGAATTTTCACAAAAATTATTTTTTTGTGTTTTAATTATACCAAGATTTTTTATTGGATTTTGATGTGATTTTTGCAGTTTACCCTCTTGCTGGAGGTCCATAATAGAAGGAGATACTTTCAGTTTAACCTCTTGCTGGAGGTCCGGAAACATACCCTTCCAATTTTTATCCAACCTAATTTGGCCCATTTTGCCTTTTTCACCGTTTTTAAATTTAATAGAAAAACCGGGTAAATCCAATAAACATATAGAAAAGTCCAAAACGTATTTGCACTCCAAAGTAATATTAACAGAAAATAATTGAGAATCCACTTGAATTATCTCCAAGTGAGCTGACCTATTGCAATCCGGGATCTCATCCTGAGGAGAGATTACAACATTAGAGTGATCAGCCCCTGCTACCCCAAAAAATGAGGGCATTCATCCCTTTCCAACAAACATAATTCACCAGAAGCCATCCGTTTTATATGCCGCTTCTTGGTGCAAACACAACACTGGCACAGAGTAGTAATCCCTGGCCGTGTTTCCCAACCTTCATCTCCAGGAGGCGCTAACCGCATATGTAACCTCCGCATATCTTCACCAGTGATTTCCAAACTAATTCCCATGCCAGCTTGATACCCTATCCTGGCCTCAAAATCCATCAAAAAAGGACCACCAAGAATGGTTTTGACTGCTCCTCTGGCCACATAAAAGTGAACCTTACCAACAGATCCACCAATGCCTAACCTGACATGCTCAGCTGTACCCATCAGCTCGGTTGCATGCCCTCCAATGCCTCTGAGGTTTCCCCCAGTTCCACTTTTAATTGGCAAGCCTATACTTGTCGCTTGCTCCAATGAAATTAAATTAATTTGAGACCCTGAATCGACCAAGGCCTTTACTTCTTTACCATTAAGAGTTACCACCAGGTAACCCAGGGGAGCGGAAAAATGTGTATCTACATCTTCCCCAAAATTTTCAGCATTTTCACAAATATATTCAACCTCTCCAGTGGAAACCTGACGCCTCGTCAAATGCTTCTTTTGCTTTTCAGAAAGCGCCGGAATAATCGTAAATAACTCCCCCAAAGATAAGGGAATCTGCAGTTGATTCACCCTATTCAAAACTGCGTCCATCGCATTAGCTTGACCAGAAACTACTGGCCGCTCATACTGGACCTTTGATTTAACAACCTTGGCCCTGGGTACCTCTTGAGGTCCAACTGAGCCATCTTCACCCCCCATAATAACATCTTCACTTTCTATAACCCTAACTCCGTCACCAGCTTCTTGCACTAATCCTGATCCATCGCTAGTCCTTCTTACACCCTCCATTGGGATGGGACCGCTAAAACTTGGTCTGGGTAGAGACGCCAACAGTACGTCCTCCTCAGAATCCAAATCATCCTCTGGCATAGGCTCACCATTTAAATCAAACTTGCCATAACTAGGGGGCCCCATATTAGCAATCCCCTTCTGCATTTTATATAATTCGTCCTTAGAGTAAGGGTTCAACTTGTTGGCGGCAGTTTGAGCACTAGAATTTTTGTCCTTAGAGTAAGGGTTCACTTTGTTATTAGCCTTGCAAGGATTAGCTCTCAATTGGCTCTGAATGATACTCTTTGCCTTAGTAGCAGCTGCTCTTCTAGCAGCATTAACATCGTATTCGCCAGCCATACAGCTACCCTCCACCTGGGCAACCGTTGCCAGCTCTAAACCACCAAAAGAAGTAGAAAATGTGGCTTTACTGACCTCTTTCTCTTTACCTTTGTCAGCTTTTCCACCATTACCATTACCATTTTTGCCACCCTTGGCATTAACATCTTCATCCGTCACCTCCTCAAATCTGGCTCTCCTTTCAGCCGTTAAACATCTTCTGACCAAATCAGAAGGAGACTGTCCATCACTGGGCTTGATGAACGAACCATCAGGAAATTTATAAACTTTACCATCAAATAAAACTCGCCCAGCATCCATATCCTAATCAAGAGCAAAACAAACTGTTGCTCTGTGCCCCCTCCTATTACAATAGGAGCACACCTTTGGCTCATCATAGCCACCTCTATAACTACTACCACCATTCCCACCATTTCTCCCATTGCCTGGGAAGCAGTTACCATTATTATTGCCATTATAATTTCGACGTTCATAACCTCTGGATTGATAAGAAGTTGATGTCAACAAAGAAGCAATTGGGGCCTTGTTAGCCTTCTGGGTTTCTTGAACAAATATTTTTAATTGTTTCGTTAAATCAGCCAAGTGATCGACCATCTTATTATCTACATTGCCCTCAAATTTTGCAGCGGGTAGTCCCATTTGAGCCTTCTTGGCCTCCTGGGCTTTGACCATGATATCATTATTTTCAGCCAAAACTTCACTAACCTTGCTAACATATTGAGTGCATGACTCTTGATATTTGTCCAACGCCAATAACTTTAGATGGGCTTGAATGTTGTCCTTTATAACCTCCAAAGCCGGCAATTTCTGCTCACCATTAGGCAGTTCCTTCATCAAATCTTTTCTTGAAAGATCCTTCAAGACATCCATTCGAATATCCCTACTGCATGCTGACCAAAACAAATCTTTTTCCTGGTTCCCATGCACTAACTCGTCCACCAATATGAGATATTCCACCACTTCATCAAACTGAACACAGAGCTTTTTGAAGTCAGCCATAGAAGAAACTCCACCTTTTGCTTGCCAGTCTCCAACAATTTTATTGAGGTCCATCATAGTAAACCTAACACCCCATCTATCAACCATAGCTTTAGAAAGCTTAACCCAATCCTTGTCCTTAAATGCCTGCATAGCAATAACCTCTTTTTCCACCTCCCTATCAGCAATAAAAAATCTAACTTGCTTCACCATATCCACATGAGAAGCACCATCAACAGCAGCAGCAGCTTCATACCTGCTAATGAACCATTTAACCTCCTGCACATCAAACTTTGGGCCATCCCAAGAAACAATCCTAACTGAGGGAGTAAGAGGGTTAGAAGATCCAGAAGCAACAGCAGAAGAAGACATCCCAATAAGTAAGGAAAAGCGTTAACAATCGATAAAATAACAAGCCTCTTGCAGGCCAATAACAAAAATCTAATTAGAGTTCCAGAAAATAAGCCTCTTGCAGGCTAAGAACATTCTTGATCCAAGTAAGTCTTTAAAGAAAGCTAGAGAAATCGAACCCCACGTTGGGCGCCAACTATGGTAAGGTAAACTCTTACAGTCGCCTTGCTGTAAGCCGAATCCAGAGGAGATATGTGGATTTAGCTGAAAACCCCGTCCTTCCAATAAAAATAACAAAATGGGTATTCTAAATCACTAAGCTAACCAGTCTACTTGGATCTGATTGTTAAAAAATAATGAAACTCTAAAATATTTAACGCTTATTGAGATTAAATGATCGTGGCTGTTGAGAAAAGAAATACTGATAACAACAATTAAGGTGTACCAGTGAAAGATCTGTAAAGATTGACTTTTATGTTTTTATTATAATTTGAGTTTTTATGAGACAGCAATAATCAAGTCCCAGTGATGAAGACCTTTCTAAAGATACCCTGTATGAAGTGTGATTTAAATTGTTGAGTAGTATTTCTAAATGTTATATATAAAATATAGAGTTATAAGGGTATTACAATTTTATTTAATTTGTTGAGTAATAAAAAATGAGACCGTGGTGGTTAAAGATTAAGCTGTATGATGTATCTCCCCCTCAATTTCGAGTTTGAGAGGCTCTTAAGTATACCTAGTCACGTGCCTAAGTTTTCCCCTCCAGAGCTCACCCCGAGTCAATCCGGAGCCCGTACGGAGTCCGTACGGAGTCGAAGCGGAGTCCAAACGGAGTCCGTCCGGACTCAATTAGAACCTTTAAAACTATAATAAAAAATCTAGAAAAATTACACATAATAGAGCCACTTTCCCCTTTACATTCCAAACTAATTTTCGTAGTCTGCGCAGCTCTAATCACCCCGTGAAAATTCATCAAAGTTAAGTAATTTCTAAAAACTAAATATTTCTATAAAACTTTAAAATTCATTTAAAAATATAAGAAAAATAGTAAAACTTCTGGGAAAATTTCCCAAGGTTCTTGAGTGACTCGACTTGATACTTATAAACTCTTCAGACCGTAAAAATAAGTTTTCTCTGTAAAATAAATTGTTTTCGCGTAGGCATTTGCTCTTGACCAATTTCTTCATATTTAAAACTCAAATTAATTAAATAAAACCCTTTTATAAAAAAAAATAACGCCAATCTTGCACGCCGTAATAGCTCCATTTACGTACTTAGGTGCCATACTAAACTTTAGGCTACCACAACGTGTCAATGTTCACCTCTTATTGGACACTTTTTTACTCAATTTTTCATAACCACATCTTGGACAACTTTCTGTCATAACCACATCTTGACCTACTTTCTGCCATAACCACATCTTGGACTACTCTCTGGATATTCCTTCTACCTTTCTGCACACTCACATTCTCATCCCATCCTGTCCATTCTATCTACTCAGAACCCCTCACCATTCCATCTGCTTGTTTCTGCTCCTTTTCATCTTCATTTATATTTTAACATGCCTTGTCATCCTAGATCTTCTCAAACACAGCCATCACCCAGTTGTTCTTCAAATCCCACTACTCCCTCTTTCCCCCGCTCAGCTAAGAAATCTAAGACAGTTCAACTGAAAAAAGATGATCATCTTATTCTTATAAACTTGCTGAAAACCAAATCTAACTATGATTCTTCTTTTGGTATTGAGTATGCAACTAAGGTAGAACGGCCCCCAGCATCAAAATTTAATGGCTACCTTCTAATGGAAAATGAATTACAGAATAAGACCAAGGGAAGGATTGATCTTTTGCCTAAACAGATGTCTGAACGCTTCAAGAATTACCAAGCCAAATACAAGAAGGCAAAGGCTCTTTCATCTTCCACTGGTTTTGGGGTTACCGACATCAAATCCATAGACGATAAACTTGAATCTTTATGTCCTTACTTTAAAGATATGGATGAAATTTTTGGAGAGCGAGCCAATATTAATCCTGTAGACATGTTGGATGGAGAAGATCCTATCTCTGAACATGATGTTGAAGCAAATATTTTCCCATCCTCTTCCTCCACTCAAGCCTCCCCTCATTTGAATGAGACCAATCTAGATAGATTTTTTGTAGATCTTATTGGAAATTTAACCCAACCAAATCTAACTCAGGTCTTTTTCTTTTTTCTTTTATCTTATCAATTCTATTTTTTTATTTACTTATCTTTTTCTTATTTCTTAAAAGGCTGACAAAAAAACCCAGAATCCTCAATCAACTGAATCTGAAGGTAGTGACAATGATGAGGAGGAAAATATGACCTTGAACAAGAAGCATAGGGCTTCAAGTAGTCTAAATTTCCACTCCCAAAGAAGAAGAAAAAGTGATACTTCATCACAAACCCCTTTTTCGTCTATGGAACAATTTTTAGAGAAATGTGATGCTGGTAAGTGATACCATACCTCTTATTACTTTACTCTGCTTTTATTCTACTTTATGTTAATTTTTATTATCACTCTAGAACAAGTGAAAATTGCTAAAGAGACTCTAAGGTTTGAAAAGAAGAAATACCAGCTCTCTTTAAGGAGGGATGATAGGCTACAAGATTTGGAAGAGAGGAAGTACAAGCTCTCTTTATGGAAGGATGATTGGGCCCAAGATTTGGAGAAGAAGAAGTTTGAGTTAACTCTAAGTATTGAAAAATCAAAAAAAGAGGAGAAAACACTAAAACATCAAAACCTATTAGAGCAGATGAAATATAAGTTTGATCATAAAGAAAATTCTAAAAAGAAAGATTTTTTGATAGAATGTGTTAAAGCTAATAAGTCTGTTGAGGAAATTGAAAGTTTAAAGAAATTGTTTTATGACTAGTTTATTTTATTTCTCTCACACTTTAACTGTTCATATTTATTTGTACATAAAATTTACAATAATTTTCTGTATTTCATTACTCTATCAATCATTAATTGAATTTTCATATTTTAATGTTAAATATTCTTTTTTTAAATAAAATTTTCATGTCACCTTTGAAAATTTGACAATCCCCTACCCCTGGATTTTTTTGAAGTAAGGGGTGGGTATCACCAAAATTTTTTCATGTCATGAATCTTGAGAGTCTTATATAAAACTTTGGCTTTACTACCCCCTGCATTTTACTGGTATCCACAAAATTCTTACAAGTCAAGAACTTCACAAGTCTTATAAGAAATTTTGGCAATACCCCCCCTGGATTTTATTGAAATAAGGGATGGGTATCACTAAAATATTTACAAGTCAAAAATTTTACATGTTACATTTAAAAATTTGGCAATACCCCCCCTACATTTTATTGAAGCAAGGGGTGGATATCACCAAAATTTTTACAAGTCTTCAATTTTGAATGTCAGATTTGAAAATTTGGCAATACCCCCCCTGCATTTTATTGAAGTAAGGGGTGGAAGTCATCTAAATTTAATATAATTACATAAATTATTAAATAAATATCTAATATATATCAATTTCCCTAGTTTAAAGTAATGACAATTCCTCAAGCCAAAATGAATATCAAATCTAGAAACAAAAGTTTGGGACTTTCCACAGGTATAGGCTAGAGGAACCCCATGAAACAAATAAATGTTATTGTGATTACCTTTTATAAAACCAAAGGTTGTTGGCCCATTACTTTAGTTGAGGAAATTGATATATCAAAATATTTATTAAAAATTTATGAAAAAATATAAAATTTTTGATGACAACTCTAATCCCCATACTTTTTGGATCTAGATAAAGTTTTTTTAAATAAATTAACTTTACTTTCTTTCTTTACCTTGTTGATTCTTTGAATAAACTTATGACTGATTTGAAATGAGCCACCAAAATGTGTGAAATCTTGACAGGATTCCAAACCAGGAGGAGCTTTGGTCATTTGATGATTATCCTGAGAAGAATTCCAAATAGTTTCGATGATACCATTTCCCAAACCAAAATCAATGATGCACTGGTGGTCTTGAAAATATATACCATGTCCTTTGATTTTAGCTGGAGATGGTATTGGTTGGCCAGTTATTGGATTGATATATGAGAATATACCAAAAGTAAGAAAATTGGTGTCATTCCTATCAACATGAATCCTATTGTGGAATCCAGAATGAGTGATAATAACATTAGAAAATAAAAGATATTTGTGGCTGATATCTTCCCATTCAGAGTCACACCAATTCAGTATTCCAACTTTGGTCGCAAGTTCATAATTTTTTTCAAATGCTTTATTATAGAGCTTTTTGAGTCGAAGAGCAAGAAAAGAGTTAAAGGAAGGTAGAGTGTCCCATAAGCAAAAATTTTCATCTTTTTGAGCTTTAGTAATATTCTTGAGCAATCAATATATGCCTATGCAATTGAAATGCCTAGATAATAATCAGATAAGAGTTTCAGAATCTTTATCCTCTAATTATGCAATGTAAAAATGTGAAATAAGATAAGTGAAATTTGGAAAAACGGCTCAACTTCAAAGGTCAAAATCTCAGCAACCACTGAACCTAATTCAAACCTGTTTGTGGGAAATGAGAGATAGGCTTTAGTAGAATCTTCAGTTAAAGGACATGTGATTTAAATAAACCTAACCCTAATTTGTTACATAAAAAATGAAATGAAAATATAAATTGGGAAAAAAAGGCTCAACTTTAACGGTCAATATCTCAGCAACCACTGAATCAAATTTTAAATCTGTTTGTAGGAAATAAAAGGTAGCCTTCAGGAGAATCTCCAGTAAAAAGAGAATTAGATTTGAATAAAACTAACCCTAATTCTGAGTCTGATTTCCAAAATTTTAAAAAAACTTGAAAAGTGGTAATGAAGATGAGATCAAAAGGAGTTTAATAAGTTCACTGTTATACAGATAAGAGTCATACATATATTTAAGTATGAAGTTTTCATAAAAGGAATGAGATATCATATAGGCATGGAAAAAAGGAGATGAAACTTACCTTGATTGAAAAGTAGGAAAAATAAAGTGAGAAAGATTGATGTTGGAATTGTGGGGAAATTGAATATGGAGTAAGTGAAATGCATAAAGAATGTGCAATGTATGTGTTTCAATGAAATGGAGCCAAAAAAAGTGAAATAGAGGAAAGGGGGGATAATGACCATGCCAAGGAGGGATGAAGAGTAGGGTGATGGAGCTAAAAAAGAAAGTAAAGAGGGAGAGAAAAAAAAGGTTAATTATACCATTGAAATCAAAAATAACCACTTACAAAAATAATTTAGATAAAATAAATAAAATAAACAGAAAAAAAAATATATTAGTAATCAAAAAATCAAAAAAAAGAATAAAATGACTTACCTGGAGAGATGTGGTGACAAAATAAATGAAACCAAATTGTTTGAGGGATGTTGGAGGAGAATAGCAAAAGGATATGAGGGATGAATGAAAAAAAGAAACAGTGAAAAATTATGCAATTTTAGAAAATATGCAATGTCATGTTGAGCTGGTGAAAGAAAACCAATGAGCCATCCAAAAAAGAGAGATTCACCATAAATTCCAAAAAAAATGAATATGCAACAAACAAAAATACCAAGCCAAGTGAATAAAGTATACAAAGAGGAAATTTGGAGAGTATGAAAACAAAAAATTAAAAGGGTTGTGTGCCAAAATGGTGGAGGGTGATTGGCATAATGACAGAGCATATGCCAGTTGAATGTATGTTTTGTGATTCAAGGGATGGGAGAGCAGGCACTGGTACAGAATCCTCTTCTTCATAAAGATCATTCCACTCATCCTTTATATCAGCTAGGATATTTTGGAGTATAATGCAAGTCATGATCCAATGATTCACACTTTTAATCTCCAATTTTTTTTGAAATTGGATTTGGAGCTCCCAAAGACTAGAAAATTGTCCCTTTAAAATACCTATAGCATTTTCAATCCGTAATCTTGATTGGGCAAGGTGATAATTAAATTTAGTTTTGGGGTCATTTTCTAAGGTTGCACCATGGAAAGCAGGTATAATGTACTTCCCACTTGCATATGCTGAGTCTACAGGGAGGTATTGAGATTTGTCAAAGTATGAGTCTACAAGGAGGTATTGAGACTTGTCAAAGTATGAGTCTGGGGTTGAGAAATCCTCATTCTTTGGAAGACAGAAGAGTAATGACATGATCCAGGGCAGCCACTGTGAAAAGCAATGAATTTTTTATTGACATCACATATAAGTTGAACGGCAATAGAGTATCTAGAATGAAGATAAAAAGTTAGTTCATGAATGATGAGAAATTGGAGAAGATTTTGAACAAACCTTTTTTTGCAATCAAAATAATGGTTCCCATCCTCAGCAGGCTTTTGACTCAAAGGTATAGTTGTGCCATCAAAAAAAACCTACACAGCCAAAGAAACCTTCGGCTTGCATTACTTGAGAGGATTCAAGTTGCTGTTGTGGAGTTGGCCAAGCAAGTGTTTGAGACTTGAGGGAAAGGATAGCAATCATACAGCTCTTGGTGTATAATATCACTGTTCTATATCCTATGTTAAATAGATTATCCAAACGTCTTACAGCAGCACCATTTCCATTTGAGCCAAAGCAAAATAGTGCAACTGCAAGTTGAATGGCAGGATTGCGCTGTTTGTTATGGGAATTGTTATGAGAGATAGGATGTTCAGAGATGAGTTGATAAAGTTTGAAGAAAGAATTGGGTGAAGCTCTAAATAGCTGGATGGAGTTTAGTTGGGGAATGTTGAGAATGGAGCAGAGATCATATCGGGGATCATGATAAAGATTTGGCACCCTGGAAATGAGGTAACACTTTTTGGAAAGAAAACACAAATAGGCTAAGGCATCTCCCAAATCAGATTCTGATTTATAGTAGAGAGCTAAAAGTAAAGTGATGGCATTAATAGTGGAGTGAAGTAGCTGTCTAGTAGAGAGGTGCTTCATTCTTGTCAGTAGTATAGGTGTTGGTAAAAGGTTTAGGTGATGAGTGGGAAGTGGGAATTTGCCGCCAAATGTGCAGTTGGGGTGTGTAGATAGAAAAAAAACTTAAGTTTTTGCCACCAAAATTAAGTAGCATAGAGTGAGGAGAGAGTTAAGGATGGCATCAGAAATTATATGTCATGTGACTTTCTTAAAAATCCATCATGAATGTGATGAGTTTGGGATCAGGAATTAGGAACGGAAATTGGGGTATAAGAGGCAGGATAATGCATTATCATGGATTCCTTATCCACTAGCCCTGGGGCTAGTGGATAAGAATCTTCCGCAATTAATAATGTCTGATCCCAAGAAAAAAAATTTCTGATCCCTAATTGCGGATCCCTAAACATTGATACCCCCTAATAAAAAATAAGTAAGTAATAGTTGTGCAAAACAACCAGAAATGGGAGGCCTTATATAGCCAAAAGAGAGAAAAAGCCCAGAGGTGAAAATTCTATATAAAGGAGTATGAGAGAAGAAAAAGAATATTCCAGAAGAATATTTTCAAATAATAAGATTGTTCTAGAAAGAAGGTGTTTAAAATGTGTATTTACTGTATATGTCAGAAATAAATTGAGTTATTTAAAAATTACTGTAAGTGTCATTTTTAAATAAATAATTTAAATTTATTGTATAGATTTTTTTTTATGTTTAATATTAAATTTTATTTCTCTTAACCTCCCATTGAGCATGGTGTTAAGAAATAGAAATATAAGGGACAATTAATATTAATTTTAATTATTTACTAATTTTAATTTTTTGGCATTTGTTAATTTATTACTGGTGAATTTAAATTAAATATCTTATAATTAATAATAATAATAAAAATGAAAAGGCATTGCTTCATTCCAGTAAATTATTAATTATTTTACTGGGTAAGACTAGCAGCCTGGCTGACACTTACTTTTAGCCTGGATATACCCATTACTGAGTAAAATAATCATATAAAATATGCTAGACTGTCACCGGACGACCTACGCACAAGGTCGAGGATGTTCCTGCAAGTGAGATGAGGGATTTAGAAACTTTTTCGAAGCACAGAGGAATGATTCGAGGAAGTGATTCGAAGGTCACTCAAAGTAAGAGCTACAGGTTCGAGGTATGTTTGAGAAGAATTATAAGGTAGTTTCAAAGGTAATAGGAATTCTTAAGATCTCACGAAGGGTTGGAAACTCAATAATCAAATATTTAGGATTTAGAAATGAATATTGAGAAAATAAAAGAAAGATACAATAACAATGATTTAACTTAAAGATTTTACCACTATTAAATGTAAATACGTTTTTTAGTTTAATTCTAAGGAATATCGAACCAAATACCCAACCCTTTTATATCCTTTATTCCTTCTCACATTGACCTCCCTCTCATCGCACCATTCCCATACCATTGACCATTACTAACATACACTTAATCCCTCTTTGCTAATATCCGTCCATGCTCAATTTACCCCTTTTTAATTAATTAACAAACTTTCAATGAAAACTACTACTGTACTATTACGTTGATCCTAGCGCTGTGCGTCGCTTATTGAAAATGAGACTAAGGCACCCTATTGAGAGATTGACTAATTTAGATTTAGAGTTTAGGCTAGCGCAGTTGAATAGTAAGTACACAAAGGGGAATCGCAGTTGCTATGGAGAATTGCTTTCTGCGCTTCGAGTATAGATTTAGAACTCGATATTATTGATTTAATGAGCTGCTTTTGCCTCGAGTGTCACGTGGCGCGTGACAGATGCCCGGGTATAAGAATCGCAAGCTCCGTTGAGCTTGAGCCATCTTCTCACACTAGTTTCCCTTTCCTCTTTAATTTTTCTTATTTATTAATTTCCCTATTATAATGAATTGTCCTAATCCAACACCTACGCCTCCACACCCTAAAGCAGATAGGGGAATGGTTACGCGGCAGTTTTCCCAGGCTTGCACGGCTTGTGAAGCTATGGAATACTTCTGTGTCGAAAGTACGGCGACTCAAGGCCCTTGCCAGAAATGCGCGTTTTGCCGTTGGTGACGAGTGGCGTGCGATGCATTGACGAAGAACACAGAGATCGAACAACGATTCACCAAGACCAAGTTTTGGGTGATCCCTAAAACAAAAGAGGTGGTCGAAGACATTTGGGATGTCTCGGTTGGAGACGATCAATCGGTGGGGGAGAATGATAAGGAGCTGAACAACGAGATCACAACCTGGGTAACCCAGGCCATGAGTTTGAAACGGGGTGTTGAAGAAGAAGTCGACGAATTGGTGGAGGAAGATGAAGATGAAGTCCCTGTTCCAGGGCGGACACCCAAGAAACGATGGGTAGTCATTGAAGATGACAAGGAGGAGAGAGAAGCAGAGGTAGAGGTGGCTCCAAGGTTGTTCTTAGAACCTGACCCCATCTTTGAAGTAAGTTTTAGTTGTTGTTTTTTAGGGATGAGGTTACTGATGAGTTTTTTGTTTAGACATCGAATACCATCGAAGACCCAATTGGGGAACCTGCATCGCTTTTGCCAACTGAGGCAAACCCTCCGGTCACGGGTGGAATTGAAGAACCTGAGGACACGCTGGACCAGGTGTGGTCGAAGAAACCTCGTCAGGGTTGACGAGTAAGGTTCGCAGAAGAGTTGTGTGGGGAGGTCAATACAATTATCGACGCTGCTTCCTTTGACGTGGCAGAGGAACTCTTGGAGATTGGAGAGGTGGTTCCGGTAGGAGAGGAGGAGGTATTTGAGAAATGCAGGGAGGAGATAAGGGTAATTTTGGAGAAGATGAAAAGATTAGTTCGAGAAAAATTAAAAGAGAAAAATTTGAAATGAAAAGGAGAGATGTAAAGAAGTAGAAAATTAGAATTGTATTTTAGTTTTATTTTATTTTATTTTTTTATTATTGTAGGTGAATATTATAATTTTTTATAAGATTTGGTAGAGAGAGAGAAAAAAAAAATTTTAAATAAAATTTTTCTTTTAGAATTTGAAAGAAGAAATTTAAATAAGAAATAAAGAAGTTATTTAATTGAAGGAAGTTTTAAGGTTTTAAATGAAAATTTATGTAAGAGAAGAGAGAAAGAAAAAAATGGTTGGTGATTGAGATGAGTTTGTTGAAATGAGAATTTAATGAAAGAAGAATTTTTTATTTGCAAAAAGTTGTTTATTGATTTTTTTAGGAATTTTTTAGTTCAAAAGAGAGGAAGAAAAAAAAACACAGAATTAGAATTTAAAGAGAATTTGAAAAAGAAGAATCATTTGTTCAAAGAATTTTATTGGGAGATTAAGAGGTTGAAGTTAAGTTCGAGGAAATGGTCATGTCGTACAAGATTTTGATGATTCGAAGGAAAGAAAGTTTTAAAGAGAGAGTAAATTTTTAGAAAAGAAATTTTTTTTTTAAAGAGAATTTTAAATTTAAGAAAAGAATGTATTTAGAGAATTGAAAAAGAGAAGAGAAAGAAAATATTTAGAGAGATTTAAGAGTTTTTTATTTTATTTTATTATTTATGTTTATTGTATTTATTTTATTTTATTTTATTTTAATTTTTTTTAAATTTTAATTTTGATTTTACTTTTAGTTGGTTTTGGAGAAAATTTTATAGAAGGAGAAGAAAAAAAAAAGAGAGAAAAAAGAAAACAAGGCTAAGAAATTTAAGAGGTGTTTTAGATTTTTAAGAGAAAAAGAAAAAAGAAAAAGAGAAAGAAAATTTAAAATAAAAGAAATTTTAAGGTTTTGGTTTTAAAGGATATTTCAAATGAAAAGATTTTAGGAGTTCAGGGGCGTTAGAAACATTGATGGCTGGTTCCCAGGATGTTTTGTCTGAGTCATTGAGGAAGCCTTCCCATTCCACGAGGTATTGAAGTTCCCCCTTGCGCATTCTTGAATCAAGGATACGACTTACTTCCCACTCTAGATGATCTTCTACTTCGACCGGTTCCGGAGGGGGTTGGTTCTTTCCCGGGTATATTTCTCAAGCCAGTTCCAGGAGAGATACATGGAAAACAGGGTGAATCGTCTGCCATTTAGGAGGTAACTTGAGTAGAAATGCAGTTTTAGAGACTTCAGAGTCGATTTCGAATGGTCCCAAGAGCTTTTCAGCCAGTTTCTTTGATGGTCATGTTGTTCGAATGTTTCGTGCGTCGAGCCATACTTTGTCTCCTGGTTTAAAAGAAGGAGCAGATTGTCGATGTTTGTTGGCTTGTTCCTTGTACCTTCAAATCGCTGATTCCAAATTTGTTTTAAGTTCTTCTTGGAGTCGTGATATAGTTCGAAGATAATGTTCTGCAGGATGATTAGTTCCTACATGGATTGAGTTGAATCGAGGATGTCGTCCATAAATGGTTTCGAAGGGAGATTGTCGTGTCGAAGAATGAGTCGAGTTATTATAAGCAAATTCGGCCAGTGGTAGCCATGTGGTCCAATTGTCTTGTTGGTAACTGACATACATTCGAAGATATTGTTCGAGGATTTGGTTAACTCTTTCTGTTTGACCATTGGTTTCAGGGTGATAGGCCGTGGAGAGGTTCCTCGTGATATTGAGTTGTCTCCAAAGTTGGGTCCAGAATGTGGATACAAACAATGAGCCTCTATCTGAAATAATATCATTTGGTAAGCCGTTTTTGGAAAATACATATTCTAGAAACAATTTTGACAAATCTTCTGCTGTAGCAGTAGTAGTGGTTTTAATGAAAATAGACATTTTTGAAAATCTATCTACTATTACTAATATAGCATCAAAATCATTAGAAAAAGGAAGTTGAGAAATGAAATCCATTGATAAAGATTCCCAAGGTGTAGAGGGAATAGGAAGTGGTTGAAGCAACCCATGCTTCCGGTGATGGGGAGCCTTATTCCTATTACATTCGTAACAAGCTTTTATATAGGCCTTGATTTCCCTGGTCATACCTGTCCAGAAGAAACCCTCGCTATTAACTGGTAGGTTTTATCAACCCCAAAATGACCAGCTAATGGAGAATCATGTTGACTGTTGAAAATCCATAATTTTATCTCATTGTTGTCGGGTATGACTACTCTACCTTTGAAAACTAATAGACTTGATTCAATACTAAATCTTTTGGCCCCTTGCTTTGAGAGTATTTTGTCTTTTAACCCTAAACAATAATCATCCTTCGACTGAGCTTCGAGGATGTTGGATAGTGGATTTCGAAAAGATTGAATTGTCATCGAATTAAGTTGATGAGTCGTTAACATTAATTTGTTGAAAATTGATTGCACATTTGCTGGGTTCTTGTCAGCAAATGCATCCCCCCACTGTGGGTAAACGTCTTCCCGACGTGACAAGATATCTGGGACAATGCAGTTTTTTACCTGGGCAATAGGAAATAGAGAAGGAAAATTCAGACAAAAATTCAGCCCACCTGGCTTGACGCCTGGTTAACACTTTGGAAGACATGAAGTATTTTAAAGCATTATGATCTGTTAAAATTTGAAAAGGACTATCTAGGCTGAGAAGAAAAGAACACCATTTTTTAAGACAATGGATAATAGCTAAAAGCTCTTTGTCATGAATTTCATAATTTAATTCTGCAGCTATGAGTTTGCGTGACTCAAAAGCAACAGGATGAAACAAATTTGTTTCAGGATTTAATTGGGAGATGACCCCTGCAATAGCATAATCGCTCACATCTGTCTCATCTATTGTTGAAGCAGAAGGATCAAAATGTCAAAGAATTGGGGCTGTGGTGAACGCTGTTTTTAGTGCTTCGAATTCCTTTCGTGCTGTAGAAGTAAAAACAAAAGGAATGTCTTTTCTAAGAAGAGAAATAAGATTGGAAATAGTTTTAGAGTAATCTTTAATAAATCTTCTATAGAAGTTTGCAAAACCCAAAAATCCTTGGAGCGTTTAATGGTTTTGGGCTCAGGCCATTCCAGGATTTTCTGGACATTTTTGTCATCCATGACTAAACCGTCAGTGGACAACGTAAAACCCAAAAAATCAATTGATTTGAGGTGGAATTTGCATTTATTATGCTTGGTGTAGAGACCATGATCTCGAAGACAATTTAGGACCTGTCGAACATGATGAATATGTTCATCTAGTGTTTTCGAGAATATTAAAATATCATCTAAATAGATGACTACGAATTGTTCAACAACATCTTGAAAGTTGTCATTAACAAAAGTTTGAAAAGTTGAAGGTGCGTTACATAATCCAAAAGGCATAACTAAATATTCAAAACTACCAAATCTAGTGCGCATTGCAGTCAGTGGTTCATGACCTTCTGCAATGCAAATCAGATTGTAAGCGCCTCTAAGATCAATTTTAGAAAAGAAATTAGCACCATTGAAAAGGGTAAGAAGTAATGACATAGGAGGAACAGGATATGCATTCTTCTTAGTGACTGTGTTGAGCTTTCTATAGTCAACACACAACCTAAGACTACCGTCCTTCTTTTTTACAAAGAGGACAGGGGAGCCAGTTGGAGATTTACTGGCTCTGATGAAACCTTTGGCTACATTCTCTGCAATTTAGTCTCAAAGAACTTGAGATTCGTCCTTCAACAAAGAATAGACAGGACCTGCCGGAGGTACTGGGCCTATTAACTCTATTTGATGGTCGTAGGGTTGATGAGGTGGTAACTTATTGGCCTTGCGGATTGAGAAAACATCGAGGAAATTGTGGTAGATTTCTGGTAGAGTTGATTTAATGGCTTCAACGTTAATTTGGTCATCCTCTTCATCTTCGAGAGAATCTGTCGAGGGGATACCTGTATTGAGAGAGCAGAATTTGATTACTTTGAGGCAATTTAAATCCTCTTCGAGTGAAGTTATCGAGCTAGAAGGGTTAGCCAATTGCTCATTTAGAGAAAAATCAGATGCTTGCAAGTCATCTGGCAGAGATTCGTCCTCTAGCAGGAAATTGTCAGGCGGGTTGTTTAACTCCCTATTGACCTGCATTGAAGAATCAGAAATATACTTAGAGCGTGGGGTGATCAATCCCTTAGTCCAATCAATTTCAGGATTCCAATGCGTTAAAAAGTCATGGCCAAGAATGGTATCGTCCATCCTTGGGGTGTCCAAGACTGATAATTCCCACTCAAAGGGGGGAAAGTTCGGAAAGTTTAGAACCCATAAAACTTTCTTACTTACCTAATATTTGGGTTCCTCTGATTCGACCAAATAGATTGGAGTTTGATCGACATCTGTAAATGTTAGTTGAAGCTTCTCGGCAAAAGATAAACTAACAAAAGAAATTGAAGCTCCAGAGTCTATAAGACAACTGAAGGGGATATCCTCCTTAAAAAGAATGAATCTAAAGCAGTTTAAGGCAACTCCAGTCCTTAAGACATGGAGGTTCTGTGCACTGGGAGAGATAAGATAGTTTGCCTTTCACACAAGTAAACTATCTACTAGTTTTTTGACTTCGAACTAGTACCTTCTCTTTCCTTCAACTTTACACAGTCTTCCAACTTGTGCTTACCCCCACAATACATACATAACCCATTATCTGCTCGTCTCTTCCTCTCAGCTTCTTTAAGTTCCCCTTTAGGATCCAGTACTTTGCTGATATCGCCTGGGGTCAAGGTTTATCCTTTCCCTTATTGGGTTTGGATTGAGTCGAGGAGGATTGATTTGGTCGTGGGTGTGAAGAAGATCCTGATTTAAAGTTTAGGCCTTGAGATTTGTTGGCATATCGACGATGTTGAAGTCGTCCTTGATAAACTCCGTCAAGTTCGAGGGTTCGATCCATTAAATCCGTTAAAGTAGTCATCTTCTGACCGTGAAGATTTAATTGATCCAGAATCCTCGAAAGAAGTCCTTTCTTGAAATGATACTTAAGGGCAGCATCATTCCAACCTACTCGAGTTTGAAGTGCTCTGAAGTTCGAGATATATTCATAGGCTTTACCATTATCACTCATGCAAAGAAAATCAAGTTCAATTTCTGTGTTGTCAGTTTCATTAGGGTCGCCAAACAACATAAAAAGTTGGTCTTTGAACTTTTCCCAATTATTGATAAGTGGGTTTCTGTCAAAGAAAGCATGAGCAGATAGGGTTCGAACAATCTTGCTGCTTTCCCGGCTAGGAATGAAGAAGCGTAAACAGCCTTTGATTGGTCGCTATTAAAGGTTTGAGGGTCATTATGGAACAGTAGCTTGCAGGTTTGCAAGAAGGGTCGCAATCTGTTGGGGTGATCTCCGTCGAATTTGTCAGGAGATTTCATAGAAGGAGTTTTGAACTTAGATCCCTCTGAAGACGTTGGATTTGAAAGGGTTTTCATGAAAAGTCTCATGAAATCTTCCAGAGAGTTAGATGGTCCAGGTTCTGAGGATTGACCAGAAGGGTGATTGGCTGGGGCATATGGTGCCTTGTGCATTGTATCCTCTCCTTCTTCTTCATAACTAGAATCCTCAAAACCTTGTGGGATGTCTTCTACAGATTATACTGAATGTTGCCGTTCCCTAAGGTCGAGTGATTCAAAAGAGTGAGTGCGGGAAACAGACCTTGTGGCTGTTGGCCTGCCCCTAGCGCGAGCTCTAGTAGTAGCACCCATAGGAGGAGTGCATTGAACAGGTGCCATTTTAAAATTTTAAAAACACCTAAATGGACGTAGTAGTGCAAAGAATGAGAACTACGGAGAATTAAATTATACTGTCACCGGACGACCTACGCACAAGGTCGAGCATGTTCCTGCAAGTGAGATGAGGGATTTAGAAACTTCTTCGAAGCACAGAGGAATGATTTGAGGAAGTGATTCGAAGGTCACTCGAAGTAAGAGCTACAGGTTCAAGGTATGTTCGAGAAGAATTATAAGGTAGTTTTAAAGGTAATAGGAATTCTTAAGATCTCACGAAGGGTTGGAAACTCAATAATCAAATATTTAGGATTTAGAAATGAATATTGAGAAAATAAAAGAAAGATACAATAACAATGATTTAACTTAAAGATTTTACCACTATTAAATGTAAATACGTTTTATAATTTAATTCTAAGGAATATCGAACCAAATACCCAACCCTTTTATATCCTTTATTCCTCCTCTCATCGCACCATTCCCATACCATTGACCATTACTAACATACACTTAATCCCTCTTTGCTAATATCCGTCCATGCTCAATTTACCCCTTTTTAATTAATTAACAAACTTTCAATGAAAATTACTACTGTACTATTACGTTAATCCTAGCGCTGTGCATTGCTTATTGAAAATGAGACTATGGCACCCTATTGAGAGATTGACTAATTTAGATTTAGAGTTTAGGCTAGCGCAGTTGAATAGTAAGTACACAAAGGGGAATCGCAGTTGCTATGGAGAATTGCTTTCTGCGCTTCAAGTATAGATTTAGAACTTGATATTATTGATTTAATGAGCTGCTTTTTCCTCGAGTGTCACGTGGCGCGTGACATAGACACATGAATTAGGGGGTGTTAGTTCTGGAAAATTCACACTTACAAATTTGTACTTATTTAAGTGCAGATTTCTGAAATACACTAGCCCCAAAACTGGTGGATTTCAAAATGAAGTTAGTCATTTGTTTTACTCAAATCTTCACTTTCTAAACCAAAAGTGATAATTTCACCTTATCATCTCATATTACTGATTTTTCAGCATCATCCTATCTCAACACATCTCTGTCACCTTAAAACCTACGCACAAGGTCGTGTATGATCCCAAATTAAGTGAGATAAAAGGATGAGGAAAATTAAAACTTTGAATCACAGAGGATTACTTCAAGGAAGTGATTCAAAGATAGAACAGAGTAACTATGAATGGCTCCTAATATACTTCAAGGAATAATTAATGTATAATATAGGGACACTAACTATTATGGTGAATCTCACAAATGTTTGCAACTTAATAATCAAAGAGAATATTTAAGTATTTAGGATTTTAATAAATTTGATTATTAAGTGAGAGAAGGATAAATATAATAATAGCTTAATAAGAATTTAACTACTATCACAAATATATTTTATAATTTAATTCTAAGGAAACTTCAAAGGAAGTAACACCCTTTAAATATCCTATTCCTCCTTGCACTGACCCATTAACCAACCAGCCACCATATTTCTCACAGACCTATTTAATCCACCAGAGTTCCTAATTACTAATTAATCTAACCTTATAATCCTTCTTTCCTGTTCCTACTTCCCAGACCTCCTAATTACCCTCAGACCCACAATTACCCCTTTTGAATATTTCCTCAACTATAGCACTATAGTGCACGTAGATTACTTATGTTTGAAAAGTATAAGCATAATTAAATATAGGATAATTTATAGTTTGAATAGCGCAGCTAATTTTAGTACACAATAGAATGTAATTGCTAAAATATTGCTTTTCCCCTATCACTAAGAGTTAGGCTTGAATAGTGGTGTAATTGAGGTACTTTTGCTTTGAGTTTCAATTGGCCCATGACAGATTCCCGGTGTAGACAATCCTATAGTACTAGCTATAGGCCTTGACCAAGGGAGTTAGAGAAACACCAGAGAGAATAACCCCTGTCCCTTTAGAAAAATAGAGTGAGATTTACTTGCTAAAGTAAGTTGGTTCTTGTTTGCTAAAGCCCCTTTTTCAACACACTTGACTGCTTGATGAGCCAAGAAAGTAGTCCCCAGACAGACTACCAGACCAATGAACTGAAATGTAGACCAATGTCCACACCAGAGAAAGCAAAGATACTTGATGTAGGCTGCAAATCCACACCAGAGACAGCAATAATACTTGCTATAGCTTGCAAGACTATACCAGAGAACCTGTTGCCAAAGTTGAGTTAAATGAAGAACTAACCTTGCAACAAACACAGCCAATTGTGGCCAAAAACAGTGAAAACTGATTGAGGAACAAGGATATCACCTCCGGATGGTTGTATGATAATTAAAGTTGCCCAAACTGTCTTATTCAGTATGTACACACAGACTGCTATCTAAGAGCCCATGCACACCAACAAATTTGGCACCTGTACCAGCCAAATTGAATAAAAACCCTCCAGAAGTGCTCGCCAACCTTCTAAAACAGAGGCGGGCGGGCCGCCTGAAGCGGCCCAGCCTCCCTGAAGCCAGAAAACCAATAAAAACATCTAATCTACTTAGAAAAATGCACTACAACTACTAAAACCCTTAAAACACAAAATTACGTTATAACAATGTTGAGACATGAAATATAGACCTAAATTAGCCCTATCTAATGGTACTAAGCACTTAACCCTAAGACTTAAGGTTAGCCTGTAAAAGACAAAAAACAAAATTAAACAGCTATATTTTGTAACTAAAAAATGACGAAATGACCCCTTAAAACTTAGAATATGAAGAATATCATCAAGACATGAAATATAGAGAAAAACCGGGGCTATTTAATGATAGTACCCACATACCTGAAGTCCCAATATTCACGGAATAAAAACAGAAAAACACCCAGTTCTTCAACAGATGCCAATTAAGACATGCACAAACAGCACCAAACAACACAACAAAGGCCCCTGCAAATGTTGGAAGTTCACATCGGGTATAAAATGCAAACTCTGTTGAGCATGGGAACACTTCATTATTCAAATTTTACTATCATCTCCCTCTTGTATATTTTTAAATATTTTTCTTTCTTCATTTTAATTATAATGCCTGAACATACCAACCCAACCCCTATACCTCCTCATCCTTGAGCTTTTGGGGGGCTCCCCACTAGGAAATTCAAGGCTTCTTGCACGGCCTGTGTGGCCATGGACCTACTCTGTGTGGAAAGCATGGCGTCTTGAGGTCCTTGCAAGAAGTTCAAGTTCTGTTGATGGCATTGAGTGACTTGTAATGTATTGGCTCTCAATGATAACACCAAGCTGTTTACCTCCACTAAATTTTGGTTGATTGCCAACTCAAAGGCCATTGTCAAAGACAAATGGGATGTTCCTACAACTAGTGATTTGGCAGTGGATGAGTTGGAGGGGCTTAGTCAGGAGGAGTGGTTGGAGATAGCTGACTGGTCTACAGATGTAGCCATGGGGAAGCAAAAGATATTAGAGGATGAAGTAGACAAGTGTATTTCAGGTGCTTCAGAGCAAGCAAAGGAGGAGGCTTTGACGTCAAAGAGACGTCAACTAATCATTGAGGACAATGATGAAGAAGAGGTAGAGGTGGTGGAGAAGAAGCCCTTGTTCCTCAAAGTTGATCCTGAATTTGGGGTAAGTGTGTTTTAATTTAATTCTTATCACTTTGATGGTAACTGATTATATCTGTTTTTTTTGTTGTTTTTTAGGGGGTGGAAACCATGGAGGAGATTCCTGCAGGGTTGACCAGTAGGCCAGTCCCTGAAATTTTTGCTGAGGTCAAAAGGCCAGTTGAAAATGATCTTTTCAGTGCCGAGGACACAGACTTGACAGTTGAAGCCTTGGATTAACTATGGTCCAAGAAACCATTCCACACTTGTAAAATGTCATTTGTCTAGGGTTTATGTGACAGGGTTGGGAAGATTGTAGATTTGGCATAGTATGATATAGCCAAAGAGTTGTTGGACATTGGGGAGGTGGTGTTTGCAGAGGGTGATGAAGTTTTTGAGAAGAGTCAAAAGGGAATTTGACAAGTCATGGAGAAGATAAAGTAATTGATTTGAAGAAAGTTGGAAGAAAAGATAATTTAAAAAAAGAAGAAATTAAAATAACAAAGGAAAAAATAATTTATTTTTTTGTATATAGTTTTTTATTCTAGAATATTGTTGTAGTTTGTTGATTGTTTAAATATTTTGATTTATTATGTAAAGAGAAGAAAATAAAAAGAAGAAGAAAAGAAAAAGAAGAAGAAAAGAAAAAGTTTGTGTTTTGAAGAGAGAAAATTTCAAGAGAAAAAAAAAATAAAAGAAGTATTTTAAGGAAGAAAATTTAGAGAGAAGAAAATAAACGAAATTTAGATTTTTTTTAAATGAAGTTTTATTCGAGGTTGATTGTTGAGGAAAAATGTGTTGATTGTTTGAGTGTTTTTTGATGGTTTTATTTTGAGGAAAACAGAAAAGAAATGAAAACATAAAAGAATTTGGATCTTGAAAGAAAAAGAAAGCAAAAGAATTTTTTTAGAAAAGAATATGATAAGGTAATATGAAATTAAATTTTAGAAAAGAAGAAAAATGATTTTATTTTGATATATGTTTTAATTAGTTTGTAATTTTATTTTATTATTTTATTTTATTTTATCTCTATTTTATTTTATTTTATTTTATTTTATTTTATTTTATTTTATTTTATTTTATTTTATTTTATTTTATTTTATTTTATTTTATTTTATTTTATTTTATTTTATTTTATTTTATTTTATTTTATTTTATTTTATTTTATTTTATTTTATTTTATTTTATTTTATTTTATTTTATTTTATTTTATTTTATTTTATTTTATTTTATTTTATTTTGATTTGTATTTTATTTTAAGTTTTTTTTAAAAATTAGCTCATAGAAATATACAGATATTAGAAATTGAAAAAGAATAGATAAAAGAATTTAAGATTTAAATGATTATGAAGTTTTAAATTTTAAAATTGAAAGATATGTTGAGGATGATAAGATTTAAGTTTTTTAGATAAGGAAAGAAAAGAGAGAAGAAAAGAAAGAAAAGAAACAGAAAAGAGAAAGAAAGAACAAAAGAATTTAATGTTTAGGTTTTGAAGGATATTTTAAGTGAAAAGATTTTATAAGTTCAGGAGCATTAGAAAATTTAATGGCTTGTTCCCAGGATGTTTTATTAGTATCCTTGAGGTAGCCTTCCCATTCCACAGAGTATTGAAGTTTCCCTTTGCGCCTTCTTGAATCAAGAATTGGGCTTACTTCCCACTCTAGATAATCTTCTACTTCAACCATTTCAAAGGAGGATGGTTCCTTCCCGGGTATATTTCTCAAGCCAGTTCCAAGAGAGATACGTGAGAAACAGGATGAATTGATTGCCACTTTGGAGGTAGCTTGAGTTGAAACACATTTTTTGAGATTTTAGCATCAATTTCAAATGGACACAAGCACTTTTCAGATAGTTTCCTAGATGGTTAAGTTGTTTGAATATTTTTTGCATTGAGCCATACTTTGTTGCCTGGTTTAAAGAGTGGAGCAGATTGTCAATGTTTGTCGGCCTGTTCCTTATACCTTTGATTTTCCATTTCCAAGTTAGATTGAAGTTTACCTTGAAGTCGTGAAATTATTTGAAGATAATGTTAAGAAGGATGATTTATTCCTACATGAGTAAGATTTAATTGAAAATGTTGTCCATAGATAGTTTAGAAGGTAGATTTTTTTGTTGAAGAATGTTTTGAGTCATTATAAGCAAATTTGGCCAATGGTAACCATGTTGCCCAATTGTCTTGTTGATAATTAACATAAATTTGAAGATATTTGAGGATTTGATTGACTCTTTCTGTTTGTCCATCGGTTTCAGGGTGATAAACAGTAGAAAGATTCCTTGTAATATTTAATTGTCAACATAATTGAGTCCAGAAAGTAGAAACAAACAAAGAACCCCTATCTGAAATAATATCATTGGGTAATCCATGTTTAGAAAATATGTGTTCTAAAAATAATTATGCTAAATCCTCTGCTGTTACAGTAGTAAAAGTTTCAATGAAAATAGACATTTTAGAGTATCTATTGACTATAACTAATATACTATCAAAATTATCTTATGGAGGTAATTGAGAAATGAAATACATTGAAATAAATTCCCAAGTTTTAGAGGAAATTTGAAGTGATTGAAGCAACCCATACTTCCTATGTCAAGGTAACTTGCTCCTATTACATTCATAAAAGGCTTTAATAAAGGCCTTGATTTCTCAATCAATTCCTGGCCAGAAGAAATCCCTCGCTATAAGATGGTAGGTTTAATCAACCCCAAAATGACCATCCAACAGAGAATCATGTCTACTATTGAAAATCCATAATTTTTTATCCTTATCATTGGGGATGACTACTCTGCCTTTGAAGACTAATAGACCTGATTTGATACTGAATCTTTGGCCCCTTGCCTCAAGAGTATTTTGTCTTTAATCCCCACACAATAATCATCTTTTGCTTGAGCTTCTTGAATTTTGGGTAGTGGATTTTGGATTGTTTGATTTGTCATTTTATTGAGTTGATGAGTCATTAAAATTTATTTTTTGAAAATTAATTTGACATTTTCTGGGTTATTGTTAGCAAATGCCTCCCCCTGCTCTTGGTAAACGTGTCCCAACGTGACAATATGTCTGGAGCTACACAATTTTCCCAGGACAATAGATAAAAGCAAAAGAAAATTCAGATAAGAATTCAGCCCATTTATCTTGACTTTGTGTCAAGACTTTAGAAGACATAAAGTATTTTAAAGCATTATGATCTGTTAAAATTTGAAAAGGACTAGTAAGTCTGAGAAGAAAAGAGCACCATTTTTTAAGACAATGAATAATATTAAATAACTCTTTATCATGAATTTTGTAATTTAACTCTGCTGCAAGCAATTTGCATGATTCAAACACAACAGGATGAAACAATTTCGTTTAAGGATTTAATTAGGATATGGCCCCTGAAATAGCACAATCACTAGCATCTGTCTCAACAATTGTCAAAGCAGAAGGATTGAAATGTTGAAGAATTGGAGCTGTAATAAAGGTAAACTTAAATGCTTCAAATTCTTTATGTGCTGTATCAGTGAAGACAAAGGGAATATCTTTTCTAAGAAGAGAAGTGAGATTTTTAATAGTTTTAGAGTAATCTTTAATATATCTTCTATAGAAATTTGCAAAACCTAAAAACCCTTGTAAGGATTTTACAGATTTTGGCTCTGGACATTCCAGTATTTTATCAACTTTTCTATCATCCATGACAAGGCTGTCAGTGGATAATATAAAACATAGAAAGTCAATACAATTTAGGTGGGATTCACACTTAGTGTGCTTGGTGTAGAGACCATTCTCTCAAAGATAATTGAGAACCTGTCAAACATGTTCAATATGTTCCTCAAGGGTCTTTAAGAAAATTAAAATATCATCTAAATAGACAAGAGCAAATTTTTCAAAAACATCATGAAAGATATCATTGACAAAGTTTTGAAAAGTTGAGGGTGTGTCACATAACCCAAAAGGCATAACTAAATATTCAAAACTACCAAACCTAGTGTGCATTTCTGTTAAAAATTCATGGCCTTCAGCAATACATATAAGGTTTTAAGCACCTCTTTAATAAATTTTAGAAAGGAAATAGCACAACTAAACAAAGTAAGGAGTAAAGACATAGGAGGAACTGGATATGCGTTCTTCTTAGTCACTGCGTTGAGTTTTCTATAATCAATGCACAACCTAAGACTTCCATCTTTTTTCTTCACAAAAAGAACTGGAGAACCAGTTGGGGATTTAATGGCTCAAATATAACCTTTTGCCACATTCTCTGAAATGTATTCTCAAAGGACTTGAGATTAATCCTTTGATAGGGAGTAGAAAGGACTTGCCAAAGGTACTGGTCCTACTAACTCTATTTGATTAATGTAAGGTCAATGAGACAGTAGCTTGTTGGCCTTACAGATTGAAAATAAATTGAGAAAGTCATGATATACTTCTGGTAGAGTTGATTTAATGGCTTCAATATTGATTTGATCTTCCTCTTCATTGTCGAAGGAGTCTGTCAAGGGTAGACCTGAATTTAGAGAGAAAGAATTGTTTACCTTGAGGCTGTTGAAAACCTCTTAGAGTGAAGTAAGCAAGCTAGAGCAGTTAGCCAATTTCTCATTTAGAGAAAAATAAGATTGTTGTGAATAATCTGGCAGAGATATGTCCTCTAGCAGAACATGGTCAGACAGGTTGTTTAGCTCCCTGTTGACCTGCATTGAAGAATCAGAAATATAATTAGAACAAGGCGTGATAAATACCTCTGACCAATTAATGTCAGGATTCCAATGCATTAAAAAGTTATGGCCAAGAATGGTATTGTCCATCCTTGGGGAATCCAAGACTTTTAATTCCCACTCAAAGGAGGGAAAATTAAGAAAGTTGAAAACCCACAAAACTTTCTAACTAACCCAATACTTAGGTACCTCTGATTTGACCAAATAAATTGGAATTTGATTGGTATCTACAAATTTCAGCTTAAGTTTTTCAGAAAAAATAAACTGATAAATGAAATTGAAGCTCCAGAGTCAATAAGACAACTGAAGGGTATATCCTCCTTAAAAAGAATAAATCTCAAATAGTTAATGGAAGCTCCAGTCCTTAAGACATGGAGCTTCTTTGCACTGGGATAAATAAAATACTTTTCTTTGCACACAAGTAAACTATGCTCTAATTTTTTTACTTTGAGATTTTACCTTCCCTTTCCTTCAATTTTGCACAATATTCCAACTTGTGTTTACCCCCACAATACATACATAACCCATTATCTTCCCATCTTTTCCTTTCAGCTTACTTTAGTTCCCCTTTTGGATCCAATACCTTACTCATATTTCCAGGAATTGAGCTTTTAGGTTTAAACTTTTCCTTTCCCTTGTAACTGGGTTTGGGTTGGGTTGATTGGGTTGGTTGGGAATGATTATTTGAAGGAGGCCCAGATTTGAGATTTGAACCATGAGATTTTTGCGTGTGACACCTTTGTTGAATCTGTCCTTGGTGCATGCCATCAAGTTTGAGGTTCTTATCCATTAAGTCCGTCAAACTCTCCATTTTTTGCCTCTGAAGATTTAATTGGTCCAGAATCAATGAAGGAAGTCCTTTTTTGAAATGATATTTGAGGGCAGAATCATTCCAACTAACTCAAGTTTTTAAAGCCCTGAAATTTGAGGTATACTCAGAAGCTTTAACATTATCACTCATGCAAAGGAAATCAAGTTTAATCTCCTTGTTGTCAGTTTCATTGGGGTCACTAAACAACAAAAAAGTTGATCCTCAAAATTTTCCCAATTATAAATGACTAAGTGATTTTTTCTTGAAGAAAGAATGAGCAGATAAGGCTTGAGCCACTGTGACACCTTTCCTGATAAGTAAGAAGAGGCATAAATGGCCCTGGAGCAATCCATACTAAAAGTTTGATGGTCATTGTGGAATAGTAGCTTGCATGTCTGAAAGAAGAGAAATAATCTGTCAGGATGCTCTCCATAAAAATTTTCTGGAGATTTAATCAAAGGAGTTTTGAATTTAGATCCTTCAGATGAGGCAGGATTAGTGAGGGTTTTAAGCAGAAGTTTTGTAAAGTCCTCCAATGAAGCATTCAGGCCAGGGCTGATGGTGCCTCATGAATAGTATCCTTGCATTCATCTTCTTAACTGGAATCATCAAAATCCTGAGGGATGTCCTCTTCAGATTGAATTTAATATTTGTGCTCCCTTACATCAAGAGGTTCAAGGGATTGATTTCCAGAAACAGGATGTAATGAGGTCCTTCTATCCCTAGTGTGAGCTCAAGTAGTAGCACCAATGGGAGGAGGAATGCATTGAACAGTCATCATTTAGATTTAGCACCTGAAAATCATAGTAGTAAAAAGAATGAGAACTATGGAGAGTTAAATTATACTGTCACTGGACAACCTATGTACAAGGTCGTGGGTGATCCCAAAGTAAGTGAGATAAAAGGATGAGGGAAATTACAACTTTGAAGCACAGAGGATTAATTCAAGGAAGTTATTTGAAAATAGAACAGAGTAACTAAGAATGGTTCCTAATATTCTTTGAGGAATAATTAATGTATAATGTAGGGACACTAACTATTATGGTGAATCTCACAAAGGGTTGCAACTTAATAATCAAAGAGAAGATTTAAGTATTTAGGATTTTAATAAATTTGATTATAAAGAGAGAGAAGGATAAATATAATAATAGCCTAATAAGAATTTAACTACTATCACAAATATATTTTATAATTTAACTCTAAAAAATAGTCAAAGGAATTAACACCCTTTAAATATCCTATTCCTCCTTGCACTGACCCATCAACCAACCAGCCACCATATTACTCACAGACCCATTTAATACACCAGAGTTCCCAATTACTAATCAATCTAACCATATAATCCTTCTTTCCTGTTCCTACTTCCCAGACATCCTAATTACCCTCAGACCCATTGAATCTTGCCTCGACTATAGCACTATAGTGCGCATACATTGCTTATGTTTGAAAAGTATAAGCATATTTAAATTTAGGATAATTTATAGTTTGAATAGTGCAGCTAATTTGAGAACACAGTAGAATGTAACTGTTACAATATTGCCTTTTGTGTATTGCTAGGGGTTAGGCTTGAATAGTGGTGTAATTTAGGTACTTTTACTTTGAGTGTCATGTGGCATGTGACAATTTCTCCAGGTAATTTTTTTTTCATTTTTATTTTTATATTTACTAATTCTTATTTTTTTCTTTTTTTATTCTCTAAGCGCTTTTTTTGATTTTCAAAGTTAGACTTATTTTTTTTCTTTCCTCTCTTTTTCTTTCTTTCTTTCTTCCCTTCCTCCTTGGCTACCTCCCACCTCTTCCCCCTTCCTGAATGGGGTATTTTATGCCCTCACCTCTAAACCCCAGCCAGGCAGCTTTCCTGCCTAGCTGGGGTACCTTTCCCTCGCCCAACTCACCAAAGTCCCACCACCACAACCACCACCACCTCCTCCTCTTGCTACCATCACCACCTCCACCTCCTCTTGCCACCATCACCACCACCTTCACCTCCTCCTCTTGCCACCATCACTACCACATCCTCTTTTCACCATCTCTCCCCCTCCACTTGCCTCTGAAACTCAAGCCAGGCAGCTTTTCTGCCTAGCTGGGGTACATTTACTCTCCCCCTCCTCTTGCTTTGTAAACCCCAGCCAGGCAGCTTTGCTGCCTAGCAGGGGTACGTTTTCCCTCCCCCACCTCACCTCCACTTGCCTCGGAGCCCAGCCAGGCAGAAAATCTGCCTAGATGGGGTTCATTTACCCTCCCACACCTCCACATCATATGTTGTCTTGGTTTGTAGAGGGTTTATGAAAAAGAGCATGGGCTTTTTTTTACATCTCAATGGGGCAAAACTTGTGACCAAATGTACATATTGATTATTAAATTTTATTTTTTATGTACTTTTTTTTTCAGGAGCTGCTTAATGTCAGAGAAGATAAAAATTTTACGCAAAAAAGGCACTAAAAATTTAAATGTATATGGTAAGCAAAGAACATGTATATATGTATACAAGCTTAAAGGGAGATAACTCACCCAAAAATGATTGAATTGTGCATGATTGTTGTAGAATAACACATTGCTTGTTACTCCTTCTCAAGAAGATAATGTGACGGAAGCAGCAGTTTGAGTAAGCTTTATTTAGAAATGAAAAATTGGTGGTAAGGTGATAGAATTACATTGGTTATGAGGTTTTTTGCACAGGTTTCAGTATTATTTTACCATCTGAAATTCCAAAATTGCAATATATTAGAGTCCAGTAAGGAAAAATGGTGTTATCAGAATCTCATGATATAACTATTTTTGATAAGATTAAAATAACTATTAAATTGGGAACCAAAAATAATATCCATTTCCTCATAGAGAAGATACATGAAATTAAGCTTTTTGGAAACAGTAGTAATTCAATTCTCCAAATCATAATCATCAATACCAAATCCAGTGGAAGTGGAATTGAAATGAGCCTTTTTATATTTTGATTGATAGCTTATGAACCTCTACTTCATTTACTTAGGATTGATTTCAATTCACCATTTTGTTTTCTTTTTTACTTCATTTTCCATCAAAAAAAAGCAATTGACCTTTGATGAAGGTGGAAATCTGATTTGGGGAGGTTGAAAACATAAAAAAAGAAGGGAAAAGAAAAAAAACATGCCTGGTTAAAATTTCACAATAAAATGTTTCAAATCTCAGTGAGGGATGTGTGCCAAGGGTTAATGAGAAGATTGAGGTCTGAGTGTCACATGTGACAGGGATGGGGTGGGAAAGGGAGCAATGATGTGGCCAACATGTGGTTGTGAAAAAAAATTGGGGAAAAAGTGCTTATTTGAGGTCACAACTGACACCCATTTTTGAAATAAGTGACTTTTTTGCAAAATTAAAGTGCTAATTTGGTTTGAAATCCATACTTAAGTTAAGTGAAGATTTTTCAAGAACAGAAACCCCCTTTTAGGAAAGTGAACAATAATTAAGTGCATACAATATGTATACATAAGTGATATAAGTCATATACTACAGTATATGCCATTAAAATACCTTGAATACATGCCTAAACTCACCTTTTATAGGTCTTATCCACTTAATATTAAGTGCTAATAAGTTAGTACCTTAGAAATAAGGTTGCATAATTTTTTAAGTGGTATTACAGTTGTTTTTTACATTATTATGGTGAAATAATTGATAAATGTGATTTATATCACTTAAAAGTGGAAAATATGTGCAATATCTTTAATAATATTAAAATTGTGCTTTGAGAGATAAATTTTACTTAATCAGAAAAATAGATTTGGATATTTAAATATCTTAAAAGATCACTTTGAAAAATTGATGAAATTTTATGCAAGAATTGGCTTATGTGTACTGGCCTTATGCTTCCTGCATTTAATGGACATGCATATCTTCATTAATTAAAAAGTCAGTAATTTCACACTAATAACTCAATTTGTTGCATACACCATATGTGTAATCACTCTAAAATAGGTGAGTGGCACTTATTTAGTCTCCTAATTGCATTACAAATTCACTGACCTCATTATATGCACTAATAATTGAATTAGCCTCAACATCAACAGCCACAATTCACAATCGTGCCTAAAACTGCCTATATGCACTAAAATATTAAAGGTTTTACCCATTAAAGCACCTTCCAAGACTCTGCATTCAGTTAACCCACATTCTACATCCTTTTCTAGTTTCTTAATGGGTTTAAAAGATACATTGGGTACTTTTAAATGGGAATTTCAATTGGAAAAATAGTTATTATTAGTGTTTTAAATTCTACTGTTTATCCCCCTTATTTTAAAATTATTTTTGGTTTTTTTCTTTCCTTTAAAAGTATGTTTATTTAAATAATAATACATATATTCTAATTTTGGGTTATTTCTACATTTTGATGGATATTGTCAGGCTGAGTTCAAGTACAGAAACATGAATAGCTTGATTAGTCAGTTTTCTAGAAAATTTTAATGCTAATATATGAGTACTGTAGTAAAAATACAATAAGTATTAATATATAACTCAATATAACACCAGAAAAAAAATGTGGGCACCTGATAGCAGGTGCCAATCCCTATCTTTGATTTGATTCAGTTCTAGCTCAGCTGTGATTCTTCTGAGAAGACTGTGCACTGAGAACTAAGAATGCCAGCTCGTGGGGTATAAAATCTGAGTAATTCTTGAATCACAAATGGATTGAGGGGTTGGAACCTTCTAGCAGGTGCTGCCTGTTTTTTTGTGGTGTAAGGGTCTCAGTAATGTTAATCTCACTAATTATAAATGGGTTAAAATCTTATAAATGGTGGAAAAAATAGATTTAGTAATCAAAAAATATTCAAAGACTTTAAAAGTACTAGTGAAATTTATTGTGATTGTAATGGTTATATGATTTAATTGTAATGATAAAGAGTGTAGAAAATAAGACTAAAATCCCCCTCCTTTTATACCCAATAATTCTCCAATGTCTCCCCCTGATTTAAAAATACTATACATGGCCAATGATGCTTTATTCTAGCTAAACCACCTGTCCATCAACATAAGAAATTGCCAATAACACAATTAGAATGATATCACCCACCAAAATAATGGAGAAATAAGGATAATCAATCAAAATAAAGGAATAAGCAAAAAAGAGAGTATATGTGTGTAATACCTTATAATAAAAGACTTAAGAAAGAAAGAATTACACTAAATATTACACAACAGGGGGTGTCATTTCTGGAAAATCCGCACTTAACTTAAGTGCAGATTTCAAAGCAAATCAGCACTTGAATTTTGCAAAGAAGTCACTTATTTCAAAAATTCATGTCAGTTATGACTTCAAATCAGCACTTTTTTCCCAATTTTTTTTTCACCACCATATGTTGGCCACCTCATACCTTCATTTCCCACGCCATCCCTGTCACATGAGATACCCAGACCTCCATCCGCTCATCAATCCTCGGCACACACTCCTCACTGAGGTTTGAAACATTTTATTGCAACATTTTAACCAGGCATGGTTTTTACCTTCTTTTTTTATATTTTTAGCCTGTTAACCTCTTTTCTCATAACATACCAGTTTCATAATGCCTCCAAGAAAATCAAACAATCAAAAGGCAACTCAAAAAAATGCTACATCACAAAGGTCTTCCCATAATGCAAGTCCCTCACTGGAGAAATCAAAGTCTGGAAAGCTAAAAAAGGAAGATTATCTGATCATCATCAACTTCCTCAAATTAAATTAAATTATGATGCATGTTTTGGATGTGAGAAGTCCACCCAAATTAGACATCCACCTTCATCATAGGTCAATGGAAAATGAAGTAAAAAAGAAAACAAAAGGGAGAATTGACATCAATCCTAAGAAAATGAAGGAGAAGTTCAAAATTTATCGATAAAAATATAAAAAGGATCACTTTGCTTCCACTTCCATTGGCTTTGGTGTTGTTGATGATAATTTGGATATTGTAATTACTACTGTTTCCAAAAAGCTCAATGTCGTGTGTCCTTTCTATGAGGAAATGGATAATCTTTTTGGCTCCTGAGTTGATGTCAACCCTTGGTTTATACAAAATACTACTAAGGATATTCCCTCTGGATCTCAACAAGCCAATAATCCTCCCAACACACCTGAAACTCAAGGAAATAAATCTCCACCAGCTTCCAGCCATAGTTCACCTGAAGATGATCCCAACTATTAAGCAGAAAAATTATTTTGGAGTAGATCTGAGTCCTCAGAGCCCAAATATTTAAACATATTTTTACTTTCTCTTTTTTTCAATTCTTATCTAAATTACTCATTCTTTCTTTTCAAGTCTCCTCCTACTCAAACTCAAATTTATAAAAATAATAACAATTCCAGAAATGACAATCCTGATTTAAAAGCTGCTTTAGATGAACTTTATGAACCCTCTAGCTCAAACTCCAAACTAAAGTGTCAGGCTTCAACTTCAATGATATTGAACCATCTTTTGAAATTTGTTAATACTTCAACAACCTCTTTATCCTCCCTTGATAATTATTATGAGAAAAAAGATATAAGTAAGATTCAGTTATTATATATCTTCTTCAATAACATATTTATTTATTTCTATTCAATTTTCTCAGCAAAATCTTCTATTGCAAAAAATTCCCTTGACTTTGAGAAGATGAAGTTTTATCATATGCTATTGAAAGATGAATGGTGCTTAGATTTGGAGGAACTTTTTTTTTCTTCAATAAAATTTTGAAAAAGCTAAATTTGAGGCAAAGGAGATGTAAAGTGCTTACCTTTCCTTGGAGAAAATAAATAACATGAATTTCAAATAGAAATGGCCAGTTTTGAATCGGAAAAACAAAAAAGTTTAAAAAAATAATTCATTAAAGAATGTATAAAAAATGGCCAATCATATGAGGACATTAAAAAATTACTTAAATTTTTTAATCAAATAATTGTTTTTTTGTTTAATTGTTGGCAAATTACTTTGATAGTTACTTTTAATCTTATCAAAAATAGCTATATCATGAGTTTATGATAACACCATTTTTCCTTACTGGACTCTAAAATATTGCACTTTGGAATTACAGATGGTAAAATAATACTGGAACTTGAGCAAAAATCCTCATCACCAAAATAATTTTATCATATCACCACGAATTCACATTTCTAAATAGAGCTAAGTCATTAAAATTCTATATCTGTTTGAAAAATTTAGCAATAACCTCCTCTGAATTTTATTAAAGAAAGGGGTGGATATCATCAAATTTTTCTAAATCATAAATTTTCCATGTCATATTTGAAAATTTGGAAATACCCTTCCCTCAATTTTATTAAATCAAGGGGTGGGTATCACCAAATTTTTCTAAGTCATCAATATTCCATGTCAGATTTGAAAATTTTGCCATACCCTCCCCTGAATTTTATTGAAGTAAGGGAAGAAAATCACCAAAATTTAATATAATTCCATAAATTTATAAATGAATAAATAAGATAAATCAAATTTTCTAGTCTTAAAGTAATGATAATTACTACTACCAAAATGTGTACCAAGTCTAGAAACTAAGTTTGTGACTTTCCACAGGTATAGGCAATATGAGCCCCATGAAAAAATTTAATGTTATCATGATTACCATTTATAATACACAAGATCATTGGCTCATTAATTTAGTTTAGTAAATTGAAATATCATATTTATTTATTAAACATTTTTGAAAGAATAATTTTTTTTTGATGCCTTTACAAATCCCCATAATTTTTTGATTTACCTAAAGTTTTATTTAATTTATTACTTTTAACTTCTTTTTTTACCTTATTTATCCTTTGGATCAGCTTTTGACTGATTTTGAAGGAGCAGCCAAAATTATTAAAGTCATAAAAAGATTCCAAACCTGGAGGAGCTTTTGTTGTTTGGTGATTATTGTGAAAAAAGTACCAAATTGATTTGATGATTCCATTTCCTAATCCAAAATGGATTATACACCTGTGGTAAGGGAAATATAAAATGTGTCCTTTGATTTTAGCAGGTGAAGGAATAGGCTTTCCAGTAATATGATTGATATAAGAGAAGATCCCCAAAGTAAGATGATTTGAATCATTATAATCAGTATGTATCTTTTTATGAAATCCAGAATGGGTAATTATAAAATTTGAAAAAAATAAATACTCATTGATAATTTCTTCCCACTCTGAGTCACACCAATTTGAAATTCCAACATGCCTTTCAATTTTGTTATATTTTTGAAAAGACTTATCACCACGCAATATGGGGGGCGGACTTGCTAGCAAGTCCGCAACCTTGAACCCTAATTCATATCTTTTTCAGCACACATTGAGGTGGTGATGAAACAATCATGAAGAAATATTGAATTTACTTTGAAAACACCTTGAAACTGATTTGAACCTTCATTGAACCACAGTTGATTAATAGTTCAAAAAATATTCACAGCAGGAAAAAAGTGTGCACTAGATGTCTAGTGCTTTTTTTTGCTTCCTGAATTGATTCCTGGTAGAATTACAAGTGGGACTTCCATCTGATGCCTCCCTCCCCTAATTCTCCCTTATCTTCAATCTGACTTCCTATCCTACCCCCTTATCTCATTTCTAAACTTGCCATCTACTTACCCATTTTCCCTATTCCTTTCCTTCACAGTGAGAAAACAACTCTCCTCTCCTTCCCCCCCTCTCCCTTCTCTTCTCTTCATTTCTCACACCTCCCCCAGACCCTCACTCACCTTTCCCAGCCCACTGTCATTATTTAGTTTTATTTTACTTTGTATTTTTTTCATTTTTCATGTTTCTTCCCTACAAAAATCTTCCTTTTTCAACGATTGGCCACATTTTTTTAGTAAACACAAGCAACTCAAATTCTGAAATATGTATTTAGTTACATTATTTACCACTTGGAATGGGTTATAATTCCTCAAAATTTTATTCCTTGTTATTTCTAATTTATACATATTAATTATTCTCAAGTTTATAAAAAGGTGGCTACTTCCCAAGCCCTTGCATGCCTCCCCAACACTTTTTTCACCTCTTCAATCTCATCGCTCACCTCCCCCAGAAAAATAAAGGAACTGGGGAAGGCTGGGGAAGGTGAGAGAGGGGCTTTACAGGGCTGGGAGAGGTTATAAAATCCCCTAACCCACTTCGGGAAGGCTGGAAAAGGTGAGCAAGGGTCCTTAAAGGGCTAGGAGAGTTGATAAAAGCCTCTCACCTACTACTCACAGCCCTACTTAGTCTTTACAGCACCTCGTTCACATCTCCAGCCAAATTAAGGGACTTGGGAAGCTGGGGGAGGTGAGCGAGGGGCTTTGAAAGTCTGTGGGAGGTAATAAAAGCCTCTCACTCACTTCTCCCAGCCTTCCTTAGTCTTTACAGCACCTCGCTCACATCTCCAGCCAAAGTAAGGGACTGGGGGAGGCTGGAAGAGGTGAGTGAAGGGCTGGAAAGATTGGGAAGGTGAGAAAGGGCTAGGGGAGGTAAGCGAGAGCTGGGGGATGTGGACAATAAACTGGGGAGGTGAGTAATAGTTTTAGAATGTGAGAGAAAGGCTGGTGAGGGCTAATGGAGGTGAGTGGGGTGAGTGAGGGGAATGGGAGGTGAGCGAGAGGTTGCAAAAGGGGTGTAGTTGTGTTAAAAGTGAAAATAGAGTGGAGGGGAGTAGTGAGGAGGGCTTAAACATAGATTTTGAAGCTTAAAGGGTGTAGCAAATGTATCAGGAGGGCAATAAAAGGGTGGTGAGTGGTAATAGAATTAACAGAAATGAAAAAGCAGAAAAATTTGTGTGGAGAGATTGAGAGGTTGTCCATTGAGGTAGTGAAAAATGGAGTGTGAACTTTGTTCTTTGGGCGAACATCAGAGTCCACCCCCTCAATCTACAGCTCTATTCTGCCGATATGGAAAATGATTGATAATTATTTTTTATTGATATTTTTTAACTTAAACCTATAGTTTATATGTCTTTATTTTATATTTTTGATTTACAATGCACTTTATGTCGGCCGGTCGTCTAGAAGAAGGAGAAAATGGAAGAAGGAATGAGAGGAGGAGAAGGAGGAAAAAAATATGGGTAATAAAAAAAATAAAATTTAATAAAATTATTTAATTTATTGAGAGAAAAACAACGATAAGTGAGCTGGGAGGTGACAACAACTTGGTTTTATTAATATTAATATTATTTAAGTAAGAGTTCTGCGCGGCAACCAAAATAATTACTATCAGACTTAGAGCAACCTTTAAATTGTTATATAAAATTTTAATTAGAATTTTATTACTAATAAAAAGAATATAAACGTAATATAAAAATTGTATTTAAATTGTTGAGTGTATAATAAGTGATAAGGCTACAGGGGATTATCCAAGGCCCTTTTATAGGCAATGGGTCCTCTGAAGCGCTACTATATCAGTAAATACAATGATTTGAAAGGAATAAAACAAATATATCAAAAAGAGTAAATGAAACATAACAATATAGAGAAAAACATGAAACAATTAATTAAAAGCCCAATTAAGAATCCAATTTCCCCGCCATTAATCCCCAAATCAGTAAGTGACAATAGTAAATAACTAAACAAGAGTGGAAACATAGGAACTATGAGAAATATAATTCCCAACAGATGGTCCATCCTGATTAGAGGACATTTTAAGTGAAACAAAAAATAATTTGACGCAACAAAACAATCAATTAATCTCAATTTAGTTCAAATTAATTTATTTGTTTTTTCTAACACAATTAAGGGTCAAAAGAAGCGTCCTTAATAATTGTTTAGTGTCATATGAGAGGTATTAGTTAATATATAAATTTAAGTAATTAATTTAAATATATTATAAATCAAATTTACACTTGTAATTATAATATATGTTTTTTAATTAATTAAATATAAATTTATAATTATTAAATATATAAAAATGCGCCATTATTTGTAGAATATATTATATTATGCTCAATTTAATTGTATATAAAAATATATATAACCAATAAGTTTAATGTAACATTTGTATATAATAAAATTCTTATATAATTTCATTATGTAATAAAATATTAAGTTATATTCATTAAATACAAGTTTTACCCACTCTTTAAGGTTTTATAATTTATATATCATTTACTGGACTCCTGGAATAGCCTGGCTGACACTCCCTCACTCTAAAAAAACAATAAAAAAAATGCTAAGATTTTTTCTTTTTGTATTTTTTCAACAGAGCAGGCAGATTTGAAATTTCTTTGCCAGGTATCCATGCATCATGTTCAGATGATTTGTTCTTATATCTCAATAAATATTCAGTACCTCTTTCAGAAGTGATAATTCTATCATTGAGAATTTTATCAATTTCTGCTGTTTCTGTGACTTCCTGAGGGTTCTTCTTAGGTCTTCCTCTTCTTTTTGGAAATAAGTCACTGTTGGAAGTATAAGGTTTAAGCAAAGAAATGGGAAAGACAGGATGTTTCCTATCATATGGAGAATACAATACAACTTCTACTGCATTATCACCAACCATTCTTCTAACAACAAATGGTCCTACAAAAGGATCTTTTAATTTGTGGTTACCTTGTAAATTGAAATGGACAGTAGAGATCAACACTTCATCACCCTTGTTAAATGTGTATTCTTTATGGGATTTATCCCATCTTTTCTTTTCATATTCAAATGCTTTATCAATACAACTCTGAGCATGTTTTCTGCATAGCTGTTGCATTTGCATAAAAGATTTTACACCAGGGTGTAGTTCCAACTTAGGTAATTTATTATTGAGAATTTGAGCAGGAGTGTTTGGGACATAACCTAACCAAAGCTCAAAAGGCTTTTTCTCAGTGACAGAATGAACAGTGCTATTATATGCAAATTCAAGACCAGGCAAAAGAGTGACCCAATCATGAGTAAATCTGTCATTGTCTTTATATTCTAAACCAAAGGCACAATACCTTCTAATCATATCTTCCAGAGTTTGAATCATTCTTTCAGCTAGACCATCAGTCTGAGGATGGTGAGCTGTAGACAATTTTAACTCACAGCCACAAATATCCATCAAAGAGGTCCAAAACTCAGAAGTGAATTTTGGATCCCTATCAGAGATAATGGCTTTTGGAAAACCAATAATATTAAACATGTAAGACCACCATAAGAAAGCTAATTCTTTGGTGGATACATCTTTGTGGGTTGGAATAAATTTGCACATTTTTGTGAATCTATCAACTATTACCCAACAAGAGTTAAAGCTGTCTTTACCTGCAACAGGAAGACCAGTGACAAAATCCATATTAATGATTTGCCAGGGAGCACTAGGTGCTTCAATATGTTGTAATAACCCTGCTCTCTTGCCTGTTAACTTTTTAGATTTTTGGCAGGAATCACAAGATTCAACATATAATTTTGTGTCTTCAGACATATTAGCCCACCATGCAGTGTTTTTGATTCTAATCAATGTTTTTTCAAGATCAAAATGACCAGATAATATGTCATCATGACAAAGTTTGAGGATAGTTTCTTTCATTGAAGGAGGAATAACAATTACATTGGTAAGCTTCCTTCTATAATAAATATAACCATCTTCAATAGAAAACTTTCCTTTATTTAAAGCATTTTGGTATTTTGCAGGAAGAGTTTTTATTAATGCTTGAATTGAAGCATTCTTAGGATCATTCAAAATAGTAACTAATTTATTTAAGTCAGAATCTTTATCGTATGAATCCAGTATTAACTGTAATAACTCTTCTTCCATATCAACTATAAATATACCATGTATATGAACAGTGTCATCCTCAGGTACATAAGCAGGATTGGAGTCATTATTTGGCAGAGGCAATCTGGAGAGCATATCAACATTAGAGTGAACATTTCCAGCTCTGTGGATAATAGTCATCCTTCCTCTGTATTCCTGAACAGCAAGTTGCCACCTGAACATATGTCTGTTAGGTGTTTTGAGGTTTAAGAGAGATTTCAAAGCACTACAGTCAGTTACCAACTCAAATTTTTGGTCATCCAAGTAGTAATGAAGTTTCTCAAGAGCCCAAACAACTGCTAAGCACTCTAATTGAGTGGCACCATATTTCAATTCACTATTTCTTAAGGTTCTTGAAATATAACAAATTACAACCTCTGAGGATTTATCATTAATAATTTGCTTTTGGTGAAGGGCAGCACCCAGACCAATAAAGCTAGCATCTGTATAAAGTACAAATGGCTTGTTAAAATCTGGGAGAGCCAATATAGGGGCTGACATTAAGCAATTTTTCAATGTATTAAAAGCTTTTTGACAGTCATCATTCCAGAGAAAAGCAACATCTTTTCTGGTTAGTTTTGTAAGAGGCAAGGCTATGACCTGATAATTTTTAATATATTGTCTATAATAGCCACACATACCTAAAAAACTTTGGATTTCTCTTACAGAAGTTGGTGCTTTCACATTTTGAATGGCAGCAACTTTATTATGGTCTACACAAATTTGTAAGCCTGACACAACATGGCCAAGGACTTTCAAAGATTGAAAACCAAATTTACACTTTTTTAAAGATAAGGTCATATTGATTTCATCCATTTTTTGGAAAACTCTATTTAAATGAATCATATGTTCATCAAAAGTTTTAGAAAAAACAATAATATCATCAATATAAACCATGAGCCAACCTTCAATAATTTCTTGATGGAAAGTGTTATCCATGACTTTTTGGAAAACTGAAGGAGCATTTTTAGGGCCAAATGGCATCCTAACATACTTATATATTCCCATATGAGTAGCAATAAGCAAAAATTTTTGAGAATTTTTCTCAACTGGAACTTGATGATAACCTTTATTACCATCCAGACAACTAATAAATTTTGCACCTTGCAAGGTAGCATGTATTGAATTAATTCTGGGTAAAGGATAAATATCATCAACAGTATAAGTATTTAAAGCTCTGTAATCTCCACATAATCTAGCTTTATCTTTTTCATAAGAAATTAAGACTGGGGAGATGACACAATATTTGGGGGTGACATCCACTTTCTCAATGATATTCATTTTCAATAATGTTTCAATATTATCTTCAATATCTTTTCTTCTTGATGGAGAAGCAGGATATGGTTTTTTCTTAAGGGAAGGAGGAATATCACTCAAATTACAGGATAAGGTAATTTTCATCTCTTCCTGAACAATTCCCAAGACATGAGAACCATGAGCAAAAGCCATAGGGAAAGAGGTAATAGAGGCAACAATAGAATCCTTTTGTTCATCAGTCAAATGATCACCAAAAGAAGCGGTATTTATTTCATGTAATAAATCATCCATTTCAGTTGTTGTTCTACCTTTACATTGGGTCAGTGAGTTACAAGATTTCAACAAATGCCCAGAAGGTTTAGGAGAAGAAATTTTGAATTTTCTTTTCCCATTTATTCCTAAGGTAAAGCAATTATTTGCTGGGTCCAGTTTCACACCAAACATGGTCAAAATATCATTTCCCATAATAAACCAATTGCTCAAATTATCATTTTTCATGACAACAAATTCACAAATAGCTCTGACAAAACCACCATTATATTTGAAGAATACAGAGGTTTTGTATTTGCCAATAGGAAATAAGGTAGAACCATACCCTCTCCATTTTTCAGAAGTTATAGGCAATAATTTACTCAAATATTCCTTATCCACTGAAGCCAAAGCTTTTTCAGATACTACACTTCCTCCAGCACCAGAATCAATAACTACATCAACATTTTTACCATTAATGATAACAGGTGCCTTTAAAGGGGATATAGGAATAGAATTGTTAGTAATATCTCTAATTATCTCAGCATTTTCTACTGAAGATAAATTCAATACACAATCTTCAGATATATTATTTAAATAATGGACATCATGTTCCAACATTAAAACATCTTTAACAGATTCATTGTCATAGGAGATATTACTTTCACAGTCACTGGAAGAATTATTGACATCAAGTTCAAGTTCATCAGTGTCTTCATTTTGTTCAACAAGATGAATTTTCTTGTCACAAACATGACCCTTCTGCCACGGTTTGTTACATTTATAACAAGTATTTGTTGCATATTTTTTAGGTGCAACTGGGGCAGAGGGTTTACCAGATTTTTCTGGGAGCTTTATAGAAGGTTTATTCTGATCATTATAAGATTTACTAAGGTAATTCTTTGGTTCATATCTATGGTTGAGTAGTACTTCATTACAGATATTAATGAAAGAAGAATTTTCCCTTACATGCTCAGTTCTAGCAACAATCAAATCCCTAAGAGAATTTGGTAATTTATACATGATTTTATCTCTCCAAATATCATAATCCATCTTTGGATCAATTGCTCTAAGGATTTTAGTTATTTTCATCAGAAAAACAATGGGCTTTTCGACAGAGGAGGATACATATCTAGTATTCTCATACAGTCTCTGCTGAGCTAACCTGAATTTTGAACCACCAAATTGATTCTCAATCAAGGATTTCCAATCATTCCATGTATAATGATTGTTATCTAAGAGGACAGATTCATACCACATCAAGGCTACATTGGAAAATAAAGAAATTAACTTAGAAACAATTTCCTCATCAGGTAGTTTATAAGATCTCTTTAAATTATCAATTCTCTGGATAAAGTGTTGCCAATCAGAGGAAGAATCACCATCAAAGGTAGGATATTGGTCTAATTTAGGCCAATTTTTCTGACTACTGGGATGGTCCACTTTTTGGTTTGAATTATTCATTAGTAATAATTCCTGAAGTTTAGCCAGGTGTTCAGAAATTTCATTATTTACAGAAACAGCTGGTGCATGACTATCACAAGATTTTTTGCTAGTAGCAAAAGATTTTACAGACTCATTGTCAGTTTGTTTAATGGTTGAAATATGAGGAAGAAAGGATGAACTTTGTTCAGGTTTTTTTCCTTTATTTTTATGCAGCTTACTGGCAGAAATCTCATTTAATTCATTATTGATGGTTAAGGTTGAGAACTTTTCCTGTAGGTCAGACACATAGTTTCTTATTCTTGGAATTTCAGACATCTGGTCATTCACTTTTGCAAGAGATAGAACATTTCTGTCCTCAGAAACTGAGTGTTTGGTACTTAGTGCATGGAAGTCATTTTTTAGTTTCTTCAACTCATTTTGTAGAGATTTTATTTCATTTTTGAATGAATAATTTTCCTCAATAAGGGGTTTCAATTCACTCAATGTTTTATGCAGACTGATATTTCTATCTGAGATAGCTCTATGGTCACTTCTTATTTGTTTTTGTTGACTAAGAACAATATTCAAGGTTTCTTTGATTTTTAAATAAGCTGTATCTTGTACAGAAGAACTCACTTTACATTGCAAGTGTAAATTATTTAATCTATCATTTTCATGGATTAACACATCTCTCACATGTTTGTCTTTCACAATATTAAAATCAAGGGTATCTTTCAATATTTCCTCAGAAGTTTTTTCAATTAAGTTATAGATTTCAGGGGGAACAGAATCATTTTTAATTGCAAGAGAAGGATTAATTAAAGATGTAGAAGTTAAATGTAAAGGTTCATCAAATGACAATTTGCTAATTACATCAATAGGGCTACTAGTTACAGGAAGCTGTCTTTTAACAGGTTTAACTGTTCTTTCACCATGTTCAATAATATTACCTGCAGAAGAAGATTTATTAGAAAACATACCCAAGTGACTATCAACCAAATTACTTACCATGGCAGAGGAGGAAACTTCCCCTGGGACTGGGTTTGGGATTGTGCTTGGGCCTTCTTTCTCCTGCTTTGTTGGTAGGGATGAGGAGGTGGATGGAAATTGGGTGTTCTGGATGGGCCAGGCTGATGATGAGGAGGGTGTTGCACATTCTGTTGGTAGTGACTCATTAGATAATCCCATTTCCATTGCTCTACTTCCATAGTATTTGGATTTTGGATGGTTGAGCTGGGTGGCTGTGAAGGTTGAGCCTGAAATTGAAGCTGATTGGGAGGCAATTGAGGAGGGGCCTGGGCCTGAATCTGGTTCCTGAGTTCTTGGACCTGATCCCACAATGTGTCTACCTTTGCTTTGTACGTCATATTTTCTGTCTTCAACTCTTTTATATGACTGGAGAGGTTGCTGATTTGTTGTGGCAGAGGAAGCTTTTTTATTTTGAAGCCTTTTGGAAGACCTTCTTGAGGCACTAGAGGCTTTACTTCCTTCTGTGGTACTGGGGGAAGGGGGTTTGGTTTGTTTGCATTTCCTGTCATTTCCACATCCTGCAGTATGAGAATTCTTTGTGTTAGCATAAGATTTTTTATGACCAACTTTAGAAGAACTTACAGTGTCAGCATCATAGTCAATTTCTATCTCATCCACTTGCATGTTATCCATTTTTTCTGTCAAATTGTTGGACATACTAGTGGGAAGATTAATATTTTACTTTGTACTTTATAAAAAAAATAATCAAAGTTAGTCAATAATTTGCTCCAAATAATATAAAAAAAATTTTTTAATTAATTAAATTATAGAAAAAATAACTTTCAATATAAAGTAATAATTAAAAAATAAATTTTTTCAAAAAAAATGGATTGCAAGTTTAAATTGGGAATAACAAGTTAGTTAATTCAACCAATTAATTACCAATATTAAATATGGCAATATATTGGGACTACGCACAATGTACTTTTAAGTCAACCAAAAATTAACAATAATTAATAATAAAAAAAAAATTAAATTAATAATTCAATTTGTATTAATAATAATGTCAATTCTTCTAGGACTAAGAGGATTTAACACTCTATAATGGTCAACTAGGAAAAAAAAAATTTTAAAAATTGAACACTTACACTCAGTGAATCAGCAATTAAGCCACAATCACTGTTATTGCAATAAAAATATAGTAATATGAGTGAGAGGCGCAAAGGTGAACTTACTATAGTGATCGAAAAATCACTTCAAAATAATATAAAAATTAATATTATATAAACCTAATATGTCGAACCCAAGTTCGAAACACAGTCGCGGCAAAAGTTTCGTTTTGCTAGGTGGTCCGTGCGTTTTGTCGTTCGTCGCCAGGCTTTGATCGTCGTCGTCGTTTGGAAAGGCCCTCAGTTGTCGGCCGGTCGTCTAGAAGAAGGAGAAAATGGAAGAAGGAATGAGAGGAGGAGAAGGAGGAAAAAAATATGGGTAATAAAAAAAATAAAATTTAATAAAATTATTTAATTTATTGAGAGAAAAACAACGATAAGTGAGCTGGGAGGTGACAACAACTTGGTTTTATAAATATTAATATTATTTAAGTAAGAGTTCTGCGCGGCAACCAAAATAATTACTATCAGACTTAGAGCAACCTTTAAATTGTTATATAAAATTTTAATTAGAATTTTATTACTAATAAAAAGAATATAAACGTAATATAAAAATTGTATTTAAATTGTTGAGTGTATAATAAGTGATAAGGCTACAGGGGATTATCCAAGGCCCTTTTATAGGCAATGGGTCCTCTGAAGCGCTACTATATCAGTAAATACAATGATTAGAAAGGAATAAAACAAATATATCAAAAAGAGTAAATGAAACATAACAATATAGAGAAAAACATGAAACAATTAATTAAAAGCCCAATTAAGAATCCAATTTCCCCGCCATTAGTCCCCAAATCAGTAAGTGACAATAGTAAATAACTAAACAAGAGTGGAAACATAGGAACTATGAGAAATATAATTCCCAAAAGATGGTCCATCCTGATTAGAGGACATTTTAAGTGAAACAAAAAATAATTTGACGCAACAAAACAATCAATTAATCTCAATTTAGTTCAAATTAATTTATTTGTTTTTTCTAACACAATTAAGGGTCAAAAGAAGCGTCCTTAATAATTGTTTAGTGTCATATGAGAGGTATTAGTTAATATATAAATTTAAGTAATTAATTTAAATATATTATAAATCAAATTTACACTTGTAATTATAATATATGTTTTTTAATTAATTAAATATAAATTTATAATTATTAAATATATAAAAATGCGCCATTATTTGTAGAATATATTATATTATGCTCAATTTAATTGTATATAAAAATATATATAACCAATAAATTTAATGTAACATTTGTATATAATAAAATTCTTATATAATTTCATTATGTAATAAAATATTAAGTTATATTCATTAAATACAAGTTTTACCCACTCTTTAAGGTTTTATAATTTATATATCATTTACTGGACTCCTGGAATAGCCTGGCTGACACTTTAAGACTAAGAAAGTAATATAGTAAAATAATTGATAATGAAATACTATTTTGCTTTTTTACACAATAATTCACAGAATTCTTTTGATAACTATACATGATATAAATAAATAATATAATAGGAAAATTGTAGCAAAAAGTTAAAAACTAGAATAAAACATTTAAAGAAATTTTAAACTATTGAACTTATGTATTTTTTGAGTTTATTGTATTTATTTTTAAATGTAATAGTAAAATATGTTGGTTAGATTAAAAATAGCTTTGAATTAAATTAAATAATTAGGGTAAAGGTTGAGGAAAAGATTTATCCACATATATAACCATTTAGGCTTATTTCTTGTTTTGTGATTGCTATATATAACTGGATAATTGACTGTAATAACTGCAAATTTAAAAAACTTCAATAAGTTATCTACCTCAATATATTTATGATAATCTATTCAGTAACAGAATAAAATATCTGAGTCCTTTCTTTTACTAATTTTTTTTCATTTCAATGACTATATACATTTTCAAAAAAATTATTTATCATGTTTTTGGTGGAACTTAGATTGAACTCTCAATGCAATCTTGTTTCCAAGTGTGGTTCATAATAATTTAAGCCATGAAAAAATTTATACTTTTTTAGAAGTTTTATTAATTACTTTTAAATATAAAAATAATTATATTTTTATATCAAAATATTTTTATTAAACACTTTGAAGTTCTAAAAATAAGTACATATTAAGAATTATTTTTAGATAATATTATATTATAAAAAGTTTTAAGTTGATTATATATTATTATGATATGATTTCTTTCCATATTACGTATTACGAAACTACCTAAAAATCAATTTTATACAACTATATTACATAAAAAAGATATCAGCTCTTCTGCTTAGATTTAAAGTACTTCAAAAAAACATTATTTTTGCCTTAGGTACACATTATATAGAGTATTCAGAGCATCATATTAATTTTTTAGACTTACACATTTAAGTTGAATGGAAGCCTCACAGGATAAAATTGGTCATTTTGTAAAAAAAAAAATAAGTAAATATCTTTTAAATCAATATATATTTTTATAAAAAGTCAAATTTTAATATTTATGTTTAGTTTAAAATCTGTTATGAAGATTTGAAATATTGCTATTTAAATTAATTTTTATAACAATATAACCATTCCAGTATTGCTTTGTGATAAGGCCAATTTCAAGAAAATTTTTAAATTCTTCTGTTTAAATAAAATATCAAAGGGATTGTTTTTCATACACTTAGAAACTGAATAGAAACATCATATAAGATCTACCAATCAGCATAAATATCATAATTCCAATAAATCATTGATAAATCTTGAACTTATATATATAATTTTACAATTGCATGTAAGTGTTCAGTTGTGAATTACTCCTATCAAAACTTTGATTCTAATGACTAAAAAAGCGTACCTGAAATGTTTCATTTAATTTATTTTTCAAAACCATAGAATTGAAATATTTTTTCTTTTCATTTAAAACATGGAATAATATTATTTTTAATAAAAAGATGATTGCCTTTACAGCTGCTTTTCTACATGGGTATAATCTAAATTACCTATTGTGTCTTTTTTACAAAATGAATATCATATAATAGTTTTTTAATTTGAAACTGATAGAATTATGAAAAATTACCACTTTTACCTATTTAATTCAGTTCTTGAACAATAATACAATCAAAATATCTACCTGAAGCACATTTTTTAACATGAGATCACTTTTCAAATTATATGGTGCTTATTCCCAGGTTGACACTGAAATTATCCCACAATACAGCATTGAAGCAAAATCAAGTACTAAAATTAAAGTTTAAATAAATTTATACTACTTTGTTTTAATTATCTTTAAATTTTTACATCTAGCTTGAATTTCAGTCTATTATATGAAAAATTCACTAAGTAGTGATTAATTATTTCAACTCATGAGATTACTCTACCAAATAACCATATTTACATTGAATTTTGATGAAATACATCATGAAGAGTTCCAGAAAATCATATGTGTATTACATTGAATAAATTAATATTGTGAAAATTCTTAGTAGTTGAATATTCGATAGAAAAAAAAAGAGCAAAAAGATATTTCCTTTTAATTTTAATCATCTTCTTGCATACAAAAATGGAAAAAACTGGATTAAAATTCACTTGTATAAGAATTATACTTCTTTCTAGACATATAATTAAACAATTTATCAATTATTAGTGCTAAGTGTAAAGAAGATATTAGAGAACTTCATTGAAACAGAAATTATGAAAACATATTTCTATCTTTTATTTTTCTTAATTATGAGTCTTTTCACAGTATTCTAGAATAGAAACTTGAGAATTTTTATGGTTCAATATTTTTATTAAATAATTCCATTGTGTTTAAAATAATTATATTGCATAATAAGAAATAATAAAAATACAAAAAAAAATATCAGGTAATATGGTTTAAATTAAAAAATAAAAGCTTCAAATTCTTGGTTAAAAGGAGTTATCATTAAAGAGAACCACTGATATTATTTTATATTTTTTCAAAAAAAATAGAATAAAATAATTAGAGAGGTTAAAAGTGATGTTTTTGAAATAAATAGTATAATTTTCAATCTTTTAAGTGATCAGGTGAAATTCAAAATGAAAATGAAAATGAGTTTTGTGAAAAAAATTCTGTGAATGGATCAGATTATTAATCTTCCCTTGTTATTTTTTCTATAAATTATTTATTAAACTTTCACTATTACTCAAGCACAGACTCATCCATGTTTGGTTAAGAGCCCAAGATGAGTTCAAAGTAAAGTTCAGTCTGAGTTCAGTCTGAGTTCAGTCTGAGTTCAGTCTGAATTCCATCTGAATTCAAGTTGAGGACTTGCTAGCAAGTCCCCCCCAAATATTGCGTGGTGTATAACAGAGTTTTTTAAGTCAAAGAGCAATAAAATAATTAAAGGAAGGTAAAGAGTCCCATTTTCAAAAATCATTATCTATTTATGATTTAGATAAATTTTTCAGCTGAGAGTAGATGCCTATATAGTTAAAATGAGTGAGCTATTTAAAGAATAAATCAAAAAAAATTATTATACTTACCAAGAGAATATCTTTTACTAAACCCTGGTCTCTATCCAAAACCAATCATGATGCCACCAAGAAAATTCTTATTCCTTATTGGTAAGCAAGCCAAAGCCACTTGATATAGTGTTTTAATGAGATCAGATAGTTGAATAAAGGATTCATCTTTAAGTCCATCAAATGAATGATTTTTGTAAATAAATTGAGGTTTAAAAGTGTTACTGATTACAGACTTAACTTCATCACCTAAAAATTTGGTTAGATATTTGATATCTTCAGGTAAACTCTTGGGATATTTTTTTTTGACTTTAGTTTTATAATACTTGATTGTTGATATATTCCCCAATAAAATATTTAAGTATATTTTTTTTACAATTCTTTCATTTTGATAAGATCAATCATCATTTTTTATTTTTGAAGGTTTTGAAGAAGATTGAAATGAAGTAGAAATTGAAGAAGATTGTAAAGCAGATATTGATGAAGATAGAGGTGTAAGGCTTGAATCAAACTAAAAGACATTTTATTTTTCTGAAAAAATTTTTTAATCGTCAAAAAAATGTCAAAATATTTTTTTAAAAATAATAAAAAACTCACACAATTTAAATTAAATAACCCTAAAGATTTTCATCAAATAATAAATAAGAATAATTATTACTTTAATTCAACTTGAAAATTTTTTTTGGTTAATTCTGGACAAAAAAAAAAGAAAAAAAATTAAATGTTAATAATACTTTTCTGACAATGTTTCAATTTCTCCCTCATTGATCCCTGTATAAGTTTTTTGTTAATGTTTTCATTACTCCCTCATTATTCCCCTTTCTCCCCTTGTAAAGCTTCTATAAATCCCATTTCCAACTGCCTCCAACCCCCCAAAATCTTACCAAAACACCCGTAACATTTCCCCAAACCCTCTCCAGAAGCCCCTCAATTCCCCCCTATAACTCCCTTGAATAAACCTCTCAGCCAGGCTACTAGACTTACCCAGTAAAATAATTAATTAATTACTGGGATGAAGCCATAACTTTTATTTCTTATGATATTATTAATTATATTATATTTACTTTATTATTACTTGCAATAAACTAACTAATTACAATAAGTAAATTAAGTAAATATTTAAAATTAATAATAATGATGACCCTCATATTTTCATTCCCTAACACTGTGCTCAATAACAGGTTGGAAGAGAAATAAAGATATATATATACTAAATTTTAAGAATTCAAATTTCTTTATTTAAAAATTTAAAATTCTATTAATAAAAAAATTTAATTCAAATTATTTTACACTAAGTGTGACCTTTAAAAGTGAACTCTCAAAGTATATCAAATAATTTGATATATGGTAAAAATATTTTATTGACGCATCCTTATAGCACACTTTTTTTATTTTCAATTTCTTATTTTTGGAAATGTCTTTCTCTCACAATCCTGTATTGTAGGTCTTAACTCCGTGTGCTCTCTCTCTCTTTTTTCCTATAAAAGGCCTTCCCATTTGTGCTGTTTTATTCATTCCTTACTTTCATTATTAAATTAACATTACAAAAAATATTTATTACTACTAGTTATTGGTTTTAGTATTTACTTCTATGTAATTCCAAATTATTGATTACAATAATATTTATAAAAATATCTACCTCTTTTAATTGAGTAAAACAATATAAAAGATAAAACATACGTACCTTGCCTTTGAGATCTTCAAAATTCCCCTTCCAACACTGTTAACCTCCACTGAAAATCTTCTAGACCAAAAGAAGCTCCCAACACTTGAGGCCCTTTCCGAATCTTTGATGGCAACCAAGAGACTTTTGGAGTCAAGGTACCAGTGGGGAAAAGTGGACGATTAAAATGACAAACATCATCAACCATGTGACTTATTTTCTTCTGCAACTGGGAATCAAACCGTGCTCCAAAACTTAGGTTCATATATTGGAAATAGTGTTATATGATTGTGGTAATTATATTAATCACTATATGTGGGTCACTTTTTCACGTTTCATTGTCTATGTATATCTTCTCTACTCAGCACTCTGTAAGTGTCATTAACTTGCTAATTTTACAGGGGGAGTTTCCTGGTAAATAATTTTTTTTACCTAGTTGACCAAGATAGAACTATATTGTTCTTAGTCCTAGAAGTGATATTAAAATTAAATTAATTATTTTATATTATTATTTTTAAATTGTTTAAGTTGACATCTTTCCTGATAATTAAGAAATCATAATATTGCTTCAGTTGACAAATTGTCCTGGAAGTAAAATAATAATTTTTAAAATTAGTTGAATTAATTATATTAAAACTATTTCAGTTGACAATAAGTCCTGTTAATTAAATTATTTCAGTTGACATTAAGTCCTGGCAATTAAAATTATTCTCAGCTGACATTAAGTCCTGGTAATTAAATTTTTCAGTTGACTTTTAGTCCTGATAATTATCAACATATACATTACAAATAAATAGATTATTTTATTATTTCAGCTGATTTTTTTAAATACTTGTTATAAAATTAGTTTAATTAATAAATATTGTGATTATTATTTCAGTTGATTTTTTGTCCTGAAAACATTATATTTTAATTATTCCAGTTGATTAAAAAATCCTGATAATTACTTATATAATAAAAAAATTTTTTCCCCTTGTTTTTCCTTAAATAAAGTAAAGATAATAACTCATTAAATTGTAATATTTCTTTCTCTCAGTTCAGGATAATTACAATTATGACTGATCAAGGTGCTTCTGCTGGCCATGATGAGGAACTGGATTTTATTGGTTATGATGAAGATTCTTCTGTAAGTTCTCCTTTGAATACAAAACTGGCTCAAATTAATCAATTACTGGACCAATCAGGATGTGGAAATGCAGGAGATAGAGATATTAGTGGAGAAAACTACTCAGGATAAAAAGCCTTCAATAAACCCCCCAGAAAAGCTTCCAAAAGGCTTCAAAATGAAAAAGATTCCCTTGAATCAGAAATTCAGCAATCTCTCCACTCACATCAAGGAGTTGAGGTCAGAAAACCTCAAGCTGAGGTCAAAAACAGACACTCTAGAAGACAAGGTAAGAAAAATAGAGTCCTTTCTTCAAGAGAAAAGGAAACCTCCTCCTCCCCAAAAGCCCTTCCACAATTGTCCTGCAGAAACAGGAAAAGGTGGAAGTCTCAAAGTGGCAGTGGGATTGGTTGAACACCCAGTTGTATTATCTGTCCCAAAAACAAAAACAACAACAAGTACCTTAAGCAGGTTCTTCAAGAACTAATCAGTTCAACACCACACCTCCTCATCCCTATCAAGGAGGAAGAAAGAGAAAAAAAACACATTCAATTCTTACCCAAGCCATGGTAAGCCCCTCTATTGAATCTCAAGTACCATTTCTTGTTACTGATTCAGCTCCTTCAGGTAGTTCTGGAAGAGGATATGAGACTGTGAGACCAGTAGAGGCTGAGAGTAGTAGAAAAATTGCTCAATATTCTAATGTATCTAATCCTTTGGTCTTGATTGATACTTTAATGATGAATCCTGATATGGCTATTATTGATGAGACACTTGATCCTGAGTTTTATGATAATCTGGAAAGTTATTCTGTTTCCCTATTGAGAAATACTCCATATGTAGCTAACATTAATGATGAATATTTGAGGGATATTATTTCTAAATAAAATCATATAATGAACAAGATGCAATCGATTCAGAAATTTAATAGTTTGTTAACTGAACAGGGTTATCAAGCATTGAGGAGTTAGTAGCAGAGAGTTTCTTATGATTTGTTTCATTACAAAGTAGCTCATGAAAAGAAAGTTGCTTTATGGCAAAATATCAAAAATGATTTGTCTAAACTACAAGATACTGTGTCTGCCTGTTGCCAGGAGCTAGAAAGACATAAGAAGAACTTAGAAAGGTTGAGTAAACATTATTCATCTTTACAAAATAAGAACCAGTTATCTTTTGAAAACATCAATGAGAATTTATCTAGTATTAAAAGAGTGAAAAATAGGTAAACAACCATTGAAGAGAAATTGAAATCATTTTTACATGATAAAAATTTTTCTGAAATTGCTTTGAAAGAACATGTTGTGCAGGATACCCCAATTGTACCTGTTCCTAGCTCATCTAAAGAAAAATTGGTTCAAGAAATGCCTGAATATATCATTGATTTTCCATCAAAACTTGATGATGTACCTGGATAATCTAAAGAAGGATCAAACAATAAAATTACTGCCCAATAGGAGAAGTTAAAGCTCCTTCTCACACAGAAACAAGCTTGTAATAAGGAGACTACTTCAAATCAAAAGAGTTGAACAAAACTTGACCAGTATCCAAAATTTGATGGTGACTCTTCCTCTGATTGGAAGCAGTTCATTTGCAGGATTGATAATTTAAAGAATTCTTATAAACTCCCAGATGAGGAAATTGTGTCAAAATTAATTTCTTTATTTACCAATGTAGCCCGAATGTGGTATGAATCTGCTCTCTTGGATAAAAATGACTACTCATGGGAAGATTGGAAGAAATTAATTAAAGCACAATTTGGTGGTTCCAAGTTTAAGATAGCACAACAAAGGCAGTATGAAGAAACTAGATATAGCTCTTCTACTGAAAAACCTATTGAGTTCCTGATAAAACTTGTGAAAATCTTGAGGGCAATGGACCCAAATATAAAGTTTGAGTTATGGAAGGACAGGATCCTCTATAAATTACCTATGTCTCTGAGAGACTTAATAGTTGCTAGGACTGAGTTCTCAAGGGAACCTTCTTCTTTCATTAATACTTTTAATGAGATCCTTCTAAACAACAAGTATGATGCTAGAAGATTCACTTTTAGAACTTCATTGGAGAAAACCTCCAATTACCAAGAAAAACCTCTGGAAAAGGTTATTAAACCTTCTGTCCCTGTTGCACCCAAAAAGTATGCAAAAAAAACTTGCTTCAAATGCAGAAAGCCTTGGCAGAAAGGCCAGGTTTGTGACAAGAAGATAAATCTTGTTGAACAGACAGAGGAACATGCTGATGGCACAATAGCACTGGATGATACTTCAAGTGATTGTGACAGCAATATTTCATATGAATCTCAACAGGAAATTTTTAAGCTGGAAGAGGATATTCATTATTTAAATAATATTAATATTAATAATAATGATTTATCTACAGTAGAGGATTCTGAGATGATAAAAAACCTTGAGGATAGCTCAATTATTATTTCCCCTCTCAAGGCAGCGGTCTTGATAAATGGAAATAAAATTGAGGTTGTATTAGATTCTTGAGCTGGAGAAAGTGTAGTATCTGAAAATGAACTTGCTTCAGTGGATAAAAATTATAAATCAAAACTTATGCCAATAATTTCTGAGAATTGGAGTGGTTATGGATCTTGTTTGTCCCCTGTTGGTAAATACAAAGCCACAGTATTTTTCAAATATAAATATAATTTTGTAAGAGCTATATGTGATTTTTTTGTCATGAAAAATGATAACTTAAGTAGTTGGTTCATTGCGGGAAATGACATTTTAACTAAATATGGCATAAAATTGGATCCTTCAAACCAATGGTTCACAATGGGAATAAATGGGAAGAGAAATTTTAAAATTTCCTCCATCAAAAAGTTATTAACACCAGGATTAAACACATTTCATGCTGTAGTTCAATATAAAGGAAGATCTACAAAAAAAATGTCTGCCCTTGTGTCTGAAATTGAAAATGCTTCTTTTGGAGAACAACTTTCTGGTGAGGATAAAGATTACATCATTAATTTGATAAAAAATTTTCCTATGGCCTTTGCTCATGGGTCACATGAGTTAGGATTGGTGAAATAAGAAATTAAACTGTCATTATCTTTCCCATTAACAGAAATACCACCTAGCTTAAAGAATAAGCCTTATCCAGATTCTCCCACAAAGAGAAAAGATATGGAAGACAATTTCTCTACCCTTTTAAAAATGAATATTATTGAAAAGGTAGTTGAAACACCTAAAAATTGTGTTATATCACCTGTCATAATTTCTTATGAGAAAGATAAAGCCAGGTTATGAGGTGATTTTAGAGCATTGAACACTTATACTGTTGATGATATCTATCCTTTACCCAGAATTAGCTCTATACATGCTACCCTACAAGGTGCTAAATATATCAGCTGTTTGGATGGTAACAAGGGATATCACCAGTTACCTGTTGAGAAGAATTCTCAGAGTTTTCTGATGATTGCTACTCATATGGGTATTTATAAGTATTTTAGGATGCCATTTTCCCCTAAAAAATGCCCCTTCAGTATTTCAAAAATTTAAGGATAACACATTCCATCAAGAAATAATTGAAGAATGTCAGATGGTTTATATTGATGATATCATTATATTCTCTAAAATATTTGAGGACCATGTTAACAAAGTGTGTAAAGTGTTCCATAAGATGGATGAGATAAATATGAAACTTGCTTTGAAGAAATGCAAATTTGGTTTTCATTCCTTAAAAGTGCTTGGTGATGTTTTCTCAGGTTTACAGATATGTGTTGACCAAAATAAAGTGGCAGCCATACAACAGGTGAAAGCTCCTACAACAGTGAGAGAGCTCCAAAGTTTTTTGGGAATGTGTGGATACTATAGACAGTATATTAAAAATTACCAAGTCATAGCATTACCACTTACCCAATTGACTAGGAAAGATGTTCCTTTTGTCTGGAATAGTGAAAGACAAAGAGCTTTTGACACTATGAAACATTGTTTTATGTCAGCACCAATTTTTGCTTTACCTGACTTTAATCAACCATTTGTTTTATACACTGATTCCAGTTTTATTGGTCTTGGTGCTTCTCTCCATCAGAAACAAGTGACAAATGATAAAGTATTAGAAGTAGTAATTTGTTATATTTCAAGAACCTTGAGAAGTAGTGAATTGAAATATGGTGCCACTTAACTAGAGTGTTTAGCATTAGTGTGGGCTCTAGATAAGCTACATTATTATCTGGATGATCAGAAATTTGAACTTTTCACTGACTTCAGTGAAGTTAAATCCCTCTTAAATTTGAAAACACCTAACAGACATATGTTCAGATGTCAGCTAGCTGTTCGAGAATACAGAGGGAGAATGACAATTATTTATAGGGCTAGTATTGTTCACTCAAATGTGGATATGTTATCAAGTTTACCTTTTCCAAATGATGACTCAAATCCTGCATATGTTCCTGAATATGAGATAGTTCATATTCATGGAATATATGTGGTTGATATGGAGGAAGAGCTATTACAGCTAATTCTGGATTCATATGATAAGGACACTGACTTAAAAAAATTATGTACCACATCAAATAATCTAAAGAATTCTTCAATACAAGAATTAATTAAAATCCTTCCACCTAATTACCAGAAGGCTTTGGAAAAAGTTAAGTTTTCAATTGATGAAGGATATCTATATTATAGAAGAAAGTTGAGTAATGTTATTGTTATTCCTCCTTCTATGAAAGAGATCATCTTGAAAATTTTTCATGATGACATATTGGCTAGAAATTTTGATCTTTAAAAAAATGATCAGAATTAAAAACACTGCTTGGTGGGTTAATATGTCTGAAGACACCAAAATATATGTTGAATCCTGTGATTTGTACTAAAAATCAAAAAGATTGACTCGTAAAAGAGCTGGATTAATGCAACATATTGAACCTCCTTATGCACCATGGCAGATAATAAACATGGAATTTGTAACAGGATTACCCATTGCTGTGAAAGACAGTTATAACTCTTGTTGGGTTATTGTAGACAGATTCACAAAAATGTGTGAATTTATCCCTACCCACAAGGAAGTTTCCACTAAAGAATTAGCTTTCTTGTGGTGGTCTCATATTTTTAATACTTCTGATTTTACTGAGGCCATAATCTCTGACAAAGACCCTAAATTTACTTCTGAATTTTGGATGTCTATGATGGATGTTTGTGGTTGTGATCTGAAACTTTTTACTGCCCATCACCCTGAAACTGATGGATTATCTGAAATGATGATTCAGACTCTAGAGGACATGATAAGAAGGTATTGTGCCTTTGGCCTTGAGTACAAAGACAATGAAAGATTTACTTATGTAAAATATTTCCTTCAAATGCATTGAGTTTGCAGATGTCATGCTCAAAAATTTACTGAGAAATCCTTTGAATATGAGAATAAAAGATGGGAAAAATACCATAAAGAATACACTTTTAAAAAGGGTGATGAAGTACTGATTTCTACAGTCCACTTCAATTTACAAGGTAATAACAAATTAAAAGACCCATTTGTAGGTCCATTTGTTTGCAGAAGAATGGTTGGTGATAATGAAGTTGATGTTATCTTGTATTCTCCATATGACAGAAAACATCCTGTTTTTCAATATCTCTTTTGAAACCTTACACATCCAATAGTGATTTATTTCTCAAAAGTAGGGGAAGACCAAAGAAGACCCCTAATGATATCAGTGAAACAGCAGAAATTGTTAAGATTTTAAATGACAGAATAGTTACTGCTGAAAAAGGTACAGAATACTTATTGAGATTCAAGAATAAATCTTCTGAATATGATTGTTGGATTCCTGGGAAGGAGATATCTAATCTTCCTACTCTGCCAAAGAAATATAAAAATAAAAAATCATAGCATTTTTATTTATTGTTTTTTTATAGTGAGGGAGTGTCAGCCAGGCTGCTAGACTTACCCAGTAGAATAATTAATTATATACTGGGATGAAGCCACACCTTTTTATTTTTTATTATTATTATTAACTATAATATATTTACTTTAAATTAACCTGTACTAAATTAACTAATTACAAAAAAGTAAATTTAGTAAATATTTAAAATTAATAATAATTCTGACCCTCAAATTTTTATTCCCTAACACCTTGCTCAATAGCAGGTTGGAAGAGAAATAAAAATATATTAATACTAAATTTTAAGAATTCAAATTTCTTTATTTAAAAATTTAAAATTATATTAATACAAAAATTTAATTCTAATTATTCTATACTGAGTGTGACCTTTAAAAGTAAACTCTCAAAGTATATCAATTGATTTGATATATAGTAAAAAATATTTTATTGACGCATTCTATAGCACACTTTTGTTATTTAAAATTTCTTATTTTTGGAATTCTCTTTCTATCAAACTCCTGTATTGTAGGTGTTAACTCTGTGTGCTCTCTCTCTCCTTTTTTGTATAAAAGGCCTTCCCTTTTGTTCTGTTTTATTCATTCCTTACTTTCATTGTTAAATTACCATTACAACAAATATTTATTACTATTATTTATTTGTTTTAGTATTTACTTCTAAGTACTTCTAAATCATTGATTACAATAATATTTATAAAATTTTCTACTTCCTTTAATTGAGTAAAACAAAATAAAAGATAAAACATACATACCTTGCCTTTGAGATCTTCAAAATTCCCCTTCCAACACTCTTAACCTCCACTGAAAATCTTCTAGACCAAAAGGAGCTCCCAACAAAACCCCTCAATCTCCCTCTACACACGCTTCAAACCCCTCTAACCCTCTTCAAAACCCCTACTGAAACCCCTCCAAACCCCCTTAACCCCCCCCCTCAAACTGCCTCTAGACCCCCTTCAAAACCATTGTTTAACCACTCCCAAACATATTTATTTTATAACAAACAATTGTTATCAATTGTTAGTAAGTTAATGAACAATAAATAACAATTTTTCATTTTTAAATAATTAGGGAGGAGGGGGGTAAGAGGGGGTTATAGGGGGGGTTTGAAGCAGGTGTATGGGTAGTTTGAGGGGAGGATTTGAGGGGGCTATATGGGGGGTTTAAAGCGGGTGTAGGGGTGGTTTGAGGGGGGATTTGAGGAGGATAAAAGGGATGTTTTATGGTTTAGGGGGGTTTGAGGGAGTAATAGGGGGAATAAAAGGTGGGTTTGAGGAAGCCAAGGAGGAAAGAAAGGGGGGTAAGAGGCAGAAAAAGATATGGAAAAAGTGGGAATGAGGACACCAAGGAGGGGGGAAAGGTGCTAAAATGACCAGGCCAAGGAGGGATAAAGAGGGGATGATTAACAGTAAAAAAAGAGAAAAAAGGAGATAATTTAACCTTGAAAACAAGAATAAGAACCACTTACAAAAAAAACAAGGAAAATTTTTATTAGCAAACCAAAAATCAAAAGAAATGTGTAAAAGGACTTTTCTGGAGCAATGAGATGAGAAAAAAATTGACTTCCAATTATTTGAGAAATTTTTGAGGAGAGGAGGAAATAGATATGAGGGATGAACAAAAAGAAGAATGACTGAAAAATTATGCATTAGCTGAAAATATGTGATTTCATGTTAAGGCAATGATCAAAAACAAGAGAGAAAGAGAAAAAGGGAATTTCACTGAAAATTAAAAATAAAAGTCAATATGCAAAAATAAAATTACAAAAAAAAGTAAATAATACATGAAGCTTGATCATTTGAAAAGTATGAAAATAATTAAAAGCTTTTTATTGAGAAAAGTTAGAGTATTATTGGCATAATGATGGAGCATATTCCAATTAGAAAAAATATTAATAGTAGATAAAAATGAAATGAAACTCATAATAATTTATGAAAAAATCACTAAACCTTTCAATGTGATAGTTTTATTGGAAGAATTTTTGCCCGTATTCTAGTTGTTTGAGAAATAGAACTGTTGGATATAGTGGGAGGTGTTTAAACTTGTTCATCTTCATACAACTCTAGCCATTGATCTTTGAGGTCAGCAAGTAGGTTATGAAGTATAGTGCAAACCAGAATCCAGTTGATCACTGCCTATATTTTAGACCTATTTCTAAGAGGACTTCTTAATTCCCTTAAACTTGAAAAATGAACTTTTAATATTCCAATAGAATGTTCAATACAGACTCTTGAATTTTCCAAATAATTGTTGAACTTGGCATTTTGACTGTCTTTAGATTCTGCTCCCTGAAAAGCAGGAAGTACATACTTTCCATTCACATACGCAGAATCTGAAAGAATGTACTGATCTTCATCAAAGAATTTTTCAGTTTATTTTTAAATTTGCATTCTTTGAAAGATGTAGGAGTCATGACATGAACCAGGATAGCCAGCAAAGAAAGATATAAATTTTTTGTTCACATCACATATAAGCTGAATGAAAATTGAATATCTATAGAGAAGATACAGTCGCTTGTGTTAGTATGAAAGAAAAAGAAAGAAAGAAATTAAAAATAAGCCAATTCTATTTATGGTAAAAGTAATTTTTTCCACCTTGAGCAGGTTTCTAACTTAAAGGAATAGTAGTACCATAAACAAAACCAATACTTCCTTGGAAGCCCTCTGCTTGCATAACCTGAGATGATTCAAGTCACTCTTCTTTAGTTGGCCAGGTGAGAATTTTAGATTCCAAGGAGTTGATAGAAGTGATGCATTGTTTTGTATAAGTGTTAACAGAGAAATACCCTAAATCAAAGACATTTTCCAAAAATTTCAAGGCAGCTCCATTACCGTTGGAGCCCAAATGGCATAGTGTGATGCCCACTTGAATTGAAGGATCACATTGTTGTTTTTGAGAATTATTGTGAAAGATGGGGTGGTTCTGAATAAGCTTAAGAAATTTAAGGAAAAATTACTGAGAAGTCCTGAACAACTGTCTAAAACTGGGTACAGATAGGTTTTGAATATTTGAATGGTGTACTTAGAGGTATGAAGTACTTGAGGCTTTCTAGGAAGAAGGTAACAATTTATGGCCATTTTTGATAAAAAAATAAAATCTTCTTCAAGATCAAAATTAGAATTGCAATAAGAGTCAAAGAGGAGATCAAGAGCTATGAAATACATTGCTTGATGTAGCTTATCAGGATTTGAGAGTGAGGAAGGCATGATTTTTATATGGTATAAAAATGAAAATGATGTGCAATGTTTGAGTTATGAAGTGTTATGCTGTGGAGTGCTGTGAATGAATGGGATGATGCTGAAAAATCAGTGAAATGGGATGTTATGGTGAAATCAGCAACTTTGGTTGAGAAAGAGCAGATTTGAGTGAAATAAGAATAAGTTCCTTTCACTTACTTTAGTGTTATTACCCATTGTGGGCATACAATGTGTGGTAATTATAGTGTGAAAATGCTTAATTTTCTAAAATTGAAGCTATTCCTGTGGGAACATGCAGGCAGTTTTGGCCAGTACAATGAAGCCATTTCTGGCATAAAAAACACTGAATTTTAAAAGTGTTATTTTTATGCATTTGAGCAGCCAAATTAATGGTTCTAATTTAAACAAATTAATCTCTCAAAGTGCATTTTTAATATTATTAAATATATAGCACATATATTCAACTTTTAAGTGATTTAATGTGCAATTCTTGTTTTTTCCACAAAAAAATGAAAACAACAGCTTTAAGTCTACTTAAAAATTATGTAGTCTTATTTTTTAGGCTCTTAAAATTACCCTGACATATTCCGGCCTAATATTTAGTACATAAGACATATAAAAGGTGGATATATGAATGTATATAAGGTATTGAAACTAGATATATTGTGTTTACTCATTAATTTCACTTATGTTTACAACTTGTGTATCTTTTTTTATTGCTTGCATGTGTACTAAACCTGTTTAACATAATTTATAAGCAATTTTCACTCATTCCTGGGAATATCCTGGCTGGCAGATATCACATGTTATTCTGATTTTTTGGCCTGTGACATAGTTCTAATTTTGTGTGGGGAAAGTTATTTGGTAACTCTACCTGTGAAATTTCTGGAAGTAGATACCATGAGGAGATAATTGCCCTTGTCAGCCAGGCTATACCAGGAGCCCAGTAAAATTTATGTCAATTTACTGTAAATAAAAGAGGGCGTAAAAATTCTCTTATTAGGGGGTGTCAGTTCTGGCAAATCCGCACTTACAAATCCGCACTTAAATTTGACCAAATCCGCACTTAAATAAGTGCGGATTTCCAAAACACACTAGCCCCAATACTGGTGGATTTCAAAATGAAATAAGTCACTTATTTCACTCAAATCCGCACTTTCTCAACCAAAAGTGCTGATTTCACCATCAAGTCCCATTTCACTGATTTGTCAGCATCATCCCATTCATACGCAGCACTCCGCAGAATAACACTTCATAACTCAAAACATCGTACATCACTTACATCTTCATATCATATCATATAAGAGTTATGCCTTCCTCACTCTCAAATCATGATAAATTACATAAAGCAATGACTTTCATGGCGCTTGAACTGCTCTTGGACTCTGATTCCGATTCTGATCTAGAAGAAGATTTTGTCGTTTTATCAAAAATGGCCAGGAAACGTTACCTTCTTCCCAGAAAGCCTCAAGTACTTCATACCCCCAAGTACACCATCCAAACACTTCTTAACCTATCTACACCCAGTTTTAGACAGCTGTTCAGGACTTCTCAGGAATGTTTCCTTAAATTGCTTGAGCTTATTCAGGATCATCCCATATTTCACAATAATTCTCAAAAAGAACAACGACATCCTTCAATTCAATTGGCCATCACACTATGTGGTTTGGGTTCAAATGGTAATGGAGCCGCTTTGAAACGTTTAGAAAATGTCTTTGATTTAGGGTATGGTTCAGTTAACACTTATACCAAACGATGTATCACTGCCATCAACTCCTTGGAATCTCAACTTCTCACCTGGCCAACAAAAGAAGAGCGACTTGAATCATCTCAGGTTATGCAAGCAGAGGGCTTTCCAGGATGTATTGGTTTTGTTGATGGTACTACTATTCCTTTGAGCCAGAAACCTGCTCAAGGTGGAAACAATTACTTTGACCGTAAAAAGAGGTAGATTATTTTTAACTCCTTTCATCCTCCTTGAAACTAACACAAACAAATATATCTTCTTTATAGATATTCAATTAACGTTCAGCTTATATGTGACGTAAACAAAAAATTTATATCATTCTTTGCTGGCTATCCTGGCTCATGTCATGACTCCTACGTCTTCCAAAGAATGCATATTTCAAATGAACCTGAAAAATTCTTTGATGAAAATCAGTATCTTCTTGCAGATTCTGCTTATGTGAATGGAAAGTATGTACTTCCTGCTTTTTGGGGAGCAGCTTCAGAAGACAGTCAAAATGCCAAATTCAACAATCATTTGGCAAAGTCAAGAGTCCGTATTGAACATTCTATTGGAATCTTGAAAGGCCGTTTTTCTAGTTTAAGGGAATTAAGAAGTCCTCTTAGAAATAAATCTGAAATGGAGGCGGTGATCAACTGGATTCTGTGTTGCACTATACTTCATAACCTACTTGCTGACCTCAAAGATCAATGGTTAGAGCTGTATGAAGATGAACAAGTTGATTCACCTCCGACTATATCCAACACTTCTATTTCTCAATCAACTAGTATAAGGGCGAAAATTCTTCCAATAACACTCCAACATTTTTCAACGCAATTTTAATTTTTTTCTCTTTCTCTTCAAATTATCAATTTGCATGTATTATTCACTGAGAATGGTAAATTTTTTTGCATATTTTTTTGGTTTTTGAATTTGCTGTTAAAGTCTTATTTTTTTTTCTCTCTGTGTTTTCTTTCATCAACTCAACATGAAATCGCATATTTTCAGCAAACGCATATTTTTTCAGTCACTCAAAGGTTGGGAAAGAGTTGGAAGGGAAGATTAAGGGTTCCGAGGCATTTTAAATGAAGAAAAGGGTCTGGGAGAGGTTGAGAGGGGTGAAATGGGGATCAAAAGAGGATGGCATACAATGGGGCTGGGAGGATAGCGAAAGGCATGGGGAGGGAAGACAAGCATGTGTTGATAGAATTGAAAGGGATGGAGATTGGTGCAAACAGAATGTGAAAATAGGAGGATGAACTCTGTTCTTCGGGCGAAGAACAGAGTTCACTTCCATAAAATATTAGCTGAAACATAGTTTTCAATTCTGTAAAAACAGTTGTAAGTAATAGAAAAAGTCACTGATTTTTTTTATATGTAATCCTTGCTTTACGAGGAGACTTTTGTGACGAAGCAGATTTTTGAGTTACCCTTTGAGATTTGGAATGTCTGGGAGGCATTATGAAACTGGCACATAACAAGAAAAAAGATTAAAAAGTAGAAGAAATAAGTAAAAAAGAATGTAAACATGCCTGGTCAAAATATTGAAAATGTTGGAGATTGGTGCAAACAGAATGTGAAAATAGGAGGATGAACTCTGTTCTTCGGGCGAAGAACAGAGTTCACTTCCATAAAATATTAGCTGAAACATAGTTTTCAATTCTGTAAAAACAGTTGTAAGTAATAGAAAAAGTCACTGATTTTTTTTCTATGTAATCCTTGCTTTACGAGGAGACTTTTGTGACGAAGCAGATTTTTGAGTTACCTTTTGAGATTTGGAATGTCTGGGAGGCATTATGAAACTGGCACATAACAAGAAAAAAGATTAAAAAGTAGAAGAAATAAGTAAAAAAGAATGTAAACATGCCTGGTCAAAATATTGAAAATGTTGGAGATTGGTGCAAACAGAATGTGAAAATAGGAGGATGAACTCTGTTCTTCGGGCGAAGAACAGAGTTCACTTCCATAAAATATTAGCTGAAACATAGTTTTCAATTCTGTAAAAACAGTTGTAAGTAATAGAAAAAGTCACTGATTTTTTTTCTATGTAATCCTTGCTTTACGAGGAGACTTTTGTGACGAAGCAGATTTTTGAGTTACCTTTTGACATTTGGAATGTCTGGGAGGCATTATGAAACTGGCACATAACAAGAAAAAAGATTAAAAAGTAGAAGAAATAAGTAAAAAAGAATGTAAACATGCCTGGTCAAAATATTGAAAATGTTGGAGATTGGTGCAAACAGAATGTGAAAATAGGAGGATGAACTCTGTTCTTCGGGCAAAGAACAGAGTTCACTTCCATAAAATATTAGCTGAAACATAGTTTTCAATTCTGTAAAAACAGTTGTAAGTAATAGAAAAAGTCACTGATTTTTTTTCTATGTAATCCTTGCTTTACGAGGAGACTTTTGTGATGAAGCAGATTTTTGAGTTACCTTTTGAGATTTGGAATGTCTGGGAGGCATTATGAAACTGGCACATAACAAGAAAAAAGATTAAAAAGTAGAAGAAATAAGTAAAAAAGAATGTAAACATGCCTGGTCAAAATGTTGAAAATGTCAGGAAGGGGTGTGTGCCGAGGATTGATGGGTAGGTAGCGAGGAAGGTCAGTGTGTCACATGTGACAGGGATGGGGTAAGAAAGGAAGGGATGTTTTGTGGCCAAAATGTGGTTGTGAAAAAAAACGGGAAAAAAGTGCTGATTTGAGGTCATAACTGACACCCTTTTTTGAAATAAGTGACTTTTTTGCAAAATTTAAGTGCTGATTTGTAAGTGCTGATTTGGTTTGAAATCCGCACTTAATTTAAGTGTGGATTTGCCAGAACTGACACCCCCTATTATGTATATAAATTAATCTTATATTGCATAATGAAATGATATAATTATTTTATTAAATATATATAAATATTATATTAATTTTATTATTATATAAATTATTTATACATTTAAATTAAGCATGATATATATTCTATAAATTATGGCGCATTTTTTATGTATTTAATATATACAAATTTATAATTAAATAATTATAAACATATATTAGGGGGTATCAAAGTTAGAAATTTCTAATTATTTAAAAGAAATTTAATGAAAAAAAAAGCTAAAGAGTTGACATTAGTTCTCAGTAAAAAGGTGTTTTTGAGGCACAATATGTCATATTTTAAAAAATAATCATGGTTGATTTGGTGGAAAAATGATGTATTTTGAAATGTTAGATTTCTAACTTTGATATCCCCTATTATAACTATAAGTGTAAAATTGACTTATAATGTAATTAAATTAATTAATTAAATTTATATATTAAATAAACCTTTTTCATACATTATTAAACAATAATATTGGGCGCTTTTTGACCCTTAAATGTGTCAGTAAAATCACATATTTAATAATATGGTATTGAAATTCTCACTTTAAATTCAAAATATCATTAAATTAATTATATGTTTCATTTAAACTAATTATTGAATTAATTACATAGTTAAAACAATTAATTAAAATTGCTTTATACTGGATTGAATTGATTACATGGATTTTTGTGTGAAAATAATTCTAATTGTTTTAATTAAACCCTTTAGATCCTACTGTAATGTCTTTTTTGGATTCGTTTTCTCACAGTTCTTATGTTTCAGGATAACTTAGTTACTCACTATTTTAATTAACTGGGTTGGGAACTTATGGTGGGAAAATTAGTTACTTATTCATGGCTTTAGTTAATTGTTTCATGTTTTTCTCTTTATATCTATGTTTCATTTCTATTCTTTTATATTCATGTTTTAGTTTATTACTATTTTGTATATACTTTTTTGTGGCGCTTCAGAGGTCCCCTGGTCTATAAAAGGGCCTTGAGTAATCCCCTTTAGCCCATCATTTATTATACACTCAAACTTGAATATATTTTTAATATAATATGTTTATTATTATTTTTATTAGGATTATACATCTAATTTAAATTTTATATAAATAACTAAAGGTTGAAATAGGTCTATTAATAATAACAGTGTTTACCGCGCATCAAAGTAACTCTTATTTAAAATACATATCTTATAATTTAATAACCCTCAGTATTGTGTCAAGTCCCAAGGAGTCCTGGTTACCTTTTCTCTAAGAATAATTAAAACTTATTTTATTATTTTATTTCTGCCCCTATCTTCTTCTTCTCCTCCTCCTCTCCATTCTTTCCCTTTTCTTCTTCCTCTTCTAGACATCCGGTCAATAGCCCTCATAGTGCTGTAATGGCCAGGGATAGAAGTGTAGTGGGTCTAAGAAACAAGGGGTGGACGCCAGAGATTTATAAGTATACAAGAAGGAGATTTTTGGGCTATTATTCTACATTCATTTACATAAAAATTTAAACATAAGACCAAATAGTTAGAATAGATATTTATTAGTTCTGTTATAGTCTTTTAAATATTGTTTTAAATAAAAAGTTCTATTTATTTATCAATTGTAAGCTGTATGCCATTTATAATAAGTGAGATTAAATTACTGAAACCATTAAATTAAATTATATGAAAATACTTAATTGGATATGGTCAACTGAATTCATACTAGACTATTAAAATCTTTTAGACAACTGAATAATCAAGCTAATCATGTCTATGTACTTGAGCAAAGCATGACACTTACGATTCAGCATCCTAATCTTCAACTCAATAACACGACTAATCAGGTAAGATATTCCTGAGGAGCATATTCAAGCTTATATTAGAGATTTTCTAGGGAGGATCATAAATAAAGAAAAAAAAGTTTAAAAAAATAAGGAAGAGAAAAGTAAAAATGAAAAAAACAAGAGT